>OX451741.1:1398210318-1399410318 GCA_948472305.1 Vicia faba
TATATATATATACTATATAGTATATATATATATATATATTATATATATATTATATATATATATATATATATATATATATATATATATATATATATATATATATATATATATATATATATATATATATATATATATATATATATATATATATATATATATATATATATATATATATATATATATATATATATTATATATATATATACTATATAGTATATATATATTATATATATATATACTATATAGTATATATATATATATATATATATATATATATTATATATATATATATATACTATATATATATATATATATATATATATATATATATATATATATATATATATATATATATATATTAGAACAAAAAACACAAAAATAATACATTTTTATTTTTATTAATATTTTATACTAAAAATACCTTTTTTTTAATATACTTTTATTTTTGTACAAATTGATGCATTATTGTATATAAATAATAAATAATACTATTTATTTAAGAAATTAGGGTTTTTGCCCTAAAAAACAAAAATAATTAAAATTGACTTTTTATTTATTTACATTTCACATTAAAAATACTTTTTACATATATAAAAACTTTTTTGCATAATACATTTTATTTAATATTTATTTATTGTATTTATTTAAATATTCTACATTTAATTGTTATGCCTTACAAATTCAATTTGGTTGTAATAATTTAGAATTTAATTTCTTGTCTAAATAATCCCCTATTCAAAATTGTACCCCCCTCCCTATATCATGTTGTAATAGTGTAGAATTTAAATTCTCGCACCTTTAAGCTTTCAATTATGCCATGATTAGACTTAGGGTTTGTATGCAAAGTCAAAACTAACAAATAGTTTAACCTAATCAAAGACAAAAATGCATGAAAAACAAACACAATGCACACTTGCACCCCTAGGGTTACAATCCACTTGTTGCCTTCAAAAATGGACCATGATATGCATGTCAAGTACTTTGGCAAAACAAAAACAAATAAAAGATCATAGTCCCTCGATGACGCTATCTGAGTTGCCTAAATAAAATGATCAAGTCCCTCAAGAAAATTGCCAAAGATACTTGACACTATTGCTACCATGGTCTATACGATGACTCGCGCCTGTCCCGTTTAACATCCTAACACAAGGTTGTTCACCAAATACAATGGTGAAACAACACTGTTAAAAGGGTTAAAAACATAAGAAAGATCTTTGAGTAAAATAGGGTAGACAACTCTTAGTTAGTTGATCAAAACTTGCAAAAAACATCCTTGTTATCTTCAAAACACACTTCACCACACAATTTCAAAACCCTACTTTCAAAACATTGAAAACTTTTCAAAAGACAAAAACACCTTTGTATACATTCAAACAAGAATCATTACAAAGATTACCACAACGATGGTCTCTTTTCAAAACATCTTTCAAAACCACACACAAAGCACCATTTCAAACAATTGAAAAGCACCATTTCAAACAATTGAAAAGCAAAGCAAGTGATCTAAGCAAGTAACTAAGAGCCCATGGATAACCATGGATAGAAAGGGTGCTAATACCTCCCATTTCTATAATCTACTCCCCGAACCTAAGACAACATCTCAAAGGTCTTTCCTGTGCTTTTTGACCTTTCATTAGGATAAAATAAAAAGTCGGTGGCGACTCTTGCTAAACCGAAACATTTACGAACATAAACACAAAATCCCAAGTCAGTTCTCCCATCGTATCACATTGCACTTTATTGTTTCCAAAGGAATGGGAAAAGAGCGAATAACCCCAAAAAATGGGGAAAGATTCAAGGTAAGGGGGGTTGGTTATGCAAAGGGAAGGTATTAGTACCCTAAACATCTACGGTACTCCGTAGAAACCTCTTTGAAAAATCTGTATATTTTGGGTATAAAAATGTGTTATATATAAAATGGATGGTGGAGGTGAGAAAAGAAATATTTTTATGATTTTTGCACCCGCCGCGGTTGCGAACCTTTAGTGCCTATGTACCACCTTTCGTGCAATAGGGGATCAGGGTACACGTAGTTCCTCTTTTAAAAATTTGAAACGCAAGTGTGTTGGTTAATTTTATGAGATAAGACATCATCGTCATTGTCCGTGTGAAAAACATACTTACTACCCACAATCATGAAAAAGGAGAATTTGCATCATCTCAAAGTGGAGGATATGGCTTGGATTTTAAAATCAACAATGCCTCACTCAACACCCAAGTGGAAAATATCTCTCTTTACTACATATTATAGAAGTATCGTTGTTTTCATCACTACAAGGATTGACAAGAGTCTAATCTTTTAAGAAAAGTTTTAAAATAAAAAGCCAAAGTGGCAAAAATGGTTTGAAATGAGATTGATTGACTTTTAGTCTTCTCACAAAAATGTCAAGGTATTATTAAATTGATTGAAATTTATTTATGAAAATGTTTTGAAAATGCATGGACCTAAGTCCAAGTTTATTATGAAAGTGTTTCAAGTTTAGAAATAAGAAGAATTTTTAAAAGGAGGGAGAAGATTTTTGAAATTAAAGAAGATGGAAGGAGATGAAGAGACTATCCTAAAGCATAAGGTAAAATCTAGAGATAAGAACCATCTAACAAACAAGAAGCCAATACTTGACATTATGAGTCAATATAGAATTCCCATTCTCCAGATAAAAACCAAGCAAGAAAAGATACTAGACCTCTTAAGAGAACCAAACTTCAAGTGTATTATGTCTTTGCAAAAATTGGGCAGAGTAATGGTTGTGTACGGGTGAATTCCAGATTACAAACAAAGTATGTAATCACAATAACCTGCACACAAAACAAACAAACAACCCAATTTCTTGAGGTAAACCTCAAGAACTCCAGACAAAATATCAAATAAAGTCACAAAGTCTCCAAGATAGGCCAAGGTCTTTAATCCTAAGTCCAAGAAGTCCAATACTCCATAATGCCAAGGATAGTAACCAAATAGTCCAAGTATCATTAAATATTTTTATGGTTCATGTTTATTATTAGGTGTCTTTAAAAGGAAAAGGAAAGTTCAAGTGAGCAAAATAAAAATGACATAAAAGTAAATGCTCAAGTGAGCAAAAATAAAAATGGCATAAGAATAAATGCTCAAGTGAGCAAAATAAAAAATGACATTAAATGTAAATGCTTAAATTAAATGGTATATAAAGCATAAAAAATAAAAGCATAAATTAAAGTCAATTGTTAGAAATTAGTGGTTAGTTGGATGACCATCTTGAAACTTGCATTTGGAACTCATTAGAGGATTGGTAGAACCAAAGCCTCCACACAACAAGTTGCATTTGATTTTTTGTCAAGTATATCATCCTATTTGGAATACTCAAAAGTAACATTTAATGATCAACGATGTTTAAGTGATCCGCGTTGACCAAAGGTGTTGTAGATCCATTAGAGGATTGGTAGAACCAAAGCCTCCACACAATGAATCTCAAGGTTATTGGATCAAAGAGATCAAATTAACATACTTGGGCTTGCAATCATAAGTTTGGGCCACGAATGATCATTTATTAGAATCAAGACAAAATTTATCCCTATATTAAGCAATCGTAAGTGGACTTATGTAGAAGTCGCACCTATTTTGAAGCCGGTCAATAACAATCTATGTACTTCATGTTTGGATAAATGATATAGAGATCACCATCCCTTAACATGTAGCACAATTAAAAAAGAAAGGGATAAGATGAATAGGGAGGGGAATGATAAGCTAATTTGGATCACCATCTCAAAATTCTTTCATCTTTAAATTCAACCACTCCTCTAGATGGATTGAAGCACTAAACATATCATTAATCCAAAGCACCAAAAATGAATTAAATAATTCACTCTTAGGTAGATTTGAATTGATGAACATTTATCCAACTTCATCTACATCACAAAAGTCCATTGATTTTAAAGACAAATTGGACATTTAAAATTGCAATCCAAACCAACAATCAAAGAAGTGAGTAGAAAAATATTTGAGTCGAAGCAACCCCAAAATTAGGCAGAAAAAGTATTTTCGACAATGTTACAATAAATTGCGCTTCGACAGCTACCAATTGCATCAGTGCAGTTTTTTTCAAATCAACTTACTGTGGCAAACAATTGCAATGTTACAACAATTGATTGCAACCTGTTAAAATCAGTCGAAAACAGCATATCAAGGATCAAATTCTTGTTCCAACTTTTCATCAAACACCTTATGATCATGGATCCAATTGGGCATGGAAATTAGATCAAATCATGAGAAAATAACACCATTGGAATCACAAAACAGTGCTCAGTGAATCAAAACCAAAAATCCACAAGAGATCACATTGTGAAAGATGATGATCCAACTTACCAAAGGTAGAATTAGAGAATTATCAAATAACTTCCAGAATTTGCTTCAATTCAACCACAAGAATCAATTACCAAAGCTTGGATGTAGAGAATTTATGAAGGAAAAGTGTTTGGATGAAGTTTTAGCTCAAAGATTAGTAAGCTTCAATGCAAAGCTTACTAACTTTTTGAAAATGGAGCTTTGAGTGAATTTGGTAGATGGAGAGAATTGAGAGATTTTTTAGCAAAGTGATTTTGGCTATCAAAAGCTTATCACTTGAATGAGATGAGGGCTCTATTTATAGAGTTTAGGATTGGGATTAGTGGTAATTTGGTAATTGATTCTTGGAGCCAAAAATTGAATTAATGATATAATTTTCAAATTATGCAGAAAAATTAGAGCTAAAAAGATGACAGATTTGAAATTGCTGGCTTTTTTTTTTTAAAATCACGTGTGTTTTGCTGCTATGAGTCGACACAAGAGTCGTATGCATCGACACATTCTAGTTGTATAACACAGCATGAGTCGACGCAAGCTTCTATGGATTGATACAAGCTGCTATGTCAATACAAAAAAAAATCAATCAACTTGCATGAGTCGACACATAACATGTATGTGTCGACACATGCTAGTTATACAAAGCAGGATGAGTCGAAACAAGCCTCTATGGGTCGATGCAAGCTGCTACTTCGACACAATACATAATCAATCAACTTGCATGAGTCGAAACAAGCCTCTATGGGTCGATGCAAGCTTCTACTTCGACACAATAAATAATCAAATCAACTTGCATGAGTCGAAACAAGCCTCTACGGGTCAATGCAAGCTACTACTTCGACATAATGCAGAATCAAATAAACTTGCATGATTCGAAACAAGCCTTTATAGGTCGATGCAAGCTGCTACTTTGACACAATACAGAATCAAATCAACTTGCATGAGTCGAAACAAGCCTCTATAGGTTGATGCAAGCTGCTACTTCGACACAATACATAATCAATCAACTTTCACGAGTCGAAACATAACATGTATGTGTTGAAACATACTAATTTTTTTTTGATTTTTGAAGGCTGAAAACACAGTTTTTTTCAAAGATTGTGCACAATACACTCTGTTCCATTGATTGCGCTATGGGAGCAATCGATTGTTCAGGTCAACAAAAAAAATGAAAAAAAAATTTAATTGTTTTTATTTTTCTTTGCAAAAAAGAGATTTTAGGGAAATAATACCGGAAAACCTTATTTGTTGGATGCTTCGACTCGGTATCTACAAAACACAAACATGCAAAGGCAAAAACAAATATTTTTTTGTATTTAGTTAGAGGTTAATTATCAACGCATATACAAAATACACAACTAAGGTGCTTGGAGATTCCTCAAGAGCAAACTTAAAGATAGGAGATAGAAAAAAAGAGAGGAAGAACCAACCCTAATGTGATTTTGTTATGATCAAATTGACATGATATGATAGGGGAATCTTAGAGGGAAAATTTGGGGTACAACATCTGCCCTTATTTAAGTGTCTTCTATCCGGAGATACGAAGGTTAAAAATCTTCGTGTCGACGCGATTGAAGATACTTAAATATAAAACAAGCCCTATTTTTGTCTCTAAGATGCCATGTGTGATACGGTGGGAGAACTGACTTAAGGTTTCGCGTTTGTTTTTGCACTTGTTCGGTTTAGCAAGAGTCGCCACCGACTTTTTATTTTGTCCTAAGGAAAGGTCAAAAAGCACAGGAAATACCTTTGAGATGTTTTCTTGGGTTCGGGGGGTAGATTATGAAAAGGTAAGGTGCTAGCACCCTTTTCATCCATGGTTTTCCATGGGCTATTAGTTACTTGTTTTAGATCACTTGCCTTTGCTTTTCAATTGTTTGAAATGGTGCTTTGTGTGTGTTTTTTTTGAAAATGATTTGAAAAAGATGCCTTGTCTAGGCAACCTTTGTAATGATTCTTGTTTGAATATATACAAAGGTGTGTGTCTTTTTGAAAAGATATTTCAATGTTTTGAAAGTTGTTTTGAAATTGTTTTGAAGTTGTGTTGTGAAGTGTGTTTGAAAAATGGCAAGGATGTTTTGCAAGTTTTGATCAAGTAACTAAGAGTTGTCTACCCTATTTTACTCAAAGATATTTCTTATGTTTTCAACCCTTTTGACAGTGTTATTTCACCATTGTATTTGGTGAATAACCTTGGTGTTAGGATGTTAAACGGGACAGGCGCGGGTCATCGTATACAATCATTGAAAGCAACTTGTGAGACACTCTAGCAATTTTGTAAGGAACGAGATCGTTTTATCGAAGGCAACATCGAGGGTCATCGAGGGACTACGATCTTTGTTTATCGAAGGGGCATTTGCTAGAGTGTCTCATACTCGAGGGACATGATTGCATTTTCCGAGGCAACAAGCGAGGTTACCTTAGAGGTGCAAGTGTGAATTGTGTATTGACTTGCTTGCATTTATCTTGTATTAGGTCATATAACGATTGATTTTGAATCTTCGCATATAAACCCTAATTACTATACAGTATATTGAAAGCGATAAATTGCGGGAATTTAAAGTCTAAGTTATTACAAATAAGTATCCAGGGATGGGGGTACAAATTATTTACAAATGGGGATGAGTCTTATCAGAATAATAATGTCCCAAATATGTGTTACAACCAAATCGAACTGTCGCAATTCAATGTAAAAATTATAACAAATTATAAGATAAAGAAAATCAAAGAAATATGAGATGCATGTATTTATTTACAAATGAACAAACAAAATTTGACCTAATAAAGATTAAGTATTTATTATTATTTTATGTTTTTTTTATGAATTATGTAAACAAAGAGTTTTAAAGAATAGAAAAATTATTTAAGTTAATGCATCTATTATATACATATTTTTTTTAAAGAAAACAAAAATAAAATCTCTATTATTAATGTATTTTAATAAATGTAAAAAAGGAAAACTATATTAAGAAAATTAAAACAAAATTTTAATATTTTTTAGTCTTATTATTAACAAAAGAAAAAGAATTAAATCATTAAAAATGAAAATAAATAATAAAAAGTATTAGTTTTAATTAGAAAGGATGATGGGCCTTGGGCAATATTGGTATTAGGCCCAAAAATGGAAGGAGAAATAAAAAACAAAACAGATGAAATGGGGGTGCACGCAGAAGAAAGCTATGGGCTTGGTTTTGTATGGGCGAAGGCCCATTATCCATTTGGCATAATTTTCGTTTAGGGTTAATGTTTTGATTAGGGTTTGCAAACTTGGTACACAGCGGCGCCATTCCTGCTTCTCTCATTCTCTTCGTCTTTCTCAAGCCAAAACGATGATTTCTCCTTTCATGCCTTAGCCACCGGAGCGTCGTGTCTTCATCCACTCCCTACCTTCTCTTTTCAGCGGCCTAGGGTTCTTACTTGTAAACGATACGATTTCGTTTCAATCGTGTTTTAGGAATTTTACAGTTTTTTTTTTCATTTTTCTCTTGCATGTTTTAATCTATGGTTGTTATGATGTTACATGTAGTAAAGGCTTGAGGGACGTATCTTGAGTGTTTTGTTCTACAAACTGAAGGGAAAGGATGTGAGACCGGCCGGTGGTGCTCCCAGGAGGCTAGGCGGAGGGAGGATGAAGATGACGGTGTTTCTGGTATTTTTGTTGTTCTTTATGTTGTTTGATGATGATGAATCTGAAATATGCTTCTTCCCTGTTAATGATGAGTATTTTCTGAAACTACGCTTGCTTCTGAATCTCTTCCTCTTTCTGGTTTTGGTATATATATCGATGATGATGATACTCTAAGATTTGTTTGTATTTGTTAGTGATGATGTATAAAATCTGAAACTTGTAGTTGATTTGATTTTGTTGATTCTCTTCCTTCCTATGAGTGTTTGTTAATGATGAAAGAATTTCTGACACTAAGTATTTTGCTTCTGAAAACTCTTCCTTTCTCTGAGTGATTGTTAATGATGAAAGAATTTTCTGAAACTACTGTATTTTGGTGTTATTGTCCTCCTCTTTCTGAACATTCATGGTTTATGGTTGAGGATGATGTGAACTGAGTTTGCAGCTTTGCAGTTAGAATGTTTGCAGGTCATTTTGTTTGGCCCGTGAGCATGTTTTGCTACAACTTGCAGTTTGAAATGCAGGTTGAGTTTGTGTAGGCAGATTTGGGCTTGGCCTGAGTGTTTTGGGCAAGTAGGCTTGAGCTTACACTTTGTTTTGGTTTTGAGATACAAGCTGTTGAGTTTGGCCTGTGTGTTTTTAGTTTTGACAGGTTTGTTGTTGTTTTTGGACAGGCAGGTTGAGAAATTTTTGGTAAGCAGGTTTGCTTTGGGTTATGCAGGTTTGCAATTTGTTTTTGGGCAAGAAGGCTTGTAAGTTTGAGTTTTGGAAACAGGCTTGAGTGTTTGTAATGCAGGTTGTTTGTTTTGGCCTGTGAGCAGGTTTTCTTGTTTTGAGAACAGGCTTGCAGGTTTGAGTTTTTGCAAGCAGGTTTGAGCTGGTTTGTTGATTGCTGGTGTTGGAAGCAGGTTTGCAATATAGGCTTGTAGCTGTAATGCAGGCTTGCTGATTGCAGTTTGGAAATGTTGAGCTTACAAGTTTTTTGTTCAATGTTTTTCCCCCTCCCTTTGGACTGTTATACCGTCTACTCTTTATATCTTTTTTGTTATATTTTCCTGCCTTTTACAGTCTGCTTTAGCCAAAACTGCAAACCTCTTTCACTAGGTCTTCTCTTTCTCTCTCTCTCAAAAGCACTTTTGCTTAATTTAATATAACTTTCTGAAAAGTTTTGTCTAGTGCTGGAAAGTGATGATGGCTATTGCAAGCCTCTGTCTTGTAACTTGGTTTATCTCTGCATTGTTGTACTTTTGACTTCATGTTTTCTGCATTGTGTACTTTGTTGCTTTTGCTAGTTGCTATGCTTCTTGTAACTTAGTTTTGACATGCTTGGTTACTGCAGTTTGAAACTCAGTTTGCAGTATAGTTTGCTTTGTATGCAGCCTTGTACCTTTGTATTTGAACCATGTTTTTGCATCTAGTCTGACATGCTTGCATTTTATATCTTTTATTTTTTTCTCTCTGTGAACCGAGAAGAGCGATCTTCTTGTGATTTGCAGAGAGGAAAATAATAATATGATGAACATAGCATTCCGATTCCAGCCGACAAAATTTAATGATGATTTCTTTTTATCTGCTTGAAAACTCTTTTCAGTTAATTGCACTGATTTCTTTTTCTTCTGTCTTTTGCAGGTAAGTACAGTTGGATGATAGAGGAAGCAGTAGAAGTAGAAGTCAAAGATCTTAGGAGATTAGGCTTAGATTTATTTTTCCATTTATTATAAAAAAATATTATTGTAAATACTATAAGTTGTAATCTTACAATATTCGAATAAAATTTGTAACAACATTTGAAATAAAAAAAAGTCTTTGTCAAATATCTTCCCATCTTTCCTTGCATTGTTTATTTAATTATTTAAGACTCTTCAATCAAAATAAATGAAACTGTATCTCAATAATTCTAATCCAGATGAAATAAATAATCAACAAACTTTGCAGTCTCACAACCTTACATCAATCACAATATGCGTAGTATTCCAAATAACATATGCGTTGTACAGTTAATCAAACAAGCATTCCATAAACCTTTCACTCCACTGATCAAACAAATGCCTTAATGTTCCAAACAAAAGTCTCAGCTCTTATCCCAGATAATTAGGTTTTGAGAAACAACCAGTAATCTTGAACAAGCATAAAAATAATGTAACAGTTAACTGAATCTCTGAGGATTCAGTTCTTTCTGAGAAATATGAGAGAAAACCCTAATTCCGGATTTGTTGTCAAAGAAAAGTCTGCTTGATCAATTCCTAAGCCAATCTCAACAAAATCAGTGAAAACCCTAATTCTGGATTGACTGATAAAGAAAAGTCTGTTTGACCGATTCTTGAGCCAATCTAAAAAATCAGAGAAACCCCTGAGGTTGTGATTTCTTGTGAAAAAGGGAGGGAAAATTTTGGGGTACAACACCATGCAATGCTTATGATTATGAATGCATATGAATAGAACAAAAGAGACGCAAAGTATCACTGGGGATGCCACAAAAATGAAGAACAAAGGAGCAACCCCACCAGGAAAATAAATCACTGGTGGACCAAAAGAACTGAATCAGAGAGGAGGATAACAAGCATCGACGTTCACTGCCGATGTCTACCAACATTCAATGAAGGTAGAGAGAAAATATCATACCACCGCCGTTCATTGACGATGAACTATCAACGTTCACTAAAGATAGCAAAAAGATAACAAACACCGACGTTCACTGTCGATGTACTACCAACGTTCACTGAAGGTAGAGAGAAAATATATCATATCATCGCCGTTCACTGACGATGAACTATCAACGTTCACTGATGATAAAAAAAAGATAAGAAACACTGACGTTCACTGTCGATGTCCTACCAACGTTCACTGAAGGTAGAAAGAGAATATCATACCACCGCCGTTCATTGACGATGAACTATCAACGTTCACTGATGATAGCAAAAAGATAAGGAACACCGACGTTCACTTCCGATGTACTACCAACGTTCACTGAAGGTAGAGAGAAAATATCATAACACCGCCGTTCACTGACGATAAACTATCAACGTTCACTGAAGATAGCAAAAAGATAACAAACACCGACGTTCACTGTCGATGTACTACCAACGTTCACTGAAGGTAGAGAGAAAATATATCATACCACCTCCGTTCACTGATAATGAACTATCAACGTTCAGTGATGATAGAAAAAAGATAAGAAACACCGACGTTCACTGCCGATGTACTACCAACGTTCACTGAAGGTAGAAAGAAAATATCATACCATCTCCGTTCACTGGCGATGAACTATCAACGTTCACTGATGATAGCAAAAAGATAAGAAACACCAATGTTCACTGCCGATGTACTACCAACGTTCACTGAAGGAAGAGAGAAAATATCATACCACAGCCGTTCACTGACGATGAACTATCAACATTCACTAAAGATAGAAAAAAGATAATAAACACCGAAGTTCACTGCCGATGTACTACCAACATTCACTGAAGGTAGAAAGAAAATATCATCAAGTTTTCCCCAAAATTCTGGTGTTTCACCTAGAACGGGTCTCAACTTCTTATTTAACCAAGGCACTCTGCCTGGAAAGGGTAATATGTAAGCTTATCTCAAATAAAGAGACTTCCACTCATTGTCAAGGGTAATTTCAAAGAGAAATGACTTTCTGAGGATAGAAATATGGCTTCATGGGGAAAGAGATATGGCTTCCTGGGGAAAGAGATATGAATTCCTGGGGAAAGAGATATGACTTCTTGGGGAAAGAGATACGACTTCCTGGGAAAAGAGATATGACTTCCTGGGGAAATGCCACATTATTCCTGCTGAGGAGATAAAGTCTTCTCATGTAAAATAAATGCACAAACCAAAACTCGAAGTTCTCAGAAATCCAAAGTAAATAATATTGTCATGCAACCACGAATCCAATAAGAAACAAACTAGAGCAAGACGGCTAACGAAGATACATCCTTTGAGAAATAAACTCAAGAGGGAAAAAAATTCACCTAAGCAAGGAGCGTTGCACGAAGGTTAGAACACAATGTCAATAAAAAGTGATTTGTAGCAATGCATGATGCATGTATGAATGTATGAGTAATATCATGCATATGCTGGTAAAAGGATACATAATCAGTACAAACAAACAAAACCGCCTCAGGTACCAACAACATTGGGCTAAAATTCAACCAGAAAGATCAATCCAAGAAAGGTAAAAGCAACTATGGAAACCAAACCTATGGCCTGTCCTAACTTCACTGAGGAGAAACATAATCCAGATGTAGCTAAATCAAACAGATACCGGGATAGAACATATTTCTTCCGGTTTCATCGGAGAAACCAATTTTTCAAAAGCAACATACCCACTAGAGATTGCAAGACCAGCCTCAAATAAAGCAGACTGACACCGAGACGATCAAACCTCACTGGGGAATTCAGACCCACCTTGAAGGAGGAAAAACATACAGACTTCACTAAGGGAGACAATGTTTCATCATCGAGACATCTACTGGGGACTTCATGCTGACTTCATTGGGGAGGTCAAAACCACATCATCGAGACATCTATTGGGGACTTCATGCTGACTTCATTGGGGAGGTCAAAACCACATCATCGAGGGGAAACCAAGATGCGTTCTTCACTGGGGAAACCAGAGATACGTGTTCTTCGAGAGTAATTATTGCACCAACTTCTTTGGAGAGAAAGGACTTCTATCAAATAAACGAGGCCTTCACTGGATAATATTGGATTGAGTCTTCATATCATACAAACCTATTCCAACAAAAGATGCCCTGGTATAGTCTTCCTGGGAAATCAAGAAGTCAACACTAATGCCAATACTGTAAAAAGAGCGATATCTTAGCACACCAAGGGAATAAAACCTATCATCATCTGCGGGAAAACTTCGCTGGGGAACCTGGGACGGAGGCTTCTAACCATGAAAACCCAAAATCAAAATCGAACCAAGACTTGGCCGGGGATAATGGGATCACAAACCTAATACTGTACCTTGCACCCACTGGTATCGTCTTTAACTATCCGAGAAACACACAAAGATTGCGCACATACCAACAAGATGACCTGAGAAAAACCTTCACGAAGGAAGTAAATCTTCTTAAAACAATCAGAGTTTGTTCATTCCTGGAATCGCCATTTTTTGTCATTGTTTCATCACAAATCCCAAAGTAAATTGAATTGTGAAGATCTCCCCTTTTTTTTTGAAAAGTCAATTTTGCTTTTTAATCTTTTTTATTTAAAAATTATTATCAGTAATAAATGGAGTCTTTGCAAGCTAAATAAAAATAAGAACACAAAGAATTGGGCAAAAGCTCGAATTTCATTAATAGAATGGTAGTCTGCGAATGGCGAGACTCCATGGATGATTACAAAATTTGGGAAATGGTAATATATAATGGAAAAGATACATTGAGATACAATGACCACCATTCCCCCTAACAAATTTTGAAATTATGAGTAGCAGCTTTTGTTGAAGTATGGTGAGGATCCGAGAAGATTGTTGCTTCAACAATCAAGTCTTGTCTAACGTAGTTACTTGCCAAGAAAAATCCCTAACTTTTGCCTAAGCTACCCTTGCGGGTTTTCAACTTAGCGGGAAATTTATTCTGTTTATGTCTCTAATTTTTGCCTAGACCGCCCTTTCGGGTTTTCAGCCTACCGAGACGCTCCTTTTTGCCTAAGCCGCCCTTTCGGGTTTTCAACTTAGCGATTTGTTCTTTTATTTCTTTAGGCTTAGTATTTCTTGACTGCATCAGCATTCATGGGACGTGGGAACTCCTCGCCATCCATAGTTTCAAGAATTAATGCACCACCAAAGAAGGCTTTCTTGACAACATACGGGCCTTCAAAATTGGGAGTCCACTTGCCCCTAGAATCAGTGTTAAAAGACATGATCTTCCTGAGCACGAGGTCGCCTTCTCTGAATTCACGAGGCTTGACCTTTTTATCAAATGTTTTCTTCATTATTTTCTGATATAACTGCCCATGACATAAAGCTGTCATTCTCTTCTCTTCAATCAAATTCAATTGGTCAAACCTGTTCTGGACCCATTCAGCCTCTGTCAACTTGGCTTCCATTATCACACGCAACGAGGGAATGTCTACCTCAATAGGGAGTATAGCTTCCATTCCATATACCAGGGAGAACGGGGTTGCTCCTGTTGAAGTGCGGAAAAATGTAAGATATCCATGTAGAGAAAAAGGGAGCATTTCATGCCAATCCTTATAAGTAACAACCATTTTCTGGATAATTCTCTTGATATTCTTATTATCAGCTTCAACAGCCCCATTCATCTTTGGCCTGTATGGAGACGAATTGTGATGGACAATCTTGAATTCTTCACACAGTTTTGTCATCATCTTGTTGTTCAAATTCGAGCCATTTCCAGTGATGATTCTACTCGACACACCATACCGGCATATAAGATTTTTTTTGATGAAACGCACAACCACCTGTTTGGTAACATTGGCATACGAAGCAGCCTCTACCCATTTGGTAAAGTAGTCAATTGCTACCAAGATGAAACAATGTATATTCGAAGCTTTGGATTCTATCATCCCGATCATGTCTATACCCCACATAGAGAAAGGCCACGGGGAGGAAATTACATTGAGCAATGTAGGAGGTATATGGATCTTATTTGCGTAAATCTAGCATTTATGGCACTTCTTTGCAAATTTGTAACAATCAGATTCCATTGTCAACCAATAGTAACCTTCCCTTAGCATCTTTTTAGCCATCGAATGCCCATTAGCATAAGTGCCAAATGAACCTTCATGAATCTCATGCATCAACATGTCTGCTTCGTGTCTATCCACGCATCTGAGCAAGACCATGTCATAATTTCTCTTGTATAACACATTTTCGCTGAGGAAGAAACTGCCTGCCAATCTTCTCAGTGTCTTTCTATCTTTCCTCGACGCACCAATCGGGTATTCCTGAGTCTGAAGAAAATGCTGGATGTCATAATACCAAGGTTTTTCATCTGCTACCTCCTTTATCGTAAACACATGAGCGGGCCTATCCCGCTGTCAGACTGTAATACGGGGTATATCATTCAAAGTATTCACTTGGTACATGGAAGCCAGAGTTTCCAGAGCATCCGCCATTTGATTTTCATCTCTAGGAATGTGATGGAATTCAACTTTATTGAAGAAGGGTAGTAATCTTCTAGCATAATATTTGTAAGGGATCAAGCCAGGGTGACGAGTATCCCATTCTCCTTTAATCTGATTTATTACCAAAGCTAAATCACCATACACATCTAGAATTTTGATTCTGAGATCAATAGCTTCGTCAAGACCCATGATGCAAGCCTCATATTCCGCCATATTATTAGTGCAATCAAATGTTAACCTTGCAGTAAAAAGAATGTGCGATCCATGAGGAGTGACGATCACATCACCAATTCCTTTACCATAAGCATTCACCGATACATCAAATATCATACTCCAACGAGATTTATGGTCGGGGCCTTCCTCAGGCAATGGTTCATCACAATCTTTCACTTTCAGGAACATCACATCCTCATCGGGGAATTCATATTCTGCAAACTGATGATCTTCCACCGGCTGGTGAGCAAGGTAATCTGCCAACACACAACTTTTGATAGCTTTTTAGTGCGGTACTCAATATCATATTCAGATAACAACATCTGTCAGCGGGCAATTCTCCTAGTAAGAGCAGGCTTCTGAAAAATATACTTGATTGGATCCATTTTGGAAACCAACCAAGTGGTATGATTCAACATATACTGCCGCAAACGCTTTGCCACCCAGGCCAAAGCACAACACGTTTTTTCTAGCGTGGAATACCGCGACTCATAATCAGTGAACTTTTTGCTGAGATAATAAATGGCGAACTCTTTCTTCCCTGTTCCATCCTGTTGTCCCAGAATACAACCCATGGACTTATCTAACACTGTTATATACATAATCAATGGTCTTCCTTCTACGGGAGGGAGCAAGATACACAACCTTGATCTTTCTTTAATAACTTAAAGATCGGTTCACACTTTGCAGTCATGTGGGAAATGAATATGGAAATATAATTCAAACGCCCGAGGAAACCCTTGAATTGCTTTTCAATTCTTGGTGCTGGAATTTCTTGAATTGCTTTGACTTTATCAGGTTCAACTTCAATTCCTTTCTGGCTAACGATAAAACACAACAATTTCCCTGATCTAACTTCGAAGGTTCATTTATTTGGATTCAAGCGGAGACGATACTTCCTCAAACGCTGAAACAACTTCAACAAATCTTTTATATGCCCTTCTTAAGTTTGGGA
Organism: Vicia faba; assembly: GCA_948472305.1. Taxonomy (NCBI): domain Eukaryota; kingdom Viridiplantae; phylum Streptophyta; class Magnoliopsida; order Fabales; family Fabaceae; genus Vicia; species Vicia faba. Next base: position 1,398,226,531 of record OX451741.1, read on the forward strand.
TTTTGAAATCATATCATCAACATATACTTCAATTTCCTTGTGCATCAGATCATGGAATAGGGTTGTCATAGCCCTCTGGTATGTTGCACCAGCGTTCTTCAACCCGAAGGGCATCACTCTGTAACAGAATGTTCCCCAGGGTGTGATAAACGTTGTTTTTTCCATGTCCTCTGGAGCCATTCTTATTTGATTATACCCAGAAAATCCATCCATGAACGAGAATAACTTGAATTTTGTTGTGTTGTCCACTAACATGTCAATGTGAGGCAATGGGAAATCATCTTTTGGACTAGATTTATTTAGATCTCTGTAATCTACGCACATGCGGACTTTTCCGTCTTTTTTCGGTATTGGGACAACATTGGCAATCCATTGAGGATACACTGATGTCACAAGAAAACCAGCATTAATCTGCTTTAGGACCTCCTCTTTGATTTTTACTACCATATTTGGGTGGATTCTTCTCAACTTTTGTTTAACTGGCGGACACTATGGCTTCAACGGAATATGATGCTCGGCAATGTCTGTATCTAGACCAGGCATATCTTGATAAGACCAAGAAAAAATATCCACATACTCTTTCAACAGCTCAATTAACCCGCTTTTTACATCAGGATGCAACGATGCTCCAATCTTAATTTCCTTCAGATCTTCTTCTGAACCCAAATTAATCACTTCCAAACGCTCCTTATATGGATGAATGGTATTTTCCTCGTGCTCAAGCAACCGTGAGACCTCTTCTGGAATCTCATCATAATCTTCTTCTTTAGCCCTAAACACATGACATTTAAAGTTGGGAGAGGGTGCAGGGTTATTGTATTCAACATGTTTTTTAATTAATCTGCACATGTGATTTATGATTTCTTTTAGAAACTGACACATATAACAAGTGATCATGCAAATTAATTTTCAGTTATTATTTATTTTGAAAGGGTTTTTTATTTGATTACCATTTCCCAAGAAAAAGCAGAAAATAAAGACATGTTTTTGGAAGCAAAGACAACTTTTATTAATGATCTTAAAAATCAAAGCAAACAGATAAGCCCATACAATACTTTCACCTTGGGCAGAGTGAAAGCTTTTCAAAAGAAAGAAACATATTAACAAAACAAATTACTTTGAAATATGTATGCAAGAAGGAACATCAATGGTGACCCAGTTCTGAACTCGGACTCCATGCGTCACATAATTCGGTACTTCCTGCTCTACTTCATCCTCTTCAACAACATTAATTCTAGAACCAATTGGATGGAGGTAGCCTCCGCTACGGAAAACATCATGATAACTGTTCACAGAAGAATTTGACTTAAAACTCTCGCCTTTGCCATTCTTCGAAGAGAAACCCAAACCAGTTCTATTTTTGTTCACGAGTGGATCCACCTGACCAGCAGTACGACAGAAGGTAGCATGCAACTGCACGAGATCCTCATTCAAATGATCTACATCAAAAATTCTGAATTCACCAGGACATCCAGAAACCATATTGACTTCCTCTTCATATTCCTCCCTAGGCCTGATTATATGGATTAAACCTTCATCCATCATCTCCTGCAAATCAGCCTTTATCTTCTCCCAACCTTGTATATCTGTACTGCAAATAGCACAACCGACATGGTCATGCGTATAATAAATGAATTCACAGAGGTCTGTGTGCATCTTCACCAAATCTCCTCTAACCTGATTAATGTCAAAAATTCGAAAGTCGCCTGGACAACCGACCATCATATTTACAGCATTCACTCCCCCGTGCTTGGGTAGAGGATTGTCTTTCACATTAGGTCCCACGTCTTTGAAAGATAAAATTCCAGACTTCACCAACCTTTGCACTTCAGTCCTCAAAGGATAACAATTCTCAACACTATGCCCTGGTGCTCCCTGATGAAAGGCACACATCTGGTCTGCTTTGTAATACCAAGGCAATGGTGATGGTATAGCGGGAGGTGGTCGTGTCTGGACCAACTTCTTCTGAATCAATGCTGGTAGTAGCTCTGCATAGCTCATGGGAATAGGATCATAGTTCTCCCTTCTCTGATTATACCTTGATTCCCTTGCTGGGACGGTCTCTGATAAGCAACGGTAGTTGGAGCGGCATTCATAACAGGAGTAACTGAGGCGACTTGCTGATGACGCTGATAATTCTTTCTAGGAGCGTTTACCCTTCTCTCTTGCATAACAACATTTGTATCCCCCTCTTTCTTCTTTGTAAACCCATAAGCTGGCTTTTTCACCCCTCCGGATCCTTCACCCTTTGTCAAACGGCCTTCTCTTACTGCCTCTTCTAGGTGGACACCCATTCCTACCATCTCTGTAAAATCACTTGGGGAACTTGCTACCATTCTTTCGTAGTAGAAAGCGCCTAGCGTCTTCAGAAAAATCTTAGTCATTTCTTTCTCCTCCATGGGAGGAATCACTTGTGCAGCCACTTCGCGCCATCTCTGTGCATACTCTTTGAATGATTCTCTGTCTTTCTGAACCATGGCCCTAAGTTGGTCACAGTCAGGCGCCATGTCCACATTGTACTTGTATTGTTTAATGAATGCTTCTCCCAAATCATTAAAAGTATGGATGTTGGCGCTGTCTAAACTCATGTACCATTTCAACACTGTGCCGGTCAGACTATCCTGGAAAAAGTGAATCAGCAGAAGCTGGTCATCGGTGTGGGTAGACATTTTTCTTACATACATCATCAAATGAGCATGAGGGCAAGTGTTGCCCTTGTACTTCTCAAATTATGGGACCTTGAACTTAGCAGGCACTTTAACATTCGGGACCAAACACAACTCATTCACATTCTGCCCAAATAGCTCTTTTCCCCTAAGAGCATTCATCTCTCTTTGCATTCTATCAAACTGCTCTTGGAAACCATCCATTCTATCATAAAGACCCAAATCTTCACTCGGCGGAGGGAAAGGACGACACATATCTTCATTAATAAACGGAACCAAATTCACCGAAGGAGGTGCAGCAGGAACAATATGCACCATAAGAGGTGCATGAGTAACAACATTTTGAACCACTGGAGCATCTTGAGGGCTAAGATTGAAACCTTCAGGTGCAAAATTCTCTGGCATTCCCCATGAATAACCCTGAGGCATACAGTTTTGAACAACAGCCGGAGTAGCGGATACAGGAATAGTAGGAACTTCAGCATTTTCCCTTGTTGGTTGAGGTTGAACACTCGGTGGCTGATTCTGAGCAACCACCAGAGCTTCCATCAGAGTAGTCAAGTTAGCCAAGCCAACCTTCAAAGTGGAAACTTCTTCGCGCAACTCGCGATTCTCCTGTTCTAAGTTGTCTATCTTCTTTTTGAAATTAGCCCGAGTGTTGTAGTGATGAGTCAGCTTGCTGAGTGAAGTAAAGAAGCTGGGTAAGACACCTGGATATGCATAACAAATGCAAGATATATGTGCAATATTATGCATGATATGCAATGCATATGATTATTTTTACTTTATCATTTAATATTTCAAGGGATTTATGGTTTATAGACATATTGCAAACATCCAAGTAATAAAGCTTTTGAAATACTAAATTTTTTTTATTATAATAACTTCAAAATGGATTACAAGTTTTAATGATCCCAAGTACAAGATGAAAATACAATCTAAAATCCTGAGAAGAGGAACTAATGGAGATCAATCTGTACGCTGGCGCTTCCCTGTGAGCCTGACAATCTGAGCCCTCAACCTCTGGTTTTCTTCCATATGTTTGATGGCAACCTCCTTCCAGTCATCTGAAGTAGGAAGTGAGTAATCAACACCTGTTTGAGGCTTAGGAGAAAATAAATCCCCTTGCCTCTCCATAGATTCCACCGCTCGACTCTCAAGGATCTCGATCAAATCATCTTTCTCCTTCAGGTCTGCTCTGTAGGAACTCTCTAAAGTTTGGAACTTGTTCTTCCAAGCATCCCTTTCCTGTTGCATCCTAACCAAAGCAAGATGCAGCTCTTCTAGATCATCTAATAAGGGAGAAGTGGTCTTCGCAAACAAATCAGGCATGGGTGTCTCCCGAGTATATGGCATCTTCAACTGAATGGCTCTCGATCGGACCCACTAAAGATATGGTTCCAAAGAAACAACACCTCTAACTCCCAAATCCTTCCTACTCTTCTTATGAATTTGACGCCAGGCATTCGTAATCTGCTCCCTAACTTCTCTATGGTATTCTCCTTCCTTCAGAAAGAAACTACTCAAATGAATACTATTCGGTTTATCCCTCATCGGGTAACCAAGCTGTCACCGTGCAAGAACATGGTTATAGTTAATTCCTCCCTTTGTACCAAGAAGAGGCACATTGGGGAAACTACCACAACTGTCAATAACCTCCACATCCTGGTAAGCTCGATGGTACCAATCAATATCCGAGTGAGTAAGTGCCATGATCTTAGGAGCCCAACAGGGCTCCTTCTTGACATCCCAAAAAGCATCAGACTGAGGCATATGAGAGATAAACCACCAGTACAACAAAGGCGTGCAACAAATAATCATTCCCCTATGATAGGAACTCCGAAGATGAACAGAGTAATAAGCATCACCCAACAGTGTAGGAACCAGGTTTCCAATCATGAAAATCCTGATAGCGTTAATGTCGACAAACTTGTCCACATTAGGAAATAAGAATAATCCATAGGCGAGTAAAGCAAAGATGGCCTCAAAAGCAACCGTACTCTTCATCCTAGAAAAGTAACGAGCTTTCTCCAATAAGAACTGAGCTGGTAATCCTCTAATCCCTCCTTTGGTAGTCATATGGGCTTCCACCTCAGACTTCCCCAGATGAATCAAAGCAGCAATCTCATGTGGTTTTGGCTCACCCTCCAAACCAGTAAAAGGAACACGATCGGTAACAGGTAAATCCAATAGATAGGAATACTCTTCCAGTGTCGGCATCAACTGATAATCGGGAAAAGTAAAGCAGTGATACACTTGATCATAGAACTGGACCAAAGTTGAGAGAATACCCTCCTTCATCTTCAGCTTTATGAGAGGAATAATGGATCCATACTTCTTCCGAAAGTCTGCAGAACACTCAATCTCGGGAATTAGACTGATCAACTCATCTATCTTAGGATCCTTGAAACTGTATTTCCCGGTCTTTCTCTTTCCAGAATCCATGGTTTAAAAGTACCTGAGATATACACAAATAGTCAACCTTTAAATCCCTTGAAATATTATTTTCTTCAAAAGATACTTATGAGTGCATGGATGCATGATGCAAAAATTACACACAAGATCACACATATAGGGTTCATAGGTTCAACGTCACGAGCATGAGGTCGAAGGTACTACCCATAAGGTATTGGTCTAAAAAGTTATCACCTGCCGAACAAGGTTCTAAGAGGTTCCCAGAGTCTACATCCTTCCTTCAGATATTACCAACTTCCCGATTAACTTGGTAATTAGTAATATTCGCAAGAAAGACTCGTTCGAGCGTAGTATCGCGTGACAACTATTTCCGGATTACTCCGTCATAGCTTCCGCACTACACCTAAAAGGCCAAGATGGGTTAGGTAATCTACTGTCCTCAGCTTCAGCAGGCTCCCAGGTCGAAAGCAGTACGTCTTCCCGATTACTCGGTAAATGACACTACAGTCAAAGGGGCCTCCACTGAGTGGGGGATCTCATGCCTCCTTTTTTGGGATTACTCCTTCAAATTTAACATGACTATACCGCCTGTCCTATCTTAAAGTTTGTCCAAGTCCGGGTATAGGACTTATGAGTAATCACCAAGCACCCTGTAAACCAGGAAAATTCAGACAAACATATATACAAAATATAACACATAAACACAATAACACATATACATATATAAAAAAAGATAGGCTCAACCCACTTAGGGATGGACCAGTAAGAGGTCAATCTTTCCCCAGTGAAGTCGCCATTTTTCTGTAGCGGTAGAAATGTTCAAGACTAAGCCATTGGATTGACTAGACTTTGTACAAATCAAAATAAAAACCGCCACCGTGCTTTATTGTTTCCAAAGGAATTGTAAAAGAGAGAATAACCCAAAAAAAGGGGGAAAGATTCAAGGTAAGGGGGTTGGTTATGCAAAGGGAAGGTATTAGCACCCTAAACATCTACGGTACTCCGCAGGAACCTCTTTGAAAAATCTGTATATTTTGGCTATAAAAATGTGTTATATATAAAATGGATGATGGAGGTGAGAAAAGAAATATTTTTATGATTTTTGCACCCGCCGCGGTTGTGAACCTTTAGTGCCTACGTACCACCTTTAGTGCAATAGGGGATCAGGGTACACGTAGTTCCTCTTTTAAAAATTTGAAACACAAGTGTGTTGGTTAATTTTATGAGATAAGACATCATCGTCATTGTCCGTGTGAAAAACATACTTACTACCCACAATCATGAGAAAGGAGAATTTGCATCATCTCAAAGTGGAGGATATGGCTTGGATTTTAAAATCAACAATGCCTCACTCAATATCCAAGTGGAAAATATCTCTCTTTACTACATATTGTAGAAGTATAGTTGTTTGCATCACTACAAGGATTGACAAGAGTCTAATCTTTTAAGAAAAGTTTTAAAATAAAAAGCCAAAGTGGCAAAAATGGTTTGAAATGAGATTGATTGACTTTTAGTCTTCTCATAAAAATGTCAAGGTATTATTAAATTGATTGAAATTTATTTATGAAAATGTTTTGAAAATGCATGGACATAAGTCCAAGTTTATTATGAAAGTGTTTCAAGTTTAGAAATAAGAAGAGTTTTTAAAAGGAGGGAGAAGATTTTTGAAATTAAAGAAGATGGGAGGAGATGAAGAGACTATCCTAAAGCATAAGGTAAAAGCTAGGGATAAGAACCATCTAACCAACAAGAAGCCAATACTTGACATTATGATTCAATATAGAATTCCCATTCTTCGGATTGAAACCAAGCAAGCAAATATACTAGACCTCTTGAGAGAACCAAACTTCAAGTTTATTAAGTCTTTGCAAAAATTAGGCAGAGTAACGGCTGTATACGGGTGAATTCCAGATTACAAACAAAGTATGTAATCACAATAACCTGCACACAAAACAAACAAAAAACCCAATGTCTTGAGGTAAACCTCAAGAACTCCAGAAAAAATATCAAATAAAGTCGCAAAGTCTCAAAGATAGGCCAAGGTCTCTAATCCTAAGTCCAAGAACTCCAATACTCCATAATGCCAAGGATAGTAACCAAATAGTCCAAGTATCATTAAATATTTTTATGATTCATGTTGATTATTAGGTGTCTTTAAAAGGAAAAGAAAAGCTCAAGTGATCAAAATAAAAATGACATAAAAGTAAATGCTCAAGTGAGCAAAAATAAAAATGGCATAAGAATAAATGCTCAAGTGAGCAAAATAAAAAATGGCATGAAATGTAAATGCTTAAATTAAATGGTACATAAAGCATAAAAAATAAAAGCATAAAGTAAAATCAATTGTTAGAAATTAGTGGTTAGTTGGATGACCATCTTGAAACTTGCATTTGGAACTCATTAGAGGATTGGTAGAACCAAAGCCTCCACACAACAAGTTGAATTTGCTTTTTGTCAAGTATATCATCAATTTTGGAATCCTCAAAAGTAACATTTAATGATCAACAATGTTTAAGTGATCCGCGTTAACCAAAGGTGTTGTAGATCCATTAGAGGATTGGTAGAACCAAAGCCTCCATACAATGAATCTCAAGGTTATTGGATCAAAGATATCAAATTAACATATATGGGCTTACAATCATAAGTTTGGGCCACAAATGATAATTTATTCGAATCGGGACAAAATTTAGCGCTATGTTAAGCAATCATAAGTAGACTTATGTAGAAGTCGCACCTATTTTGAGGCTGGTCAATAACAATCTATGTACTTCATGTTTGGATAAATGATATAGAGATCACCATCCCTTAACATGTAGCACAATTAAAAAAGAAAGGGATAAGATGAAGAGGGAGGGGAATGATAAGCTAATTTGGATCACCATCTCAAAATTCTTTCATATTTAAATTTAACCACTCCTCTAGATGGATTAAAGCACTAAACATATAATTAATTCAAAGCACCAAAAATGAATTAAATAATTCACTCTTAGGTAAATTTGAATTGATGAACTTTTACCCAACTTCATCTACATCACAAAGTCCATTGAGTTTAAAGACAAATTGGACATTTAAAATTGCAATCCAAACCAACAATCAAAGAAGTGAGTAGAAAAGTATTTGAGTCGAAACAGCCCCAAAATAAGGCAAAAAAAGTATTTTCGACACTGTTACAATCAATTGTGCTTCGACAGCTACCAATTGCATCAGTGCAGTTTTTTTCAAATCAACTTTCTGTGGTAAACAATTGTAATGTTACAACAATTGATTGCAACCTGTTAAAATCAGTCGAAAACAGCATCTCAAGGATCAAATTCTTGTTCCAACTTTTCATCAAACACCTTATGATCATGGATCCAATTGAGCATGAAAATTCCATCAAATCATGAGAAAGTAACACCATTGGAATCACAAAACAATGCTCAGTGAATCAAAACCAGAAATCCACAAGAGATCACATTGTGAAAGACGATGATCCAACTTACCAAAGGTAGAATTAGAGAATTATCAAACAACTTCCAGAATTTGCTTCAATTCAACCACAAGAATCAATTACCAAAGCTTGGATGTAGAAAATTGATGAAGGAAAAGTGTTTGGATGAAGGTTTAGCTCAAAGATTAGTAAGCTTCAATGCAAAGCTTACTAACTTTTTGAAAATGGAGCTTTGAGTGAATTTGGTAAATGGAGAGAATTGAGAGATTTTTTAGCAAAGTGATTTTGGCTATCAAAAGCTTATCATTTGAATGAGATCAGGGATCTATTTATAGAGTTTAGGATTGGGATTAGTGGTAATTTGGTAATTGATTCTTGGAGCCAAAAATTGAATTAATGATATAATTTTTAAATTATGTTGAAAAATTAGAGCCAAAATGATGACAGATTTGAAATTGTTGTTTTTTTTTAAAATCACGTGTGTTTTGCTGCTATGAGTCGACACAAGAGTCGTATGCATCGACATATTCTAGTTGTATAACACAACATGAGTCGACGCAAGCTTCCATGGATCGATACAAGCTGCTATGTCAATACAAAACAGAATCAATCAACTTGCATGAGTCGGCACATAACATATATGTGTCGACACATGCTAGTTATACAAAGCAGGATGAGTCGAAACAAGCCTCTATGGGTCGATGCAAGCTGCTACTTCGACACAATACATAATCAATCAACTTGCATGAGTCGAAACAAGCCTCTATCGGTCAATGCAAGCTGCTACTTCGACACAATACAGAATCAAATCAACTTGCATGAGTCGAAACAAGCCTCTATAGGTCAACGCAAGCTGCTACTTCGACACAATACAGAATCAAATCAACTTGCATGAGTCGAAACAAGCCTCTATAGGTCGATGCAAGCTGCTACTTCAACACAATACATAATCAAATCAACTTGCATGAGTCGAAACAAGCCTCTATAGGTCGATGCAAGCTGCTACTTCGACACAATACAGAATCAATCAACTTGCATGAGTCGAAACATAACATGTATGTGTCGAAACATACTAATTTTTTATTTATTTTTGAAGGCTGAAAACACAGATTTTTTCAAAGATTGTGCACAATACACTCTGCCATTGATTGCGCTATGGGAGCAATCGATTGTTCAGGTCAACAAAAAAAATGAAGAAAAAAAATTTAATTATTTTTATTTTTCTTTGCAAAAAAGAGATTTTAGGGAAATAATACCGGAAAACCTTATTTGTTGGATGCTTCGACTCGGTATCTACAAAACACAAACATGCAAAGGCAAAAACAAATATTTTTTTGTATTTTGGTTAGAGCTTAATTATCAATGCAAATACAAAATACACAACTAAGGTGCTTGGAGATTCCTCAAGAGCAAACTTAAATATAGGAGATAGAAAAAAAATAGGAAGAACCAACCCTAATGTGATTTTGTTTTGATCAAATTGACATGATATGATAGGGGAATCTTAGGGGAAAAATTGGGGTACAACAAATGGAATGGGTTAACTCTTTGAAGCAATCAAGCATAGAAAATCCAAATCCTGCTGCTTTTGATTCTCACTGGAACCGATTCAGAAGATGGTTCAACTCAGAGTCCTAGAAACTCAAGGAATTAAGCTATGAACTGGCCCAACAGAACTTTTGTGATCAGCTGAAAGTTTTCAAGGATCATATTCTGAGTCATTGGGAAAGGAAAACTATTCTCCTGCTGGAAAATGCTCCCTAGAAAGAGCACCAACCTTCATAAGTTATTGAACCATGCTCTGAAAATATTCCTCTGGCTATTATTCAAGACAAAGGCAAAGTAACTGAAGGAGCCACTGAATCAGAAAATGCTACAGAGTGTTTTGAGAAACTTACATCTTCTGTGGATACACCAGCTTCATCTTTGGTTATGCAAACTCTGGAAGAGTTAAAGAAAGAGAATGTAGTGATAAAAGAAAGATTGGACAAGCAAGAAGAAACGAGCAAAGAAATTAAGGAAATGCTGGGAAAACAAGAGGAATCAAGCACTCAGATTAAGAGCTTGCTGGAAGCATTGTTCACACGACTTCCCCTCCTCAATCTTAGTTTTTTTATAACTTGTCTACATTCATTTATCTTGTTTTATTTGGCTCTAAAAGTGTTATTGAAATCATGTTTTAATATAAATCATCTTTTTGACTCTGAATATTAGTGTTTATATTGCTTTTTGATTCCTGACAAAAAGGAGGAGAACGTAACATATTTTCAATAACAATATATCGAGACAAAGTCTCAAACATTTTGAATATCATAACTTCTCTTTTTTTCTTTCTGAAAGCAAAACAGGAACAAAATTTTGATGAAGACAAAAGGAGATGCATCAAAAGCTCTGATCAGAATGAACTTCAGGGAAGTAATTCATCTATATCTGAGTACTCAACTCAGGGGGAGACTCTCTAATGCTTTATGTTTTGTCTATTTTAATTGAAATATCCTAGTTTTTTTCATCATCAAAAAGGGGGAGATTGTTAGAACATAGTTTGATTCTACAACCATTGTAAGAGTTTTGATGATAACAAACACAAAGAACAATTATGCACTCTAAAATTATATTCTGTTTTGTAGAGAAGTTGCACTAAGATAAAGTAGTTTTAACTCTGAAAGAAAGTTTAACGCTACAAACAGGACCTTATGATTCTGACCTTCCAAAGTTCTGAAGCAAGGAGCAAACAGATTCCTTAATGTTCTAAAGCGTTACAATTCATCAATGCAATATCAAATGCAACGACTACAAACAGACAAGGATCTTTTATTTGAAGAAAGTGCATTAAGTTTCATTTATCAAGTTTCCAAATACTCAAGATTTCTTCTGTGATACGGTGGGAGAACTGACTTGGTTGTTTTGCGTTTTATCGCAAATGTTGCGGTTAGCAAGAGTCGCCACCGACTTTTCTTTTATCCAAAAGGAAAGGTTGAAAAGAACAGGAAAGACCTTTGAGATTGTTTCTTGAGTTCGAGGGGTAGATTATGAAAATGGAAGGTGTTAGCACCCTTTCCATCCATAGTTATCTATGGGCTCTTAGTTGCCTGCTAGATCACTTGCTTTTGTTTGAAAATGTGCTTTGTGTGGTTTTTGAAAGTATTTTGAAAAGGCAACATTGTTTAGGAAAACTTTGTAATAGTTCCCGTTCATAAGAACGTATACAAAGTGTTGATATTTTGAAAATGTTTCAAGTTTGAAAGATGTTTTAAAAGTGTTGGTGTTTGTTTTAAAAATAGCAAGGATGTTTCGATTTAAAAATGAGCAAGCAACTAGAAACAATCTACCTACTCAAAAGTCTTTCTTGTTTATTTCCTCTTTCCTTTGACATTGTTATTTTACCATGGATTGGTAAGTAACCTTATCTTTGGATATAAAGGGATGGGTGTGGGTCATCGTATAGCCACAATAGCAATATTGTGAAATATCTTAGCAATTCTCTTTGTGGGACTAAGATCATTTGTAAGGCAATGTTCAGAGCGTCATCGAGGGACTATGATCTTGCATTTTTGTTTGTTTTTTCTAAGACATCTTACATGCGTATTATGACTATTTATTTCTCAAGGAAACAAGTGGAGTTAACCCTAGAGGTGAAAAATGTGCAAGTGTATCTTTTTCATGCTTGATTTGACTTATATTAGAGTTTTCTAAGCATTGTTTTTATCTTTCCATACAAACCCTAATTACTAGCATTTATATAAAGCGATAAATTATGGAAAGTAAATATTCTACGCTATTACATTTTTTGGTGGAGGGGGTATACATTTTTACAAATGGGGATTGCAAGAATTTAAATATAATTAACTATTACAACCATATTGAACAATGTACAAGAATTGAAATAATAATATACAAGCATGAATAAATGGGAAAGAGTATGAATTTGTTTGGATTTTTGTTAAGAAAGGTTTTGTTTGTTTTAACCTAAATAAACTAGAGGAAAAATATTTAACCTAAAGAACTAAGCAAAATTAATTAAGTTAATTAGGAAAGAAAAAGTTTTTTAGGTTTTTTTATGAAAAAGGTTTTGAATATTAAACTAGTATTAATTAAATAAAAGGAACTAGGGCTTCTAAATTAATCTTAATTGAAAAAAAACTAATTTAAACCTAAGTCTATTATTACTTAAATAATTAAAAGAGAAATTAATTTGTTAAAGAAAATGTTTTTTGTCTTTGTCTTTTTAGTCTTAAGAGAAATAAAATATAAACATATTATTACTTAAATAATAAATAAAATATTATTTGGATTTTTTATTAATAAAAATAAATATTATGATAACAATAATAAAAATAAAAAGATAAATAGAAATAAAAATAAAAATATAAAAGGGTAAGTCAGGGGGTGAAAAATGATTTGTGGTGTTTTTAAGTAAAAAAAACAGTTTTTGACTAAGCATGGCCCATTAGCATTTTTTTTTGAAATAAGAAATAATAAAAAAAAGGGTTTGGGTTGCGTGTATATAAGCAAATAGGGGGGGTGATGTTCAGCAAAAAGAGAGGAAGCCCAAAGGGGGAGGCCCAGTGCTACAAAGGAAAAAAAGAGAAGGAAAATATGAAAAAGAAACAAAAGTTAGCGCGCTGAGGTTCGAACCCACGCCCTCTTGGTTACCAGCGTGCTGCCTTACCACTGGGGTGACTATACATCCGTTTATTAAAATGAAATGATAAATACATAAGACATAATGCTTCCAAGGTCTGTACTTCGTCTTCAACCTTCAACCAGCCAGAGCACCTATAACTCGTTCATCTTTCAACAAAAATGGAAAGTACAAACATAAAAGTTGTGACATTTCTTCCTATGAATCCAACCATATAAATAACTAAAGATATAAATCAAAGATGAGTAAGAATTTTTCTGGCCCTAATTTAAAACCTAAAAATTTCAAAAACCTCAACTCCAAAATTCTCTAAGTTCAGGCCATAAAAATGCAACCTATGGATATGTACAACTTCGTGGCAATGAGGTCTACATTTTATCTTTGAAAATACCCATATGAAGAGTTGAAAAATCAGAAAACTCACCTTGCAAATGGAGATCTTGTTTTGATTTTGAGCAGCTTTTGATGAGTTCTAGTAATTGGGTTAGCTTCCTCAAGTTCCCAGGAAGCTAATGTGATGCTTGGCTTGAGCTGAAAGTGGCTAAGGAGTTCTGGATAAGTCAAGTTGTTGACCCTAGTTTTTGAAAATGGAACTTGATGATAGAGGTGTTACAGTTGGGAAAAAGGACTTTGGATAGTTTGTATTTGATGTTTAGAAGCTTTAGGAACCAAAAGGCTTGGAAACACACGAGGGAAATGTAAGTTTCAAGTTTTTGGTCAGATTGTACAACAATGGAGTTTTTGTGTGTGATTCTGAGCTTTAGGGGGGTTTCAGGGCTTGAGCATGCGTCTGTTAGCTTGTAAATGACTTGTATATTTATAGGCAAGAGGTCTTGTATGTTATAACAAGCCAGAATTTGAAATCTCAAGTTGTAGCATCTTTCTTGTTTTTGAAGCAATGTTGAAACATCTTGTTCCAAGGCATGGTACATGGATGAATAAAGTGGTTAGTACTTTATACATGCTTGATTTTGGTTTATAGGGTTTGTATGTGCAGAAATAACAAGTTCAATGCTCAAGGAGGTGGACTTTGTGATTAAAGCCACTTTTCCAAAATGGAAGTGTGAACTTTCTTCCCAAAATGGAAATACAACTTGGATAATGGCTCAAATGCTTGGACAATGGTTCTATCAATTGTGTAAAAATTTAATTAAGGAGTGAATTGCAAGTTAGAAGCCTGAAAAGAAAGATTATGCAGCATGGTTTGAGATTTGCTCAAGTGTTCATCAAGAAAATGACCTATAATTCAAGTTTGAAAATCCTACCTTTATCTCTTCGATTCTCCCTACTCAAACATGATCTCAATGAGTTCTTGGACATTTTGGAAAGCTAGTAACATGCTATACAACCCCTCTTTCAATCACTTTTGCAAAATCCAATTGGAACTATGTGAAACTTGGCCAAGAAGTTATGTCAAAATCCTGACCAAAATGCTCAAAATTTCACTTAGTGTTTTAGTTTCATGAACATGATTTCATGGACTAATAACTTGAAATCCATACATTTCTAGGAGGAGTTTTGTTCAGCTATGTTTTATCTCTCATTGAGATCTACAATTTTCATGTTGAAAGTTTCCTTTGAATCTTCTTGCATCATGGTGAAAAATTGGCTCAAAGTTGTGAAAAAATATGAAGTTTTCAACACTTAGAAAAATTTCTAAGTTTGGAAATTTTGACTTTTCAAAATGAAATCTTGACTTTTTGATTTCTTTATGAACAAGTTTCATATTTTTACATGCTTTGATGAATTGTGATCTTTGACACCTGATTTTGACGAAAAAGTCAAAGTTTAACTTTTCAATGCACAATTGAGTTTTGATCAATTGATTCAAAATCAACTATCAATCAATTGATCTTGAGGGAAGTTTTGAGTCATACCATTAGGTCAAAATTATGCATTTAAAATATTGAGATCATGTCTTAAACCAATTAACCATTAGCTAAGTCAAAAATCAGAAATTGCCCTTTCTCAATCAAAACCCTAATTTTGACCATTTTGCCCTTTTGATAATCTGATCAACTTTCTTGAGGTATTGTGGTCCAAACTTGATCAAATGACATATATGAGTTCTTAATGTTGACATGGATCAGAAACTATGAATTTTGACTGTAACTTGACCATAGTTGACTTTTTCCCCAATACAACTGATTTTTTAGGTCAACTGATCAATTGGCTGAGCAAAAATATGATCCAAGACTTGAAACTTGACATGAGAAATCTTGAGGGTCCATAATGATCCATTAAAGTCACACGAGGCATTAAAAGTTCAATTATCCTTGTGCAATCTCAAACCCTAATTTTCAGTCATTAGTGCTTAAGGAGGTGTCTTGAGCTGATCAACCTTAGTGCAGTCTTGAACCAAAGGAGATCTTGTGAGAAATTACTTGATAAATAAGAGGGAAAATTTTGGGGTACAACAGCTGCCCCTGTTCAATCTTAAACCTGGAGAGTTAGATTGGCGGATCCTCCATTCGTGATTTGAAGGTGCAAGATGATTGAACAATAGAGTACCCAGAAATTTGCACTCGAAGATGAACTGTGAATGGGCTTATAGATGCCATTTGGAGGAATGGTGGTAAACACTGGAAGAAATATCAGTACAAATATCTTGTTGATTCATACTAAAACTTGATGTTTTACCTGTGAGAAAAAGAGTTAGTAAAATGCAGATGTATGCAGGGTGTTCACTAGAGGTGGTATTATGCTAAATGCATCTTGTATGTACATGCTATGATGTATGAATGTGAGATGTATGTTTTTGTCCGGGAAAATAAATCCCTGACTACTGTTGATGAGTTTTGGGAAGTTGGCTCCCGGGTTTCCGTTGGGGATGAAGAATATACATATCTTCAAACTTTGTTAAAAGGATGCTTCCACTGCGGAATATCTCTTGGACATCAACTGTTATTTAGTCAGATCCAGGCTTAACAACTTGCTGAGAATGAGGAAGTCTACTGCTATCTGGTCAGATTCAGGCTTCACGGTAACTTTCTGGGGAAGAAATAAATTAACTGTTATCTGGTCGGATTCCAGGCTTTGTAGAAAATTTCTTGAAATTGAACTATCATCTGGTCGGATCCTGGCTTTACAACAACTTGCTGGGGATGAGGAAGTCAATGTTTATCTAGTCAGATCCAGGCTTTGCAGTAACTTTGAAGTGGTAAGTACTATCTGGTCAGGTCCAGGTTTCATGGTTTTTGAAAAGTTATACTATTATCTGGTCGGGTCCAAGCTTCACAGCGTCTCTCTGGGGATCATAGTTGATTGTTATCTGGTCGAGCTCTAGGTTTTCACAACAACTTGCTTGAAAACTAACATCTGGTTGGGTCCAGGCTTTGTAGACTTCTGAGGTTGATGAGGTTAATTGTTATCTGGTCGGGTCCAGGTTTCACAATAAACTATTGGAAAACTGATATCTGGTCGGGTCCAGGCTTTGCAAATTTTTGAGGTTGATGAGATTAATTGTTATCTGGTTGGGTCCAGGCTTTACAATAAACTGTTTGGGAATTTAATTATTATTTGGTCAGGTTCTAGGTTTCACAACGAATTTTGAGGGTAATTGATATCTGGTCGGATCCAGGCTTCTCAATAACTTGTTGGGGTAGAGGCAAACTCTACTGGGGAAAAGAAGTTCAACCTTGGTCTGGTTGAGTCCAAGTTCTTCTATATTTTGAAGAGTAAAACTATTATCTGGTCGAGTCCAGGCTTTAGTAACTCAAACTGTTATCTGGTCGGGTCCAGGTTTCAGCAACTTATTGGGAATAGTAGCAAACTCTACTGGGGAAGAGGAGTTTTGCTAGTGATTTTGTAGGAATTAAACTGTTATCTGGTCGGGTCCAAGCTTCAACAATTTTGAACTTGAGGTTAACTGGTGTTTGGTCAGGTCCAGGTTTTAGAAACTCAAACTGTTATCTGGTTGGGTCCAGGTTTCAGCAACTGATAGAATTAAGTAATATTTGGTCGGGTCCAGGATTTATAGTAGCTTTTGGAGATAATAAAGGTTTTGTTGACGACTTTACTAGGGATTAGGGATTGTGGCCCTCTGATTTGTAATAGTCTAAAAGGAAAAATCTAGCTGGAGAGTGTAGACTCAGCTGAGGAGGACAAACTCAGCTTGGGGAGTATACACTCAGCTGGGGAGGATACACTCAGCTGGGGAGGATACACTCAGCTGGGGAGGATACACTCAGCTAGGGAGGATACACTCATCTAGGGAGAATATACTCAGGTGGGAAGGATAGACTATGCCGAGGGAATACAAACTTGGTTGGGGAGTCATGCTACTCGTTGTTTGTTGGGGAAATAAACCCTATTGATGAATACTTGGTGAACTGCTGATGAGGCGAGTTATTTGAGGAAGAGGTCCACAAGGCTTCTACTTGTATGATCAACTTAGCTGGGGGAGAGCTGCCAAGAGATTGAGACTCTGGTTGGAGATTATCCTATGCAAAGAGACTCTGTGAGTAACTTTGTTGAGGAGAATGTTAATGAAATAACTCTGTGGGGGTATTCCATATTCATTGAAGAGGTGCTTGTTACTGCTTAGATCATATGTCCCAAACAATTTTAATTATGTTCATATGCATATGTTCATTTAATTTTAGTTATCGGACAAGTTTTCATTCAAAACAAAGACAGGAAGTTTGCACTTCAAAGTATATTTGTATTGATATTTTGCCCATGAGTAGGCGTTTTTTTACAAAGAGACAGAGATCCTAGTAAGAGGAAATCGTCGAAAGGAAAACAAAATTGAAAACAAAAACAAAATATCCTTTTGAAATAATCTTATTACCTTCCAACTCTATTATTGCCCCAATGTCTTCGAATTCCCCTTGCCGTTGACAGAAATTGATCGGATTGATCTTGGACCGTTTGAACTCGGACCTTGGTGATAAAGTTGACTGCGGTGAATCCACGAGACATAGTTATACGCTTTTAATCCTTAATTTTTTTCCTGGACCGCCCTTTCGGATTTTCAGTCCAACAGGATACCCATTTTTTCCAAAGCCGCCCTTTCGGGTGTTCAACTTGCCGGGTGTACCATCTTTTGCATATATCCCTAATTTTTGCCCAAATCTTTTGGTTTGCCGAGATGCCCTTATTTTGCCTAGGTGTGTCAACCTAGCGGGTCTCTTATGCATAGTATTTTTTAACTATGTCCACGTTGATAGGATGTGGGAACTCTTCACCATCCATAGTAGTCAGCATCATGGCACCGCCAGAGAACACTCTCTTGACAACAAATGGCCCTTCATAGGTGGGAGTCCATTTGCGTCTGGGGTCGCCTTGTGGTAAAATGATGCGTTTTATCACCAGATCACCATCTTGATATACTCGAGGCTTGATCTTCTTGTTGAAAGCCTTGATCATCCATTTTTGGTACGTCTGACCATGACAAACAGCAGCCAGTCACTTTTAATTGATCAAGTTTAGATGATCCAATCTCATTTGAATCCACTCATCTTCGCCTAAGCCTGCCTCATTCATAATCCTTAGCGAGGAAATATGAACTTCTACTGGCAAAACAGCTTCCATGTCATATACTAAGGAAAAGGGAGTTGCCCCAATTGATGTTCTAGCTGAAGTGAAGTAGCCATGTAGAGAAAACGACAACATCTCATGGCAATCTCATCGACTGCGCCATTCATTTTCGGTCTATATGGAGAAGAATTGTGATGCTTGATCTTAAATTGAGTGCAAAGCGAAGTAATAATAGCATTGTTGAGGTTAGTCCCATTGTCGATGATAATCCTTTCGGGGATTCTATAACGTCAGATGAGGTTGTGTTTGATGAATCTGGCTACCACATTCTTGGCGACAGAGGAAAAAGAGGCGGCTTCGACCCACTTGGTGAAATAATCAATAGCGACCAAAATAAAGCGATGTCCATTGGAAGCAGTGGGCTTGATCTCTCCAATCATGTTAATGCCCCATATTGAAAATGGCCATGGAGCAGTCATGATGTTCATAGGGATAGGAGGCACATGGACCTTGTCGGCATAGATTTGGCATTTGTGGCAAGTCCTCGAATGTTGGTGGCAATCAGTCTCCATTGTTGACCAATAGTAACTAGCCCTTAATATCTTCTTTGCCATAGTATGTCCCCTAGAGTGAGTGCCAAAGAGACCATCGTGCATGTCTTCCATAATTTCCTTTTCCTCCTTCTTGTCCACACATCAGAGTAGAGTAGAGTCATGGTTACTCTTGTATAATATTCCGTTGCTTAGGAAGAATTTGGATGAAAATCTTCGTAAGAACTTTCTGTCATTGATGGATGCTCCCTCGGGATACTCTTTTGCTTCAAGGTATCTCATCACCTCATGGTACCATGGCTTTTCTGCATTAGTGTCAAGCTCACAGCAATGTGCAGGTTCATCAAATATTTCAATTTTTATCACAAGGGCTTCGTTGTCCCATCTGACTTTGAACATTGAAGACATGGTTGCCAAAGCGTCAGCCAACTGATTTTGTTCCCTAGGGAAGTTCTCAAAGGTGATCTCTTTGAAGTAGGGAATCAGGGATAACATAAGTTCCTTGTAAGGGATGATATTAGGGTGCTTAGTGTCCCAATCTCCTTTTATTTGGCTGATCACTAGAGCGGAATCCCCAAACACATTCAAATGCTTGATCCTCAAGTCAATGGCAGCTTTCAGACCCAAAATGCACGCTTCATGTTTGGCCATATTGTTTGTGCAATCGAAGCATAATCTGGAAGTGAATGGAGTGTGGTAACCTTCAGGAAAGATGATCACAACACCAATTCCGTTACCTAAGGCGTTGGAAGCCCTATTGAAGACCATATTCCATCGGGATCCTTGTTCAGGTCCGTCATACGGTCCAGGTTTCGCGCAATTGGTTACTAACATGAAATTCTCATCAGGGAAGGCAAAGTTTATTGACTGATAATCATCCACAACTTGATAGGCCAAATGATCTGCTAGTATGCTTCCTTTTATGGTCTTTTGTGTTGTGTACTGAATATCATACTCAGTCAAGATCATTTGCCATCTGGCTATCCGTCCAGAAAGGGCAGGTTTCTCGAAGATGTACTTGATTGGGTCCATTTTAGAAATCAACAGAGTGGTATGAGTCAACATATACTGTCTTATCTGGCGAGCAGCCCATGCCAGAGCGCAACAATTTTTCTCGAGCAATAAATATCTAGTTTCACAGTCGGTAAAATTTTTGCTCAGGTAATAAATAGCATGCTCTTTTCAGCCAGACTCGTCATGTTGGCCAAAAACACACCCCATAAAGTTCTCTAGTACTGTCAAGTACATGATCAAGGGTCTTCCTTCAATTGGAGGCATGAGGATAGGAGGCTCTTGTAGATACTCTTTGATTTTGTCGAAAGCTGCTTGGCATTCATCATTCCATTTGACTACCCGATCTTTCTTCAAGAGCTTGAAGATTGGCTCACAAGTAGCAGTTAAGTGTGATATGAAGCGGGCAATGTAATTGAGACGACCCAAGAATCGTCTGACTTCTTTTTCAGAATGAGGGACTAGCATTTCTTTGATGGCCTTTACCTTGGCCGGATCAACTTCAATGCCTTTATTGCTGACAACAAAACCTAGAAGCTTTCCAGATCATACTCCAAACGTGCACTTGTTAGGGTTTAACCTCAGCTTGTACTTTTTCAGCCTTTCGAATAGTTTGTACAGGTGATCGAGATGTTCTTCTTCAGTTTGTGATATGGAAATCATATCGTCCACATATACCTCTATTTCATGATGTATCATGTCATGAAACAAAGCCACTATAGCTATTTGATATGTTGCCCCTGCATTCTTCAATCCGAACGGCATGACCTTGTAGTATAAAGTGCCCCACTGCATGATGAAAGTTGTCTTCCCCATGTCTTCGGGAGCCATCCTTATTTGATTATAGCCTGAGAAACCATCCATGAATGAGAAGAATTTATGTTGAGCAGTGTTATCGACCAAGACGTGAATGTGTGGTAGAGGGAAGTCATCCTTGGGACTTTCCCTATTCAGATCCCTATAGTCTACGCACATGCGAACTTTTTCGTCCTTCTTCGGCACTGGTACCACATTAGCAACCCATTGGGGATAGGATGTCACAGCTAAGAATGCTGCATCAAATTGTTTCATCACCTCAACTTTGATCTTTTCAGACATATCAGGCCTTATGTGACGAACCTTTTGTTTGACAGGAGGACAACCTTCTCTTATCGGTAGACAATGAACTACGATGTCGGTATCCAACCCAGGCATATCTTCATAAGACCAAGCAAATACTTCCACATAATCATGCAACATCTGAACCAACCTTCTCTTGACACTTCTTTCCAAATTAGCACCGATCTTGATTTCCTTCTTATCTGACTCCGTACCCATAGTAATGACTTTAACTGACTCTTTGTGCGGTTGAATAATTTTTTTCTCTTGTAATAGAAGTTTGGATAGTTCTCATGGTATTTCGCAATCTTCCTCCCTTCGTCTTCGGCTTGGTTGATTGGAAATTCTAAGTCATAGTCGGAAATAGTAGAGTCATTGGCAATAGGATCCAGAGTGGATGAGGACCTATAAGAGTGTGTGTGTGTGTGTGTGTGTGTGCATGTAAGATAGATGGCTATTTTTGAAAATGTATTTGAAAGAAAGGATAGACAATGAACACAAATATTTGAATGCAAAAGAGTCCAATGTACTGAATGATCATATGATTAGGTGAACATAGATAAAACCCTTGACAAATGGACTAAAGTGCCCCAGGCCAGGCACATGGCTTAAAAGTCATTGTTTGAATATTACAGACAAAATGTTCTTGAATTGAAAGAAATAACAAGTAAATTACTCCTCAATGAAGGAGATGGGCACAAAGTCCTTTGCATGCCAATTCTTCAGCTCCGTTGTAGTTGGATATACCCAATCTTCAAATGCAACTTCTTCATCAAAATCATCCACGACGTTGACTTCATGGTTTCCAATGTGGAGAGGTGGCTTTCCAGCACGAGCACGCCTTACCTCCTTCTGAGCTTTGATAGTGAAGCCAAAACCAAACTTTTCTGCTTTAAATGGGATATTGAGGAGTTGCCCCCAAGTATCACAGTTTCCTTCTTCAATTGCCACATAGGCATCCTTGACTAAAACCATCTTAACGTGGCCTTAACAGTTTTAGACTCATTAGAAGAACATTTGGTAGCGAAAATCATTGGTGGCATGACTTCAAAGGCTTGACATGGGGTTTCAATGAATTCCCCAACTATCTCTACGTATTTGAATGAGTTAAGGTGGCTTACCATAAACTCTTCTTCTGCACAGACGGTGACTATTCTTCCCTTGACTGTATATTTGAGTTTCTGATGGAGAGTTGAGGCTACTGCCCCAGCTTTATGGATCCACGAGCAGCCTAATAGACAAGAATAAGCAGGACGAATATCCATAATATATAAGGTTGAGTTGAAGATTTGAGATCCCACTTTGATTGGAAGATCTACTTCCCCACGAATAATCCTCTTTGATCCGTCAAATGCCCTTACGATGATATCGCTTGGCTTCAAGACTAAACCTTCATAGTCTAGACGGTCTAACGCCCCCTTGGGTAATAAATTCATGGAAGAACCAATGTTGACTAGCACATGTGCTAAGGTAGTCCCTTTGCACTCGACAGAAACATGTAAAGCTTTATTGTGATTCTTCCTGAGAGGTGTTAAGTCAGCATCTGAAAATCCCAAGCCATTATCAGCCGTCAGGCTAGCCACGTAATTCTCAAATTGGTCGGTTGTTGTCTCATGGGGGACATGAGCTTTTTTCAGGAATTTTATTAATGTCCGAGCATGGGCGTCAGAATAAAGCAGCAATGACAACATTGAAATCTTAGAAGGGGTTTGCCCCAACTGTTCTACAATCTTGAAGTCGCTTCTTTTTATGATCTTTAAGATCTTGTCCATCTTGCGAGCGGAGGGTTCTTCATCAGCAACATCCTTGGAGGGTACTTCAATCATATCAGGCTCAACAACCTTCTCCTTCCCTCTTATACCAGTACTTGGCTTGGCAGCAGTAATGTGGATATGCGTCTTCGTAACAACTGGTGGTGAGATATTGCATGAAAATATTATCCAGTTCTAGTTACTTTGCTCGAGCCAGCTATGTTACCGACAATGTCATCTTTTTCTTCTTTGATACAGGCATCTTGTTTAATCCCATGATAGAACACCTCAACACCATAATTCCATGGTACTGCCTTATTTGAAGAGTAGAAAATTGGTCCGGGATTAGTAATTATTCAGGGAGCAACATTGGGTTCATTTGAAATCCTAATAAGACCTTTGAAGGTGATCCTAAGAGGTTTGTTTGAGATGGTAATAATGGAGAGGTCTTCACATTTGTCAATCAAACTTTTGGCAAGTGGGGTTTTCTCAAATAGAATTCCGTGGCTATCCATCAGGCGTTGTATGCCTTTCTTCAGCCTTTCACATCCGTTGAGTTGTCTTGTACAACACACACATTCTTTTACACAGCCAGGGAAGATCCCAGCTTTCAAAAAATTGTTTTTTATTACATTTAGTGGAGTAGTCAATTCTTCAACAGAGGCAACAAAAATTGTATCTTCAACAACATTAACATTCTTGTCATGCTTCGGCATCAGAGCGGTAATTACATTCAGCGTTGGAGGAGGATCAAACTCAATAGTCTTGTTGTCAATTAAATCCTGGATTTTGTTCTTCAAGGCCCAACACTGGCCAGTTTCGTGCCCAGGGCTGCTCGAATGGTAAACACACTTAGCGTTTGGATTATATTTCAGTGACGAGGTATCAGGGTTGGCGGGAGGATCGCGCAATGTCACTAAATTAGCCTTGAGAAAAGGTTGTAAGGCTTGAGACAATGACATGCCTAACCTCGTAAACTGTCTTCTTGGAGTTTCAAAATGTTGATGATTTGTAGATGGTCTTGGAGTAGGAGTTGGATTGGAGATTCAGATGGCATTTACAGACGGATGATCATTCTTCTTGGTACGGGCCCTTGCCCCGTACACAACATTGACTTCCTTTTTGCAGCAAAAGGTTTCTTGATAGGATTGGAAGTGGAGGTAGACGCCACAAAGATCTTCCTACTTTTTATGCCACTTTCAACTCTTTCACCGGTTAAGATCAATTCGGTGAAACCAGAAGAAGAGCAGCCAACTAACAGATTAAAGAAGGGACCAGATAAAGTGCCCATGAACATGTCGATGCGCTCCCTATCAGTCAAGGGCGGTTGGACGCTACTAGCATGGTATCTCCACTTTTGTGCATATTCCTTAAATCCCTCATTCTTTCCCATGGTCATATCTTGTGATTGAACCCTCGTTGGCGCCAAGTCGGCGTTGTACTGATACTGATGGTAAAATGCAGTAGCTAAATCCTCCCAAGTATGGATACGGGATCCATCCAACTGATAAAACCATTCAAGTTGAGTTCCAGCCAAGCTCTATTGGAAAAAGTGAACCCAAAGCTTCTTATCAGCAGTGTACAACTGTATCTTGCGCACATAAGATTTACAATGGAGTTTTGGACAAGAAACCCATCGTATTTTGCAAAGACTTCTATTTTGAATTTGTGGGGGATGACTACCTAAGAGATCAAACCCAAATCATCAAAATCTAAACCGGGGACGACCTGGATTTCAACAGCTTTCAATCTGTCTTCTAACTGCTTATATTTGATATCAGCGGGTGGATACTGCTCGTCAAAATAATAATCATCAGATATATGATCATTAACACAGTCAGCCTGAGTACTCTTGACCTCGCTAATCTGGTTCTCGTCCTCTTCAGTTGAATCTCCTCCTACTGGGATTTGACGGACTGTCTCTTTGAACCTTCTACCCATGTTGAGTAGAGCTTTCTTCTTGGGCTTCTTCTTTACTGCCAGCAAAGCCATCATGTCTTGCTGCCCCTTGGCTAGGGCTAGTAGAGTTTCCTGAAACTGAGAATTTTGGGCTTGGGGATCCTTCACAGTTTTCTCTAGATCCATCTTGCTGAAATAAAAAGCAGAAAGATAAGGAAACCTGTTATGTGAAAACCTGTCATGTTATAATGCATGCAAGATGTATATGCAAATGATTTCAAGGATTAATGAGATTTAAATTTGTATAGATAAAAGAAATGAAAAAATGTCAATTTTCATTAAACAAAACAAGAAATATTACATCATGCCTCTTGGGCTTACAAAATAACTTTCTAAGATAAAAAGACTGAAGGCATCCTTTTCGGCGCAAGGTAGGCATTCACACTTTTCTCTTCTTGTAGCTGCTTCGTAAGCTCCAAGACCTTCTTCTCACTAGCATAGAATTGAGCCTCAAAAGTATCTCGTTCTTCCTTCAGATGGACCCAACCCTTTTGCAAGTCTTCGAGAGAGGTAGGCATGTAGGGATGGAGGACAGTGTAGGGAACATCTCCTTTAACCACATGCTCCATGATGACTGGTAAGATGGAAGGATAAGGCATCACAAGTTTCTGAGCATGAGCTCGCACCCATTTAATGTAAGGCTCAAGGGGAATGTAATTCTTGTGCCCAAATGTCTTACTATCTACCTTGTTCAACATCCTCCAAGCTCGGATAAACCTCTGGAGGTAACCTTGATTGTCATTCTCGTAGTCAAATACCACTCCTTGGATAAGCATCTCATGTGGACCATCCCTTCGGGCGTAGCCAAACTGTCGTAAGGCTAAGCAGGGGTTGTAAGTGATACCTCCTCTAATTCCAAGTAAGGGGACATTAGGTAATTCTCCACAACAGCCGACAATAGTAACATTCTCCAAAGATCGGGAACACCAATGAATATCTGGATATCTGAGCGTCATCAACCTATGGGACCACCTTGAAGCTTGCTCATTCTTTAATACAAATTGGGGAAGATGTGAAATAAACCATCTTGCCAAGAGAGGATTACAACACATGAGGATACCTCTTCTCCTCATAGTGCGAGAGTGAAAAGAATGTAGGATGTCCCCTAACAAAGTAGGCACCGGGTTACAAGACATGAATATTTTGACGGTGTTTACATCTATGAGTTGGTCAGGATTTGGAAACAAAACCATCCCATAGATGTGAAGGGCCACAATTTCCTCAAAAGCTTGTAAGTCCAAGGAGTTCCAATAATCTTGAGCTTTCTCAAACAAGAACTTGGCTAAGAAACCTTTGACACCACTCCTTGTTTCCCAATTAGTTGTGACATCAGATTGTTGCAACTGTAGGGCTTGAGCAATCTCTTCTGGTTTTGGATGTCTTTCCGTACCATTGAAGGGTAGTTAATTGAGAATGGGAATCCTCAAGAGTTGGGAGAAATCTTCCAAAGTTGGCACAAGTTGATAATCGGGAAATGTGAAGCAATGGTGTAGAGGATCAAAGAAATGGAAGAGCACCTTCATCATATCTTCATCAGTGTTGGAGGTAACCAAGTTTAGGAGGCGACCATGTCTCTCGGTAAATGGAGAATTCTCAGGAACCCTTGATGCTAACTCTTTAAGTTGAGGAGGGATTCTTACGAGATAGACTTGAATGGTTTTCCTGCGAATAGAATCCATGTCCTACAAAACAGAACGAAGATAAATCCCAAAAATCCTTGAAATGGTTAGTGAGTATGAGTATGATGTTATGATGTTGATGATGTTATATACAAGTAAATATATACAAACAAAACAAACAAATCCTTAGGTTTAGCCTTGCATAGAGTCTTATAGGTAAGTACCCTCTTGAAGTTTAATTGGCTCAAACCTGTCCTAGTAATAGTAACTGGGTTCTAAGGGAGCTCAATATCACTAATTTGTCTTCTCGGGCATTGTTTCAGTGCAAGCCTCTTTAATGGCGACCAAAATATCCCAAAAATCCAAACCTCAATGAGTGTAGTATCGAGGACCTACCAACTTCGGACTGCACCAAAGTCGGTCATCTCACTACGTCCTAATGGCCCAGTTGGTCATGTAAAGGTTCTAAAGTCAATTAGTGCTTCATGACATCACTCAACGGTCCCGTATTATCCTTGACTACTCAAGGGCTACCGGTACCCATAAATATGTCACACTAACATAACTATTGCTTAGACCATGTCGGTATACCCCATACAGTTTCCACAATGTATTACTACTTACCTATAAGGTACCCAAATCCGGGTAGAGGATTTAAGCCCAAACAAAGAACAAAAATGTAAAGCAAACAAATCAAACAATGAAAGCAAGTAAATGTGATCTAGCCCTAAGTTAACCGCACTTTTAAGAATACCCAGCAGAGTCGCCAGTTCTGTGATACGGTGGGAGAACTGACTTAGTTGTTTTACATTTTATCGCAAATGTTACGGTTAGCAAGAGTCACCACCGACTTTTCTTTTATCCAAAAGGAAAGGTTGAAAAGAACATGAAATACCTTTGAGATTGTTTCTTGAGTTAGGGGGGTAGATTATGAAAAGGGAAGGTGTTAGAACCCTTTCCATCCATAGTTATCTATGGGCCCTTAGTTGCTTGCTAGATCACTTGCTTATGTTTGAAAATGTGATTTGTGTGGTTTTTGAAAGTATTTTGAAAAGGCGCCATTGTTTAGAAAAACTTTGTAATAGTTCTCATTCGTAAGAATGTATACAAAGTGTTGATCTTTTGAAAATGTTTCAAGTTTGAAAGATGTTTTGAAAGTGTTGGTGTTTGTTTTGAAAATAGCAAGGATGTTTTGATTTGAAAATGGACAAGCAACTAGGAACAATTTACCTACTCAAAAGTCTTTCTTGTTTATTTCCTCTTTCTTTTGAAATTGTTATTTTACCATGGATTGGTAAGTAACCTTATCTTTGGATGTAAAGGGAAGAGTGTGGGTCATCGTATAGCCATAATAGAAATATTGTGAAATATCTTAACAATTCTCTTTGTGGGACTAAGATCATTTGTAAGGCAACGTTCGGAGCGTCATCGAGGGACTATGATCTTGTATTTTTTTTTTTTTTGCTAAGACATCTTACTTGCGTATTATGACCATTTATTTCTCAAGGCAACAAGTGGAGTTAACCCTAGAGGTGCAAAGTGTGCAAGTGTATCTTTTTCATGCTTGATTTGTCTTATATTAGAGTTTTCTAAGCATTGATTTTATCTTTCCATACAAACCCTAATTACTAGCATTTATATAAAACGATAAATTGCAGAAAGTAAATATTCTATGCTATTACATTTTTTGGGGAGGGGGTATACATTTTTACAAGTGGGGATTGCAAGAATTTAAATCTAATTAACTATTACAACCATATTGAATAATGTACAAGAATTGAAATAATAAAATATAAGCATGAATAAATGGGGAAGAGTATGAATTTGTTTGGATTTTTGTTAAGAAAGGTTTTGTTTGTTTTAACTTAAATAAACTAGAAGAAAAATATTTAACCTAAAGAAATAAGAAAATTTAATTAAGTTAATTAGGAAAGAAAAAGTTTTTAAGATTTTTTTATGAAAAATGTTTTGAATATTAAACTAGTATTAATTAAATAAAAGGAACTAGGGCTTCTAAATTAATCTTAATTAAAAAAAACTAATTTAAACCTAAGTCTATAATTACTTAAATAATTAAAAGAGAAATTAATTTGTTAAAGAAAATGTTTTTTGTCTTTGTCTTTTTAGTCTTAAGAGAAATAAAATATAAACATATTATTACTTAAATAATAAATAAAATATTTCTGGGATTTTTTATTAATAAAAATAAATATTATGATAACAATAATAAATATAAAAAGATAAATAAAAATAAAAATAAAAATATAAAAATATAAAAATAAATATTATGATAACAATAGTAAAAAAATGATTTGTGGTGTTTTCAAGTAAAAAAAATAGTTTTTGACTAAGCCTGGCCCATTAGCATTTTTTTGAAATCAGAAATAATAATAAAAAAAGGGTTTGGGTTGCATGTATATAAGCAAACATTGGGGGGGGGGGGGGGGGGTGATGTTCATCAAAAAGAGAGGAATCCCAAAGGGGGAGGCTTAATGCTACATAGGGAAAAAAGAGAAGGAAAATGTGAAAAAGAAACAAAAGGCAGCACGCTGAGGTTCAAACCCACGCCCTCTTGGTTACCACTGGGGTGTCTATACATCTATTTATTAAAATAAAATGATAAATACATAACACATAATGCTTCCAAGGCATGTACTTCGTCTTCAACCTTCAGTCAGTCAGAGCACCCGTAACTTGTTCATCTTTCAACAAAAATGGAAAGTACAAACATGAAAGTTATGGAATTTCATCCCACGAATTCAACCATATAAATAACTAAAGCTATGAATCAAAGATGAGTGAGAATTTTTCAGGCCCTAATTTAAAAACTAAAAATTTCAGAAACCTCAACTCTAAAATTCTCTAAGCTCATGCCATATAAATGCAACCTATGGATATGTACAGCTTCGTGGCAATGAGGTCTACATTTTATCTTTGAAAATGAAAGCCTAACAATGCCTATATGAGGAGTTCAAAAATTAGAAAACTCACCTTGCAAATGGAGATCGTGTTTTGATTTTGAGTAGCTTTTGATGAGTTCTAGTGATTGAGTTAGCTTCCTCAAGTTCCCAGGAAGCTAATGTGATGCTTGGCTTGAGCTGAAAGTGGGTGAGGAGTTCTGGAGAAGTCAAGTTGCAGACCCCTGTTTTTGAAAATGGAACTTGATGATGGAGGTTTTACAATTGGGAAAAAGTACTTTGGATAGTTTGTATTTGATGTTTAGAAGCTTTAGAAACCAAAAGACGTGGAAACACACGAGGGAAATGTAAGTTTCAAGTTTTTGGTCAGATTGTACAACAATGGAGTTTTTTTGTGTGATTCTGAGCTTTAGGGGGTTTCAGGGCTTGAGCATGCGTCTGTTAGCTTGCAAATGACTTGTATATTTATAGGCAAGAGGTCTTGTATGTTACAACAAGCCAGAATTTGAAATCTCAAGTTGTAGCATCTTTCTTGTTTTTGAAGCAATGTTGAAACATCTTGTTCTAAGGAATGGTACAAGGTTGCATAGAGTGGTTAGTACTTTATACATGCTTTCTTTTGATTTATAGGGTTTATGTGTGCCGAAAGAACAAGTTCAATGCTCAAGGAGAGTGGACTTTATGATTAAAGCCACTTTTCCAAAATGGAAGTGTGAACTTTCTTCCCAAAATAGAAATACAACTTGGATAATGGCTCAAATGCTTGGACAATGGTTCTATCAGCTGTGTAAACATTTAATTAAGGAGTGAATTGAAATTTAGAAGCCTGCAAAGCAATATTATGCAGCATGGTTTGAGATTTTCTTAAGTGTTCATCAAGAAAATGACCTATATTTCAAGTTTGAAAATCCTAACTTTATCTCTTCGATTCTCCCTACTCAAACATGATATCAATGAGTTCTTGGAAATTTTAGAAATATTTTAACATTCTATACAACCTATCTTTGTATCACTTTTAAAAAATACAATTGGAACTATGTGAAACTTGGCCAAGAAGTTAGGTCAAAATCCTGACCAAAATGCTCAAAATTTCACTAAGTGTTTTAGTTTCATGAACATGATTTAATGGATTAATAACTTGAAATCCATACATTTCTAGGAGGATTTGTGTTCCAAAATTTTTAGATCTCATTGAGATCTACAATTTTCATGTTGAAAGTTTCCTTTGAATCATCTTGCATCATGGTGAAAAATTGGCTCAAAGTTGTGAAAAAATATGAAGTTTTCAACACTTAGAAAAGTTTGGAAATTTTGACTTTTCAAAATGAAATCTTGACTTTTTGATTTCTTGATGAACAAGTTTCATATTTTGACATGCTTTGATTAATTATGATCTTTGACACCTGATTTTGATCAAAAAGTCAACGTTTGACTTTTCAGTGTACATTTGACTTTTAATCAGTTGATTGAAAATCAACTATCAATCAATTGATCTTGAGGGAAGTTTTGAGTCATACCATTAGGTAAAAATGATGCATTTGAAATATTGAGATCATGTCTCAAACCAATTAACCATTTCTAGGTCAAAAATCAGAAATTGCCCTTTCTCAGTCAAAACCTTAATTTTGACCATTTTGCCCTTTTGATGATCTGATCAACTTTCTTGAGGAATTATGGTCCAAACTTGATCAAATGACATATATGAGTTCATAATGTTTACATGGATAAAAAATTATGAAGTTTGACTGTAAATTGACCACAGTTGACTTTTTCCCTAATACAACTGATTTTTTAGGTCAATTGATCAATTGACTGAGCAAAAATGTGATCCAAGACTTGAAACTTGACACGAGAAATCTTGAGGGTCCATAATGATCCATGAAAGTCACACGAGGCATTAAAAGTTCAATTATCCTTGTGAAATATCAAATCCTAATTTTCAGTTATCAATGCTTAAGGAGGTGTCTTGAGCTGATCAACCATAGTGCAGTCTTGAACTAAAGGAGATCTTGTGAGAAATTACTTGATAAATGAGAGGGAAAATTTTAGGGTACAACAGCTGCACCTATTTAAACAAGGGATGAGGATAAATCGTTTATGATTTACACACTACAATACACAATACTTCAACGCTGCTACTCCTCATTCACACTACTCTCTAGACTTTGTAATACATCACAAGTCTGTGATACTGTTTTTGTAAGGAAAAACATACTGTACACTGCTTTATTCATACTTTGTTTAGTGAAATTCCTTGAGATAAACTGGGTTATGGTTATACTCAAGAAGACTTTGGCAGTAGTCAAAGTAGTTGTGTAATCAAGTTTGATTAGTGAATTAAGACCTCGTTGGAGAGAGGAGAAATCACATTGGCGGGTGGAATGAAGTAGTTTGAGTTCAAACGAACCAGGATAAAAATCATCGTGTTATTTGCATTGATTTTTAATATTCCAATTCAACCCCCCCCCCTCCCCCTTCTTGTGTTTTTCAATTCTTCAGGATGTTTTATGGAGTTTTTGTAAGGAAACATGCGTGTGTGGCAAAAAAGGCTTTCATTTAGCAACGCATCCTCATCTTCGATTAATACTCTAAATGATGCAGTTTGTCCCATATTTGTTGGTAGTGTCTGTGCAAGTATATTTGTGGCAAGTGTTTCCTCCTCTTTTTTCGTCCTCTTGGCAATGTGGTGTTAGCCTTGTATTTATAGGAGTGTGGGGAGAGCAAGTATGGCAAGAGACAACCATTAACCAGGCTTTGAAGGCAAAATTAGACAAATTAAAGGATTGCCTTTTTTTGATGAATTCCTACCCCTTTGAGCTTTGGGATGAACCTGGACATGTTTCACTTCTTGACCCCTTCGAATGCCTCCACGCCTTAATCTTTGATTGGTCCTGAGTTACTTCCTTTGACTGGATCCAGGCCCCACCATTGTGGCTTATTCGATTGAGCCACTATCTTCCTTAATATCTTGATCTAAATCTTTTCAACTAGCCCAATCGAAAACTCCTTTCTGGCCAGTCGAAGCTTCTTTTGTTACCTCCTTCGAATGTAATTATGCAAGAGGCTTGGGTTTGGTATCATGAAGGATTTGGCAAGACTCATCAGAAGATAAAACAAAATTTGTCTTCACCCATTGTGTGTCTTTCGACTGGACAAAAAGTATGCCCTTCGAAGGCACCATTTGTGTGTCCTTTGAATATCCCACATACACCCCTTGTGCATTCTTCGAATGGGCCACCAATGTGTGTTCATAATGTAGAAATCATGTGCTTGTGAAACGAAGGCAGGCATGAAGAGGAAACCTTTGCTTTGTATGCTGAAGGCAAGCATAAAAGGAGTATTTTCCTAGTAGATCGAAGGAAAATCTGAAGAAGCCTTTGCCATTGTGAATCAAAGGCCAGCATGAAGAAACCTTTGCCAAGTGGATCGAAGGAAATCATGAAGAGGCCTTTGCCTTGTGGATCGAAGGCAAGTTGAAGAGGAGTATTTTGCCTCGTGCGCTGTAGGAACGCACAGAGGAAATCATTTCCTTGTGGTTCGAAGTACACATGGAAGAAGCTCTTGCCTTGTGAATCGAAGGTATGTAGGAAGTCCTTTTTCTAGTGAATTGAAGGCAAGTCTAGAGAAGCCCTTTGCCTTGTGTATAAAAAAACCTGCATGAGGCCATTGCTCAATCAAATTAAGCGTATAGGAGGTTACTGCTTGTGAATAAAAGAAAAATTGTAAGGGGCTACTGATGGTGAATCGAATCAACCCTGTAGGGGGCCATATGCCCAAATGAAACCTGTGGACCAAAGCTTGCTTGAATGGGACCCAACACTCAATCGAAGCTGGTGGACCAAAGCTTGATCGAAGGATTTCAGATGCCCAATCAAAGACTTTGAAGTCAAAGCTAACTTGAAGGATTTAAGAT
This sequence comes from Vicia faba, assembly GCA_948472305.1. Taxonomy (NCBI): domain Eukaryota; kingdom Viridiplantae; phylum Streptophyta; class Magnoliopsida; order Fabales; family Fabaceae; genus Vicia; species Vicia faba. Next base: position 1,398,259,985 of record OX451741.1, read on the forward strand.
GCCCAATAAAAGACTTTGAAATCAAGGCTAACTTGAAGGATTTAAGACGCCCAATCGAATACTTTGAAATCAAGGCTAACTTGAAGGATTTCAGATGTCCAATCGAAGACTTTGAAATCAAGGCTACTTTCTCCTCTTTAATTTGATGCCTGAAAGCCAAAAATCCAATTTGTATTTGTGTGAACTTGGAATTTTGAGAATCCTTGTGAGAAAATGTCTTGAGAAAAATGGAGGGCAAATTTAGGGGTACAACAGCCTGCAAAGTGATATTGTACAGCATGGCTTGGAATTTGGTTATGTGTTCTTCATAAAGATGACTTGAAAATCAAGAAGGGATGCCTAACTTCTTGCCTTCGATTCTCTTAGCTCAAGTATGATCTCTTCAATTTATTGGACATTTTGGAAAGCTTGAAACATCCTCTACAACTTTCATGTTTTCCATTTTTGCTAAATCAAATTAGATCTATGTTAAAAATGGCCAACAAGTTGTGACAAAAAATCTGCCTAAACTAGGTCAAAATTGCACTAAGTGTTTAAGAAAAAGTGCATGACTTCATGGGCTTATAACTCAAAATCTAAGAATTTTTTATATGAGCCCTATAATAAAAAGTTGTGGATATCATCAAGATCTACAACTCTCATGTTGAAAGTTTCCTTTGAATCATCTTGCATCTTGGTGAAAAATTGACATGAAGTAATGAAATTATCATGTACAAAAACACTTAGAAAAATTTCTATGTCTTGAAAAGTTTGACTTTTCAAATTGAATTTTGACTTTCTTATTTTCTTGATGATCAAGCTTCATATTTTTGAATGTCTTGATGAATTGTGATCTTTGAAACTCAAATTTGACCAAAAAGTCAAAGTTTGACTTTTGGTGTATCAGTTGACTTTTCATCAGTTGACCCAAAATTTAACTATCAATCCATTAATTTTGCAAGATTATTTGAGCCATGAAATTAGGTCAACATGTTATATTTTAATCCTTGATATTGTGCTTTAAGACATTGGATCATGTATTAGGTCAAAAGCCAATGATCAATCAATTACAATCAAAACCCTAATTTTGACCATTTTGCCATTTTGGTAAATTGAGTGCTTTTCTTGAGGGATTGTGATAAATACTTGGTAAAATGATGCATAGGACTTTAAAAAGTTGATATTGGCCAAAAATATTGAAGTTTGACTGTAGGTTGACCACAATTGACTTTTTACCCAATATAACTGATTTTTCAGCCATCTGGTCAATTGACTGAGCAAATTTGTGATTCAAGACTTGAAACTTGGCATGGATATTCTTGGAGGTGTATGATGATAAATTAAAGTAATTTGAGGTATTAGAAGTCCAATTGTCCTCATGAAGAACAAAACCCTAATTTGAGGCATCAATGTTTAGGAGATGGTTTGACCTAGTCAACACTTGTGCAAACTTGAGCTATTGGAGATTTTTGTGAGGAATGTCTTGAGAAAAGAGAGGGAAAATTTTGGGGTACGACACCTACAAAAAATAAATGTACAAAAACAAAGCAAATATTTTAGTATTTTGATTAGAGGTTAGTCAACAACACATATACAAAATACACAACTAAGGTGTTTGACGATCCCTTGAGAGCAAACTTAAAGATAGGGGAACGAACCCAAAGAGATAATCAACCTGAAAGTGTGATCTTGATGTATTTATGTTATGAGATAATGAGAGGATCTTAGGGGCAAAAATTAAGGTATAACACAACCTATGAACAAATTTATCCCAATACCAAAGCTTTTTCACTGGCTAAGCTTCACAAACTAACAATCGAGATCTACCGCTAATCTCAAAGAAATGAAACTTAATTTATTAAAGTTATTGTACCATTAATACTATCAAAGATCAACACAACCACTTAAAACATTTATCCTCACAAATAATATTTCACTCCAGAGCACTAAGGCAACCAAGAGTGAAGAAAGAAAATGTTCTAGAGAGAGAAGGAGAAAGCTTAGAGAGATAAATTTCAAACAAATATGAAAATTTTGGAAAGATACGTAATTTCAAGTGAGAAGATCACCCTTTTATATAGTAGTTGGATTCTTCAAGAAAGGAAATAATCCATGGGCTGAATTAATTATTTAATCGAATTTCCTAATTAATTAAATGCTTCAAATAAAACATTATAATGCCCAATAAAGGAAGGTTTTGATATAGAGCCCTTGTTCATATTTAAGAATCTGATCTCATGTCTTGGCATACAAGTTTGGACTAATCTAATCGATTAAAAATGGGAAAATTTTGCTTTAAGTTATTTCTTTAGCTCTTAGGTCATTTGGTACAACTTTAGGATATTTTTACTTTGTAAATTTTTTTGTCTGCATGTGTGAGTTGCCTTAGTACTCTTAAGCTACTACCTTATTTTTTACAGTACTCAGTTTCCTCAGACAAATCGACAGACTAGACCTATAGAGCTTTCACACATTTCCCCAAAGAGGCTTCAAGACTTCTTGCTAGATAATATCTGATTATATAGGTACTTTTATATTGAGTCCTCTTTTTCAAACTCATATAGATCTTCAAGCGTTGTCTTCACCAAAACTTCAAATGTTGATCTTTATTACCTACTGTGATACAGTGGAAGAACTGACTTGGGTGTTTTGCGTTTTATCGCAAATGTTGCAGTTAGAAAGAGTCGCCACCGACTTTTCTTTTATACAAAAAGGAAAGGTTGAAAAGAACAGGAAAGACCTTTGAGATTGTTTCTTGAGTTTGGGGGGTAGATTATGAAAAGTGAAGGTATTAGCACCTTTTTCATCCATAGTTATCTATGGGCTCTTAGTTGCTTGCTAGATCACTTGCTTTTGTTTGAAAGTATGTTTTGTGTGGCTTTTGAAAGTATTTTGAAAAGGCGCCATCGTTTAGGAAAACTTTGTAATAGTTCTCATTCGTAAGAACGTATATAAAGTGTTGAGCTTTTGAAAATATTTCATGTTTGGAAAATGTTTTGAAAGTGTTTTTGGAAGTGTGGTGTTTGTTTTGAAAATAAGCAAGAGGTTTGATTTGAAAATGAGCAAGCAACTAGGAACAATCTACCTAGTCAAAAGTCTTTGTTCATTTCTTCCTTCCTTTGATATTTCCATCTTACCATTGATTTGGTAAGAAGCCTTATCTTTGGATGTAAAGGGACGGGTGTGAGTCATCGTATAGCCATGATAGCAATGTTGTGAGATATCTTAGAATTTCTCTTTGAGGGACTAACATCATTTTGAAAAGCAACACTTATAGCGTCATCGAGGGACTATGCTCTTGTATTTTTGATTGCTTTTTGCTAAGATACCCCACATGCATAACATGGCCATTTTTGTAAGGCAACAAAGTGGAATTACCCTAAGGGTGCAAGTGTGCAAATGTATTTGATTTGCATGCATTGATTATCTTGAATTAGGGTTTGCTACTTGTTGATTTTAGTCTTTCCATACAAACCCTAATTTACTAGCATTTATATAAAGCAATAAATTGCGAAAATTAAAATTACTACGCTATTACATCATTAGGGGAGGGGGTATTCAAATTTACAAATGGGGATTGCAAGAAAAATTAAACCTAATTGACTATTACAACCATATTGAATATTGTACAAATTAAAAATAAAATACAATAATATAAATGGAAAAAGAAATGATTTTTGTTTGGTTTTAATGAAAGGGTTTTAACCTAATTAAAGAAAATGATTAGTTAAAAAAAAAAAAATTAAAGTTAAAATAATTAAGAAAGGAATTAAGTAAAAAATGATTTTTAGGGTTTTTTTATGAAAAGGTTTTAAATTAATAAAAATGAAAATTAATTAATTAAAAGAAACCTAAGTTCTAAGTTGATTTTAATTTAAAAGAAAATAATATAATAAATAAACCTAAGTCTAAATATTTATTAATTAAAAAAAGAAATTAATTTGTTTAAGAAAATGTTTTTAGTCTTTTTTTTGTTTTATAAAGAAAAACAAAAATGTATAAGTGTAAATAATAAATAAAAATATTTTTATATTTTTTAATAATAAAAATAATAATAATAATAATTAGTAATAAAAATAATAAAATAAAACTGAAATAAAATAAAAATAAGAAAAGAAATAAATGAAAATGAAATAAATAAATAAAAAAGTTGGGCCAGGGGTGCAAAAGTAGGCAGGGGTTTAGAAGCCAGCAAAAAGACCAAGGCCCACTGTGGGAGGCCCAGGCGCCTGTGTTTGTCAAAAAAAGAATGAAAATGTAAAAAAGAGAAAAAGGGTTCCACTAAAACTCGAACCCAGGTCCCAAAGTTTAACAAACGTGCGCTTTACCACTAGGGTGGTTATACATTCGTTCATATAAACAAAATAATAAATATATAATCTAAGTTATGCCCTGAATACAACTTCATATTCAACCTCCAACCATGGATCCTATAACTTCACCATTTCTCAATAAAAATGAAATGTGCAAACATGAAAGTTGCTCCATTTTCCATACGAATTCAACCATATAAATATTATAAGCTATAAATCAAAGATGAATGAAATTTTTTGAAAGTACCAAATTTTGACCTAATTATTTCAGGAAGTTCAAACTCAAAATTCTCATTACTCAAGCAATAAAAATGAAATATATGGACATGTATAGTTTCAGGGCAATGATGTCTACATTTTATCTTCACAAATGCAAGCCTAACAATGCCTAAATAATGAGATGAAAAGTCAGAAAATGTACCTCAAAAATGGAAATCGCGAAATGAGTTTGAGCTTGATTCAGAGTACTGAAATGATCAGGTTAGCTTCGTTGAGTCTCTAGGAAGCTAATGCAATGCTTAGCTTGAGTTAAGAGTGGCTGAAATGGCCCGGAGAAGTCAAGTTGCAGACTTTTTTTTGAGCTTGGACAATGGTGAAAATGGTGTTACAGTTCTAAAATAAAGACGGGGATGAGTTGTATTTGATATGTAGGAGCTTTTGGAAGTGAAAAGCCAAGAAATGCACGAGGGTAATGGAAGTTTGATATGTAAAGTCAGAACTTGCACAACAATGGTGTTTTGAGGAAATTTTTGGCTAGAGGGAGTTTGGGAGTGTTTCTGGGTCTTAATACTCGTGCCTTAGCTCATAAATAGTGCCTCTATTTATAAGCAACAAGTTTGGATACTTGTTGTTGATCAGAATTTAGAAACAAATGCTTAAGCTCAACGTGTGATTTTTTAGAAATGCAAGTTTCAAAGTCTTGTGTACTTGCTAAGTGTGATACGATGGGAGAACTGACTTGGGATTTTGCGTTTGTGTTCGCAAATGTTTCGGTTTAGCAAGAGTCGCCACCGACTTTTTATTTTATCCTAAGGAAAGGTCAAAAAGCACAGGAAAAACCTTTGAGATGTTTTCTTGGGTTCGGGGGGTAGATTATGAAAAGGGAAGGTGCTAGCACCCTTTTCATCCATGGTTATCCATGGGCTCTTAGTTACTTGTTTTAGATAACTTTCTTTTTCTTTTCAATTGTTTGAAATGGTACTTTGTGTGTGTGGTTTTGAAAATGTTTTGAAAAAGATGCCTTGTCTAGGCAACCTTTGTAATAATTCTTGTTTGAATATATACAAAGGTGTGTGTCTTTTTGAAAATATAATTTAATGTTTTGAAAAAAAAATTTGAATTTGTGTTGTGAAGTGTGTTTTGAAAAATGGAAAGGATGTTTTGCAAGATTTTTGATCAAGTAACTAAGAGTTGTCTACCCTAATTTACTCAAAGATCTTTCTTATGTTTTTAACCCTTCTAACAGTGTTATTTCACCATTGTATTTGGTGAATAACCTTGCGTTAGGATGTTAACGGGACAGGCGCGGGTCATTGTATACAATCATTGAAGGCAACTTGTGAGACGCTCTAGCAATTTTGTAAGGGACGAGATTGTTTTATCGAAGGAAACATCGAGGGTCATCGAGGGACTGCGATCTTTGTTTATTGAAGGGGCATTTGCTAGAGTGTCTCATACTCGAGGGACATGATTGTATTTTCCGAGGCAACAAGTGAGGTTACCCTAGAGGTGCAAGTGTGAATTGTGTATTGATTTTCATGCATTTATCTTGTATTAGGTCATCTAGCGATTGATTTTGAATCTTCGCATACAAACCCTAATTACTATACAGTGTATGGGAAGCGATAAATTGTGGGAATTTAAATTCTAAGTTATTACAAATAAGTATCAGGGGATGGGGGTACAAATTATTTACAAATGGGGATGAGTCTTATCAGAATAATGTCCCAAGTATTATGGGTTACAACCAAATTGAATCGACGCAATTCAAATATTATCAAATTATAAGTTAAAGAAAATCAGAGAAATATGAGATGTATGTGTTTATTTACAAATGATCAAATAAAATATTAACCTAGGAAATATTAAGTATAATTATTATTTATTGCATTTTTTTTGTTAATTATATAAACAAAGAGTTTTAAAGAAAAGAAAAATTATTTAATTTGAAGTTTTATTGTCTATGCATTTTTTTTATTTATTAAATGAAAACAAGATTAATTAAATTAAACTAAACTATATTTTTTTGGTGTTTTAATGATATTAATCAAGATTAATAAAGAGATAATTATCTCTAAAAATAAAATAAGCAAAATTTAATTAGTGTTATTAACTAAAAAAAACTAATTAAGGTTAGGTAGCAAAATTTATTAAGTTAATGAAAAGATTTTTGAAATTAAGCTTTAAATGGGTTTAGGCCCAAAATAAAAAGGAACAAGATTCAGGGGAGGGGGTATGCGCCAGAAATGCGTTTGGGCTTTAGTGGTTTACGGGGGTAGAAGCCCAATTGAAATGCACAAGTTTTTGTAGGGTTTGAGTTTCACGTTTTCAGAACTAGGGTTTGGTTTTTGGTACAGCGCCACTCCCTTCTCTCGTCTTCTTCGCCTCTCATCTTCTCTCTCAGCCAAGCGACGATTCGTCCACCTCCATGCTGCCAAAGCATTTCCTCCACCCTCTCCTCTCCGTGACTATACAAGGCGGTGATTCGAAAGGGTACGCATTTTCGTTCTTGACGCGTTTTTTACAGTTTCTTGTACATTCATTTCTTGCATGTTTTCAATCTTATGGTTTCTTTCCATGTTTATGCATAGTATGAGTTTAAAGGACATACCTTGAGCGTTTTGCTCTGCAAGGCGAGGGAGAGAGGACATGGAATGGCGGCACTCTTGGTGGACGGAGAAAGAGGACGAGGGTGACAGCGTTGCTTTCTGGTATTTCGTATCTTTTGACTTCTCTTGAATCGTTTGATGATGATGTTTTCTGAAAACGCTTGAATATTTGTTTCTGATTTTCTCTTCCTCTTTGAATACCCTGTTTATTTGATGATGAACATGCGTATTCTTTGTTTTGGTTATTGGCTACTGATTGTTGATGATGAACATACGTATTCTGAAACTTATTTGTTGTTTTCTTCACTTCTGACTTCTTCCTCTTTGCTATGTTAATGATGGTCAAATCTGAAACTTGCTTGTTTTTGTTGGCTCTCTCTCTTTCTTTATTGAATATGGATATTAATGATGATGATATTCTGAGATTGGCTGTTGTTGTTGCTTTGATGTTTGGATTTTGGATAGCAGGCTGATGAGTTTTGGACTGTGTGTTTTCAGCTTTGACGAGTTTGAATAGGTTTGTGTTTTTTTGAAAAGGGAAGGCTATGTGGAGAAAGCAGGCTTTGAAGGCTTGTTGTGCTTGTTTGTGTTTACAAGCACTTTATTGTTTTAACTGGCTTTTGCAGCTTTGTGTAGTTTGAGCAGGTTTGAATGGTTTGTGAGGCAGGTTGTGTTTAGAGGCTTTTTTTGAGTTATTCTTAAACTTGCAGTTTTGCAGGTTTGAATAGGTTTGTGTGATTTGTTGTGCTTGTGCTTACAAGTAGTTTTACAGGTTATGCAGGCAGGTTGTGTTTGGAGGCAGTTGTTGCTTTTGGTGTTTTGAGTTTTGATGAGCTTGAGAGGCTTCTGGTAAGCTTTAGGCAGGCTTGTGTTTGTAACACAGGTTTTGTGATTTTTAAACTTGCAGTTTTGCAGGTTTGAATAGGTTTGTGTTTTGGGTTTGGAAGCAGTTTTGCTTCTGGTGTTTTTTGGGAGGCAGGCTTGCTATTTTGTGAGGCAGGCTTGCTTGAGTTTGGAGGCAGTTTTGCTTCTGCTGTTTTCATGCTCTCCCCTCTTTAGACTGTTTACAGCCTTGTTCTCTTATATCTTTTTCACTGCTTTGTACAACCTGCCAAACTGCAAAACTCTTTTTCTGGTTTTCTCTTTCTCTCTCCATAAAAGCATTTTAAATTGCTTAATGTATTTTTCTGAAAAGCTTTGTTGGCCAGAATATGATGAGAAGTTTTGACAAGCCTGCTTTCTTGTATCTTGGTTTATCTCTGCACTGCACTTTCTTTCTATATTTTATGCATTGTTCTTTTTGACAGCTTGTGCACTTTGACAGCTTTGCAACTTGGTTTGACATTTTTGCAACTTAGTTTGCTTTTGGTTGACTAATGCAGTTTGTTCAGTTTGCTTTGCCTTGCTGCCTTGTATCTTTGCATTTAATTGTATGCTTGCAAATTATTTTTACTTTCCTCTTTGTGAACCAAGAAGAGAAATCTTCTTGTGATTTGCAAAGAGGACAAGTAAAACATGATGAACCCAAAAACAATATGATTTCGACCAACAAGCTTTAATGATGACTTTATATTTATCTTCTTGAAAATGTTTTTCAGTTTAACTACACTGATTTCTTTTTCTTCTATCCTTTGCAGGTAAGACCAGTTGAATAATAGAGGATGCAGTAAAAGATCAAGGTTTTCAAGAGACTTAGGCTTTAGATTTATTTTCTTTTCATTTATTGTAATAAATATTATTGTAAACACTGCAAATTATAAATTTACAATATTTGAATAACATTTGTAACAATATTTGAAATAAATAAATAAAAAGTCTTTGTCAAATAAGAATTCTTTACTGTCAAATATTTCCTTCTTTCCTTTGCACTGTCTATTTAATTATTTAAATCTCTTAAATTAAAATAACTGGAAATGTATCCCAATAACTTTAACCCAGATGAAATAAATAATCAACGAACTTTGTCGTCTCGCAACCTTGCATTAACCACAATACGCCTGGCACTCCAATTAACCATGCCTTAAACAAACAAACATTCCATACATTTTTCACTCTATTGATCAAACCAATGCCTCATAGTTTCAAACAAAGCTTCAGCTCCTATCTCAGATATTTAGGTTTTGAGAAACAACCGGTAATCTGAAACAAGCGTAAAAATAATGTAACAGTTAATTGAATTATTGTGGATTCAATTTCTTCTGAGAAATATGAGCGAAAACCCTAATTCCAGATTTGTCGTCAAAGAAAAGTCTGTTTGATCAATTCCTGAGCCAATCTTGAAAAGTCAGGGAAAATCCTGAAGTTGTGATTTCTTATGAAAAAGGGAGGGCAAATTTTGGGGTACAACACTAAGATATAATGGTTGTGCTTTAAACACACTTGCTTATGACTTTGTAGATGGAGTGTGATCAGAGGGAACAAGTTAGAGGCTCAAGAATTGACTTTGTGCATAAAGCTTGCTTTTCAAGAATGGCATTCTTCACTTTCTTCCCAAAATGGCAATGTGAATTGGATAAAGCTTAAACCACTTGGATTATAGCTCAAAAGTTTGTGTAATCCATTAATTATGGATAGATACACAAGTTAGAAGGCATGCAAAGCAAGATTATGCAGCCTAACATTGAAATTGAGTTATGTGTTCATCAAGAAATGACTTGTAATTCAAGAATGAAACCCTAACTTCTTGCCTTCGATTATCCTTGCTAAAACATAATATCAATGAGTTATTGGAAATTTTGGAAAGCTTGTAACATCCTATACAACCTCTATGTTTGAAATTTTTGAAAATTCATCTTTGAACTATGTGAAAAATTTCCATGAAGTTAGGTCAAAATCCTGCCTAAACTAGGGCAAAATTTCACTAAGTTTCCAAGTTTCATGAACACGTCTTCTTAAAATCATAACTTGAAATCTATGAATTTATAGAATAATTTGTGTTCTAAAATGTTTTAGATCTCATTTTCCTTTGAATCATCTTGCATCATGGTGAAAATTTGGCTCAAAGTTGTGAAAAAATATGAATTTTCCAACACTTAGAAAAATTTCTAAGTTTAAAAATTTTGACTTTTCAAAATGAAATCTTGACTTTTTGATTTCTTGATGAAGAAGTTTCATATTTTGACAAGTGTTGATGAATTGTGATCTTTGATACTTGATTTTGACCAAAAAGTCAAAGTTTGACTTTTTAGTGTACAGTTGACTTTTTATCAATTGACTGAAAATCATCAATCAATCAATTGATCTTAAGGAATATTTTGAGCCATGCCATTAGGTCAAAATGAAGTACTTGAAACCTTGAGATCATAACTTAAACCAATCAATTATTTGCTAGGTCAAAAATCAGAAATTGCACCTTCTCAGTCAAAACCCTAATTTTTACCATTTTGCCCTTTTGATGATCTGATCAAATTTCTTGAGGAATTGTGATCCAAACTTGATCAAATGACATGTATGAGTTCATAATGTTGATATGGATAAAAATTATGAAGTTTGACTGTAAATTGACCACAATTGACTTTTTCCCCAATATAGTTGATTTTAGGTCAACTGATCAATTGAATGAGCAAAAATGTGATCCAAGACTTGAAACTTGACATGAGAAATCTTGAGGGTCCAAAATGATCCATGAAAGTCATATGGGGAATTGAAATTCCATTTGTCCCTGTGCAATATCAAACACTAATTTTCAATCATCAGTGCTTGATGAGGTGTCTTGAGCTGATCAACCCTTGTGCAGTCTTGAATCAAAGGAGATCTTGTGAGAGATTATTTGATAAATGAGATGGAAAATTTTGGGGTACAACAGCTTCCCCTGTTCAATCTTCTTAAACCTGAAGAGTTAGATTGGCGGATCCTCCATTCGTGACTTAAAGGTGGAAGATGATTGAACACTAGAGTGCCCAGAAAATTGCACTCGAAGATGTATTGGGAATGGGCTTATAGATGCCATTTTGAGGAATGATGGTAAATACTAGAAGAAGTATCAGCACAAATCTTTGGTCAAATTGTACTAAAACTTGATGCTTTACCTGTGGAAAAAGGGTTAGTAAAATGCAGATGTATTCATGATGTTCACAAGATAAATGAGATCATGCTAAATGAATTTTGTATGTATAGGCTATGACATATGAATGTGGGATGCATATTTGTCCTGGAAAATAAATCCCTGACTGCTGCTGAGGAATTTTGAATCCCGGATTACTATTGGGGATGAAGAGTATACATATCTTCAAACTTTGTTGAAATGATGCTTCTGCTGGGAAATATCTCTTGAATGTCAACTTTTATCTGGTCGGATCTAGGCTTCACAACTTGCTGAGGATAAGGAAGTAAACTGTTATCTGGTCGGATCCAGGCTTCACGATAACTTACTAGGGGTGGATAAATTAACTGTTATCTGGTCGGATCCAGGCTTTGGAGAAAATTTCTTGGGGAGAGTGAAGTTAGGTTGTTATCTGGTTGGATTCCAGCTTCACAACATCTTGCTGGGGATAAGGAAGTTAAATGTTATCTGGTCGGGTCCAGGATTCATAGTAACTTGAAGTGGTAATTACCATCTGGTCGGGTCCAGGTTTTATAGTTTTTGAAACGTTATGCTATTATCTGGTCGGGTCCAGGCTTCATAGTATCTTGGTGGGGATTATAGCTAGTTATTATCTGGTCAGACTCCAAGCTTCACAATAACTTTCTTGAATAAACGAAATTGAACTGATATCTGGTCGGATCCAGGATTCACAGGTTTTGAGGTGGATGAAGTCAATTGCTATCTGGTTGGGTCCAGGCTGCACAAAAAACTTGTTTGAAAAGACAAAGTTGAACTGATATCTGGTCGGATCCAGGATTTACAGTAACTCTCTTGGGGAACTTAGTTGTTATTTGGTTGGGTTCCATGTTTGACAAAAAACTTCTGAGGGGAATCGCTATCTGGTCGGATCCAGGCTTCACAATAACTTACTTGAAGAGATGAAGTTGAAAACAAATATCTGGTCGGATCCAGGCTTCACAGTAACTTGTTGGGGTATAGGCAAGCTCTACTGGGGAAAAGAAGTTAAACCTTAGTCTGGTTGAGTCCAAGTTCTTCTACATCTTTGGAGAGTTGAACTATTATCTGGTCGGGTCCAGGTTTCATAGTATTGGAAAGTTATATCATTATCTGGTCGGGCCCAGGCTTCATGGTATCTGAACGATTTTCACTATTATCTGGTCGGGTCCAGGCTCTATAGTGACTTGAGAAATTGACTATTATATGGTCGGGTCCAGGCTTCATAGTAACTTTGAAAATTTTAAAGGTTTTACTGACGACTTTACTGGGGATTAGGGGTCGTGGCCCTATAATTTGCAATAGTCTGAAAGGAAAACTCAAACTGAAGAGTATGGACTCAGTCGGGGAAGACAAACTCAGCTTGGGGAGGATATACTCATCTTGGGAAGGATATACTCAGCTGGGGATAATAGATTTCGCTGGGGAAGATAGACCATGCCGAGGGAAATCAAACTCAGCTGGGGAGTTATGCTACTCATTGTTTGTTAGGGAAATAAAACTTGTTGGGGAATACTCGATGAACTGCTGAAGAGGTGTGTTCTTTGAGGAAGGGATCCATAAGGATTATTATTGTAGGATCAATCTTAGCTGGGGAGAGAGTTTCTAAGAGATTGAGACTCTGGTTGGAGATCAGCTTATGTGAAGAGACTTTGTGGGTAACTTTGTTGAGGGAAAAGGTTTATTGTAGCCGATCTTGTGGGGATAATGCTAATGAAATAACTCAGTGGGGATATTCCATAAACATTAAAGATATGTTTGTTGCTTCTTAGCAGGACACATGTGCCAAATAGTTTTAATTATGTTCATATGCATATGTTAGTTCAATTTTAGTCATTGGACAATTTTGCATTCAAAACAAAGGAAGAAAGTTTGCACTTCAAAGTATATTTGTATTGATATTTTTCCCATGAATAGGTGTTTTTTTGTACAAAGAGACGGAGATCCTAGTAAGATGAAATTGTCGAAAGGAAAACAAAGATTGAAAACAAAAACAAATAGCCATGTGGAAATGATCTCATTGCACTCCAACTCTACTATTTCCCCATTGTCTTCGAATGCCCCTTGTCGTTGATAGAAGTTGATTGGATTGATGTGTGACCATTTGAACTCAGACCTTGGTGACAAAGTTTACTGTGTTGATTCCACGGGACATAGTCATACGCTTTCAATCCTTAACTTTTGCCAGGATCGTCCTTTCGGGTTTTCAGCGCACCAGGATACCCATTTTTGCCCAAGTTTCCCTTTCGGGTTTTCAACTTGCCAGGTGTACAATCTTTTGCATATATCCCTAATTTTTTCCCAAACCTTTTGGTTTGCCGGGATGCCCTTATTTTTGCCTAGGTGTGTCAACCTAGCGGGTCATTTATGCGTAGTATTTTTTAACTATGTCCGCGTTTATAGGATGTGGGAAGTCTTCCCCATCCGTGGTAGTCAGCATCATGGCACCACCAGAGAACACTCTCTTGACAACAAATGGCCCTTCGTAGGTGGGAGTCCATTTGCCTCTAGGGTCTCCTTGTGGAAGAATGATGCACTTTATCACCAAGTCACCAGCTTGATATACTCGAGGCTTGATCTTTTTGTTGAAAGCCTTGATCATACATTTTTGGTACATCTGACCATGACAAACAACAGCCAGTCATTTTTCGTTGATCAAGTTCAACTGATCCAATCTCGTCTGAATCCACTCGTCTTCGCCTAAGCCTGCCTCATTCATAATCCTTAGTGAAGGAATCTGAACTTCTACTGGCAGAATAACTTCCATGCCATAGACTATAGAAAAGGGAGTTGCCCCAGTTGATGTTCTAGCTAAAGTGTGATAGCCATGTAGAGCAAACAATAACATCTCATGCGAGTCCTTATAAGTTACTATCATCTTCTACACAATTTTCTTAATGTTTTTGTTGGCCGCTTTGACTGTGCCATTCATTTTAGGTCTATATGGAGAAGAATTGTGATGCTTGACTTGAACTGAGTGTAAAGTTCAGTAATCATATCATTGTTGAGGTTAGTCCCATTGTCGGTGATGATCCTTTTGGGGATACCATAGCGGCAGATAAGGTTATGTTTGATGAATCTGGCTACTACATTCTTGGTGACTAAGGAAAACGAGGTGGCTTCGACCCATTTGGTAAAATAGTCGATAGTGACAAGAATGAAGTGATATCCGTTGGAAGCGGTGGGCTGGATCTCTCCAATCTCGTCCATATTGATTCCAGCACTCGTCCATGTTATCTCTTCCTTGATACTCGTCTGTATCTTCCTTCGGTACTCGTCCGTATTGATTCCAACACTCGTCCGTGTTATCTCTTCCTTGATACTCATCTGTATCTTCTTTCGATATTCGTCCGTATTGATTCTAACACTCATCCGTGTTATCTCTTCATTGATACTCGTCCTTATCCTCCTTCAGTATTCATCTGTATTGATTCCAACACTCGTCCGTGTTATCTCATCCTTGATACTCGTCCGTATCTTCTTTCAGTACTCGTCTGTATTGATTCCAACACTTGTCCGTGTTATCTCTTCCTTGATACTCGTCTGTATCTTCCTTCGGTACTCGTCCGTATTGATTCCAATACTCGTCTGTGTTATCTCTTCCTTGATACTCGTCCGTATATTCTTTCGGTATTCGTCTGTATTGATTCCAACACTCATCTGTGTTATCTCTTCCTTGATACTCATCTGTATCCTCCTTCAGTACTCGTCCGTATTGATTCCAACACTCGTCCGTGTTATCTCTTCCTTGATACTCGTCTGTATCCTCCTTTAGTACTCATCTGTATTGATTCCAACACTCGTCTGTGTTATCTCTTCCTTGATACTCGTCCGTATCTTCTTTCAGTACTTGTCCGTATTAATTCAAAGACTCGTCCGTGTTATCTCTTCCTTGATACTCGTCCGTATCTTCTTTCAGTACTCGTCTGTATTGATTCCAACACGCGTCCGTGTTATCTCTTCATTGATACTCGTCTGTATATTCCTTCGGTACTCATCCGTATTGATTCCAACACTCGTCCGTGTTATCTCTTCCTTGATACTCGTCCATATCTTCTTTCGGTATTCGTCCGTATTGATTCCAACACTCGTCTGTGTTATCTCTTCCTTGATACTCGTCAGTATCCTCCTTCAGTACTCATCCTTATTGATTCCAACACTCGTCCGTGTTATCTCTTCCTTGATACTCGTCCATATCTTCTTTCAGTACTCGTCCGTATTGATTCCAACACCCGTCCGTGTTATCTCTTCCTTGATACTCGTCTGCATCTTCCTTCGGTACTTGTCTGTATTGATTCCAACACTCGTCCATGTTATCTTTTCCTTGATACTCGTCCGTATCTTCCTTCAGTACTCATCTGTATTGATTACCAACACTCGTCCGTGTCATCTCTTCCTTGATACTCGTCCGTATCTTCCTTCAGTACTCGTCTGTATTGATTCTAAGACTCGTCTGTATCTTCCTTCAGTACTCATCCGTATTGATTCAAACACTCGTCTGTGTTTATCCTTTTGATACTCGTCTGTATCTTCCTTCAATACTCGTCCGTATTGATTCAAACACTCGTCCATGTTCAACCTTTTGATACTCGTCTTTATCTTCTTTCAATACTCGTCCGTATTGATACAAACACTCGTCCGTGTTTAACCTTTTGATACTTGTCTTTATCTTCTTTCAATACTCGTTTGTATTGATTCAAACACTCTTCCGTGTCTAAACTTTAAATACTCGTCCGTATCGATTCAAACACTCGTCTGTTTTATACCTTCCTTGTATTGGCATCCTGCTATGTTACAAGTTCGATCTCCTCCTTGTATTGGCATCCTGCTATGTTACAAGCCAGATCCCTTCCTTGTATTTGCATCATGCCACGTTACAAGCCCAATCTATGTCTTTTCACTAAAAAAACAAACGAATTCTTTTCCCCAGCAGATATCAAAAAACACACTTACACTCTCTCTCAGGACAAATTTTTGGAATTGGTATTTAATCATCTTCAACCTTGAACTTCCGAAAGGCACACGCCAATCGTTCTTTCAAGTTTAAGATGATTAAATAGGGGCAGCTATAATACCCCAATTTTGTCCTACCCTCTGACGTTTACTTGGCTTACGCATCTCACATTTTCCTTATGTACATAACCTCTATTAGGTCATTTAATAACATCATGCATCATTAATCAATCAAATGGGCATGCGATCAAAGATATTGAGGAATTAGGGTTTCTATATGTTTTTAAGATCTTATCTTCACTCAGGTTTAAATCAACGGGTTTGTTCTTTGTTTATGGTTTGCAAAGCTAGGGTTCTATGTTCATATTCATTGGTGACTTTTTTATTTCATCAAACTTCTTCTTCAAGATGCCTCAAAAGAAAGTGGATTAGGTTTATGATAATGAAATGGGTTCTTACAACACTTTGAAGGAGGATATT
This sequence comes from Vicia faba, assembly GCA_948472305.1. Lineage (NCBI taxonomy): Eukaryota > Viridiplantae > Streptophyta > Magnoliopsida > Fabales > Fabaceae > Vicia > Vicia faba. The sequence goes on from OX451741.1 coordinate 1,398,276,577, forward strand.
TTGAGCTAGGGTTCTGTTTCAACAAGTACTTTCATTTATTATGGATACAGGTTTACTTCTGCATGCCAAGTGGTTATCATAAGGATCTTAAGGGTTTGGTTTCATGGTTTTCATGCGACGCATTTCTCATATCTAGGGTTTCTTTTGTTTATCATCATCAAAGTTTGGTTCACCTGGTTATTTGCATCGCAAGACAACATTGTGGATTTGATGCAAGGGTTGAAATTCATTTTTTGTCTTATAAATTATTTCGAATTTGAAGGCAGTTTGAAGGCATTGGATAATTTCAAAGCCCATTTTCAACTCTTAGGCTTTTCATATGCGACTTGTTCCAAAGGTGCAAGGATGAATATGTTCTCATTTGGTTAGAGAGTTAACTCTTGAAGAATGACTTTTATAGGCCAAGTCATATGGACTTTTGTACGATTACTTTGCCATTACCGTAATTCTAAGCATTCATTCAGATTTGTATTTTGCATTTGGAAGTATTTAAGCATGAATAACTTTGAAGTGCGAAAGGGAGGAAACGGAATTTCAAATGTCCTTTGAGGGAAAATTAGCATTTATATTTCATGATCAATGCCATTACACATTTCCATCTCCTTTACATAGAAATTACCAAAAGTTACAAATCATACGACAAAAGCTACCCATATATACTATCCTAAGCTTATGATTGTTCATCTTCAATCTTCGTGTTGTTCTCAACCCTTGCTCACTTCCAAAGTTTCTAGCAATGCACATGCCTTGGACATCCTATTATTTATCCCTTTGTTAATACCTTAAAATCTGACCCGATTTTTATTCAAATGAATGGGCAGCCCTGCATTTTGTTCAAGAAACCAGCTCACCAAATCAATCCACATAAATTTGTTACAAAAAATCTGCATATAATCATTCATCCAAAGGAACAAGAGAAATCAGTTCAGCCCTGTATCAATTAATAAAACTAGCTTAAAAAAAATTCAAAACAATTAGCAAATATATTTAGATTTCATTCAGATCCAAGAACAACCCTGCATATTTTCCTAACTGTCCTAACACAAAAAACCCTTAACTGTTTTTCTAACCTAACCAACTTCCTCCAAAACTGACATATAACAGAAAACAAAAACATAATTCCAACCAACATTCCTCCAAAACTGACTTAAAACAGAAAACCAGATTTCCAACTTTCTAATCTCTTGACAACTTCTTAACCAACTGTTTTAACCAACCTCTAACTGAAAAAAAACAGTTTCCAACTAACTTATAATCACCTAATAGAATTCCTAACTAACCTATAACCGTTTCTAACCATGGCCACTCTCTTAACTGCAAAAATCCCAAGAGATCAGAAGAGAATAACAAAAAAGGAGAGAACAGATTCATACAGGAAATATACAGAAGACTCACCAGAAAAAATCTCTTTCCCTCTCTCTGAAAAATCACCATCAAATCCTCTCAACCTTTTCTACCTCATCTTGATCAATCTTCAACAATCAGAGGAATCATACAAAAAACTCATAAACTCTCTCTTCTCTCGGCTCCTTCTCCATAACCGTCATTCTTCTACAACCTTGCACCTTCAAGTTTCTGCAATAAACTATATCGCTACATCTTCAATCAGCATCTCTTCAATCATCATCATCCTTAAATCTACATCGCCATAAGAAGATCTTCCATTACTCTATTCTTCATCATCCTCACTCATCTTCATCACACCAAATCACAATCTGACCCTAAAACTGCTACTGCACATGCGGTTCAATATCAATTTCTGCAACAACTTCGTATAATTTCTACGACAACGCCGAATTTGCATCAACAAATTTTGCATCAATCTTCAACGTAACCTTAAGGTTCATCAGCAACAACGCATAAATCGCAAAAGAGCAAGATCAGAAGAAGAAGTAGTCAAAGACGGAGAGGATGAGTACGAGGATAAACCAGAGTTCTTGAAGAAACGTCTTCGGGCCTTCTCACCATTGACAGTGACGTTGCTAATTAGAGGACCTCTGGAGTTTACTTCCGGTTAGTAAGTTGATTTCTTCCATCTTTCTTCACTTTGAGCATTTTTCTTCAATGTTATGGCGAATACACCAGATCGAAGCGAACGAAGATGATGGATCTACGACTGACAAAGTTTGGCATAACGGTATTGCATCTGAGTTTGTCGAAGACGGAGGCGAGTCCAAGATAAAGCATATGGGACCTTGGATCGAAGAACAGAGAAGATGAATCATACAAGAAGTTGGTTGTCGCGGCTATGAGTTCGAGAAGACGAAGGGAACTCTGTTCTCATAAGTAGCTCATGGGCCACAACACATTTAACCCTAATCTCACGATCCCCTTTTCAAATTTTCTTTTTCTTTTGTTATTCTTTTATTTCTAGTAAAATGATGAAAAATAAAAAATAAGCTAAATAACTGAAAGCTGGTGGATTGTTGTTGATGGACCTTGGGCCAAATCGCTTGTCCTGGGCCCATTTTCATTGTTTTTGGTACATGTCATAGCTAGTGTTACAAAAAGAATTATTGGACTCTCTATTTGGGCTAAGCGCCTGAAGTCTTGTACCATACCCCTGAGCCTGGTTTAGCACCCCTACTGTTTAGCATTTTTGTTGATATATTTTACGTAGTTTTGTTAATAAATTTTGGCTTAATCGAATTTTTTTGTGTGAATACTTTCTAAAATACTTGTCAAAGAAAAGATGATAACAAGTAGTAGAATGTTTTTATAATTCTTTAGGATTTCCCTTAAGAATTTTAATTAGGGTTTTCTAGTATTTTTTCTTTTATGTTTGGTAATCATTTTTGTTGTCATTTTTTGCCAAGATTTTTTGTGATGGTATTGATGCAACTTTTGTGATGGGGAATGTTTAGAGGTTAATTATTTGATCACTCGCGCGGAGCAGTTTCTGTAGAGTTTTCTTATCACTTACGTGGCTTTAAAGAGGCAACGGACATTCTCCGTTCGATATCATAGTGACTTTATTTTATTCCTCATTCTCGCACTTCATTGCTTTTTAGAAATCATGAGAAGTAGGGATTTACTGCAATCCATGCATGCGAACATTAAGTAGAATTCCCTCGAAATTCCAATTTTAGGTCCAATGATGCATGATAACATTAGGTTTAGAAATAGGCTAGTCTCCCTTTGACTTTTCTTCCCCTTTTGCATTTTCATTAAAATTAAAACTTCTTCTTTTTTCTTCCAAACTTCAAAACACTTTAAAACTACTGATGAGAATCATGCCTTTGCTTAGTATGGGAAATGATAAGCGGGTCTCTTCTCGATCTTATTATTCTTCATCTCAAGCCTAGGTTTGGTTCAATTCTCATAGACTCCTTTCATGGATAAGTAGAAAAGTGGCTAATATATCTCTCTTGAGGTTAACTAGTCATCATCTGCAACAAAAATACAAACCAATTCAAATCACTTCGTGCGCTCGAGCAACTTTTCTCTAAAAACCCTTTTCAAGTAAGGACATGATTAATTTACTTCTGTGCCAACACATAAGTCTCCAAAGGTCGAGCTGCGGCAGAAGGCAGAATTAACTTCGTCCATAAAAAACACAAACAAACAAAAACACGTGAGCCGAACCACGGTAGCTCTGATTCCTCAAAAGGGATACGTAGGCATTGGGGTATGGGCCAAGCGAGCATAATTTTATTTTCCCTACATTCTTTTCCCTTTTCTCTTGCATGTATTCTCCCTTCAGTAGTATAGTAAACAGTAAGCATAGTTTAAACACACCTGTAAGATAGACAACAAGAGTGGATACCATAGAGTACTACGGGCGTGTGGGGTGCTAATACCTTCCCCTCGCGTAACAGACTCCCTTACCCAATCTCTCGGTCGCAAGACAGTGACTTCTCCCTTCTCATGTTTTCTCGATGTTTACCTTTCCCTTCATGTGGGATAAAAGACATTTGATGGCGACTTCATAGTTTGATGATTTTCAGCCGGTTGTTTCAGCTGGCGACTAGGTCGACCAAATGCTGGTCCATCCAGGAGTCGCTCCTAGCTCTTGCTTTCTTTTCTTTGGGTGTTTAATTTTATGCTTTCGGTTTATTCATTCATTTTGTATATACTTGAGCATATGTATGCATTGCATTTTACTATCTTCCATATACTACTGTTGTACTGGATCTGCTTCTTATTGGGTGGGTGTTACTATTAAGGTAAAAGGCCCAGTACTCAGGCCAGAGTGCACTAGGACACTAGGAATAGAGTAGGGGCATGACAGCTATAGGACGTGGTCTGACTAGTGCAGTCATGTCATATACCATGCTCGGATGAGGTTCAATTAGAGGTACTTTCATCATGCACGTCTGTGTTACAATGATTCTACTTTCAAGCGAACCCATGGTTTTCGAGTTACCATTGTCTTACCCTGACCTAGTCTTCACCCGTGAGTGGGGAGGGAATCATTATCACAGGTACATATGGTGACTATACTTAGACAATGACTATTGGTTCTAATGGTTATGTTCTGGATTTCTATTGATGACTTTATGCAGATGCTATATTTTGTTGGTGACCGAATGATTCTCAGATTTATTTTCTGAGTTCCTGACTTGTTTACTTGGAGGTTCATTCAGGCCTTCGATCTTGGTATTCTCAGCGTGTTCAGAAGAGGTTCAACAATATCTGATGTTCCGGAAGCCTTGATCCCATGCTATTGATGATCTACATGGTACTTGGTTCTTATATATGCGGAAGCTATGCCGGACCTTTGACTTGATGATATTCATATGGTTCAGAATAGTGCAACAATCATATTCAGAAATGATGGAACCTTGATCCCATGCCTTTGCATACATAACATGGTTAACCACATGCTTAACATACATGTTCTGTTATCTCCAAGGAATCACATTTCCAAGTCTTGTGCTAAACCCTTTCCATCTTTTACTTACGTAAAATCAAAATCAAAGCATGCAAATTCCTTGGAAGTGACAGAACATGGCATGGCATTCATTCATGCACCCCATGCATATTGATGAATTCATAATAGGTACTCGAAGATTGGGGATTCTCACTCAGACCATGTGTTCTCCTCAGAGGTTCAACTTGTTTCTTGTCGCACATGTTCAGGGATCAGTTATGGAATAACTCCGAGTGGTACATGTAAGCTTTGGCCCGTGGTCAGAAATTTCTTCGAACAGGAAGATAATTGATTGAAGACTCAGATGAGCCAGGTCATGAAAGCTCTGATAATGATGTCAACAATCTTGCACTTATTGATGCAGCAGGTTCCTCTTTTTCTCATCTTCTGGGAATTGCTTTCAACCATGGAATGCTTCACAATCTTGAGATCTTGGAGCATCTCATCAGCAGATGGTTCCCACTTACTATGTGTTATACCCCAAAATTTTCCCTCCCATTTTTCATAAGAAAAGCATAACCCTAGGGTTTCTCAAATATTCAAGATTGGCTCAGGAATCGATCAAACAGATTTTCTCCTGTGGCAGTAAATCATCAATTAGGGGTTTTCTTGCATTTCTCAGAAGAAATTGAGTTCTCAGAAATTCAATTGATTTTCACATGTTTTCATGCTCTCTCAAATTTACTGAAAAGGCAGTGTTTGTTTTCAAGGTTAACCAGATGATTCGCGTCTTCTAAAACATTTGCTTGTTTAGGAATTCGAATAGACAGTGCGTGTTTTGATTGGAGTGCAGTTGCAAGATTACAGAGTTATTGGATTACTTGGAGTTTAAGTTATCAGATTGGAGGATTTTGTTTTATTTATCTTGATTGGGAATCTGTAAGATTTAGTTAAGATGCGAAGAGAAAATTGCGAGTTATTGACAGTAAAGGATTTTAATGGACATCAGAATATCTCATAAGACTTTCTCCATTTATTTCAAAAGTTGTTACAAAACAATTTATTATTTAAATGCTTTAGGTTTTACAACTTATCGTATTTGAAAAATAAATTAGTACAATTAATTGAATGTTTCTCTCTAAAATACAAAGAAAATGAATCTATGACTAAGGTTGACTGAGCTTCCATTGCTTCCATGCTTGCCACAGAGTCTCTTGCTTCCCCTGCTTTGTCACCATCCAGGTGTGCTCACATGAAAACAAAAGACAGAAAAATAATTAGTACAGTTAATTGGACATGAGCAAGAATTTTCAAAAGAAAAAAAAGTGTTCATCATTAAAGTTTGCAATTTGGAATCAGAGGGCTATTTTTTTTAATTCATCACATTTTTATTTTTTCTCTATTTGAAAATCACAAGAGAATTATTCCTCTTGGTTCACAAACAAGAGAAATGTAAGCAAGCTATCCAAACAAGAGAAATGCAGCAAGGCTGTCCAATTTGCAGCAAATAGCAAAAGCAAACAGAATAATACAAACTGGATGCAGCAAGGCTGTCCAAACAAGCAGCATAGCAGTACAAACAAATAAGCAGCATAGCAATGCAAGCAACAAGCAGCATAGCAGTAGACATCAGGCAACACAAAGAAAGTATATCAATATAATAAACTAAGTCAACAAGCAAGAGGCTTGTACAATAGCCTTTTCATCATTTCCCATTTTTTTTGCAAGCTTTTCAGAAAAAGGGGCAAAAAGAAATTTGCTTTTTATCATTGAGAGATGAGAGAGGAGAGAAATCACCTAGGATATTGGAATTGAACAAAAGGTACAACCTTGCTACCCTGCCCACAGCCTGTCACAAGTTGCATAGAGTATGTTGTCAAACCAAAGCAGCCTGAATATAACAGTAGGCAGGGCTCAAGCAAAGATAGAGAGAGAATTTTTTATCAAACTCAAAGAAAAAACTGAAACACAAATCTCAAGTATCAAAAACTATCAAAAATAGAACCAAGAGCAAAAACTCCCAGCATCTTCCATTAAACATAACCAAAACCTGTTAACCAATATCCCAAACCAAGCCTGTAAACTGTAACAAGTTCAAACATGCAAAATCCCAAACCATCAATAAAATCACAAAACTCTCAAGCCTGCAACATTTCAAACCAATAACCAGAAACTGATCCAAAACTGATAAACCATTTCAAACCTTGTTGTACCCCAAAATTTTCCCTCCCATATCCTTCAAAGTTTTGACAAGCATCATCTCAATTTGCTCAAGTCTACTCAAGGGTTGCACAGTTCAAACACCCTCCTAAGCCAGTCAAATTAGGGTTTTGGGTTCCTGCAAGGAAGTTGAGGTTTTCAAGGGCTCAATCAAGTCCCATGTGCCTATATACATTGTCAAGCATCCATATGCCAAGTTTCAAGGCTCACAAGGTCAAGTTGCACAGTCAAAAGCCTCATTTGCTTCACAATCAACTGTAGGGGTAAAATGGTCATTTGGCAGTCAAAAGTCAAAAATTTTGGTCAACATCTTATTTTGAAGCCCCAATCATCATTTGATCAATTCTTGATCATGATTCCACAAGCATGGCTCAAAAATCATCAAGATGCAAAAGTTTCCATTTTTGGACAGTTGAAAATTCAACTGTAACTTGACCAAGGCATAACTTTTTCATGATTCATCAGAAAAATCCCATCCAATGCTCATTTTGAAGGGGAGGACATTTCCTACAACTCATCTTCACATTCCAAGTCCAAGAAATGCTCTCACAAAAAGTTACCAATTTCAACATTATAGGTCATTTTCAAAAGTCAACAAAAAGGCATTTTAAGTCAAAGACCATAACTTGAGATTGGTAAATCAAAATGACATGGGACCAAAGGCATTGGTTAGGGGACTTCAAGACCTTTCCAAAATGTCTAAGAACATGTTCATATGATCAAAATTGAGCAAGATATGCATTGGAGAAGTTGGGAAATTTTTGTGAAATGGAAAAAGTCAACTATCCTTGAAACTTCATTTTTTGACAAAAGGGCCCACTTTCTTCCACTTGATTCAGCCTTGTCATGCCACCCACGTGTCCCATGATTAATTTCAAGACCAAAAATTTATTTTTTCATTTTTATTTAATTTCTATGGATTTAATTCATTTTAATCCATAACAATTCAAATAAAATCAAAAAAATTAATTAAATGGCATCTTTGTGGTTTGAATGGCTTTCATACAGCATATTCCACCTACCAAATTCGTGTCAAGGCTATTTTGAGCATAAAATCATGGTTTTGAACCAAGCTTGGAAAGTCCTTTAATGGTGTTAAAGCAAAATCCAAAAACTTAATTGCAATGGATCCCAAGCTCATAATGTGACCTAAATTCATTGAGACATACATAAGCAAGCCTTGCATACCTGATTCACGACCTAAGCATCCCTGAAACGGCCAAACCAATATTGAAAAATCAAGCAAAAAAGCCAAAACTGTTTTCAATCCTGCAGCCCCTTTCACAGCAAGTTAGAGATTCAAACATATTCCTAACACACTCAGGAACCTATTGCAATCACAAACAAGCCATAAACCTCAAGGAAACGCCCAGAACAAGTCACACGGTTTGGTTTCTTGTCCATAATCGAAACTCAAAATATATGCATCATTCATATGATTTTTTGTTATTTTTGTGTTGCTTGAACCCACAGGAATCTTTTGGCATAAGTCAATTGCATTGAAACACATAGAATCCGAAACCACCATTGGTGAAACCTAGGTTTTCAAAGCTTCCAATTTGGGGGTTTACAGCATAGGTAAAATTAGGACTAATGGCGCCTATGGTTGAATTCGTCAGGATGAGACGAACACATTGATACCCTCGCGCCCTTTTTATATGTGCTACACGTCTAATCGCTATTATTGGCATTTGCAGTTTGTGGGGGTTAAAAACCCCCGCTATCTAACATGTTTTATGCAGGTTTAAGCGAAGGAGATGAAGACGTGTTGAGCTGTGATTGGAGCATTCAAAAATAGTGCGCGCTTTTCTTTGTTTCCAGCCTATTAATTGTTTTCATATAATATAATTAATTGTTGTTGTATTATCAAAGCGCGCATATTGGTGTAGTGGCAAGGGCGAACAAGCATTGAACATTGGGACCTGGGTTCGATTCCCAGGTCCAATCAAAAACTTGTTTCCATTTTTCTCAATGTATTCCTGTGCAGGCTTCTAAAGGTGGTACACCATGTTCCCTGACACTTCAGTATGCCAAGTGTCTACAAACAACAATCCAGTGGCCAGGAAATGACGAGCACCATACTCCTGGTCAACCCACGCTCCAGGCAAATTCCAAAAGTCAGAAGGGCTTTGTGCTTAATTGGCCTAAATTTCCAGGCTTAACCTCCTTAATGGGTCATCACCCCCCATGGTTTTGTTACCTTTTTTTTATTTTCTTTTCCTTATAATTTCTTTTTTAATTATTATCATTATTATTTAATTAACCTAAATTATTTATTTTCATAAAATCAGAAAACCAAATATTTTATTCACTTAGTTTAATTATTTTTGTAAATAAATTCTAACATTAATTAACTTAGTTGTTTAATTAGGTTTAATTTTAATCTTTTCACAATAAATAAAATTAATTTAGAATTAGGTCTTTCTTTTGACAACTTTTAATTCCTTTTATTTTATTTTCATTAAAAATATAAAAAACACAAAAAAAAAACATTTTTTTTAATTAATTAAATAATTAATTAGTTAATTAGGTTTAATGTTTAATTTAATTCTAAAAAAGGGTCAAAACCCTCATGACGTCCCGATTCATTCTTTCGCGTGCAGTTTATTTTAATTCATTATATTTATGTATCTGTACATAGTATGTAATAGTTAATTAGGATTTTATCGCCTTATTTAAATTCTCGCACTTTATTTTCCAAAACGGGTTTTTGTTTTTGGCGATGTATAGACCCGCGCCTTGTAATAGCTAGATTTACATTTCTGCAATTTATTTTCCGCACTCCTAACTGCTAATATGACTGCAAGAATGTATGTAAAATAAAATCAATCTGTAGCTCACAAATAACATGCAAAGACAAACATTAACTGAAAAACAACACACATGCACATGCCACTCCTAGGGTACGCCTCACTGGTTGCCTCGAACGTGGTCATCAAGTATAGGATGTCTTAGAGGTCGCCCTTTGTCTAAAGATCTAGTTGCCTCGAAACGGTTGCCTCAAATAAAAAGGATCTAAGACATTAGGGTTACTTCTAAGGTGTCCTACCATTGCTTTGGTGACCACACATGTCCCTAATAATCGAATTGACCCGAACACCTCCAACGATGGTGCTGCCTACCTCTCAATGGTGGGATAGCACTATCTAAAGGTCTCTTACACAGCCTAATTCCTTAGAGTAGGTAGATTCTCATGGGTACTTGCTCTTTCAAACAAACAAAAACATCTTTTCGCATCCCACACTTTCAAAAAAGTTTTCAAACAAAACACTTCATACACTCTTGAGGACTGATACAAGAGTTACTTAGAAGTTTTCCAAATGAACTTTTTCAAAACCCACACACACTTGAAAAGCAAACAAATTTTGAAAACATAAGAGCAAGTACCTAAGAGCCCATGGATAACCATGGATAGAAAGGGTGCTAATACCTTCCCTTTCTATAAATCTACCTCCCGAACCGAGAAACATTCTCAAAGAAGGAATTTTGCTGTGCTTTTGTCCTTTCCATGTTGGAGAACATAAAAGACGGTGGCGACTCTTGCTTACCGCGATATTTCACGAAACAAGCTAAAAAACAGTCAGTTCTATTCCCACCGATCACAGAACTGGCGACTCTGCTAGGGATATTTTATAAGTGAGGTGTACCTTAGGATTAGACCATTCTTATGTTTTCAATTGTATGCTTTGTTTGCTTTTATATTGTGGGCTTGTCTTGGAGTTACATAGATCCTAACTCGGATCTGGGGAATACCCTTTTAGGTAGCATAAGCTGTGAGGGACCTGTCCGGCGTAGACCGACACGGGTGAAGCAGTGGCTACGTTGGTGTGGCACCTTGGTCTGTACCGATATCCCTTGTGTTGCAACAAGGGGAATATGGGTCTTCTGAGGAGTCATTAAGCACCAACCGACCTTAGAACCCTAAATTGACCCAACTTGGACATAGAACAGTAGCAGTATGCTACACCCATTGAGGCTAAACTCTCGCGATGGTTCTGGCCGCAAGGAAAGATTGCGACGTTGGAGTTATGACCGATTGAGGGTAGTCAGTGATATTGGGATCCTCTAGAACCCGATTACTTTTGATAGGACAGGTCTTAACCAACGAAATTGAAAGAGGGTAGTACCTGAACTTCATGCTGGCCTAAACCCTAAGGGCTCTCTTGTGTGACTTGTGTTCCTTATCATGTTTGCTTTTGTGAATACTTGTGGTGTGCTTTATCATAACATCATACCATCATACCATTGCATGCATCCTGCATAAGGACTAACCCATTTCAAAGACAAGAGGGTTTCATCTTTGGTTGACAGAATTCTAAACACTACTTCCTTCATCTAGAGGCATGGTTCTCTTCTCGGTTTAGTCACTTCAAAGTGGGACCAACAACTGATGAGTGTCCTGACCCAGTTTTATGATCCTCTGTACCATTGCTTCACCTTTCAAGACTTCCAGTTGGTCCCTACCCTGGAAGAATTTTATGATTTTCTTAGTATCCCTATCTTGGATCAGACTCCCTTCACTGGCTGGGAAAAGACTCTTAGGCTTGAGGAGATTGCAGCAGCCCTTCCTTTGACCAACAAGGAAGTAATGGACAACTGGGTGACTAGAAGCAGAGTTAAGGGCTTCTTGGCTAAGTTTCTGATTGGTAAAGCTAACAGTTTCTGGAATGACTTAGACTTTAGGGCGTATGAAGACATTCTGGCTCTCTTAATCTATGGTCTGGTTTTGTTTCCAAATCCCGATAACTTTGTCAGCATCAATACCATAAGGATCTTCATGTCTCAGAATCCTGTACCTACTCTCTTAGGTGATATCCTGCAACAACTCTATACTCGTACTGCCCGAAGACGAGGAACTCTGTGGTGTTGCACTCCTTTGTTAGTGAGGTGGTTTATTTCGCACCTCCCTAAGTTCGTGCTGAAGAACAAAGAAGGAAGAGGCTGGGCTCATAGGTTAATGTCTCTCACTGATAATGACATAATTTGGACTCTCAGAAGTTTGGATGAGGTAGATGTTATTGATCGTTGCGGAGAATATCCTAATGTTCCATTGATTGGTACCCAGGGCGGAATCTCTTATAATCCATGTTTAACTCTCCGTCAGTTTGGCAGATCCAGAAGAGCGGGGCCTCATGAGATGTTGGTACCTCACATCAGTTTTGAGTTTCAGGTAGATAGTGACGAGCTACGTCGTAGATTCATCAAGGCTTGGGACAAAATTCATAAAGCTGAACCACATGAGTTGGGACCGAAGACTTCTCTGCCTATGGAATCCTACTACAGATGGGTCCGCATCCGTGCTCAGAAGTTAGGCATGCCATACGAAGTCGTCAGACCTATCATCTTTGAAATTCCTGACAGAGACGGGGTTCCTCCAACTGTTCTCCCTCCTCAGATACCTACTGATGTTGATACACTAAAGAGATCTTGGGCGCAACTACAGGAAGAGTGGGATTCTTATCGGGAAAAGTTCAATGAACAAGAACAGAAAATCCAGAAGCTGACAAAGCAGTTGGAAAACGAACGAACCCTGAATGACTATATCCGTACTGAGAAGAGGAGGCCATGGGAGCACTGATGAACTTTGGATGTTTCTTTTACAGCTTTTATTTCCTTTTCAGTATTTTCATTTATGTAACGCCTAAGGGAAATTTCTTGAACAATTCAAAGTTTAATCTAATAAAGTGTGTTTCCTTGTTGTTTACAAAGTTGAATCCCGATTGTCTTTGAAAACATAAATCATACGCATTCCATGCATCATACGCATAACAAGTACTCTTTTCTACAGGTTGCTTAATCTTCTTCGCTGTTTATTTCAGCAATCATCATGAATCCTGAACTTACCAACGAACAAGCTATCAAGGCCCTCCAGGCCCAGAACGCTCAGTTCCAAGAGATGGTCATGAACTTAGCCCAAGGACAACAGGAGTTGAAGGCTTTGCTCCTGAAGAAGAAGAAGAAGAAGAGGACTGTGCTTTTCAACACTGGACGCAGATTCGGGAATACACTGCAGAATGAAGCTGAGCGGACTACTCCATCTGTTGGGGAAGGCAGTCACCAAGAGGGAAGGTTTCCTAGTCCCGTGGTCTCTGACACCGAGACAGACTTCAATGATGAACAGTACCCTCCTACTGAGGACAGGTACAAACAGCTGGAGGGCTGGTTAAATGCTATGGAGATTCAACGTGTGCCTGGGTTGGATTTTGGAGACTTAGGGTTATCTTCCGGGGTGGTGATCCCACACAAGTTCAAGGCACCTGCCTTTGTGAAGTACGACGGGGCTTCCTGTCCTAAGATGCACCTCCGTTCTTATGTAAGGAAGATCCAGCCTTACACTGCAGACAATAACTTATGGATCCATTTCTTCCAGGAGAGTCTTTCAGGGACTCAACTCGAATGGTTGTATCAGCTGGATGGAACCAATATTCGTAACTGGGAGGACTTGGCTACTGCTTTTTATAAGCAGTATCAGTATAATTCCGACCTCGCTCCTACGCGTACCCAACTCCAGGGTATGTCGCTAGGAACGGGTGAAGGTTTTAAGGAGTACGCGCAGAAGTGGAGAGACCTGGCGAGCAGGGTGCAGCCACCGTTGACTGACCGTGAGCTCGTGGACATGTTCTTGGGGACCCTGTCTGGTCCGTTCTTTAACCACCTGATTGGTAATTCCTCTGTTGGGTTTACAGACCTGATCCTGACTGGTGAGAGGATCGAAGCTGGCATCAAGTCGGGGAAGATACAGAAGGGTGCCTCCTCGAGTACTGAAAAGAAGCCCTTCAAGAAGGAAGCTAGTGTTGTGTATGGTCCCAGAAGACAAAATAAACCGGAACGCCGCCAAGCTGTCAACGCGGTGGTAATATAAAAGCCTGCTGCTGCTCCTCAGTAGTACAACCAACCAAGGGGTGAAAGACCCAAAAGGAAGTACACTCGGCTCAGCATGACCCTGTCTCAGATATTGTCGCAACTGCTGTCAACCAATCTGGTAACTGTCAAGGAAGCTCCGAAGGTGGTAAACACAACATCTCCGAAGTACAACCCCAACGCCCGTTATGCTTATCACTCTGATAGCCCGGGGCATTCTACTGATGATTGTTGGGCTCTAAGGAATAAGGTTCAAGACCTTATTGATGCTAAGGAAATACAATTCAAGGCGCCCGAAAGGCCCAATGTTGTGACTGCTCCCATGCCCCAGCATGGAGTGAATGCTTTGGAAGAGGATCTGTATGTAGCTTCTGTGGATGATATTGCTACTCCGTTGTTGACCGTCAAGAGGAACCTGTTGCTAGCCGGTTTATTTCCAGGATGTAGTAAAGGTTGCCACCTATGTGCTGTTTCACCTGCTGGTTGTCCTTTGCTGAAGTCAGGCATCCAAAACCTGATGGATAGCAAAGAAATCTTGTTCAAGAAGATTGTTGTTCCTGCTGTCCGTACCGAAGAAGTTTCTATTGTCACTATTTTCAACAACCCTTCTAAGGCTCCCTCAAAGAAGCCTGTCAAAATCACGCATGTTCACAAGATCACTCCTATCATCATTACTGTTCTGGGGCCCATCCCCTATAAGTCTGACAAGGCTGTCCCGTGGCACTATGGGGCAGATGTTTATGTGCTTGGAGTAAAACAAGAATTTGATACTAGTACCGGTTTCAGTAACATCACCGGGCCTGCTAAAGTTACTCGTAGTGGCAGGCTGTTCTCACCAGATATTGTGCCACCAACAATTCAAAAACCTCTCGTCATCACACCTGCCAGTGTGCCTGTTTCCCCTCCTGATCAAGTTTCTACCCCTGCTGCCGAGTCATCTGACGCTCGGGGCAAAGGGATTGCTACTGATGTGCCTGCCCGGACGGAGGCACCGAAGACCAATGTTGAAGCTTCCAAGCAAGAGATGGAAGAGATTCTTAAAATTATCAAGAAGAGTGATTTCAACGTAGTTGAGCAGCTGGGGCACACCCCCTCTAAAATTTCTATGCTATCACTGTTGTTGTGTTCAGAGGCCCGTGCCAAGGCCCTGATTTCCTTCCTAAAGACGGCCCATGTGCCACAAGAAACGTCTGCTGATCAATTTACCGATTGTGTGGCCAACTTGACTGCTGATAATGGGTTGGGTTTCTCTGACGCCGATCTGACTGCCAAGGGAAAAAACCATAAGGATGCCCTGCATGTCTCCATTGAATGCAGGGGCACTACTCTTGCCCATGTGTTGGTAGACACCAGCTCTTCGTTGAATGTATTGCCCAAGAAAGCTCTAGACAGGCTAGATTGTGAGGGTTTAGAGCTCAAGCCTAGTAACATCGTTGTCCGGGCCTTTGACGGGTCGAAGAGGGTGGTACATGGTGAAGTTGACATCCCAATCAGGGTTGGTTCTCAAGTTTTTGACTCTACTTTCTATGTGATGGACATTCGTCCATCCTATTCTTATTTGTTGGTTCATCCATGGATCCACAAGGCTGGAGCTGTGACCTCCACATTACATCAGAAACTCAAGTACCCTGTCAGAGGGAAGATAGTTACAGTGCAGGGGGAGGAGGAATATATGGTCAGCCATCTTAACTCGTTCCGGTATATAGAGATGGATGGGGAGTTCATTGAGACCCCATTTCAACACTTTGATGAGGTGCCTCAGACATTGGCAGCAGCAGAAACTGTAACTGAAGAAGATTCTCCGTTGAAGATGGCTTCCTTGAAGGATGCCCGGGTTGTGGTTGAGAAGGGTGAGTGTGCAAACTGGGGCAGACTTCCTGATTTCACTCCAAAGACTGACAAATTTGGCTTGGGTTTCACTGTAGAAGCTCAGAGGGCTGTTCGCAAGGCAAGGATTGGAAGACCTCCCATATTCATCACCAACCCGGGAGTAAATGCTATTGAAGATGAAGCGGAAGAATCCGAATTTGACAGCTGGATCTACCCAACGACCAACGGTGGACCAAGCAACTGGACAGCGAAAGATTTCATACCTATTACTTTTGTCACTCAGTAATGAACTCCTTTGTTTTGAATTTGTAACAAACAATATTACTAAACTCTATGGCCCGGTGTCTTACCCGGGGCACCGTGGCGTCATTTGTGAGGGCTTATTATTTGTCACTTTCATATATCATGAATAAAACCATTGGACTTTTTTTTTTGCATTTCAAATCTTGCGCTCCCTTTCTTTCTATATATATTGCAAAACAGCTATATTTACACACACTCACTTATACAGGTTCGAATCCACTCTGGATCCCACTGGTAACGACTCTGCTACTGCCAGTTATGACTTCGAAAATCCGATCAACTTAGCCGAAGACGAAGGTGAAGATGATTGCGAAGTGCCTGGTGAACTTGCAAGACTGCTGCTCCAGGAAGAGAGGGCCATTCAGCCACATGAAGAACCAGTGGAAACGGTAAATCTGGGTACTGAGACAGACAGAAAGGAAGTCAAGATTGGTGCCAATCTAGAGCTCAGTGTGAAACAACGGTTGATTCAGATGCTGCATGACTACGTGGAAATCTTCGCCTGGTCCTACGAAGACATGCCTGGGTTGGATACCGACATTGTGGTTCATCACCTGCCTACCAAGGAAGACTGTCCTCCAGTTAAATAGAAAGTCCGCCGTATGCGTCCAGAGATGTCCGAGAAAATAAAGGCTGAGGTTATGAAACAATTTGATGCAGGGTTTCTAGCAGTGACTTCTTACCCCTCAATGGGTTGCCAATGTGGTTCCAGTGCCGAAGAAGGATGGTAAGGTCAGAATGTGTGTTGACTACAGGGATTTGAATAGGGCGAGCCCCAAGGATGACTTCCCTCTGCCTCACATCGACGTTCTGGTTGACAATACTGCTCAGCACAAGATGTTCTCCTTCATGGATGGTTTCTCCAGATATAATCAGATCAAAATGGCTCCCGAAGACATGGAGAAGACCACTTTTGTTACTCAGTGGGGCACCTTTTGCTACAAGGTCATGCCTTTTGGGTTGAAAAATGTTGGGGCAACCTACCAACGTGCCATGGTTGCTTTGTTTCATGACATGATCCATCACGAAATTGAGGTATACGTTGACGATATGATTGCAAGGTCCCAAACTGAGGAGGAACACCTTGACCATCTACAGAAGCTGTTTGACCGTCTGAAATTGTACAAGCTGAGGTTGAACCCGAACAAGTGCACCTTTGGGGTAAGATCTGGAAAACTACTAGGTTTCGTCGTGAGCGACAAAGGTATTCAAGTGGACCCTGCCAAAGTGAAAGCCATACAAGAGATGCCAGTTCCCAAGACAGAAAAAGAAGTCAGAGGCTTTCTAGGACGGCTGAATTACATTGCCCGATTCATCTCGCATCTAACTGCTACCTGTGAACCAATCTTCAAGCTACTGAAGAAAGATCAAGTAGTACGTTGGAACGATGAATGTCAGGCCGCTTTCGACAGAATCAAAGAGTATCTCCAAGAACCACCCATTCTTATGCCACCGGTTGAAGGGAGACCTCTAATCTTATACTTGACAGTACTTGACAGCTCAATGGGGTGTGTGCTGGGGTAGCATGACGAGTCTAGCCGAAAAGAGCACGTTATTTATTACCTTAGCAAAAAGTTTACCGACTGTGAGACCCGATACTCACTGCTCGAGAAAACTTGCTGCGCTTTCGTATGGGCTGCTCGCCGGCTGAGACAGTATATGTTGACTCACACTACTCTGTTGATTTCAAAAATGGATCCAATCAAGTACATATTCGAAAAGCCTGCCTTGTCCGGAAGAATAGCAAGATGGCAAATGATCTTGACAGAATACGACATCCAGTACACGACTCAGAAAGCAATCAAGGGAAGTGTATTGGCAGACCATTTGGCACACCAGGCAGTGGATGACTACCAGTCGATGAAGTTTGAATTTCCAGACGAGAGCATCATGGTAGTGACTGATTGTGAAGTACCTGGACCGGATGAAGGACCTGAGGAAGGATCCCGATGGTCTATGAACTTTGACGGAGCCTCAAACGCTTTGGGTAACGGTATTGGCGCCGTGATCATATCCCCTAAAGTCACTCATACTCCACTTACTGCCCGACTATGTTTCAACGGCACCAACAACATGGCGGAGTATGAGGCATGCATCATGGGTCTTCAAGATGCAATTGACTTAAGGATCAAGTTTCTGAGTGTCTTCGGAGATTCCGCTCTCGTGATCAATCAGATCAAAGGCGAGTGGGATACGAAACACCCAAATCTTATTCCTTACAAAGAGTATGTGTTGACGTTGATTCCCCACTTCGAGGAGATAACTTTTGAACACTTCCCAAGAGAGGAGAATCAGTTGGCGGACGTGTTGGCTACGATGTCTTCTATGTTCAAAGTCAAATGGGACAACGAGGCTCCCCGGATCATTATCTGGAAATTGGATGAACCTGCACATTGCTGTGATCTTGAAACTGAAGAGGTAACTAAAAAACCTTGGTATCATGAAGTGAAGAGGTACCTAGAAGCTCAAGAATACCCCGAGGGTGCATCTGTCAATGACAAGAAGTTCCTGAGAAGATTCGCTGCAAAGTTCTTCCTCAGCAACAACATTCTATACAAGCGAAACCATGATTCAACTTTACTGCGTTGTGTGGATAAGACTGAAGCAGAAAAGATCATGGCAGAGCTTCATGAAGGCACCTTCGGAACACATTCCAGTGGACACACCATGGCAAAGAAAATCCTTCGGGCAGGATATTACTGGTCCACAATGGAAGCCGACTGTTACCAACATTCTCGGACGTGTCACAAATGCCAGATCTATGCTGATAAGGTGCACGTTCCTCCAGTTCCTCTGAATGTCTTGACAGCACCTTGGCCTTTTGCAATGTGGGGCATTGATATGATCGGCGAGATCAGACCTACGGCATCTAACGGGCATCGTTTCATCCTGGTAGCGATAGATTACTTCACAAAATGGGTCGAAGCAGCTTCCTACGCGACGGTAACCAAGAACGTCGTGGCACGGTTCATTCGGCATAACCTGATCTGTCGATACGGTGTACCTAAGAGGATCATTACGGACAATGGTACCAATCTTAATAATAAGATGATCACTGAGCTCTGCGAGCAATTCAAGATATAGCACCACAACTCTTCTCCTTACCGGCCAAAGATGAATGGGGCTGTAGAAGCGGCAAATAAGAATATTAAGAAGATTGTACAGAAGATGACAGTGACCTACAAAGATTGGAACGAGATGTTACCGTTTGCTCTTCATGGGTACCGTACCTCAGCAAGGACGTCAACAGGGGCAACACCCTTTTCCTTAGTCTATGTCATGGAGGCAGTCTTGCCTATTGAAGTCCAGATACCCTCTCTCCGAATAATGAAGGATGCAGGTTTGAACAAAGATGACTGGATCCAGACTCAGTTTGATCAATTAAATCTAATTGACGAAAAGAGACTCACTGCTATTTGTCATGGTCAAACGTACCAAAAGCGGATGATCAGGGCATTTAACAAGAAAGTCAGACGACAAGAGTATCAAGTCGGAGACCTGGTAATCAAGCGCATCATTCTTCCTCAAAGTGATCCTAGGGGCAAATGGACCCCTACGTACGAAGGGCCATTTGTGGTTAAACATATCTTCTCAGGAGGAGCTATGATTCTAACCACCATGGATGGTGACGACCTTCCTCACCCCGCCAATGCAGACATAGTAAAAAGATACTACGCATGATAAAAGACCCGCTAGGTTGACACACCTAGGCAAAAATAAGGACTTCCCGGCGAACCAAAAGGGTTCGGGAAGAAATAAGGGATGAAATGAAAAAAAATCTGTACACCCGGCAAGTCGAAAACCTGAAAAGGCGGCTTGGCCAAAAATGGGTATCCCGGTGGACTGAAAACCCGAAAGGGCGGTCCAAGAAAAAGTTAGGGATAAGCGTAATACTATGTCTCATTGGATCACCTTGCATCCAGAATTCGGTATCAACTATCAGGTTCAGACGGCATCGATCAATCAGCTTCATCTTCAACTAAGCAGCAAAGTGATGAGACGCTTGAAGACATAAAGGCGATAGCAGAGTTGAAACCCAGTGGAATTTTTCACATAGCCGTTTTGTTTTCCTTTTCAAAAATTGTATAAACTCTATGTTGTTCGGCGGCGTTCTCTTACTAGGACGTCAGCCTCTTGTACATAAAACGGCTATTTACAGGCAAATTCAAAAATCAATACAAATTCACTTTTCCAGACAAGTTGCCAATTGTTTTTCCTTTTTCTGTTTTGTCTTGCGAAGAACGTCCAATGTTCATTTTTGATATATGCATTTGACATTAATTGCTAACTCATAAATATTTGCATGCAAAACAAAGGACTGATTACAGGTGACATCAGAAATAGGGGAAATAAAGAGTTGTCTAAGCGATCTAGTTTCTCTGTCCACCAAGGTACCAAGGTAGGTTCGGCTGAAGAATGTAACCAAGATACCTTCACTCCCCGCCGAGTAAGACAAGAATCAGCCATACTCTCCCCGTGCAGAGTTGGTCTCCTGCCAGCCCCGAGAAGGCACAGTATTCTCCAGCAAGTCAGCAACGCTCTCCCCAAGCAGAGTTAGTCTACTGTCAGTCTTAAGGAAGTTAGGCATCCCTAGAAAATCTCAATATTCCCCAACGGAGTATACAGATGTTCCTAAGCAAGCATCCCCGACAGTCTTAATATGAGATTGTTCCCCGGCAGAGTACCAGACACCTCAGTGGAGCCTTTCCCCAGTACAGTCTCAAAAGTTTCCCCAGGAGAGTTGAATCAATCTCCCCAGTAGACTCTGGAAGCTTATCCCTAGTAGATTCTGGAAGCTTATCCCCTGCGGAGCACGAACGCGTCTCCCCGGCTTTATTCAAAGGTCATTCCCCACCAGAGCTTATAACTGGGTTATCCTCAGCTAATTACCACAGAAAGATCGTCCTCGGTGAAGTTCTTCCTATCCCCCAGTGGAGTTCATCAAATCTTCCAACAAAGCTTATCAACGGTATCCCCAGCAGAGTTATCATCAATTCTCAATGAAGTATCTCTTCCCACAGAGTATTCCCCGCAGAGTAATCTCTTCAACAAGTTTATTCCTCAACAGAGTCATCTTCTCCTAACGGTTTATTCTTGCACTCATCATCCCCAGCGGAAACGAAGAACTCTAATCTTCAGCATCAGCCCAGGAGTTATCTTCCCGGCATTCATCAAG
Organism: Vicia faba; assembly: GCA_948472305.1. Taxonomy (NCBI): domain Eukaryota; kingdom Viridiplantae; phylum Streptophyta; class Magnoliopsida; order Fabales; family Fabaceae; genus Vicia; species Vicia faba. Next base: position 1,398,297,780 of record OX451741.1, read on the forward strand.
GATTTATTTTCCTAGACAAAAATACATTCACAAACATCACATTATCATACACCATGACGCATGCATATACGCATCATAACACACAATCTCATTTATTCTTGAGAACATCATGACGTCATGCATTTCATACATCGTGACATTGCATACAACTGATGTTTTGCCTTTTCAGGAAAAAGGTCCATCCAAAGATGATTACTATCAACTGTCGCAATTCTAGATTCGATTCCTATATCTATCCAGGGCATATCTGTGAGTAACTGATTGTAGATTCGATTCCTGTATCCAGCCAGGGCATGTCTGCATGAAGAGTTTAGAGATTCGACTCCTGTATCCATCCAGGGCATATCTGTAGACGACCAATTCCAGATTCGATTCTTGTATCTAGCCAGGGCATATCTGTGAGTAACTGATTGTAGATTCAATTCCTGTATCCAGCCAAGGCATGTCTGCATGAAGATTTTAGAGATTCGACTCCTGTATCCATCCAGGGCATATCTATAGACGACCAATTCTAGATTCGATACCTGTATCCAGCCAGGGCATATCTGTGAGTAACTGATTGTAGATTCGATTCCTGTATCCAGCCAGGGCATGTCTGCATGAAGAGTTTAGAGATTCGACTCCTGTATCCAGCCAGGGCATATCTGTAGACGACTAATTCCAGATTTGATTCCTGTATCTAGCCAGGGTATATCTGTGAGTAACTGATTGTAGATTCGATTCCTGTATCCAGCCAGGGCATGTCTGCATGAAGAGTTTAGAGATTCGACTCCAGTATCCAGCCAGGGCATATCTGTAGACGACCAATTCTAGATTCGACACCTGTATCCAGCCAGGGCATATTTGTGAGTAACGGATTGTAGATTCGACACCTGTATCCAGCCAGGGCATGTCTGCATGAAGAGTTTAGAGATTCGATTCCTGTATCCATCCAGGGCATATTTGTAAACGACCAGTTCCAGATTCGATTCCTGTATCTAGCCAGGGCATATCTGTGAGTAATTGATTGTAGATTCGACACCTGTATCCAGCCAGGGCATGTCTGCATGAAGAGTTTAGAGATTCGATTCCTGTATCCAGCCAGGGCACGTCTGTAAGCAACCTTTTGAAGTTCCGGATTCGATTCCTGTATCTATCCAGGGCACATCTGTGAGAAACTGTTTGTAGATTCGACACCTGTATCCAGCCAGGGCATATCTGCATGAAGAGTTTGAAGATCAACACCTGTAACAGGCCAAGAAACCATCTTCCTTTCTCAAGTACACAAGTTCTCGCTAAGGAATCTCTTACGCGATCGGCACCCCGGATGGCATCTATAAGCCCATCCTCCTACCCATCATATCTCCAAATGGCATCTATAAGCCCATTCCCGACAAGGTTCTGTCACGTCTCCAGATTGCATCTATAAGCCCATCCTCTTATCCACCATCTCTCCAAATGGCATCTGTAAGCCCATTCCCGCCATCACCTTGCTGACATTCTACTATGCGAGTGCAAATTTCTGGGCACTCTAGTGTTCAATCATCTTCCACCCTCGGATCACGAAAGGCACACAAGCCAATCTACATCCTCAGGTCTAGAAAGATTGAACAGCGGCAACTGTTGTACCCCAAAATTTTCCCTCCCATATCCTTCAAAGTTTTGACAAGCATCATCTCAATTTGCCCAAGTCTACTCAAGGGTTGCACATTTCAAACACCCTCCTAAGCCAGTCAAATTAGGGTTTTGGGTTCCTGCAAGGAAGTTGAGGTTTTCAAGGGCTCAATCAAGTCCCATGTACCTATATACATTGTCAAGCATCCATATGCCAAGTTTCAAGGCTCACAAGGTCAAGTTGCACAGTCAAAAGCCTCATTTGCTTCACAATCAACTGTAGGGGTAAAATGGTCATTTGGCAGTCAAAAGTCAAAAATTTTGGTCAACATCTTATTTTGAAGCCCCAATCATCATTTGATCAATTCTTGATCATGATTCCACAAGCATGGCTCAAAAATCATCAAGATGCAAAAGTTTCCATTTTTGGACAGCTAAAAAGTCAACTGTAACTTGACCAAGGCATAACTTTTTCATGATTCATCATAAAAATCCCATCCAATGCTCATTTTGAAGGGGAGGACATTTCCTACAACTCATCTTCACATTCCAAGTCCAAGAAATGCTCTCACAAAAAGTTACAAATCTCAACATTATAGGTCATTTTCAAAAGTCAACAAAAAGGCATTTTAAGTCAAAGACCATAACTTGAGATTGGTAAATCAAAATGACATGGGACCAAAGGCATTGGTTAGAGGACTTCAAGACCTTTCCAAAATATCCAAGAACGTGTTCATATGATCAAAATTGAGCAAGATATGCATTGGAGAAGTTGGGAAATTTTTGTGAAATGGCAAAAGTCAACTATCCTTGAAACTTCATTTTTTGACAAAAGGGCCCACTTTCTTCCACTTGATTCAGCCTTGTCATGCCACCCACGTGTCCCATGATTAATTTCAAGACCAAACATTTATTTTTTCATTTTTATTTAATTTGTATGGATTTAATTCATTTTAATCCATAACAATTTAAATAAAATCAAAAAAATTAATTAAATGGCATCTTTGTGGTTTGAATGGCTTTCATACAGCATATTCCACCTACCAAATTCGTGTCAAGGCTATTTTGAGCACAAAATCATGGTTTTGAACCAAGCTTGGAAAGTCCTTTAATGGTGTTAAAGCAAAATCCAAAAACTTAATTGCAATGGATCCCAAGCTCATAATGTGACCTAAATTCATTGAGACATACATAAGCAAGCCTTGCATACCTGATTCAAGACCTAAGCATCCATGAAACGGCCAAACCAATATTGAAAAATCAAGCAAAAAAGCCAAAACTGTTTTCAATCCTCCAGCCCCTTTCACAGCAATTTAGAGATTCAAACATATTCCTAACACACTCAGAAACCTATTGCAATCACAAACAAGCCATAAACCTCAAGGAAACGCCCAGAACAAGTCACACGGTTTGGTTTCTTGTCCATAATCGAAACTCAAAATATATGCATCATTCATATGATTTTTTGTTATTTTTGTGTTGCTTGAACCCACAGGAATCTTTTGGCATAAGTCAATTGCATTGAAACACATAGAATCTGAAACCACCATTGATGAAACCTAGGTTTTCAAAGCTTCCAATTTGGGGGTTTACAGCATAGGTAAAATTAGGACCAATGGCGCCTATGGTTGAATTCGTCAGGATGAGACGAACACATTGATACCCTCGCGCCCTTTTTATATGTGCTACACGTCTAATCGCTATTATTGGCATTTGCAGTTTGTGGGGGTTAAAAACCCCCGTTATCTAACATGTTTTATGCAGGTTTCAGCGAAGGAGATGAAGACGTGTTGAACTGTGGTTGGAGCATTCAAAAATAGTGCGCGCTTTTCTTTGTTTCCAGCCTATTAATTGTTTTCATATAATATAATTAATTGTTGTTGTATTATCAAAGCGCGCAGATTGGTGTAGTGGCAAGGGCGAATAAGCATTGAACATTGGGACCTGGGTTCGATTCCCAGGTCCAACCAAAAACTTGTTTCCATTTTTCTCAATGTATTCATGTGCAGGCTTCTAAAGGTGGTACACCATGTGCCCTGACACTTCAGTATGCCAAGTGTCTACAAACAACAATCCAGTGGCCAGGAAATGACGAGCACCATACTCCTGGTCAACCCACACTCCAGGCAAATTCCAAAAGTCAGAAGGGCTTTGTGATTAATGGGCCTAAATTTCCAGGCTTAACCTCCTTAATGGGTCATCACCCCCCATGGTTTTGTTACCTTTTTTATTTTATTTTCCTTATAATTTCTTTTTTAATTATTATCATTATTATTTAATTAACCTAAATTATTTATTTTCATAAAATCAAAAAACCAAATATTGTATTCACTTAGTTTAATTATTTTTGTAAATAAATTCTAACATTAATTAACTTAGTTGTTTAATTAGGTTTAATTTTAATCTTTTCACAATAAATGAAATTAATTTAGAATTAGGTCTTTCTTTTGACAAATTTTAATTCCTTTTATTTTATTTTCATTAAAAATATAAAAAACACAAAAAAAACATTTTTTTTCTTTAATTAAATAATTAATTAGTTAATTAGGTTTAATGTTTAATTTAATTCTAAAAAAGGGTCAAAACCCTCATGACGTCCTGATTCATTCTTTCGCGTGCAGTTTATTTTAATTCATTATATTTATGTATCTGTACAGAGTATGTAATAGTTAATTAGGATTTTATCGCCTTATTTAAATTCTCGCACTTTATTTTCCAAAACGAGTTTTTGTTTTTGGCGATGTATAGACCCGCGCCTTGTAATAGCTAGATTTACATTTCTGCAATTTATTTTCCGCACTCCTAACTGCTAATATGCCTGCAAGAATGTATGTAAAATAAAATCAATCCGTAGCTCACAAATAACATGCAAAGACAAACATTAACTGAAAAACAACACACATGCACATGCCACTCCTAGGGTACGCCTCACTGGTTGCCTCAAACATGGTCATCAAGTATAGGATGTCCTAGAGGCCGCCCTTTGTCTAAAGATCCAGTTGCCTCAAAACGGTTGCCTCGGATAAAAAGGATCTAAGACATTAGGGTTACTTCTAAGGTGTCCTACCATTGCTTTGGTGACCACACATGTCCCTAATAATCGAATTGACCCGAACACCTCCAACGATGGTGCTGCCTACCTCTCAATGGTGGGATAACACTATCTAAAGGACTCTTACACAACCTAATTCCTTAGAGTAGTTAGATTCTCATGGGTACTTGCTCTTTCAAACAAACAAAAACATCTTTTCGCACCCTACACTTTCAAAAAAGTTTTCAAACAAAACACTTCATACACTCTTGAGGACTGATACAAGAGTTACTTAGAAGTTTTCCAAACGAACTTTTTCAAAACCCACACACACTTGAAAAGCAAACAAATTTTGAAAACATAAGAGCAAGTACCTAAGAGCCAATGGATAACCATGGATAGAAAGGGTGCTAATACCTTCCCTTTCTATAAATCTACCTCTCGAACCGAGAAACATTCTCAAAGAAGGAATTTTGTTGTGCTTTTGTCCTTTCCATGTTGGAGAACATAAAAGACGATGGCGACTCTTGCTTACCGCGACATTTCGCGAAACCAGCTAAAAAATAGTCAGTTATATTCCCACCGATCACAAACCTCAAAAACCATCTTCAATACCAAACCTGTAACTCAGTTCAAACATCAAAACTATCAAAACTTCCAAAACTGTAAAACCATTTCAAACCAAAAATCCACAACCTGCAATCCATCAACAAAACATACCAAGCCAAACTGTAACCAAAACAAAAAGAAACATAAAAATATCCCAAAACTGTCCAACCATCCCAACCATCATCAAAAAACCAGTAAACTGTTCAAACTGAAGACAACCAACAATCCTCATCACAACAAAAGCAAATACAATAAACAATCACAAAGTCCCAGCAATCATCATCAAGTCAAGATCATCATCAAAACAACTAAAGTTGTTACATATCAAAAGGGATCCAAGCCAGAAAAGCAAGGTTTTCAATCCTCATTTCTTCTCCCTCGCAAATCCCGCTACCAAGAAGCACTGCCCTCAGTCTCACTATTTCACAAGAAAATTCCAAAGGTATGGTTCTTTTCAAACCATTTCCTGCATCTCAATAGGCAATAAATTTGATTAACAGAAGAAAAAAAACGTAACAAGATAAAACAAACAATGAATCCGAAGAGCTTTACTAATGACAGAACTATACCTTTTCAAAGAAAACCATTGAAAATCGTTTAAAGAGGTGAGAATGACGGGCGCTCCGGCAATGGAAATTCAAGAGGGGAAGATCAAATGGAACCCTTCAAGCATAAATCCGACCCTAGGGTTTTTCATAGAAAACGTGAATCGCGGTGAGATGATGAGAAATTAGGTTGTTATGAGAGTGATTCGTTCATGAAATTAGGAAGAGGTGAGTAATAGAAATCAGAGATGAACGAGATTGAAAGAGAGATAACAAACGGCGCCGCTGTGGATGAAAGGGGAACCACAAACCCTAATATTTGTTTACCCTAATCAGAATCTAAAACAGTTTAGAGCTTTGGGCCCTGTTTTGTTCAAGTGTCTCTAAGCCCACACGCTTTTGCTAGTAACCCACACCCCTTTGTGCTTTTTTCTGTTTCAGCAAGATAACAACACTTCTTTAGGCCCAATACCATTACAACCCCTTAAGCCCATTTCCTTTTTGTAATTTGTTCCTCTTCTTATTTTTTCTTTTTATTATACAATGTTACTAACATAACTTAAAACCTTTTATTAAATTAATTTAGGTTTTAGTCATTTAATTTTTTATTTTTATATAAAGTTTTTATTTTTATTAATAAAATATCAAAAAGAATTAACCTAGTTTGTCTTCTTTCTTTAAAATTTATTTGTGTGATTAATAAAAATATAAAAAAATAATAATAAAGATGTTAATTTAAATCAATTTCTTTTTAGAAAAGTTTTTTTTTCTCTTTCTTTTCAAGTAAATACATACATTTCGTACTTTGTTGATTTTATTTTCGTAAATTATAATAGCTTTATATTAAATCGCACAAGAATTCGATTTGGTTGTATTAATTGATATTTGGACATCGCTATTGCATTTGATTCATCCCCATTTGTAATAATTGTACCCCCATTCCCGAATATTCTGTAATCGCGTAGAATTTCAATTCCCGCAATTTACTATTTTTTTTATATACTGTATAGTAATTAGGCATGTATGGCAAGATTCAAAAATCAATCGCTAGATGACCTAATCCAAGAATAAAATAACTTGAAACCAACATACTTTCTCACACGCGCACCTCTAGGGTAACCTCTCTCATTACCTCAGAAATACAATCATGTCCCTCGAATATGAGACAGTCTAGCAAATGACCCTTCGATAAACAAAGATCGTAGACCCTCGATGACCCTCGATGTTGCCTTTGATTAAAATGATCTCGTACCTTACAAAAATTGCTAAAGCGTCTCACAAGTTGCCTTCAATGATTGTAAAATTGACCCGCGCCTGTCCCTTCACATCCAATGGTGGGGGCTTCTTACCAAATCAATGGTAAGATAGCACCATTAAAAGGAAGAAGAAAAGGACAACTTAAGACCTTTCGAGTAGATAGATTCTCCTTAGTTACTCTCTTGCTCACGACAAAAAACTTTCACACCTACACCTTCATTTCAAAACACTTTCAAAAGACAAAACATTTTGTATACGTTCTTATAAAGACGAGAACCATTGCAAAACCTCTTTTCAAAACACTTTTCAAAACACGATTCACAAACACATCTTTGAACCATTTTTCGAAACAAAACTTTGTATAGGTTCTTATAGAGACGAGAACCATTACAAAGAAATTTTCCAAAATACTTTCAAAACCCACACCACAAGCACACAATCAAACAAAAGCAAGTGATCTAAACAAGTAACTAAGAGCCCATGGAAAACCATGGATGAAAAGGGTGCTAGCACCTTCCTTTTTCATAATCTACCCCCCGAACTTAAGAAAACATCTCAAAGGTCTTTCCTGTGTTTTTTGACCTTTCCTTTGGATAAAATAAAAAGTCGGTGGCGACTCTTGCTAACTGCACAAGTAAGAACGAAACGCAAAACCTCAAGTCAGTTCTCCCACCGTACCACCAGAACTGGCGACTCTGCTGGGGATTAATAAAAGTGGGGTTACCTTAGGGTTAGATCACTTTTACTTGCTTTCATTGTTTGATTTACATTTTAGTTCCTTGTTTGGGTTTGTTTTAAATCCTACACCCGGATTTGGGGACACCTTGTAGGTAAGTAGCAATAGACTGTGAGGGAACTGTGCATGGTATACCGACATGGTTGAAGCAGTAGCTACGTTGATGTGGAGCTTTGGTTGGTACCGGTAACCCTTGAGTTGAATCAAGGAGAGTACGGGGCCGCCACGTGGTGTCATGAAACATCAACTGACCTTAGAACCTTACTTGACCAACTTGGCCTTTTAGGATGTAGTGAAATGACCGGCTTTGGTGCAGTCCGAAGTTTGTAGATACTCGATACTACACTCATTGAGGGTTGTTTTCTTGGAATATTTCGGTCATCAGTAAAGTGGCTAAACTGAAACAATGAACACAAAATAATCCAGTGATATTGAGCTCCTTAGAACCCGATTACTATTTCTAGGATAGGTTGAGCCAACTAAACCTCAAAAGGGTATTTACCTATGAAACCTCATGCAAGCCTAAAAAACTAAGGACTTGCCTGCTTTGTGTGAATATAATTATTTGTACATACACTTGCTTACTTTTTCATACTTGTACATAACATCATAACATCATACCATAGCATTTTCAATAACCATTTCAAGGATCTCGAGGGTCTTTGATGCAGGGTTGCGTTGAACCAGGCGTCTACCAAAGGGCAAGAGGATTTATTTTCCTCTAAAACAAATGTCGTCAAAGATTAAGTACAACAACTTGAGTCAAGGGCTATGAACCACTTGACATGGTGAGCTTGATTCTCGTGGAAAGACATCCACCGATGTGAAGTTCTCCAATCAAAGATGTTGATCAAAATTCAACTTCCAACATTTTCTTATGTTTACCTCACGAGATCCTTGAAAGCATGCATCCACATATCATGCATGATATCATTCCAGGTTTCTCCCCTTCAGGTCCTTTATTTTCCTACTGTTTATTTCAGTAGAGATGGCTCTAGAGAAGACTATCAAGGACATCCAGGCTCAAAACGCTCAACTTCAAGAGATGTTCTTGAACCTATCCAAGGGGCAGGAAGAATTGAAATCTCTCCTCACTAGGGGCATGAACATGGGGAATCCTGGGGGCAACAAAGATGATCAATTGGAGCTGCTACGTAATGAGATAGCCATAATGAAAATCCAGATGATGCGACAACTGGTGGGCCAGATGGCTCTCATCCAAAACTTGGCACAAGGACAAGAGGAGCTGAGAGTCCTCATCAAAAACTTCATCGAGATGAATGTAACCAAATGGGGAAAACAACTAGAGTTGAGGATCAAGTCATCATCCAGCCTCCCTTGAGACAAGAAGCCGAGAGAAAACCTCCCCCCAGTTTGCTTCAGGGTCACAAGCCCAACAACAACCTCACCAACGTCAACAGGGTAATTGGCATAGGCGAAATACATCTGAAAAGCGCTTCATTGAGATTAACATGTCATTATCTCAAGTGTTGAAATTCTTGTTGGAAGTCAAGCTGATTGTATTAAAGGACCCCCCTCGGAATCCCAACACAGCCTCTCCAAGGTACAATCCAAATGCAAGATGTGCGTATCACGCCAACAGTCCTGGACATGACACTGATAGCTATTGGGCATTGAGAAACAAAATTCAAGATCTGGTTAAAGAAACAACGCTGGAGTTCACACAAGATGGCTAGATGAAAATATTCCGTTGAGGGCTCTCCACCTAAAATGACAAGTTCGAACAAAGAGGCTTCTGTTCATTTTGAATTTCCAATTGTAATTTATTTTGTTATTCAAACAATTATCTATTGATGTCAAACTCTGTTTCATTAATGCATTGCATATGTTTGTCTTGAATTCATCTTTTCATTTTCACTATATTTAAAACTATGATTTTTATTCTTCTTATGACACAAACCTTTAGAGGGAGGATGACAAAAACAATGTCATAATCTCATACAATATGCTTTTGGACAGACCTTGCTGAAGATGTACAGGCGTTTCTTTCAAATCCTAAACACTGGAGTTATAAGGAAGATAATCCCTAGTCAACCCCTTCGAGCCAAAGAAGTAGAAGTTTGTTGTTTTAACATAAATTAAAACCTTTAATCAAAACCTGGGGCAGGGTAGTCTCTCAGTTAATTCAAACGCACATTAAAGTCGCAAACTCTCATCTTGTAATACAATGAATGGCATCAAAAACATTCCTTTGGAATCAAAAGACGGTGATGGTTCCCTATCACATAGGCATTCATTATCTCCCACAGAGAAAAGCCCACTAAGTCGAAACCTGCGAAGGAGGCTTAAGAAAACTGGGGCATCCCGCTGACTGTAATCTCAAAAAATAGGAACAGTCAGGCAAAAATTAGGGATAATAAATCGAAAGAAAATAGGTCACTACAAATCCTCAACAAAAATAATGTTGCAAAAATGACTGCCTTCCAACAAATTTAACTTGTTTGAACCATCACCAAAATGTAGTTCCAGACTCATTTGGAGTTCAAACGCACAATTAACTGAGTTTAGGACTGAAGAACATCACGAAGAGCGGGTGGGTACAAATATACTTTGAGCCTTTATCCTTTGTTTTTTAAACCATGAACCAAGCCACGTTACAACCCTTCAAAAGTCCTAATTGAAGCATGGGTTAGTTCGAAAGTATACTGTTACAAAAGGTATCCTGACTCCTGTAAGGCTTTGCTCTAAACCCTGAGTTGAATTTTTCAAAATTTTAAGACAAGCATAAACTTTACATTATTTGAATATCGTTGTTTGCATATGGCTATTTGTTTGGCAGCAGAGAAATTCACACTACGAATATCCAATGAATGAAAAGCTCTCTCAGTGAACAAATTCGCTTCAAGCGGGATGACACTTCCGTAGAAAAAAAATCTCCTATCAACAAGAGGACATGACATGTCATTATCCAGCACACCGGGGGCAGTCCAGTCAAGATTTCAAGAAATCTCTCAAAGAGCAGAGTAACCTTGGGCAGTCCAGTCAAGATTACAAGAAATCTCTCAAAGTACAGAGTAACCAGGGGCAAGTCTCCATCCCCATCACTTGAGGCATTGAATGTCAATCCCAACAAAGGGTTGCATACAGTCAAACATTTCCTGGCAAAGTCATAAACACTCGCTACTAGGGGAAGTGACAAATCTCCCCAAAATCCTTCTCATAAGAGGGCTCCCAGCCAGAGTTTCAATCTTTGATAACCTCTTCCCAGCTAAGTCGACCTCAAGAATCCCTGAGGATTTTTCCCCATTGAAGTTTCCAGAATTTTTGCTATCCCCAGCGGAAACGAAGAATTCAACTCTTTTCTCTAGCACCAATTCAGGATTTATTTTCCCCAGCGAGAGATCATCTTGAAGATATTACATATCCGTACATCAGGACATCATACAACGTAATCTCATTTATTTTGAGAACATCATTGTTTGATATATGTCATGCAACTAACCTTTACCTTCCAGGAAAGATGCAATCAAATTCTCACAAAATTCAAGCTATGAAGCCCGAACCTGACCGGATAATATCTTGATCTCTACAAGCATATTGTGAAGCCCGGATTACGACCGGATAACAGTATCAAACACCGCGAAGCCTGGATTCGACCAGATAGTAATTCATTGAATTTTCCTCTTCAACAGAGATGATTCCTTAATATAATAACGGACGACCGAAATTCCCAAAATTCAACAGAGATGATTCCTCAATAGAATAACGGACGACCGAAGTTCCCAAAATTCAACAGAGATGATTCCTCAATAGAATAACGGACGACCAAAGTTCCCAAAATTCAACAGAGATGATTCCTCAATAGAATAACGGACGACCAAAGTTCCCAAAATTCAACAGAGATAATTCCTCAGAAGAATAACGGATAACCGAAGTTCCCAAAATTCAACAGAGATGGTACTCCAGTAGAATAACGGACGACTGAAGCTCCTAAAATTCTATTTCTCTCAAGACAAAGATCAACATTTCCCAGTGGAGTCCTCCTCATACAAAGAAACAGGAATTCCCATTGGAAACATTCTAAGCAAAGTTTAAGGACACACATACTGTTTGACAGCAGTCCAGGATTTAACGGTTCCCTGACATCTATTGAAGATTTTCCAAGACTTTCATATGGTTCAGTTAAATCGATTCTAAGATTTTTCTGATTCTTATCCAGTCAAAGTTAATCCAAGACCTTCTCTGGTTCAGTCAGATCGACACTAAGATCTCCCTGATTCTTATTCCAGTTGAAGATTTTCCAAGACTTTCGTCTGGTTCAGTTAAATCGATTCTAAGATTTTTCTGATTCTTATCCAGTCAAAGTTAATCCAAGACCTTCTCTGGTTCAGTCAGATCGACACTAAGATCTCCCTGATTCTTATTCCAATTGAAGATTTTCCAAGACTTTCGTCTGGTTCAGTTAAATCGATTCTAAGATTTTTATGATTCTTATCCAGTCAAAGTTAATCCAAGACCTTCTCTGGTTCAGTCAGATCGACACTAAGATCTCCCTGATTCTTATTCCAGTTGAAGATTTTCCAAGAGTTTCGTCTCGTTCAGTTAAATCGATTCTAAGATTTTTCTGATTCTTATCCAGTTAAAGTTAATCCAAGACCTTCTCTGGTTCAGTCAGATTGACACTAAGATCTCCCTGATTCTTATTCCAGTTAAAGATTTTCCAAGACTTTCGTCTGGTTCAGTTAAATCGATTCTAAGATTTTTCTGATTCTTATCCAGTCAAAATTTAATCCAAGACCTTCTCTGGTTCAGTCAGATCGACACTAAGATCTCCCTGATTCTTATTCCAGTTGAAGATAAATCTCCCAATGGTTTATTCTGATTCATTCTCTATTCAGATCCAGTTCAAACTTTCCATCAACAATCACCTTTGGATGGCATCTTTAAGCCCATTTCCACGAGCAATCTCTACAACACGTCATTAAGATCCCCAGTGGAGCCAAAACTTTGAACTACAGATCCCCAGCTGAGTTGAGACTACCAACTACCAATCCCCAGCGGAGCTGAAACTTTCAACCCACAACGGAAATCATCCAGTTTCTCCAAGTTTCCCCATCAAGTTGTCTTGAAGCCTGACAATCAACTAGATAACGGTTAACTTTTGTTTCTCCCCAACCTAGGGTAACTCCCCAGTAGATTGGCATACAACCCAAACTCCTGAATTTCCCAACAGAATTAAGGTTTTCCCCACAGAGTTTTCACTATAGGATAAACTTTTTTCCCGCAGAGTTTGTATTGCTTCTCGACAGAACAAAGACTCCCGTCAATAATACCCAGTAGAAGTCATTAAAATTCTCTGGATTCCCCAAGAAGATTCCTCAATAAGTATATGGCATTACCCTCACAGCGGAATCCTCAACACTCAAGGATTTATTTTCCCCGACAGCAGTCAAGGATTTATTTTCCTCAGCAATACAGCAAATCAGCTTACATGCGCATACATTACATTCATATATCATAAACACAAATAAAACACATTTATTGCATCATACATTTCATGCAACATAACTTTGTGTTTCAGCTAACATTTTACCCTTTTCAGGATAAGATTAACAACTATATTTAACAAATATTCCAAGATTTCAGATACGGTACAGATACACTCCAGACACAGAAGTCATTCTATTACTCATCCAGACCTAAACTTCGAGATACAGTTCAGATACGCACCAGACACGGATACCATTATGTTACTCATTCAGAATTCAAAGTCAAGATACAGTACAGATACACTTCAGACACGAAAGTCATTATGTTACTCATTCAAACCTCAACTTTGAGATACAATTCAGATACGCACCAGACACGGATGCCATCCTAATACTCATTCAGATTCCACTCTAGATACAGTCCAGATACGCTCCAGACACGGTTGCCATTCTGTCACTCATTCTGATTTCCCCAGCTCAGATACACTCCAAACATGGAAGTCATTCTGTCATCTATTCAAGACACAGTCCAGATACGCTCCAGACGCGAAAGCCATTCTGTCACTTATTCAGATTCAAACCTCAAGATACAACTCAGATACGTTCCAGACACGGATACCATTCTGATGTTCATTCTCCTGATTTACAACAAACATTCTTGAATGGCATCTGTAAGCCCATCTCCAACAAGATTCTATTATCTCTCCAAATGGAATCTTTAAGCCCATTCCCTCAATTACACTTTTTTCGAGTGCAAATTTATGGGCACTCTAGTGTCAAATCACCTTTTACCTTCGAGTCACGAACGGAAAAACTCGCCGATCTAACTCTTCAGGTTCAAGAAGATTGAACAGGGGAAGCTGTTGTACCCCAAAATTTTCCCTCCCATTTTTCATAAGAAAAGCACAACCCTAGGGTTTCTCAAATATTCAAGATTGGCTCAGGAATCGATCAGACAGATTTTCTCCTGTGGCAGTAAATCAGCAATTAGGGTTTGTCTTGCATTTCTCAGAAGAAATTGAGTTCTCAGAAATTCAATTAATTTTCACATGTTTTCATGCTCTCTCAAATTTACTGAAAAGGCAGTGTTTGTTTTCAAGGTTAACTAGATGATTCGCATCTTATAAAACATTTGCTTGTTTAGGAATTGGAATAGACAATGTGTGTTTTGATTGGAATGCAGTTGCAAGATTACAGAGTTATTGGATTACTTGGAGTTTAAGTTATCAGATTGGAGCATTTTGTTTCATTTATCTTGATTGGGGAATCTGTAAGATTTAGTTAAGATACGAAGAGAAAACTGCGAGTTATTGACAGTAAAGGATTTTAATGGACATCAGAATATCTCATAAGACTTTCTCCATTTATTTCAAAAGTTGTTACAAAACAATTTATTATTTAAATGCTTTAGGTTTTACAACTTATCGTATTTGAAAAATAAATTAGTACAATTAATTGTGAAATTCTAGCAACAGATACTCAATGTCACAGTGAATGTTATGACACCGTATCTGACACGCTTCAAGACAGTAATTTAAAAGCAGTAAATAACACAGTCAATTGTTTACCCAGTTCAGTGTGTAACAACACCTACTCTGGGGGATACCAAGCCAGGGAGGAAATGCACTATAAGAGATATTAATTTAGGAATAAACCAGCCAGTTTATCTCCTTCACTTAACACCTACCCAATGCAACTTCAATCTACGTTCAACTTAAACCTGAGTTCCTACTCATTCCCCCTCAATCACAGCAGTGATACTAAATAATTGATTAATGAATTTATGAAGACACTCTTCAGTACATACACTTGATTTTACTTCACAACTTTAATCAAGTAACAAACACTCGTGCTTCAAAGCTTTGAGTGGTACACAACCCTAACTTGACTTTGCTTCAAAGCTTTAATCAAGTAACACAAACACTCGTGCTTCAAAGCTTTGAGTGATACACAACCCTTACAATAAAATCCTACTCCAAATCACTTATCACACTGATAATTGATTGGCTCACAGTAGTTACAACTATACAGTCCCTTATTGATCTTCTGTCAAAAAGTATCTTTCACCAACAGTCTTCATGAGGAATATATAGCCAACTATTCTTCTGTTAGGGCTTCCACGAAAATAGCTAGGGTTAATTAGGGTTAACCTCAAGACTTGGTCATAGGTCTTTAACAACCAGATTAGGGTTAAGCAGAGTTAACCTAATGTCCACGTGAGAATCTGACCTGGACTGTATAAACCAGATTCCTGAAAATTCTCAGGAATAACAAATCTGCACAAATGTTAGATCAGTACGGGATGTCTTAACATTGGTTATGACAACAAGAATCATGTTTACTGATTTTGGTAGAATTCAATAAATATGATCATTGCATAATGATCAGCTAAACACTCATATTGAGCAGCTCCTGTATGACACTCTTTTTCTGCATAATGTACCTTGTATCCCAGAATGTTATGACATCAGTTATGACATTCACACAACTGGTTTTACCAAAAAACATGCCAACAACCAAACACTTACAAACTCCCCCTTTGGCAAATTTTTGGCTAAAACCCCTAAACAATCAGAGATTAGAAAGCATCATAATTTTTAATAACATCTACCAAGTCTAATTCTACCAAAATTATCACAAAATCTTCTCCCCCTCTTTAGCCATAAATAGGCCAAAGATACTTGTACTTTTGAGTTATACAGTCATCCAAAAGGAATAATAAAAACACAGAGAGAAAAAAAATCAAAAGTCATTTGCAACATCAGGTACCAGCAGCAAACTTGTCAACTGCACTGATCTTCAAGCACTGTCATCTTCAGAGGTGCCACTATCTTCAGCATTATGCTGGTCTTCATCAGCATTCTCTTCCCTTCTTTGTCCTTCATTCTCCTCCTGTTCTAGTCTGGCAATCAGGTCCTCAAGAGTCCTTTTCCTTGTGTCAAGCCCTTTGCAGGTTTCCTTCAGCACAACTATAACATCAGCTTTCTTGGAATGAGGTTTGACAGTTGATGTCTCAGCAGATGTCATGACAATGTCAGGAACATGTGTTCCCTGAAATAGCTTATAGTGCAAACCAAGAGCAGGGGCTCTTTTGCATACAGTATCTTTTTCAACTAGAATGTCAGGATACTGAGCAATGACTATACCACACAGGAGAGATGGAAAGGCAATATGGCCTTTAATAGCACAGCTTCCAGCATGTTTCAATGTTTGATCAAAGATATACTTTCCATAGTCAAAGTTTGTCCTGGTTCTAACAGCATAAATAAATCTTCCCAAGCCTGTGGAGATGGTTGATTTATGGTTGGTGGGAACCCAGTTAGTTGCACCAATTTTGTGCAGAATGGCAAATTTCATGCTCAGCTTGCTTGCATTCAGCTTCCCTTTTAAGGGCCAGCTCTTGACTTGATTTGCAGTGATGGTTTGACACACTTGGTTGTCAGTAACCTCAAGCTCAGGGCAAGCATCATCAGGTCTTCCTAGGAATTTGTTTATTTCAGAGGGAGAGAAATTTACCTTCCTTCCTCTCACATATACACACTTAAAATTAGCTGACTTTCCATCAGCACACCCATCAGTTAAATTTACTATGAATTCTTTGACAAGAACTTCATAGCAGTTGGTAAACTTTACCACAATATTTATTAGACCAACAATTTTGATTAGATCCATGATCTCCTTACATTCCATGGCACTGTTGTTCAGCTCTCCTTCCAAGGTGATCCTTTTCAAACATACATACTTCCACCTATTTTCATTCTCTGGATGGTGAAAGGAGATGTTGTCAGTGGCAACTTCAGGGACTTTAGGCATTTTGCTTGAAGAGAGTTTCCTTTTGAGAGGAATGTCTTCAACATAAAACTCAAATTCTGATTCCTCATCAGATACAGAGGGTTCAGACTCCTTCCTTTTCTTTTCTATTGGTTGTCTCAAAGGTTTTGAGAGACTACCAACAGGTACTCGAGTTTTCACCTTCCCTTTCTCTTTTGACAATCCAACCTTCACAGCTTCTACTCCAGTCTTGTTCTCAGACCTGGTTTTCTTATGAACAACATCAGCAGTCTTCTCTTTGGAGAGGCTTTTGGCAGCATCCTGCTTTCCTTTTCTGTTCATCATCCTTCTAGCTATTCTAGGGTTGATATTGGCAATTAATTCATTGTCAGAGTATTCTTCATCAACATTAATAACTGGGGGTTCAACATCCTTCTCAATAGGGTTCTGGTGATCATCACGATTTTCAGGAGATTTCCTAATGTTGTCATCCGGTGTCTCAACATTCTGAGTGACATCTGGATTCATTTCAACATTTGGACTAGAAGATTCTTGATTCAAAGGTACAGAAATGCCAGGTACAGAGTGATTCTCATTTAGAATCCTAGTGACAAGTCTAGCTATAGCTTGATGAACATAAACCGAACCTTCCCTATTTGTTATTTCTGGAGGAACAGAAGATGATGGTTGAGAGGATTTACCAGATGAAGAGGCTTGTGATCTTCTTGCATGTCTGGTTCGCAGCTTCTTGACCTTAGTGAGGTCAGCTGCCAGTTCACAAAGAGGAGTTATCTCCAGAACATCAGAATCCATGCAGTTTGTGATTGCCCTAGGTTCTCTATCAGAGGATGCGGAAGAAGCAGTCGCCTTTGAAGAGGATGATGACATGGATAGTTGATACATTTTGAGAGATTTAGAAAACAGGTAACAATGATAGTGAAATCTTCGTTTGAGAGATTGGAGATTGTTGCAGAAACGCGAGAGGAGGGAGATATATGAATGCCTATTCAACTTCTTAAAATTTTGGAAAGAAATACAGAAACAGATGATTAGCCCAATCAGAGTAGACTTAACTAAAATATCTCTCTCATCCCTTGTTTTAAGCAAAATTAATTGCTACATTTCTTCATGTTGGAAAATACCCAGCTTGCCCCTCAAATTTTCAAATTGATTAGCATCAAGTGCCTTGGTAAAAATGTCAGCTAGTTGTAGTTCAGTGGCAACATGTTCCAGTTTAATCGTCTTCTCCTCCACAAGATCTCTGATTAAGTGATGTCTAATGTCAATATGCTTGGTCCTGCTATGTTGAATAGGATTCTTGGAAATGTTGATAGTACTCAGATTGTCACAGTACAAAGTCATAACATCTTGTGTGACATTATACTCAGTAAGCATCTGTTTCATCCAGATCATTTGAGAACAGCTACTACCAGCTGCTATGTATTCAACTTCAACAGTAGATAGAGACACACAATTTTGTTTCTTGCTGAACCAAGAGACAAGATTATTTCCTAAGAAGAAACATCCTCCAGATGTGCTCTTTCTATCATCAGCACTTCCAGCCCAATCAGCATCACAGTAACCAGTCAGAGTTGGTTCACATCCATGAGAGTACAGAAAGCCATAGTTGTAGGTTCCACTCACATACTTCAGAATTCTTTTCACTTGGTTGATATGACTTAATTTGGGTTCAGCCTGGTATCTTGCACATACTCCAACTGCAAAAGCAATGTCAGGTCTGCTGGCTGTTAAGTATAGTAGACTTCCTATCATGCTTCTGTACAAGCTTTGGTCCACCTTAACCCCACTTGAATCTTTGGACAACTTTAAATGAGTAGGTGCATGAGTCCTTTTGTGACTGGCATTCTCCATCCCAAACTTCTTGACAATGTTCTTTGCATACTTGCTTTGAGACAGAAAAATTGAGTCTTCCATCTGTGTGACTTGCAGTCCAAGAAAGTAGGTCAAATTCTCCCATGAGGCTCATTTCAAATTCAGCTTGCATCTGTTCAGCAAAATGTTTAACCATTTTATCTGACATTCCCCCAAACATTATGTCATCAACATAGATTTGAGCTACCATTATCTTTCCTCCTTCATTTTTGACAAAAAGAGTTTTATCCAAGCCTCCTTTCCTGTATCCTTTGTCAGAGAGGAATTTTGTCAACCTGTCATACCATGCTCTAGGAGCTTGTTTCAGGCCATATAAAGCTTTCCTCAGTTTGTAGACATGATCCGGGCAGTTTGGATTCACAAATCCTTTAGGCTGTTCTACATAAACTTCCTCATTTAAGTACCCATTAAGGAATGCACTCTTTACATCCATCTGAAATAACTTGAACTTAAGGAGACAAGCAATTCCCAATAGGAGTCTGATTGATTCCAGTCTGGCTACAGGAGCAAAAGTATCATCAAAATCAACCCCTTCAACTTGAGTGTATCCTTGAGCAACAAGTCTTGCCTTATTCCTGGTGACAACTCCTTCAGCATCTAATTTGTTCTTGTAGATCCATTTTGTGCCAATGATGTTTGTTCCTCCTGGTCTAGGAACTAACTCCCATACTTCATGTTGCTTGAATTGGTTCAATTCATCTTGCATTGCTCTAATCCAGTATTCATCAGTTAAAGCCTCCTTAACATTTCTTGGTTCAATCTTAGATACAAAGCAAGAGTTTGTGATGATTTCTCTAGATCTTGTAATGACTCCACTTTTAGGATCTCCTATGATTAGTTCCTTAGGATGATCTTTCTGAATTTTGATGGAAGGGTCTTTGTTAGCTTCCTTTGATTCAGATTCTGATGAAGTAGTTTTAGGAATATCATCCTTTTGAGTTGAAGTCTCAAAGAATGCCTCAACATCATATGGGACATTTGTTTCCTCATGGTAATCATCAACTATGACATTTATAGATTCCATCATAACTTTTGTCCTGGAATTGAATACCCTATAAGCTCTGTTGTTGGTAGAGTATCCTAGGAAAATTCCTTCATCACTTTTAGGGTCCATCTTGCTCCTTTGTTCACGATCTGTCAGAATATAGCATTTGCTTCCAAATAGATGGAAGTACTTCACTGTAGGCTTTCTTCCTTTCCAAAGTTCATAAATGGTGGATGATGTTCCCTTTCTCAAGGTGACCCTGTTATGGACATAACAGGTTGTATTCATATCTTCAGCCCAAAAATGAATAGGAAGTCTTTTGGCATGTATCATTGCTCTGGCAGATTCCTGTAAAGTCCCGCTTTTCCTTTCCACAACTCCATTTTGTTGAGGAGTTATGGGTGAAGAGAATTCATGATTAATTCCTTCTGAGGAGAAGAACTCATCAAACTTACTATTTTCAAATTCCTTGCCATGATCACTTCTGATTCTGAAAATGCATCCTTCTTTTTCTCTTTGAATTCTTTTGCACAATTCCTTAAATACTTCAAATACATCAGAATTTTCCCTAATGAAGTTAATCCAGGTGAATCTGGAAAAATCATCCACAACAACATAGGCATATCTTTTTCCACCAAGACTTTCCACCTACATTGGTCCCATCAGATCCATATGTAGAAGTTCTAGCACCTTAGAGGTGGTCAGATGTCTTGACTTTGGATGTGACATTCTAGTCTGCTTTCCAACCTGACATTCACCACAGACTCTCCCTTCATCAATTTGCAGCCTTGGAATCCCTCTAACTGCCTCCATGTATATAATCCTTTTCATTCCTCTTAGATGTAAATGACCAAGTTTTTGGTGCCACAGTTTCACTTCTTTTTCTTCTTTGGCAATAGAGCACACAGAAGAATAGTTAGTGTTCTCAGACTCCCATAAGTAGTAGTTGTCTTTAGATCTGAATCCTCTCATTACAACTTCTTGTTTTTCATTAGTTACAAGACATTCAGACTTGGTGTAGTTGACCTTGAAACCTAGATCACATAATTGGCTGATACTTATGAGATTAGCAGTCAAGCCTTTTACCAGCAATACTTCATTTAGGTTTGGAACTCCAGGGCAGTCCAAGTTTCCAACTCCTTTGATTTCTCCTCTAGCACCATATCCAAAAGTAACATAACTAGTAGTATGAGGTTTAACATTATTGAGAAGATTCTTGATTCCAGTCATGTGTTTAGAGCATCCACTGTCAAAGTACCAGTCTTCCTTTGCAGAGACTCTAAGAGAGGTGTGAGCTATCAGGGCAGCAGCCTTTTTCTTCCACTGTTGAGTATATGGTGCTTTGTTAGGCTTAGGTTTGACAACTGGGGTCTGATTAGGGTATCCATATAATCTGAAGCAGAATGGCTTTATGTGACCAAACCTCCCACAATGATGACATCTCCATCTTTGATACTTTTTCTTCATATTTCTCTGTTCTTGATGTTGAGTGCTATGTTGTGACATCTGCTTTGACATTTGTTTATCAGGCCTGATCTTCTTCTTGTCTACAATAGATTTCTTTGCTGCCACAAATCCTAAACCAGACTTGTTTCCCACATTTTGTCCAACCTGAAGAATTTCTTCTAATTTGTCAGTTCCATTTGTCAGCATCTTGACAGATTTGGTCATCTGGTCAAGTTTTGAGTTCAACATTTGAACTTGACCTTCGAGATGACTTATAGTATCAATGCCTGCCTTCTTCTCAGCCTCCAATTTTACTATGAGTTTTTTTGTCTCTCATTTTGCTGATAGACTTCAGCACTTCTGATACATAACTTCTTGTAGGAGTCAACCAGTTCTTCAAATGTCGCTTCCTCATCACTAGAGTCACTATCAGAGTTACAAATACCAGTTAGTGCAATAACTAGTTTGGAAGATTCTTCTTCAGAATTACTTTCTGAGTCACAATCAGACCAAGTAACAGACATTCCTTTCTTTTGTTTCTTAAGAAAGGTAGGACATTCAGCTCGAATGTGCCCATATCCTTCACATCCATGGCATTGGATTCCTTTGCTTTGATTTCCCTTCTCTTCAGACTTTGGTCTTCTGCTGGAGTCATAAGATCTGTTAATGTCAGAGGGTACGTTCTTGACATTTGACCTCGACTTTGGGTCCATTCTCTTGATGAGTTTGTTGAACTGCCTTCCAAGCATGGCTATAGCTTCTGAAATATTTTCTTCTTCATCCTCCTTGTTTTCATCTTCAGTATTAGATACAAGTGCTATGCTCTTGTTTTTCTTGTCGACAGTGTCACTGATCCCCATCTCAAAGTTCTGAAGTGACCCAATGAGTTCATCAACCTTCAAGTTGCAGATATCCCGAGCTTCCTCTATAGCAGTCACCTTCATTGCAAATCTTTTAGGCAAGGATCTGAGAATCTTTCTCACCAGCTTTTCTTCTGACATCTTTTCTCCCAATGCTCCTGAGGTGTTGCCAATTTCCAAGATGTTCATGTGAAACTCATGAATGGTATCATCTTCCATCATCCTTAGGTTCTCAAATTTGGTAGTCAGCATCTGAAGCCTTGACATTTTTACTTTGGATGTGCCCTCATGAGTAGTTTTGAGAGTGTCCCAAACTTCCTTGGCCAGTTCACATTGATGTACTAGTCTGAATATGTTTCTATCAATTCCATTGAACAAGGAATTTAATGCTTTAGAGTTACCCAGGGCTAACTCATCTTCTTCTTTGCTCCATTCTTCCTCAGGTTCCATCCTTTGTCAGCAGCTCTCCAAGCCTTTTTGTCAAGTGATTTTAAGAAGGCAATCATACGAGGTTTCCAGTAGTCATAATTTGATCCATCCAGAATGGGTGATCTGTTTCCAAATCCTCCTTCTTTGTCCATAGCTCCAGAAAATAATATCCCTAGATCTCACCCAGTAAGACAGGCAGGGTGCCTGCTCTGATGCCAATTGAAATTCTGGCAACAGATACTCAATGTCACAGTGAATTTTATGACATCGTATCGGACACGCTTCAAGACAGTAATTTAAAAGCAGTAAATAACACAGTCAATTGTTTACCCAGTTCAGTGTGTAACAACACCTACTCTGGGGGCTACCAAGCCAGGGAGGAAATGCACTATAAGAGATATTAATTTAGGAATAAACCAACTAGTTTATCTCCTTCACTTAAGACCTACCCAAAGCAACTTCAATCTAAGTTCAACTTAAACCTGAGTTCCTACTCACTCCCCCTCAATCACATCAGTGATACTAAACAATTGATTAATGAATTTATGAAGACACTCTTCAGTACATACACTTGATTTTGCTTCACAGCTTTAATCAAGTAACAAACACTCGTGCTTCAAAGCTTTGAGTGGTACACAACCCTAACTTGACTTTGCTTCAAAGCTTTAACCAAGTAACACAAACACTCGTGCTTCAAAGCTTTAAGTGATACACAACCCTTACAATCAAATCCTACTCCAAATCACTTATCACAATGATAATTGATTGGCTCACAGTAGTTACAACTATACAGTCCCTTATTGATCTTTTGTCAAAAATTATCTTTCACCAACAGTCTTCATGAGGAATATATAGCCAGCTATTCTTCTGTTAGGGCTTCCATGAAAATAGCTAGGGTTAATTAGGGTTAACCTCAAGACTTGGTCATAGGTCTTTAACAACCAGATTAGGATTAAGCAAGGTTAACCTAATGTCCACGTGAGAATCTGACTTGGACTGTATAAACCAGATTCCTGAAAATTCTCAGGAATAACAAATCTGCACAAATGTTAGATCAGTACAGGATGTCTTAACATTGGTTATGACAACAAGAATCTTGTTTACTGATTTTGGTAGAACGCAATAAATATGATCATTGCATAATGATCAGCTAAAGACTCATATTGAGCAGCTCCTGTATGACACTCTTTTTCTGCAGAATGTACCTTGTATCCCAGAATGTTATGACATCAGTCATGACATTCACACAACTGGTTTTACCAAAAAATATGCCAACAACCAAACACTTACAAATTGAATGTTTCTCTCTAAATTACAAAGAAAATGAATCTATGACTAAGGTTGACTGAGCTTCCATTGCTTCCATGCTTGCCACAGAGTCTCTTGCTTCCCATGCTTTGTCACCATCCAGTTGTGCTCACATGAAAACAAAAGACATAAAAATAGTTAGTACATTTAATTGGACATGAGCAAGAATTTTCAAAAGAAAAAGAAGTGTTCATCAATAATGTTTGTAATTTGGAATCAGAGGGCTATTTTTTTTAATTCATCACATTTTTATTTTTTCTCTATTTGCAAATCACAAGAGAATTATTCCTCTTGGTTCACAAACAAGAGACATGTAAGCAAACTATCCAAACAAGAGAAATGCAGCAAGGCTGTCCAATTTGTAGCAAATAGCAAAAGCAAACAGAATAATACAAACTGGATGCAGCAAGGCTGTCAAAACAAACAGCATAGCAGTACAAATAAACAAGCAGCATAGCAGGGCAAGCAATAAGCAGCATAGCAGTAGACAGCAGGCAACACAAAGAAAGTACAACAATATAATAAACTAAGTCAACAAGCAAGAGACTTGTACAATAGCCTTTTCATCATTTCCCATTTTTTTTGCAAACTTTTCAGAAAAAGGGGCAAAAAGCAATTTGCTTTTTATCATTGAGTGAGGGGAGAGGAAAGAAATCACCTAGGATATTAGAATTGCACAAAAGGTACAACCTTGCTACCCTGCCCACAGCCTGTCACAAGTTGCATATAGTAAGCTGTCAAACCAAAGCAGCCTGAATATAACAGTAGGCAGGGCTCAAGCAAAGATAGAGAGAGAATTTTTTATCAAACTTAGAAAAAACTGAAACACAAATCTCAAGTATCAAAAACTGTCAAAAACAGAACCAAGAGCAAAAACTCCCAGCATCTTCCATCAAACATAACCAAAACCTGTTAACCAATATCCCAAACCAAGCCTGTAAACTGTAACAAGTTCAAACATACAAAATCCCAAACCATCAACAAAATCACAAAACTCTCAAGCCTGCAACATTTCAAACCAATAACCAGAAACTGATCCAAAATTGATAAACCATTTCAAACCTCAAAAACCATCTTCAATACCAAACCTGTAACTCAGGTTAAACATCAAAATTGTCAAAACTTCCAAAACTGTAAAACCATTTCAAACCAAAAATCCACAGCCTGCAATCCATCAACAAAACATACCAAGCCAAACTGTAACCAAAACAAAAAGAAACAGAAAAATATCCCAAAATTGTCCAACCATCCCAACCATCAACAAAAAACCAGTAAACCGTTCAAACTGAAGACAACCAACAATCCTCATCACAACAAAAGCAAATACAGTAAACAATCACAAAGTCCCAGCAATCATCATCAAGTCAAGATCATCATCAAAACAACGAAAGTTGTTACCTATCAAAAGGGATCCAAGCCAGAAAAGCAAGGTTTTCAATCCTCATTTCTTCTCCCTCGCAAATCCCGCTACCAAGAAGCACTGCCCTCAGTCTCACTATTTCACAAGAAAATTCCAAAGGTATGGTTCTTTTCAAACCATTTCCTGCATCTCAATGGGCAATAAATTTGATTAATAGAAGAAAAAAACGTAACAAGACAAAACAAACAATGAATCCGAAGAGCTTCACTAATGACAGAATTATACCTTTTCAAAGAAAACCATTGAAAATCATTTAAAGAGGTGAGAATGAGGGGCGCCCCGGCAACGGAAATTCAAGAGGCGAAGATCCGATGGAACCCTTCAAGCATAAATCTGACCCTAGGGTTTTTCATAGAAAACGCGAATCGCGGTGAGATGATGAGAAATTAGGTTGTTAAGAGAGTGATTCGTACATGAAATTAGGAAGAGGGGAGTAACAGAAATCAGAGATGAACGAGATTGGAAGAGAGATAATGAACGGCGCCGCTGTGGATGAAAGGGGAACCACAAACCCTAATCTTTGTTTACCCTAATCAGAATCTAAAATAGTTTAGAGCTTTGTGCCCTGTTTTGTTCAAGTGTCTCTAAGCCCACACGCTTTTGCTAGTAACCCACCCCCTTTGTGTTTTTTTCTGTTTCAGCAAGATAACAACACTTCTTTAGGCCCAATACCATTACAACCCCTTAAGCCCATTTCCTTTTTGTAATTTGTTCTTCTTCTTATTTTTTCTTTTTATTATACAATGTTACTAACATAACTTAAAACCTTTTATTAAATTAGTTTAGGTTTTAGTCATTTATTTTTTATTTTTATATAAACTTTTTATTTTTATTAATAAAATATCAAAAATAATTAACCTAGTTTGTCTTCTTTCTTTAAAATTTATTTGTGTGATTAATAAAAATATAAAAAAATAATAATAAAGATGTTAATTTAAATCAATTTCTTTTTAGAAAAGATTTTTTTTTCTTTTTAAGTAAATACATACATTTCATACTTTGTTGATTTTATTTTCGTAAATTGTCATAGCTTTATATTAAATCGCACAAGAATTCGATTTGGTTGTATTAATTGATATTTGGACATCGCTATTTCATTTGATTCATCCCCATTTGTAGTAATTGTACCCCCATTCCCGAATATTCTGTAATAGCGTAGAATTTCAATTCCCGCAATTTACTGTTTTTTTTATATACTGTATAGTAATTAGGCATGTATGGCAAGATTCAAAAATCAATCGCTAGATGACCTAATCCAAGAATAAAATAACTTGAAACCAACACACTTTCTCACACGCGCACCTCTAAGGTAACCTCTCTCATTGCCTTGGAAATACAATCATGTCCCTCGAATATGAGACACTCTAGCAAATGACCCTTCGATAAACAAAGATCGTAGACCCTCGATGTTACCTTCGATTAAAACGATCTCGTCCCTTACAAAAATTGCTAAAGCATATCACAAGTTGCCTTCAATGATTGTAAAATTGACCCGCGCCTGTCCCTTCACATCCAATGGTGGGGGCTTATTACTAAAACCAATGGTAAGATAGCACCATTAAAAGGAAGAAGAAAAGGACAACTTAAAACCTTTCGAGTAGATATATTCGCTCTTAGTTACTCGCTTGCTCACGACAAAAAACTTTCACACCTACACCTCCATTTCAAAACACTTTCAAAAGACAAAATGTTTTGTATACGTTCTTATAGAGACGAGAACCATTGCAAAACCTCTTTTCAAAACACTTTTCAAAACACGATTCACAAACACATATTTGAACCATTTTTCGAAACAAAACTTTGTATACATTCTTATAGAGACGAGAACCATTACAAAGAAATTTTCCAAAATACTTTCAAAACCCACACCACAAGCACACAATCAAACAAAAGCAAGTGATCTAAACAAGTAACTAAGAGCCCATGGAAAACCATGGATGAAAAGGGTGTTGGCACCTTACTTTTTCATAATCTACCCCCCGAACTCAAGAAAACATCTCAAAGGTCTTTCTTGTGCTTTTTGACCTTTCCTTTGGATAAAATAAAAAGTCGGTGGCGACTCTTGCTAACCGCACAAGTGCGAACGAAACGCAAAACCTCAAGTCAGTTCTCCCACCGTATTACACTATGGGATCAGCGCTTCATTCTTGTTGACCAACGTCAGATATGGTTACTACGCCGGGGCATCAAACTTTTCAATCAGGGGCACTCTCCACAGCTTTGCGTTCCCTAATCTGTCCGACAACAGTCAGTCTTTATTCCCCTAGTGAATTCATAGAAAAAAGATTTTAAGCCAAGACAAAAGAAGCCTGATGAGCATATTGATGAGAGCCTAATTCATTACAGCCTGATCTTTCCAGCTCTGATCTTTGGATCCTCCATCCACAAACATCTCTTCTGATTGCAATGCACATGCTAGATGTATCCCCTATTCTAAGGCACCCAGTTTTGATATCGAAGACTTTAAAGGGGTTGAAGTATAAGGCCCAACACCTGTCTGGCGTCTCTTACAAAAGTCCAATTCTTATTTGGCCAACTTTCAGACTCTTTCTCACCAATTGGATATCTCTGTTGTTTTGAGAGAAGACGGACTATATTATTTCTTTGAGACACGATATGCTTGGTGATGCAGTTTATACAGATTCGTTGGGTAAGCCATTCATTTGTTCTCATGAAAGGAACTTCTATGCATATTATACTGGGGCACCTGGCCAATCGATTGAAGATGGTATGTCATCCAAAGACAATGTCCAAGACAAGATTAATTCAAAGATTGTCATGTTCACATCAGATCAGAAGGGGAATTCTCTCGCACACTCGAGCATCAAGACTACAGAAAGTCGTCAGAATCAAGAAATCCATACGGAGACAAGTCTCCTCAATGATGGCAACCATTGGTTCTCTTTAGTGCATTTTCATTTGAATTCTTGCTTGTTTGTTTAAACACTGCTTGCATGTAGAAACTTGTCTATTTTTGAATGAAAATCTTAATGCAATAGGTATGCTTGTCTTGAAGTGTTCCTTTTGTTTTTATTCATCCATTCGCTATCACTCTTTAAATGTTTTGCTTGCATATTGATGCCAAATTTCCTAGTCTTATGCTTAGTTAAAGATTGGAGGGAGGATGACGATAATCTAAAAACGTAAAAATCTGTGGTTGGTACGCTTTTGAGTAAGACCCTGCTGACAATGTACAAGCCTTGTTTCAATTCCTAAACGTCGGAGATATAAGGGAGATAGACCCTCGTTAACCCTTCTGAGCCTTCGAAGTAGGAGTTTCTTTTCAGTTCAGAAAAAACCCTCATTTTAACCCTGGGGCGGGTAGTGTTCAGATAATCTGATCAAGCGTTTAGAACTCATCAAGAGTATGCATCCAAGGATACAACAATGGTTATCCATCAAAAGGTTAAGGAAATTCAAAACCACAATGGTTAACCTTCATCTATCAGTAACGTACATCAACTAACAATATCCCAATGGATATCTCTCACAAGTCAAGAAGCCGAGATCAGATGACGATACAACAATGGCTATCCCTCCTATACCAAAGACTCAAACAATCACAATTACTTCCGACAAATAAAAGACAACGCAAAGATCAACGAATTGTTCAAAATGGAAAATACGAATAAGAAAGGAACAAAAATCCTCGCTAAGTCGAAACTTGAAAACAAGTCGCTTAGGAAAAAGTTGGGGCATCCCGCTGGACCTCCAAATCAAAATTCAAAAGAGTTTGTCCAAGAAAAAATTAGGGAAAGCAAGAAGGAAATTGAAAAGCCTAAAAGGCAAGAAAAGGATTACCAATGAAAATCCTCATCAAAGAACAAAGTTGTGTGATCAGACACCAAAATCAGAAGTTTGTGACGGTCGTGTCCAAGAGACCACAGTGGTTCCTCAACCATCGCAAACTCTTTGAGAGAAATGAATGCTTGCATCAGGTCAGCTGAACGTAGGAATGGAGAACATCATGGAGAATGGGTGGGCACCAAATAATTTTGAGCCTTAAATCCTTTTTTCTAAAAACCGTGAACCAGGCCACGTTACAACCCATAAAAGTCCTAACTGAAGCATGGGTCAATTTGAAAGCGTGCTACAACGAGATAGCGTTTAACTGACTCCTAAGAGGTACGTTTGAATATTTGTGTTGGCATCATATGCTCGTATTATCTTTCATAAAAAAGAATTTGCAAATGTTTCTCTCTAGCTAGTGACTCGTTCACAACAGAGTTGTGACATCATTTCATTCAAAGTTTTGTCAAACTTCAAGACTTACATATGTGTTGCATTAGAATTATCATTCTCATAACAAACATTCTTTTGCATATAAAACAACTGATTGACATAAAGTAAGTTTACACAATGAACAATCGGTAAAGAGCTCAATCTTGTCAGAGAAGAGAGGCTTGAATACCCTGTTGAAGCAAGAGTCAGCTGCCACAAGAGAAATGACTTATCCAGCAGCATGTTAACCGGTGATTATGTCAAGAGAAATCATCTTGGTACTTCACAGTCAGAGTACTATTCAGGGATGAAGTTAGCAGAGTCTTCCAATCTGGGGCAATCAAGTCGAGAGTCGATCTCTCCGAGTTCATCCAAATTTGGGGCATTCACTCAAAGTTGTCAATCAGAGCCTATCACATCGATAAATCTCTTCAAGCTCCATCAATCAGAGGCTATCACATGAAGAAATCTATTCAGAATCCATTCAACTTAGGGCAGTTACGTCGAGATTTGAAAAATCTCTCCAAGGAAGCTGTAATCAGGAGCCGTTTATTTTGTGATTCAAGAGATTGGGGTAGACCACGTCATACCGTATTGTGGCATGGATATTTAGGTCTTCTATTCAGCATAGCTTCTCAGATATCCTCCAGACAGGGGCATTCCTCATCCGTACTTACAAAGTTGTTCAAGCCAATTATGTTGCACGAGACCACTATGATCAGCTAAAAGCGTCATAACGGTCACCCTAACCTCGCCAGCACACAAAGCCGCCTTCATCTGATACAGACAACTTCAAACCTGATTCCCCAAGTTAATTTAGAAAGTTTGGAGTTTCAATTTGACTCGGCACGTGCAAGTGCATCCCTAGTGGAGTTAATCAAGAACATCCCCAGTGAAGCTGAACCAGAGCATTCGCAGAGCTCAACCGGGCATTCGCGAAGCTAAACGGGGGCATTCTCAGAGCTAAACAGGGGCGTTCGCGGGTGTCCATGCCCATCTCTTATCCCCAAGTGATTCAAGAGATAATTCCCCAGTGTGCGTAAAATTGGGGCATATATTCTGAGAAATTTACATGGTGTTCAGTATCCATTCTTCGGCATATTCAGTTTTATCATCCCCTCGACGGTTCAGGATATATGGGAGTCTGTCCAGATTATCTCTTCCCCAACGGTACGATTCAGAATCCAACAGCGTACCCGAAGACTCGCTTCGTCCGTGATTCAATCTTCAGCAGAGTCATCAATAATCTGCGGTATTGTGAACTCCCCAGTGCAAATTCTTATCAGTATCCCCAACGATCTTTGGTACTGCAGACTTCCAGCGTCGATATGTATTGGCATCCCCATTAATGGGAAACGGTTCCCAACGGGCCTTCTCTTATCCCCGTGAAGTCTATTTCTTTACATTGCATATAGTTATCACTGCATAACATTGCATCCTCAAAAGCGCGTAGCAGATCCATCAGAGTGGATCTTTGCGTAAAAAGAAATTCAAACATGCATACGAAGCATAAGCCAGATCAGGTACCTTACACGAAATACCTGAATCATTCAAGGACAATAATACATCTCTACAAGAGGATATTATCCCCAAAATCCCCAGTCGATGACCTTCACCTTTTCGATGCCCAACAAAATCAATACACTTTGTCATTCTAGACCCAGTTTTCTTCTGGTAGCCAATTCTTATCTGACAGATAATTCAGATTTCCAACACTCGTTCGTGTAAATTCCTAAACACTTGTCGTGACAACTTCTAAACACTCGTCCATAAATCCTAAACACTCGTCCGTGTAAATTCCTAAACACTCATCCATGTAAATTCCTAAACACTCATCGTGTTAATTCCTAAAAACTCATCGTGTTAAATTCTAAACACTCGTCCGTGTAAATTCCTAAACACTCATCCGTGTAAATTCCTAAACACTCGTCGTGTCAACTTTTAAACACTCGTTCGTGTAAATTCCTAAACACTCGTCCGTGTAAATTCTTAAACACTCGTCCGTGTAAATTCCTAAACACTCTTCGTGTCAACTTCTAAACACTCGTCCGTGTAAATTCCTAAACACTCGTCCGTGTAAATTCTTAAACACTCGTCCGTATAAATTCTTAAATACTCATCGTCTCAATTCCTAAACGCTCGTCGTGTCAACTTCTAAACACTTGTCTGTGTAAATTCCTAAACACTCGTCCATGTAAATTCCTAAACACTCATCTGTGTCAATCTCTCAAACACTCGTCCGTGTTTAAACTTTCCTTGGTACTAGTCTGTACCTTTTCTCAATACCCGTCTGTATTGATTCCAACACTCGTCCATGTTATCTCTTCCTTGATACTCGTCCGTATCTTCCTGCAATACTGGCCCGTATTGATTCAAGCACTCGTCCGTGTTTAACCTTTTCATGCCCGTCCATATCTTCTTTCAATACTCGTTCGTATTAACTCAAACACTCATCCGTGTTTAACCTTTTGATACTCGTCCGTATCTTCTTTCAATACTCTTCAGTATTGATTCAAACGCTCTTATGTGTTCAAACCTTTTGATACTCGTCTGTATCTTCCTTCAGTACTCGTCTGTATTGATTCCAACACTCGTCCATGTTATCTCTTCCTTGATACTCGTCTGTATCTTCCTTCGGTACTCGTCCGTATTGATTCCAACACTCGTCTGTGTTATCTCTTCCTTGATACTCGTCTATATCTTCTTTCGGTATTTGTCTGTATTGATTCCAACACTCATCTGTGTTATCTCTTCCTTGATACTCATCAGTATCCTCCTTTAGTAATCGTCTGTATTGATTCCAACACTCGTCCGTGTTATCTCTTCCTTGATACTCGTCGATATCTTTTTTCAATACTCGTCTGTATTGATTCTAACACTCGTACGTGTTATCTCTTTTTTGATACTCGTCCGTATCTTCCTTCGGTACTCGTCCATATTAATTTCAACACTCGTTCGTGTTATCTCTTCCTTGATACCCGTCTGTATCTTCTTTTGGTATTCATCCGTATTGATTCCAACACTCATCCGTGTTATCTCTTCCTTGATACTCGTCCGTATCCTCCTTCAGTACTCGTTTGTATTGATTCTAACACTCGTCCGTGTTATCTCTTCCTTGATACTCATCTGTATCCTCCTTCAGTACTCGTCCATATAGATTCTAACACTCGCCCGTATCTTCTTTAACTACTCGTCCGTATTGATTCCAACACTCATCTGTATTATCTCTTCCTTGATACTCGTCTGTATCTTCCTTTGGTACTCGTCTGTATTGATTCCAACACTCGTCCATGTTATCTCTTCCTTGATACTCGTCCGTATCTTCCTTCGGTATTCGTCCGTATTGATTCCAACACTCGTCAGTGTTATCTCTTCCTTGATACTCGTCCGTATCCTCCTTCAATACTCGTCCGTATTGATTCCAACACTCGTCTGTGTTATCTCTTCCTTGATACTCATCTGTATCATCTTTCAGTATTCGTCCGTATTGATTCCAACACTCGTCTGTGTTATCTCTTCCTTGATACTCGTCTGCATCTTCATTCGGTACTCATCCGTATTTCCTACACTCGTCCATGTTATCTCTTCCTTGATACTCGTCTGTATCTTCCTTTAGTACTCGTCTGTATTTATTACCAACACTCTTCCGTGTTATCTCTTCCTTGATACTCGTCCGTATCTTCCTTCAGTACTCATCCGTATTGATTCTAACACTCATACGTATCTTCCTTCAGTACTCGTCCGTATTGCTTCAAACACTCGTATGTGTTTAACCTTTTGATACTCGTCTGTATCTGCCTTCAATACTCGTCCGTATTGATTTAAACACTCGTATGTGTTCAACCTTTTGATACTCATCTGTATCTTCTTTCAATACTCGTCCGTATTGATTCAAAAACTCATCCCTGTTTAACCTTTTGATACTTGTTTGTATCTTCTTTCAATACTCGTCCGTATTGATTCAAACACTCGTTCGTGTCTAACCTTTCAATACTCGTCTGTATCGATTCAAACACTCATCTGTGTTATACCTCCCTTGTATTGGCAGCCTGCTACATTACAAGTTCGATCTCCTCCTTGTATTGGAATCCTGCTACGTTACAAGCCAAATCCCTTCCTTGTATTTGCATCATGCTACGTTACAAGCCCAATCTCTTCCTTTTCACTAAAAAAACAAAAGAATTCTTTCCCCCAGCAGATATAAAAAACACACTTACACTCTCTCTCAAGACAAATTTTTGGCATTGGTATTTAATCATCTTCAATCTTGAACTTCTGAAAGGCACACGCCAATCGTGCTTTTAGGTTTAAGACGATTAAATAGGGGCAACTGTAATACCCCAAATTTGTCCTACCCTCTTACGTTTACCTGGCTTACGTATCTCGCATTTTCCTTATGTACATAACCCCTATTAGGTAATTTAACAACATCATGCATCATTAATCAATCAAATGGGCATGCGATCAAAGATATTGAGGAATTAGGGTTTCTATATGTTTTTAAGCTCTTATCTTCACTCAGGTTTAAATCAACGGGTTTCTATATGTTTCTATATGCCCCATCGAAGACCATAGTCTATCGGGATCCTTGTTCAGGTCCGTCATACGATCCAGGTTTCGCACAGTCGATCACTAGCATGATGTTCTCATTAGGGAAGTAGAACTTCATGGACTGATAATCACCAACAACTTGATGGGCCAAATGATCTTCTATTACACTTCCTTTGATGGCCTTTTGTGTAGTGTATTGAATGTCGTACTCAGTCAAGATCATTTTCCATCTGGCTATCCGTCCGGAAAGGGCAGGTTTCTCGAAGATGTACTTGATTGGGTCTATTGTACCCCAAAATTTTCCCTCTCATTTATCAATAATTTTCTCACAAGATCTCCCTTGACTCAAGACTGCACTAGGGTTTATCAGCTCAAGACACCTCCTTAAGCATTGATGACCAAAATTAGGGTTTGAGTATGCACAAGGAATTTTGAACTTCCAATGGCCCATATGACTTTCATGGATCATTATGGACCCCCAAGATCACTCATGTCAAGTTTCAAGCCTTGGATCACACTTTTGCTCAATCAATTGAGCAGTTGACCTAAAAATCAACTGTATTGGGGGAAAAGTCAACTATGGCCAATTTACAGTCAAACTTCATAATTTTTTATCCACATCAACATTTAAACTCACATGTATCATTTGATCAAGTTTGGACCATAATTCCTCAAGAAATTTGATCAAATCTTCAAAAGGGCAAAATGGTCAAAATTAGGGTTTTGATTGGGAAAGGGCAATTTCTGATTTTTGACCTAGCAAATGATCAATTGGTTTAAGGAATGATCTCAAGAGTACAATTGCATCATTTTTACCTAATTACATGGCTCAAAACCTTGCAAGTCCAATGGGTTGACAAATGAATTTTGCAGTCAACTGATCAAAAGTCAACTGCATACTGAAAAGTCAAACTTTGACTTTTTGGTTAAATTCAAATGCCAAAGATCACAATTCATCAAAACATGTCAAAATATGAAACTTGTTCATCAAGAAATCCAAAATTCAAGATTTCATTTTGAAAAGTTAAAATTTCTAAACTTAGAAACTTTTCTAAGTGTTGTAAATTTCTTATTTTTCATAACTTTGAGCAAAAATTTTACCATGATGCAAGGTGATTCAAGAGAAACTTCCAACATGAAAGTTGTAGATCTCCATGAAATCTAAAACGTTTCTTCACACAACTTCTTCCAAAAGTGCTTGGATCTCAAATTATAATTTTAAGAACATGTGGTCATGAAACAAAACACTTAGTGAAATTTTGCCCTAATTTGGTCAGGATTTTGACCCAACTTCATGGCACTTTTTCATATAGTTACAAGGGGAATTTTCAAAATAAATTCAAATATGGGTTGTATAGCACATTGCAAGCTTTCCAAAATGTCCAAGAACTACTTGAGATAATTTTTGAGTAGGGAGAATCGAAGAGATGAAGTTAGGGTTTTGTCACTTGAATTACAAGTCATTTTGTGATGAACAAAATTCAAATTCAAAGTTATGTTGCATAACCTCTACTTTTCAGGCCTCAAACTTGTTAGGCACTCCATAATTATTGGGTTGCAGAGCTATTAGAGGTCTCATTTCAAGCATTCAATGTAAGGCCATGCTTTATATCCATTTTTGGAAGAAAGTGCACATTGCCATTTTGATGAAGTGACTTTTTGCATAAAACTTGTTCTTGAGCCTTGCACTTGTTCTCTTCTGATCATACATGTCTCATAACACAAGAGAAATGGTTTAGACACTTACAATCACCCATCCCATGCCTGTACTTCACATTGAAACTTGGTTTCCCACTTTTCTTGAAAATCAAGTAACATAACAAAAAGCTTGAAACTTGTACTTCTGACTTGCCAAACCACTCAAGACCTTTTTTTTATACATACACAAACCATTTGCCACAAGTTACACGTGTATTTAAGCCCTGAAAACCCTTAGAATACAGAATCACCAAAAACACTTCAAAACTTGTCATTTTTTAGTTTTGAAGCCAATCTTCAAATCTACTCGTGCGTTTCTTGGCCTTTTGCTTTAAAAAGTTTCAAAACAACACACACAAACAATCCCAACCCCATGCAGCACTACTGTAACACCTCCATCATCATCCACCATTTTCAAAAATAGATCTTTGCACTTGGACTTCTCCAGAACTCCTCAAACACTTTCTGCTCAAGCTAAGCATCCCCTTAGCTTCCTGGGAACTTGAGGAAGCTAACCCAATCATTGGAACTCACTGAAAGCTGCTCAAACTTCAAACCCGATACCCTCTTGCAAAGTAAGTTTTATAACTTTGGAACTTTTCATACATGCATCATCAATGATTTATTTGTGAATGAAACATGTAGATATCATTACCCTAAAGCTAACCATGTTCATAGATTTCATTAATTTTGTTTGAGCTTAGAGGATTTTAAGATTGAAATTTCTTAGATTTTTAGGGTTCATACTAGGGCCAATAAAATTCATGTTTGTCTTTGATCTATAGCTTTAATGCTTTTCATTTCTGAAATCGTGAGGAAATTTGCTACAAGTTTCATGTTTAGAGTTTTCATTTTTGTTGAGAATTGATTGAGTTACAGAGCTTCTGGCTGGGCGTGAGGTTGAAGATAAAGTTGGCCACAAGAAAATGTTTACCATATGTATTTATTGCTTGATTTATATAAACGGATGTATAGCCACCCCAGTGGTAGAAGCACGCGCCTGTAACCAGAAGGACCTGGGTTCGAGCCCCAGTGGTACCCTTTTAATTTTTTCACATTGTTTTGCTTTCTGACTTCTTTTTTTTGGCAGGCGCTGGGCCTCCTTGGGCCTTGTTGTTTTTGTTTTTGCTTGCTAACCCCCCTATTTCATTTACACACCCTTGGCCCAGTTTTATTTTCTTTTTCTTATTTTTATTTATTTATTTATTTTCTTAAATATTTTTCTAATATTAAAAAAAATAGTAGATTTATATTTTGACATAGTTTATTTATTTTTTCTCACAAAAAATTATTTTTATTTAATCAATACTTCGTTTATTTTACTAATTATCTTTGTAAATTTAATTAAAAATAGGTTTTTATTTATTTTCTTTTTAATCAATTAATAGATTTAGGGTTTTATTTAAAATCTTTTCTTAGTAAGTTTAGGTTTAATTAATTATTTTCTTCTAGTTAATTAGGTTAAAGTCAAAACCCATTTTCTCTAAAAATCCAAACAAATATCCATTTTTTCACATTTTACATTCTTGTATATTTATTCATTATGTACATTATTTATTTCAATTCTTGTATAAATTCAATATGGTTGTAATAGATTAATTAGGTTTATTTTCTTGCAATCCCCATTTATAATTTATACACCCCCCTCCCAAAAGTATTGTAATAGCGTAGTAACTTTAAATTCCGCAATTTATCGCTTTATATACAAATGCTAGTAATTAGGGTTTGTATGGAAGACTAAAACCAATCAAATAGAAAACCCTAATCAAAGACAAAATCAAGCATGAAAAACAATACACTTGCACACAAGCACCCCCTAGGGTAAATCCACTTGGTTGCCTTTACAAAATGGCCATATTACGCATGTGAGGTATCTTATCAAAAACAAATAAAATATAAGATCATAGTCCCTCGATGACGCTATCTAAGTTGCCTTTCAAATGATCTTAGTCCCTAAATAGAATGCTAAGATACCTTGCAACGTTGCTAATCATGGTTATACGATGACCCACGCCCATCCCGTTTACATCCAAAGATAGGATTACTTACCAATTCAGTGGTAAGATAACAATATCAAGGGAAAAGAAATTGAATAAGAAAGACTTTTGAGTAGGTAGAATGCTCTTAATTACTTGCTCCATTTCAAAACAAACATCCTTTCTATTTTCAAAACAAACACCTACACTTTCAAAACCTCTTATAAATTTGAAAACATTTCCAAAAGATCAAACATCTTTGTATACATTCTTACGAACGAGAATCATTACAAAGATTGCCTAAACAATGGCCTCTTTACAAAATACTTTCAAAAACCACACAAAGCATAATTTCAAACAAACGCAAGTGATCTAGCAAGTAATTAAGAGCCCATGAAAATCATGGATGAAAAGGGTGCTAACACCTTCCCTTTTCATAATCTACACCCCGAACTCAAGAAATAATCTCAAAGGTCTTTCCTGTGATTTTTCACCTTTCCTTTTGGATAAAAGAAAAGTCGGTGGAGACTCTTGCTAACCGCAACATTTGCGATCAAACGCAAAACTTTCAAGTCAGTTCTTCCCCCGTATCACATGGTCCATCTTAGAAATCAACAGAGTGGTATGAGTCAACATAT
Source organism: Vicia faba (assembly GCA_948472305.1). Taxonomy (NCBI): domain Eukaryota; kingdom Viridiplantae; phylum Streptophyta; class Magnoliopsida; order Fabales; family Fabaceae; genus Vicia; species Vicia faba. The sequence continues at coordinate 1,398,336,197 of OX451741.1, forward strand.
ACTGTCTTAGCCGACGAGCAGCCCATGCCCGAGCGCAACAAGTTTTCTTGAGCAGTGAATATCTGGTTTCATAGTCGGTAAACTTTTTTCTTAGGTAATAAATAGCATGCTCTTTTCGGCCAGACTCGTCATGTTGGCCCAAAACACACCCCATAGAGTTCTCTAGTACTGTCAAGTACATGATCAAGGGTCTTCCTTCAACTGGAGGCATGATAATAGGAGGTTCTTGAAGATATTCTTTGGTTTTGTCAAAGGCATCTTGGCATTCGTCATTCCATCTAACTACCTGATCTTTCTTCAAGAGCTTGAAGATTATCTCACAAGTAGCAGTCAAGTGTGATATGAAGCGGGCGATGCAATTGAGACGACCCAAGAATCCTTCAACTTCTTTTTCAGAATGAGGGACTGGAATTTCTTGGATGGCCTTTACCTTGGCAGGATCAACTTCAATGCCTTTATTGATGACAACAAAACCTAGAAGCTTTCCAAATCATACTCCAAATGTGCACTTGTTAGGGTTTAACCTCAACTTGTACTTTTTCAGCCTCTCGAATAGTTTGTACAAGTGATCGAGATGTTCCTCTTCAGTTTGAGATCTGGAAATCATATCATCTATATATACCTCTATTTCATGATTAATCATATCATGAAATAAATCTACCATAGCCCTTTGATATGTTGCCCCTGAATTCTTCAATCTGAACGACATGACCTTGTAGCAAAAGGTGCCCCATTGCGTAATGAAAGTGGTCTTCTCCATGTCTTCGGGAGCCATCCTTATCTGATTATAGTCGGAGAAACCGTCCATGAAAGAGAATACTTTATGTTGAGCAGTGTTGTCAACCAAAACGTCAATGTGAGGTAGAGGGAAGTCATCCTTGGGGCTTGCCCTAATCAGATCCCTATAGTCTATGCACATGCAAACTTTTTGGTCTTTATTTGGCACTGGCACCACATTGGCAACCCATTGGGGATAGGATGTCACAGCTAGGAACCCCGCATCAAATTGTCTCATCACTTCAGATTTGATCTTTTCAGACATGTCAGGCCTCATGCGATGAACCTTTTGTTTGACAGTAGGACAATCTTCTTTTGTTGGCAGACGATGAACTACGATGTCGGTATCCAACCCTGGCATATCTTCATACAACCAAACAAACACTTCCACATAATCATGCAACATTTGAATCAAATTGCTCTTAACACTGTCTTCTAAGTTAGCCCCGATCTTAACCTTTCTCTTGTCTGTCTCAGTACCCAGATTGATGACTTAAACTGACTCTTCGTGCGACTGAATAGCTTTTTCCTCTTGTAATAAAAGTTTGGCTAGTTCTCCCGGTATTTCACAATATTCCTCACCTTCGTCTTCGGCTTGGTTAATTGGACATTCGAAGTAATAGTGGGCAATAGTAGAGTCATTGGCAATAAGATCCAGAGTGGATGGGACCTGCAAGAGTGTGTGTGTGTGTGTGTGCATGTAAGATACATGGCTATTTTGAAAAATGTATTTGAAGGAAAATAAAGATAATAAACACAAAGATTTGAATGCAAAAGAGCCCAATGATTTATGTTGAATGACCATATGATTAGATGAATATAAATAAAACCCTTGACAAATGGACCAAAGTTCCCCGAGCCAGGCACATGGCTTAAAAGTCATTGTTAAATATTACAGACAAAATGTTCTTGAATTCAATAAAAACAATAAACAAGTAGATTACTCCTTAATGAAGGAGATGGGCACGAAGTCCTTTGCATGCCAATTCTTCAGCTCCGTTGTAGTTGGATACACCCAATCTTCAAATGCAGCTTCTTCATCAGAGTCACCTAGAACATTGACCTCATGGCTTCCAATACGGAGAGGTGGCTTTCCTGCACGGGCACGCCTCACTTCCTTCTGAGCCTTGACGGTGAAACCCAAACCAAACTTGTACGCTTTGAATGGGATATCGAGGAGTTGCCCCCAAGTATCACATCTTTCTTCTTCAATTACAGCACGGGCATCTTTGACTGAAACCATCTTCAGCACGACTTTAACAACTTTGGAATCATCAGAGGAACAATTGGTAGATGCAACCATTGGTGGCACAACTTCAAAGGCTTGACACGGGGTCTCAATGAATTCTCCATCCATCTCTACGTATTTGAATGAGTTGAGGTGGCTTACCATAAACTCTTCCTCACCATAGACAGTGACAATTCTTCCCTTGACAGGATACTTAAGCTTCTGATGGAGAGATGACGTTACTTCCCCAGCTTTATGGATCCAAGGTCGACCCAACAGACAAGAATAGGCAGGACGGATATCCATGATGTAGAAGGTGGAATTGAAAATTTGGGAGCCCACCTTTATTGGAAGATCTACTTCTCCATGAACTTTCCTCTTTAATCCATCGAAGGCCCTCACAATGATATCACTGGGTTTCAAGACTAAACCTTCACAGTCAAGACGGTCTAACGCCTCCTTGGGTAGTACGATTAGAGAAGAACCAGTGTCGACCAACACATGTGCTAAGGTAGCCCCTTTGCACTCGACATAAACATGTAGAGCTTTATTATGGTTTTTCCCAAGTGGTGTTAGGTCAGCATCTGAAAATTCCAAGCCATTATCATCTGTCAAGCTAGCCACACAGTTCTCAAATTAGTCTGTTGTGGTATCATGGGGGACATGAACCTTTTTTAGGAATTTGATTAGTGTCCGAGAATGGGCATCGAAACAGAATAGCAATGACAACATTGAAATCGTAGAAGGGGTTTACCCCAACTGTTCCACAATCTTGAAGTTGCTCCATTTTATTATCTTCAAGATCTCGTCCATCTCACGAGCAGAAGGTTCTCCATCAGCAACGTCCTTTATGGGTATTTCAATCAAGACAGGTTCAACAACCCTCTCTTTCCTTCTTGTATCGATACTTGGCTTGGCAGCAGTAATGCAGACGGGTGCCTTTGTAACAACTGGTGGTGAGATATTGGGTGAAAAGATTCTCCTAGTTCGAGTTACCTTACTTGAGCCAACTATGTTACCAACATCATCAGCTTTGTCTTCTTCGATCCAAGCGTCTTGTTTTATCCCATGGTAAAACACCTCAGCACCATAGTTCCATGGCACAGCCTTGTTTGAAGAGTAGGGAATTGGTCTGGGGTTGGTAATTATTAAGGGAGCAACAATTGGTTTGTTTGAAATCTTGATAGGACCTTTGGAGGAGATTTTAAGAGGTTTGATTGAGATGGTTATTATGGAGAGATCTTCACATTTATTAACCAAACTTTTGGCAAGCAGAGTCTTCTCAAATATGATCTTGTGGCTATCCATTAGGCGTTGAATGCCTTTCTTCATCCCTTCACATCCATTGAGTTATCTTGTACAACACACACAATCTTTTACACAGCCAGGGAGGATCCCAACTTTCAACAAATTATCTTTGATGATGTTCAATGGAGTAGTCAATTCTTCAACAGAAGCAACAAAATGGTATCTTCAACAGCATAAACACTCTTGTCATGATTCGACATAGGCACGGTGATTACATTAGGAGTTGGAGGAGGATCGAACTCAATATTCTTGTTATCAATCAAATCCTGGATTTTATTCTTCAAGGCCCATCATTGGTCAGTCTCATGCCCGGGGCTACTTGAGTGGTAAGCACATTTAGCCTTCGGATTATACTTTGGTGAAGAGGTATCAGGGTTGGCAGGAGTATCGCACAATGTCACCAAATTATCCTTGAGAAAGTGTTGTAAGGCTTGAGATAATGACATGCCTAACCTCGTAAATTGTCTTCTCGGAGTTTCAAAACATTGGTGATTTGCAGATGGTCTTGGAGTAGAAGTTGGATTGGAGATTCAGACAACATTAACAGACGGATGATCATTCTTCTTGGTACGGGACCTTGCCCCGTACACAACATTGATTTCCTTCTTTGCAGTAAAAGGTTTCTTGATAGGATTTGAAGTGGAGGCAGATGCCATGGAGATATTTCCACTTTTGATATAGCTTTTAACTCTTTCACCGGTTAAGATTAGTTCGGTGAAACCAGAAGAAGAGCAACCGACCAATAGATTAAAGAATAGACCAGATAAAGTTCCCATAAACATGTCAATGTGCTCCCTATCAGTCAAAGGTGGTTGAACCCTACTGGCCAGGTCTCTCCACTTTTGCGCATATTCTTTAAATCCTTCATTCTTTCCCATGGTCATATATTGCAATTGAACTCTTGTTGGCGCCAAGTCGGCGTTATACTGATATTGGTGATAGAATGCGGTAGCTAAGTCTTCCCAAGTATTGATGTAGGAAGCATTCAACTGGTAGAACCATTCTAACTGCGTTCGGTCAAGCTCTCTTTGAAAAAGTGAATCCAGCGTTTCTTATCAGCAGTGTGCGGTTGTATCTTGTGCATATAAGATTTCAGGTGAAGTTTTGGACAAGAAACCCCATCTTACTTTGCAAAGACTAGTATTTTGAATTTGCGGGGAATAACAACCCCAGAGATCAAACCTAAATCATCAAAATCTAAATCAGGGATGACTTGGATCTCGACAGCCTTCAATCAGTCTTCTAACTGCTTATATTTGGCATCAACGGGTGGATACTGCTCGTCAAAATAATCATCATCAGACACTTGGTCACTAATACAGTCATCCTGGGTACTCTTAACCTCACCAATCTGGTTCTCATATTTCTCAGATGAGTCTTCCACTACCGGGATCTGACAAACTTGCTCTTTGAACCTTCTGTTCATGTTGACCAGGAATCTCTTCTTGGGTTTCTTCTTAACTTCTAGCAATGCCATCATATCTTGCTGTCCCTTGGCTAGGGCCAGTACAGTCTCTTGGAATTGAGAGTTTTGGGCCTGAAGACCCTTCACAATTTTCTCTAGATCCATCTTGCTGAAATAAACAGCTGAAAGATAAGGAAACCTGCTGTGTGAAAACCTGTCATGTTATGATGCATGGAATGTATATGCAAATGATTTCAAGGGTTTCTGAAATTTAAATTTGTATAGACAAGAATGAACAAACGTCAATTTTCATTAATTAGTTCAAAATGACTACAACATGCCTCTTGGGCTTACAAAATAAATCTCTAAGATAGAAAGACCGAGTGCATCCTCTTTGGTGCAAGGTAGGCATTCACACTTTGCTCTTCTTGTAACTGCTTTGTAAGCTCCAAGACTCTTTTCTCACTAGCATAGAATTGAGCTTCAAAAGTATATCATTCTTCCTTTAGCTTAATCCAACCCTTTTGCAAGTCTTCAAGGGAGGTTGTCATGTCGGGATGTAGGATAGTTTACGGGACATCTCCTTCAACCACAGGTTCCATGATGACTGGTAAGATGGAGGGATAAGGCATCACAATTTTTTGAGCACGAGCTCGTACCCACCTAAGATAAGGCTCAAGTGGAATAGAATTCTTGTGTCCCAACGTCTTTCTATCCACCTTGTTCACCATTCTCCAAGCTCGTATGAACCTTTGGCGGTAACTTTAATCGTCGCTCTCGTAGTCGATACCACTCCTTGGATGAGCATTTCATGAGGACCATCCCTTTGGGCGTACCCAAACTATCGTAAGGCTAAGCAAGGGTTGTAAGTGATACCTCCCCTAATTCCAAGAAAAGGGACATTAGGAAATTCCCCACAACGGTCGATGATAGTAACATTCTCCAAGGATCGAGAACACCAATGGATATCTGAATGTCTGAGCGTCATCAACCTATGGGACCACCTCAAACCTTGCTCGTTCTTCAACACAGATCGGGGAAGATGCGAAATAAACCATCTGGCCAAGAGAGAAGTTCAACACATGAGGGCTCATCTCTTCCTCATAGTGCGAGTGTGGAGAGAATGTAGGATATCTCCCAACAAAGTAGGCACCGAATTGCGAGACATGAAGATTTTGACAGTATTTACATCTATGAGTTGATCAGGGTTTGGGAACAAAACCATCCCATATATGAGAAGGGCCAAAATTTCCTCAAAATCTTGTAATTCCAAAGAGTTCCAACAGTCTTGAGCTTTCTCAAACAATAACTTGGCTAAGAAACCTTTGACACCACTCCTTGTTTCCCAATTAGTTGTGATATCAGATTGTTGCAAGTGTAGTGCTCGGGTAATCTCTTTAGGTCTTGGATCTCTTTCAGTACCGTTGAAAGGTAGTTGATTGAGAATAGGAATCCTCAAGAGTTGGGAGAATTCTTCCATAGTAGGCACAAGTTGATAGTCGGGAAAGGTGAAGCAATGGTGTAGAGGATCAAAGAACTGGAACAACACCTTCATCATATCTTCATTTATGCTAGAGGTAACCAAGTTTAGAAGGCAACCATGTCTTTCAGTGAATGAAGAATTCTTAGGGACCCTTGATGCTAGCTATTTGAGTTGAGAAGGAATTCTTACGAGATTGACTCGAATGGTTTTCCTGTGAATAAAAGCCATGTCCTACAAAATAGAACAAAGATAAATCCCAAAAATCCTTAAAATGGTTAGTGAGAATGAGTATGATGTTATGATGTTTATGATGTCATGTGCAAGTAAATATATACAAACAAATAAAACAAGTCCTTAGGTTTAGGCTTGCATGGAGTTTTATAGGTAAGTACCCTCTTGAAGTTTAGTTGGCTCAAACCTGTCCTAGAAATAGTAATCGGGTTCTAAGGGACCTCAATATCACTGATCTTTCTTGTTGGGCATGGTTTCAGCGTGAGCCTCTTTAATGGCGACCAAAATATCCCAAGAAGTCTGATCTCAATGAGTGTAGTTTCGAGTATTAACCAAATTCGTACTACACCAAAGCCGGTTATCTCACTACTTCCTAATGGCCAAAGTTGGTCAAGTAAAGGTTCTAAAGTCAGTTAGTGCTTCATGACACCACACAGCGGCCCCGTATTCTCCTTGACTATTCAAGGGCTACCGGTACCCATAAATGTGTCACACTAATGTAGCTATTTCTTAGACCATGCCGGTATACCCCACACAGTTTCACAATGTATTGCTACTTACCTATAAGGTATCTCAAATCCAGGTAAAGGATTAGAGCAAGCCCAAACAAGGAACCAAAATGTAAAGCAAACAAATCAAACAATGAAAGCAAGTAAAGGTGATCTAGCCCTAAGGTAACCCCACTTTTAAGTTTTTCCCCAACAGAGTCGCCAGTTCTGTGATACGGTGGGAGAATTGACTTGGTTGTTTCATGTTTTATCGCAAATGTTGCGGTTAGCAAGAGTCGCCACCAACTTTTCATTTATCCAAAAAGGAAAGGCTGAAAAGAATAGGAAAGACCTTTGAGATTGTTTCTTGAGTTCGGGGGGTAGATTATGAAAATGGAAGGTATTAGAACCCTTTTCATCCATGGGCTCTTAGTTGCTTGCTAAATTACTTGCTTTTGTTTGAAAATGTGGATTGTGTGGTTTTTGAAAGTATTTTGAAAAGGCGTCATCATTTAGGCAAACTTTGTAATAGTTCTCGTTCGTAAGAACGTATACAAAGTGTTGAGATTTTGAAAATATTTCATGTTTGGAAAATGTTTTGAAAGTGTGGTGTTTGTTTTGAAAATAAGCAAGAGGTTTGATTTGAAAATGAGCAAGCAACTAGGAACAATCTTCCTACTCAAAAGTTTTTGTTCATTTCTTCCTTACTTTGATATTGCTATCTTACTATTGATTTGGTAAGAAGCCTTATCTCGGGATGTAAAGGGACAGGCGTAGGTCATCGTATAGACATGATAGCAATATTGTGAGATATCGTAGCATATCTCTTTGAGGGACTAAGATCATTTTGAAAGGCAACACTTATAGCGTCATCGAGGGACTATGATCTTATATTTTTTATTGCTTTTTGCTAAGATACCCCCACACGCATAATGTTGTACTCCAAAATTTTCCCTCTCATTTCTCAAAGGATCAACCTGGACCCTCAAGTTTTCTTTCATCCAATTTCAAGTCTTGAATTACAACTTTTAAAGAAAATCATTCACAAGGGAAAAATGGTCAAAAACACACTGAAAAGTCAAACTTTGACTTTTAGATCCAAATCAAGTTTCAACAATTATATTTCATCAAAACATGAAATTGGTTCATCAAAAAAATCAGAAGTCAGAAGTTACTTTGAAAAATTGAAATTTCTAAGCATTTAGAAAATTTTCTAAGTGTTAAAAGAATATGATACTTCAGAACTTCTGAGCCAGCCTTCACGCAAGTGCAGTCAGAAGTTGCAAACACGGTTCAGAACATGATGCTTCAACCAGAACATGTAGAAGCAATGCTCTTTTGTCAGAACATGATGCTTCAATCAGAACATGTAGAAGCGAGGCTCTTTGGTCAGAACATTGATTCTTCAGCATATGAAGGCTAGGTTCAACGCTCCTTCAGAACATGCTGGAGCAAAAAGATACAAAATCGGAAGTTGGATGTTCATTCTAAATTATGCTGAGACGGAACCTCTGATCCAGAATTAAGCAATGATGTAGAATCTCACGTTGCAGGATTTCTGGGTTGATCAATCTCATCATCATTTAATGCTCATTTAATGCTCACAACCAATTATGGGTCTTTGTGCAAAGGATTTCTCCACGTGTGGCATAGAAGCACCTTTATTGTCTTGGAAAAGCAAACTCTTGTACAAAAGTGTACTGGACCCATGCGTTACTTTTGCTTTGGAAGTTACTTTTCCTTAATTCCTGCTTACAATTCCAGCTTAGGCACTGCTAAGGCTACTAACCACCATACTTGCTTCAACAGCAAGGCAGCACCCTAGCATGTGATGGTTGCACTCTCCAAACTACAAGATCTTTTCCTATAAATTTAAAGCCATTTGCAACTATAAAAGGTTCGGATTTTTGAGGAAGAAAAGCCCTGAACCCCTGCTAAAATTCCAAGAGTCCAAAAACTGTAAACACAACTTACAAAACTTGTTAACTTTTGATTCCTTGCATTCAAACTTCATTTGTTCTCAAGTGTTTCTTGACCAAAACCACCCATACAGTTTCTGATATACATTTTAAAAGCCATCCAAAATTCTGTAGTCAAACTATAACACATTCTCCATCAAGTGTCCACTTCAAAATGTCAGAACTTCATTCGTTGGTTGTTCTAGAATTTTCTAATCTTTTACAGCCCAAGTTAAAAGTTTCAGCCTGCTGAACACGTGAGGAAGCTGTTCAGAACACCACAAGTAGTCAGAACCAGGTTCCAGCTCTCAAAGTATTTTCCAGCTGCAAGGTAAGTTTTTTGCAGACTCTCATCATATTATTTAGGCATTGTCAGATTTTTGCATATTTAACACAATGTAGACATTATGATTCTGATGATGTACATATTCTGAGACTTCATGCATCTGCCTGCCTAAATAGAGATAATTCCAGTTCAGAGCTCCATGAAGAAATTAAGACTCGGAATTAGGATTAGAAAATTCATGTTTTCTTATGATTTATATTTCTGATATTTCTTGCTTCTGAAACATCATGAAACTTGTCATAACTCTTATATGTGCAATTTCTGTTCTATTGAGAAATGACTAAGTTGCAGATGTTCTGACTAGCATGGAGAGAGGAAAAGTTCTGACAGCTGCATCAGAACTTATAAAAACTTCTGTGTCTTCAACAGATTCCGAACTTCTGACTTTTCCTATTTCTATTAACATTGTTTCTGTTTGTGCAGCACGTCAGAGTCAGAACTTCTGACCTCTTCTTTTTCAACAGTTGCGTTGATTCTGTTTTCTTCCCTTTTATTATCTTTTCCATCACTTTTATTTTTCATTAATAAAAAAAAACAAAAATATTTCATATTCACATATTATATTTTATTTCCTTTTAACATAAAAAGACAAAAGACATTTTCTTAAACAAATTTATTCCTTTTCTTAAACGAGACAAACATTTCACATTTCCTGTACATTCTTATCCATTCAATATGGTTGTAATAATAATTTACGATTTAATTTTATTTGCAATCCCCATTTGTAAATATGTACCCCCATGCCTAAAATATTGTCATAGCGTAGGACTTTATATTTCCGCAATTTATCGCTTTCGAATATAAATGCTAGTAACTAGGGTGTGTATGGCAAGATAAAATTAAAAAATAGATCACCCTAATCAAGACTAAATGCATTCAAATCAAACACACTTGCACACTAGCACCCTTAGGGTAATCTCACTTTATTGCCTATCAGAAAAATAGTCATGTCCCTCGAACATGGGCGTTTTAGCAAAGACCCTTCGATAAAAAAGATCGTAGTCCCTCGATGACCCTCAATGTTGCCTTCGTAAAACGATCTAGTCCCTAAATGACATTGCTAAAATGTCCCATAGGTTGCCTTATATGACTATATAAACGTCCCACGCCTGTCCCTTCACATCTAACGATGGGGATTCTTACCAAAACAATGGTAAGATAGCAACATCTAAAGGAGGAGGAAAAACACATCTAAGACCTTTTGATTAGGTAGGTTCTCTCTCAGTTACTCGCTTGCTCACAACAAAAACATTTTATACACCAACACTTTCATTTTGAAAACATTTTCGAAAGACAACACTTTGTACGCATTCTTATAGAAATAAGATCCATTACAAAGGAAACCCTTTTCAAAAATCACTTTCAAAAAACACATCTCACAAACACTCATCTTTGAACTATTTTCGAAACAAATACTTTGTATGCGTTCTTATAGAAACGAGAATCATTACAAAGTTACATTTTCAAAAGACTTTCAAAACCCACACCACAAAGCATAATTTTAAACAAAAAGCAAGTGATCTAGCGAGTAACTAAGAGCCCATGGAAAACCATGGATTAAAAGGGTGCTAATACCTTCCCTTTTCATAATCTACCCCCCGAACTCAAGAAAACATCTCTAAAGGTCTTTCCTATGCCTTTTCACCTTTCCTTTTGGATAAAAGAAAAGTCGGTGGCGACTCTTGCTACAACGAAACATTTGTGAATACAAACGCAAAACAACCAAGTCAATTCTCCCGCCGTATTACAGAACTGGCGACTCTGCTGGGGAAAATACTTAAAAGTGGGGTTACCTTAGGGTTAGATCATATTTACTTGCTTACATGTTTGATTTGTTTGCTTTACATTAATGGGTCCTTGTTTGGGTTACTGTTAAAAATCCTACACCCGGATTTGGGGACACCTTTTAAGTAAGTAGCAATAAACTGTAAGGGAAATGTGCGGGATATACCGACACGGTTGAAGCAGTAGCTATGTTGATGTGGCACTTTGGTTGGTACTGGTAACCCTTGAGTCAATCAAGGAGAGTACATGGGCGCCGCGTGGTGTCGTGAAGCATCAACTGACCTTAGAACCTTACTTTACCAACTTGGCCATTAGGACGTAGTGAGATGACCGGTTTTGGTGCAGTCCGAAGTTGGTAGATACTCGATGCTACACTCATTGAGGTTGGACTCTTGAGCTTTGTTTGGTTGCGAGTCAATCGCCTATTGAACGAAGCTGGGAGAAAGATCGGTGATATTGAGATCCCTTAGAACCCGGTTACTATTAACTAGGACAGGTTGAGCCAACTAAACTTCAAGAGGGTACTTACCTACAAAATCCATGCAAGCCTAAACCTAAGGACTTGTCTGCTTTGTGTGTATATGATTATTTGTATATAAACTTGGCTACTTCGCATACTTGTACATAACACCATACCGTAGCATTTTCAATAACCGTTTCAAGGATCTCAAGGGCCTATGATGCAGGGTCACGTTGAACCAGACGTCTACCAGGGGGCAAGAGGATTTATTTTCCTCTAAACACCGTCAAAGATCAAGTACAACAACTTGAGTCAAGGGCTATGACCCACTCGATATGGTGAGCTTGAATCTTGAAGAAGGACTCTCAATGACACGAAGTTTCTTCAATCAAGCTGCAATCAAATTCTAACAGTTTCTTGTTTACCCTGCGATATCCTTGAAAACATTGCATGCATATCATACACATCATTACAGGTACCATTACAGGTCTCTCATCTTCTTCGTTGTTTATTTCAGCAAAAATGTCTTCCGAACAAAGCATCAAGGACCTTCAGGCACAAAATGCCCAGTTCCACAAATGTTCATAAATCTGGCAAAAGGGCAAGAGGATCTGAAAGCCCTCATTCTTAAAGAGAAGAAGAAGAAGAAGAAGAAGAAGAAGAAGAAGAAGAAGAAGAAGGTTGTCAGTATTCTGAATATGGGCAGAAGGTTTGGAGAAAGGTTGAAGCAACAAACTGATCTGACCTCTTCATCCAAGGAAGGGGAGAACCAAGAAGGGGAAAAGGGCCCTAGTCCTGCAGTCTCTGACAATGATACTGATTATAACGATGAGCAATATCCTTCTGCTGAGGATAGATACAAACAGTTAGAGGATCGTCTGAGTGCCATGAAAGTTCAAAGGATACCTGGGTTGGATTTTGAAGAATTAGGCTTGGTGTCGGGAGTGGTCATCCCGCAAAAGTTCAAAGCTCTAGTTTTTTCCAAGTATGATGGAGTGTCCTGTCCAAAACTCCATCTTCGCTCGTATGTCAGGAAGATTCAGCCCCACACATCTGATAGAAATCTATGGGTTCACTTCTTTCAAGATAGTCTGTTAGGGACTCAACTTGAATGTTTCTACTAGCTAGAGGGAGAAAATATCCGAAACTGGGAAGATCTGGCTGCTGCTTTCTACAAGCAGTATCAGTATAATGCCGACCTTGCTCCTACTCGTACTCAACTCCAGAGTATGTCCATGGGTGCAGGTGAAGGTTTTAAAGATCACGCGCAAAAATGGAGAGACTTGGTTGGGAGAGTTCAACCCCCATTGTCTGATAGGGAGTTGGTTGATATGTTTCTGGGTACGCTATCTGGTCCATTTTTCAGTCACTTGATCGGCAGTTCATCAGCTGGTTTCACCGAGCTGATCCTAACCGAGGAAAGAGTAGAAGCTGGAATTTGAAGCGGCAAAATACAAAAGGATGCCTCTTCAAGTTCAATAAAGAAGTCATTTAGTGGCAAGAGGGAAGCCAATGTTGTGCACGGCCAGAAGGGGCATATCAAGGCAGACTACCACCAATATGTGGGGCAGTGCTGATCTCTAATTCGGCACGCGCACAACGACCACAACAACGAAACGACCAGCCAAGGGTGGAAAGACCTCAAAGGAAGTTCACCCAAATCAACATGCCATTGTCACAAGCATTGCAACACATGTTGATGATGAAGCTGATTACAGTGATAAACCCTCATCCGAACCCGAAGACTTCCTCTCCTAACTACAATCCGGAGGCAAGGTGTGCTTATCATTCTGACAGCCCGGGGTATGATACTAACGATTGTTGGGCGCTGAGATACAAGATTCTGAATATGATTGATGCCAAGGAGATCGAATTCGACCCTTCTGAGACTCCCAACGTGATCACTGCTCCCTTGCCAAAACATGGCTAGGATTGAAAGCATTTTTGTTCATTTAAATTCTGAAGTTGTATTTTCTTTGCTTATTCGAACAATTATTGTCATGTCAAACTCTATTATTTCATTAATGCATTACACATGTCTGTCTTGAATTAATTTGTTTTCATTATGCTTAAATTGATTTATATTTCCTTTTCGTGATATTCAACTCTCGACTAAAAAAAACTGTAAGCCTTTAGAGGGAGGATGACGAAAACAATACCACAATCTCTACAGTATGCTTTTGAACAGACCTTGTTGACGATTTACATGCATTGTTTCAAATCCTAAACAGTGGAGTTATAAGGAACATAATCCCTAGTCAACCCCTTCGATCCAAAGAAGTAGGAGTTTTTCTTTTCATACATATTAAAACCCTTAATCATAACCTGGGGCAGGGTAGTTTTCTCAGTTAATTCAGAGGCGCATTCAGTCACAATCTGCCACTTCGTACACAATGAATGGCATCAAAGACGTCCTTCCGAAACAAAAGACGGTGATGGTTCCCTATAATCATCAAGACGGACAGTCATTATCTCTCGAAATAAAATTCCATTAAGTCAAAACCTATGAAGGAGACTTAAGAAAAAACATTGGGGCATCCTGCTGACTGTAATCACAAAAAGAAACAGTTCAGGCAAAAGACAGGGATAATAAAATAAAAAAGAAAGAGGTCCTACAAACCATCAACAAAAAAGAAATGATTGCCTATAAACTGTCAGTATCCGAACCATCACTGAAATATCAGAGCAAAGACTCAAACGGGATCTAAATGCACTATTAACTGAGCATAGGATCGAAGAACATCACGAAGAACGGGTGGGTATAAATAAAATTCGAGCCTTTATCCTTTGTTTCTTAAACCGTGAACCAGGCCATGTTATAACCCTTAAAAGTCCTAGCTGAAGCATGGGTTAGATCGAAAGCATATTGTTAGTAAAGGTATCCTGACTCCTGAAGGTCCGTTACAAATCCTGAGTTGATATCACATCTTTGCAAAATTCTATTTTTCTATAAATAAAAAACCGCATTTTCAAAACCTCAAGAAAGACGTAAGCTTTACATTCTTAAAATAACATTGTTTGCATATGACTATTTGTTCAACAGCAGAGAAATTCGCATGACGATTATCTAGTGAACAAAAACCTTCTTAATAAAAAGGATCACCTCAAGTGGAAAAACACTTCTAACCAAGGTGCATGGCATGATCATTGTCCATCATCTGGGGCAGTCAAGTCAAGATTTAAGGAAGCTCTCAAAGATGCCAAATAGCCAGGGGCAGATCTCCATCTGAATCACTTAGGGGCATTGGGCATGAATTCTAGCAACGAATCATGTACGATCAAACAAACATCTTCTAGTAGTGTGGCAACACAACACTACCGACAGTGACAACTCCCTACACCCTGAGAGCGTGGACATAGTCAGGAAATATTATGCATGAATAAAGACCCGCTAGGTTGACTGGCCTAGGCAAAAATAAGGGCATCCCGGAAAACCAAAAGGGTTCGGGAAAAAATTAGGGATAAAAACAAAAAAAGATATGTACACCTGGCAAGCCAAAAACTTGAAAAGGCGGCTTGGGCAAAAAAGGGTATCCTGGTGGACTGAAAACCCGAAAGAGTGGTCCAGGCAAAAGTTAGGGATATGAAGCATACGACTATGTCCCGTCATCTTATCATTTGTTTATCAATAGAAGACTTATCATCATGATCAGCATCCATAAAGCCTTTGTGGGTACTTTCTCCAGCAGGTACAGGGGGAAAAAATTCCTGATGCAAAGTCATTATCGTATCCTCAGCATACGACCCAATGACATCTACACTCCCCACAGAGTAGAGACAACTAAGGCTTTGACATCGTCTTCCCTAAACAGGAGCTACGTTCCCCAGCAAAGTTCCTTCATAGAATCGACATCTATATTCCCCGACCGAATTTCATAATCGCAAGCGGGTCATAAATTTTTCTCACAAACAGAGTTTATTTCTCTGAATACAGAAGCTCAATCCCCGACAGAGTTTATCCCTTCAGCTATGAAAGCTTCTCTCTCCAACAGAATTATTCCCTCGTAGAGTTGTTCTCAAGCAGAGTATCTCCTTGGCAGAATATCCGTAAACAAGGGGAAAATCCCCAGCATAGTCATCTCTGGTTCACCATCTCCAGCGAAAGTAGAAGAACCACTTTTTCTACGACGATCAGGAACTCAATTTCCCTTATTCTTCAGCAGCGGTCAGGGATTTATTTTCCCACTCGGATATGTCACAATAACATTTCATGTTCATATATCATGACGTGCGCATACATATTACATACAGCATAATCTCATTTATTTTGAGAACATCATCATACAATGCATTTCATGCATCATATACGATTAATCATGTACCTTTTCAGGAAAGATGGTTATCATCAACAACTTCCAGCAAGTTCAAGATTAGCTCCTGAAACTAAACAGAGTAATTATCTGCATGATCAAATGCATCTTTACACGGGTTCGTCACGAAGCAATCTTACACGGGTTTCTCCTAAATGCAGCTTCACACGGGTTTATTCTGAAAAATATTACACGGGTCTTTTCTCATACATTTCCAAAAAAAGTTTTACACGAACTTATCACAAAGTAACCTTACCCAGGTTCCTTCTGAAGTTTTACACGAACTTATCCCAAAGTAACCTTACCTAAGTTCCTCTTGAAGTTTTACATGAACTTATCCCAAAGTAACCTTACCCAGGTTCCTCCTGAAGTTTTACACAAACTTATCACAAAGTAATCTTACCTAGGTTCCTCCTGAAGTTTTACACAAACTTATCACGAAATAACCTTACCCAATTTCCTCCCGAAGTTTTACACAAACCTATCACAAAGTAACCTTACGCAGGTTCCTCATGAAGTTTTACACAAACTTATCACAAAGTAATCTTACCCAGGTTCCTCCTGAAGTTTCACACGAACTTATCCCAAAGTAACCTTACTCAGGTTCCTTTTGAAGTTTTACACAGACTTAGCCCAAAGTAACCTTACCCAGGTTCCTGCCGAAGTTTTACATGAACTTATCCCAAAGTAGCCCTACCCAGGTTCCTCCTAAAGCCCTACACATACTCATTGTTGCACCTCAAAATTTGCCCTCTCATATTTCCCAATACATTGCAAGAAAAAATCTCCAAGTGGCTCAAGATTGCTCAAGAGTTGGTCAGACAAGCTATCTCCTAAGGCAGTCAACCCCAAATTAGGGTTTTGTGTTGCATCAATATCCTTGAGTCCAAATGACCTCAAATGATCACCAATGTCCTAATATGTTCTCAAGTTCATCCATGTCAAATTTCAAGCCTTGCAGAGGAAGTTTCCTCATTCAATTGCTCAAAGGGTCCAAAAATCAATTGTGCTAGGGCAAAAGTCAACTGTGACCCAAATACAGTCAAACTTCAAGATTTTTTGTCAACATTCTCATTTTGAAGGATATTTCATCATTTTATAAAGGGTTGATCATGATTCATCAAGGATTGCTCAAAATTTATCAAGACTCAAAAGTTGCTAAATTAGGGTTTTGCAAGAAAAGTCAACTCAATTTTGACCAAGCATAACTTTCTCATACTTTATGATAAATGACCCACCCAAAGATCATTTTGAATAGGATGAAATTTTCTACAATCCATATTCATACCCCAAGATCAAGAAATGCACTCACAAGAAGTTACAAATTTGGACATTATAAGTCATTTTTGAAAGTCAACAAAAACACCTTTTTTTGCCAAAGCTTATAACTTGAGTATGGAACATAAAAATGAGATGAGACAAAAAGGGTTGGTTATAGGACATCTCAATCTTTCTAAAAAGTCCAAAAATACTTCCAAAAGTTCAAAATTGAAGAAGTTATGCATTGTTGAAGTTGGGCATTTTTGCAAAATTGCCAAAAGTCAACTATCCCAAAAACTTCAAATTTTGTCAAATGGGACCATTCTTTTCCACTTGATTTGATCTTGTCACACCACACACGTGTCCTAGCTTCAGCCTTGTTACCATTTATCAATTTTATTATTTAATTTGATTTTTTAATGAATTATTTCAATTTTAATCAATTTAAATCAAATAAAATCCAAACATTGATTATTTGATCTCTTTTTGGCTATTTCGGGACCTAATCATCATCATCAAGTGAATCAAATTCGTATCATACATGCCATGTGCAAAAATATTGGATTTTGGACAAAATTGGAAGGTTATCAATGGAGGATCAAATCAAATCTCCAAGCATTGATGTACAAGGATTGAGTCCACAAAAGTTGACCTAATATATTGCATTATACATATACAAGGCAAAGGACACGAGATCAAGGGCTAGAGGCTGCAGTATCATCAAAAGCAAACTTGAAAAAATTTCCAAAAAGTGTGAAACTGAAATCGTGCATAGAGGCCAATTCAACACCAAAACTACACACCAATCACTTGCTGGATATCCACTGAAGCGAAGCCAACTCAAAACCAATCCCCATACGCGCCCCTAAGCTCTGTAAGTGTCTCAAAAATATGCCTTTCAGTTGAATTCGTATATCATTGTTCTTGCACATTTCTTGCAAAATCTTTGCATATTCATGTTTATCATCCAATTTACAAGCTTTCTGCATTATTTGATTGCATTAATATGGCTTATAACCCCATAGTCGAGTCTAGGGTTCTTGGTTCGTGTTTTTGGGGCGTTTCCTTTGCAGGCGAAATTGAGGCCATTAATGGACATAGGCGTGATCAGGAAGCCTAGACGAGCACAACCATGTGCTTGGAATCAATTTCCATGGCCTAGAATGGATTTTAGGATGCATATACGGATTTAGCTGCGGATATAAATCCGCAGGTAAATATCCAGGGTCAAATGAAGAAGATGAAAACGTGGTCCTCCCCCATTGGCTGATTCATATTTCGCGCTTTATTTTTATATTTTCTGATCCATTAACTTGTTTGTCTTTTATATGTTATTCCTAATACACTAACAATAAAAGCGCATTGGTTCAGTGGCGAAGGCATGCGTTCAAAATCCAATAGGACCTGGGTTCGAATCCCAGGTCCCCCATATGCATATTATTATTTTTCTTCAAGTATTCCAGCGCGTTTCAGGAATTGTGACGTACCATGGTCCTCAAATCTCAAGGCGCCAGATGGCCTCCAGGCTAGATCTGGTGGCCCAAATGTGATGTTCACCATATGCCCTAGTCAACATGCCACAGGAAATCAGAAAAGTAAGCCCAGGCCAGTGCTTGTTGGGCCTTTGGATTGCCATTCTCACCTCCAATTTGGGCCCAGAACCCCCCTGAGTTTTGTTTTCTATTTCATTCTTTTCTTATTTAATTATTTATTGTTTTATTATTTAATCACTAACCAATTAAAACTTTTTCTCAATAAAATTAAAAAACCAAAAAAACATTTTCATTATTAAATTAATTTTCAGCATTTTTATTTTTGTTAATAAATATTAATTTAATTAATTTAGTTTAATTAGGGAATAACTTTAATTTCTTTTGCAATAATTAAAATTAACTTAGACAATTAGGTTTTATTAACATTGATCAAATTTGTTTTTATTTCTTTAAATATCAAAAATCCAAAAATATCATTTTTATTAGTTAATTAATTTGTTTATTAATTTAATAATTAACTTAATTTAATGTCTTCCATAAATTCAAAATAAACCAAAAAAATATTTTCTTTAATAACAAAGGGTCAAAACCCTAGAACTCGCCCGATTTAATTTCTCGTACGCGATCCATTTGATTTCAATATTGTATCTGTTTCCCGGAATGTAATAGTTTAATAGGACTTTAAACATTTTATCGCTTTATTTATTTTCCGCATTTTAATTTCAAGGGTTGCTTTTGGCGATGTAAATACCCGACGCCTTGTAATAGTTAGTTTAATTTCTGCAATTTAATTTCCGCAACTTATAAACTGTTAGATGTTTGATAATAGGGAATGCATGAAAAGATCAAATGTTTAAACCTAAAATCAACATAGATAACCATTAACATGTACAAAGATAAAAATTAACTGAAAACAACACACTCGCACATGCGCACTCTTAGGGTACACCTCGCTTGGTTGCCTTCGAACGTGGTCATTGAGTATATGAAGTTTTAGAGGTCGCCCTCTTGTCCAAAGATCATAGTTGCCTCAAAATGGTTGCCTCGGAAAAATGATCTAAGACATTAGGGTTACCGCTAAGGCGTCCTAACATTGCTTTAGTGACCGCACGTCCCTTAATCGAATTGACCCTTAAAACTCCAACGACGATGCTACCGACTCATCAATAGTGGGATAGCATTGTCTAAAGGAAGATAGCATAGAAAGATTCCTTTTTTGAGTAGGTAGATGGTTCTTAAGTACTTGCTCTTTCAAAACAAAACAAAACTTTTCACACTTACACTCCTTTTCAAAACAAAAACTTCTTCAAACCCACAAACACACAGAAAAGCAATTTTTGAAAACACTTTGAGCAAGTACCTAAGAGCCCGTGGATAACCACGGATAGAAGGGGTGCTAACACCTTCCCTTTCTATAATCTACCCCCCGGACCCGAGAAACATCTCGAAAAAGGAATTTTTCTGTGCTTTTTTCCTTTCCTTGTTGGATAAAATAAAAGACGGTGGCGACTCTTTCTTACCGCGACATTTTGCAAAAACAAACGCAAAACGCGAACCAGCATTCCAAAAACAGTCAGTTCTCTCCCACCGTATCACAGAACTGGCGACTCTGCTGGGGATATCTTGAGTGGGGTGTACCTTAGGATTAGATCATTGTGTTTTCAATTGTTTGCTTTGTATGCTTTATATTTGTGGGCTTGTATCGAAGTTACTATAGATCCTAACCCGGATTTGGGGATACCCTTTAGGTAAGTAGCAATAAACTGTGAGGGAATTGTACAGCGTAGACCGATACGGTTGAAGCAGTAGCTACGTTGGTGTGGCACTTTAGATTGTACCAATATCCCTTGTGTTGGAACAAGGAGAATATTGGTCATCTAAGGGGTCATTAAGCACCAACTGACCTTAGAACCTTTAAATTGACCAACTTGGCCATAGAACAGTAGCAATATGCTACACTCATTGAGACTAAACTCTCGTGGTGATTCTGGCCGCAAGAAAAGGTTGCTAAACTGGAATTATGACCGATTGAGGGTAGTCAGTGATATTGAGATCCTCTAGAACTCGGTTACTATTTTTAGGACAGGTTTAAACCAACTGAACTGAAAGAGGGTAGTACCTAGACTCCTTTCCAGCCTGAAATCTAAGGGCTCTCTGTGTGACTTGTGTGCTTTTACCATGTTTTCTATTTGTGGATACTTGTGGTGTGCTTACTATCATGACATCATAACATTGCATACATCTTGCATTGGACTAACCTATTTCAAAGATAGGAGGGATTCATCTTTGTTCTGTTTTGTAGGTCATGATGCCCATGCATAGGAATACTATCCGGATCAACTTTGTCCAGGTTCCCACTATGCTTAAGGAATTGATTGCAAAGATGCCTGATACTACCTCCTTCATCAGGAGACATGGGTATCTTCTCAGTTTGGTCACCTCTAAATTGGGCGAGCAGATGATGAGTGTCCTAGTCCAGTTTTATGATCCGCTATTCCATTGCTTTACCTTTCAAGACTACCAGTTGGTGCCCACCTTAGAAGAGTTCTCTGATCTGCTCGGTATCTCTATTCTGGAGCAGACCCCGTTTACTGGTTAGGAGAAGATCCTTAGGCCAGAAGAGATTGTTGCAGCCCTTCATTTGACAAAAGAGGAGGTAATAGCTAATTGGGAGACTAGAAGTGGAGCAAAGGGCTTTCTGGCTATGTTCTTGGTTGGTAAGGCTAATTATTTCTAGGATAGTCTAGACTTCAAGGCATTCGAAGATATTCTAGCTCTTCTGATATCCGGTTTGGTATTGTTTCCGAATCCCGACTCCTTTGTTGATGTAAATGCGGTGAAAATCTTCATCTCTCGTAATCTTGTACCCACTCTACTGGGTGACATTCTTCATCAGCTTTATGCCCGTACTGCCCGAAAGTGGGGAACCTTGATGTGTTGGGCTCCATTATTGGTGAGGTGGTTTATTTAGTACCTCCCCAAATCAGTGCTGAAGAACAAAGAAGGCATGGGCTGGGCTTATAGGGTTATGTCTCTCTCTCATAATGACATCATTTGGACTCTCAAGGGTATGGATGAGGTGGCCATTATTGATAGATGTGGGGAGTACCCCAATGTTCCACTGATAGGAATCCATGGAGGACTTTCTTAAAACCCATGCTTAGCCTTACGTCAGTTTGGGAGAGCCAGAAGAGAAGGATCTCATGAGCTGCTAATGCCTAGTATCATCTTTGATTTTCAAGGGGATAGCGACGAGCAACGCCGCAGATTCATAAGGGCTTGGGATAGAGTTCACAGATCTGATCCACATGAGCTGGGTCCAAAGACTTCTCTTCTAATGGAGCCATATCTCAGATGGGTTCGTATTCGTGCCCAAAAGTTGGGTATGCCATATGAAGCCGTCCTGCCTATCATTGCTGAAGTTGCTAATGAAGAGGGGGTTCTTCCTACCATCCTCCACCCTTACATGCCCACTGACATTGGGGCACTAAAAAGGTCTTGGATGTAGCTGAGAGAAGAACGAGATGCTTATCGAGAAAAGTTTAACGAGCAAGAGCAGAAGATCCAGAAGTTGACTAGGCAGTTGGAGAACGAGCGGATTCTTAATGACTATGTCCGCACCGACAAGAAGAGACCATGGGAGCACTGATCGTCCTTTGATTATTTCCTTTCCAGTTTTTATTTAATTTTCAGTATTTCCATTCTTGTAATGCCTTAAGGGCATTTGTTGAACAATTTGAATTTTTAAGTTTATCTAATAAAGTGTGTTTCATTTCTTGTTTACAAATTTGAATCTCTCGATGTCTTTGAAATCATGTCATACGCATTTCATCCCATGCATTTCATAACAGGTACCCATTACAGGTCTCTTATCTTCTTCGCTATTTATTTCAGAACTCATCATGTCTGCTGAACCATCAACTGAGCAAGCAATCAAGGCCCTACAGGCCCAGAATGCCCAATTCCAAGAGTTGTTCATGAATCTAGCTAAGGGTCAGCAAGATCTGAAGACCCTGATTCTGAAAGAAAAGAAGAAGAAGAAGAGGACAGTCCTGTTTAACACAAGTCACCGGTTTGGAAATAGGCTACGGGATGAAGTTGATTTGACCACCTCATCTGGAGGGAAAGATAGTCAGGAAGAAAGGAGGGCTCCTAGCCCTGTAGTCTCAAACAACGAGACGGACTTCGATGAAGACCAGTATCCTCCGGCTGAGGATAGATACAAGCAACTGGAAGACCGATTGAATGCTATGGAAGTTCAAAAAGTGCCTGGTCTGGACTTCGGTGATCTGGGTCTATCATCTGGGGTGGTAATTCCCCACAAGTTCAAGGCACCAGCCTTTGCTAAGTATGACGGAGTTTCTTGTCCGAAGCTGCACCTCCGGTCATATGTAAGGAAGATTCAGCCGTACACTGCTGATAAGAACCTATGGATCCACTTCTTTCAAGACAGTCTCTCAGGGACTCAACTTGAATGGTTTTACCAGTTGGACGGAGCCAGTATCCGCAGTTGGGAAGATTTGGCCACTGCTTTCTACAGGCAGTACCAATACAACTCCGACCTCGCTTCCACGCGTACCCAACTCCAGGGTATGTCAATGGGAACGGGTGAAGGATTCAAAGATTATGCTCAGAAGTGGAGAGACCTCACCGGAAGAGTGCAACCACCCTTGGCTGATCGGGAGCTTGTGGATATGTTTCTAGGGACCTTGTTTGGTCCATTTTTCAACCATCTGATTGGAAGCTCTTCGTCTGGGTTTACAGAGCTAATTATGACTGGTGAGAGGATTGAGGCTGGTATTAAGGCTGGTAAGATACAAAAGGGTGCCTCCTCAAGCACCGAGAAAAAGCCTTTTAAGAAAGAGTCTAGTGCTGTTTATGTTTCGAAAAGCCAGAATAGACCTGAACGCCGCCAAGCTGTTAATGCGGTTGTTATTTCAAGACCTGCTGGTGCTCCTCGGCACAATAATCAATCAAAGGACGAGAGACCTTGAAGGAAATTCACCCGTCTCAGCATGACTTTGTCTCAAATTCTGCCACAATTATTGAAAACCAATCTAGTGATTCCAAGGGAAGCCCCGAAGAATCCAAATACAACATCACCAAAGTACAACCCTAATGCCCGCTGTGCTTTTCACTCTGAAGCCCGGGGCATGATACGGATGATTGTTGGTCTTTGAAGAATAAGGTACAAGACTTGATCAATGCGAAAGAGATCGAGTTCGAAGCACCAGAGAAGCCTAAACAAGACACAGGGGTGAATGCTATCGGGGATGACAATGATGAAGAGTTTGACATTGACAGTTGGATCTATCCTACTACCGATAGTGGACTAAGAAACTGGACAGCGAAGGATTCTATGCCCGTTTCTGTTATCACTCAGTAATGAAACCTTTTGTTTTAAATATGTAACAGAAAAATGTTTTAAACTCTACGGCCCAGTGTCTTACCCGGGGCACCGTGGCTTCATTTGTGAGGGATTTTTGTGTGTCATCTACATATATCATTAATAAAAGCATTGGACGTTTCTTGCATTTCAAATCTTGCGCTCCTTGTCTTTATTTTATTATATATTGCAAAACAGCTATTTTACACACACTCACATATACAGGTCCACATCCACTCTGGATCTCACTGGTAACGACTCTGCTACTGCCAGTTATAACTTCGAAATTTCGACCAACTTAGCCGAAGACAAAGGTGAAGATGATTGCAAAGTGCCTGGTGAACTTGCAAGACTGCTACTCCAAGAGGAGAGGGCTATTTAGCCGCACGAAGAGCCAGTGGAATCAGTGAATCTGGGTACAGAGATAGATAAGAAGGAAGTCAAGATTGGGGCAAATCTGGAGCTTAGTGTTAAACAACGATTGATTCAGATGTTGCGTGACTACGTTGAGATCTTTTCCTGGTCTTATGAAGATATGCCTGGTTTGGATACCGATATTGTGGTTCACCGCCTGCCTACCAAGGAAGACTGCCCTCCCGTGAAACAGAAGGTCCGCCGAATGCGCCCAGAGATGTCTGAAAAAATCAAGGCTGAAGTTATGAAACAGTTTGACGCCGGTTTTCTAGCAGTTACTTCTTACCCATAGTGGGTGGCCAATGTGGTTCCTGTGCCGAAGAAGGATGGTAAGGTTCGAATGTATGTTGACTATAGGGATCTGAACAGGGCAAGCCCCAAGGATGATTTCCTTCTACCTCATGTCGACGTTCTGGTTGACAACACCGCTCAGCATAAAGTCTTCTCCTTTATGGATGGTTTCTTTGGCTATAATCAGATTAAGATGGCTCCCGAACACATGGAGAAGACAACCTTTGTTACTCAGTGGGGTACCTTTTGCTACAAGGTCATGCCTTTTGGATTGAAGAATGTTGGGGCAACGTATCAGCGTGCCATGGTTGCTTTGTTTCATGACATGATCCATCGTGAAATTGAGGTATACATCGACAATATGATTGCAAGGTCCCAGACCGAGGAGGAACACCTTGACCATCTGCAGAAGCTATTTGACAGGTTGAAGTTGTACAAGCTGAGGTTAAACCCGAACAAGTGCACCTTCGGGGTGAGATCTGGTAAGCTATTGGGCTTCGTCATAAGTGACAAAGGTATTCAAGTGGATCCTGCAATGGTGAAGGCCATACAGGAAATTCCAGCTCCCCAAATAGAGAAAGAAGTCAGAGGCTTTCTGGGACGACTAAACTATATTGCCCGATTCATCTCGCACCTGACTGCTACTTGTGAGCCAATCTTCAAGCTGCTGAAGAAAGATCAAGTAGTACGTTGGAACGATGAATGCCAGGCTGCTTTCGAAAGGATCAAATAGTATCTCCAAGAGCCACCTATTCTGATGCCTCCAGTTGAAGGGAGACCTTTGATCTTATACTTGACAGTACTTGACAACTCAATGGGGTGTGTGTTGGGTCAGCATGACGAGTCTGGCCGAAAAGAGCATGCTTTTTATTACCTTAGCCAAAAGTTTACCGACTGCGAGACCCGATACTCGTTGCTCGAGAAAACTTGTTGCGCTTTGGCATGGGCTGCTCGCCGGCTGAGACAGTATATGTTGACTCACACTACTCTGTTGATATCAAAAATGGATCCAATCAAGTATATCTTCGAGAAGCCTGCCTTGTCCAGAAGAATAGCAAGATGGCAGATGATCTTGACTGAGTATGACATCCAGTACACGACCCAAAAGGAAATCAAGGGAAATGTGTTGGCAGACCATTTGGAACATCAGGCAGTGGATGATTATCAGTCTATGAACTTTGAATTTTCGGACGAGAATATCATGATAGTAACTGATTGTGAGACACCTGGACCGGATGAAGGACCTGAGGAAGGATCTCGATGGTCTATGTACTTTGATGGAGCTTCGAACGCTTTGGGCAATGGCATTGGCACTGTGATCATATCTCCTAAAGGCTCTCATACTTTGTTCACCGCCTGACTATGTTTCAACTGCACCAACAACATGGCGGAGTATGAAGCGTGCATCATGGGTCTTCGAGCAGCAATTGACCTAAGGATTAAGTTTCTAAGTGTCTTCGGAGATTTCTCTCTCGTGATCAGTCAGATCAAAGGCGAGTGGGATACGAAACACCCAAATATTATTCCTTACAAGGAGTATGTATTGACGTTGCTTCCACATTTTGAGGAGATAACCTTTGAACACTTCCCTAGAGAGGAGAATCAGTTGGCGGACGCGCTAGCTACGATGTCTTTTATGTTCAAAGTCAATTGGGACAACGAGGCTCCTCGGATTATCATTGAAAAATTGGACGAACTTGCGCATTGCTGTGATATTGAGACTGAAGAGGTAACAGAAAAGCCCTGGTTTCACGAAGTAAAAAGGTATCGTGAGGCTCAGGAATACCCTGAGGGTGCATCTGTTAATGACAAGAAGTTTCTGAGGAGGTTCGCGGTGAAATTCTTCATCAGCAATGGCATTCTTTATAAACGTAACCATGACTCAACCTTACTGCGATGTGTGGATAAGAATGAAGCAGAAAGGATCATGGCGGAGTTGCATGAAGGTACTTTCGTAACTCATTCCAGTGGAGACACGATGGCAAAGAAAATCCTTCGGGCAGGATATTATTGGTCCACAATGGAAGCTGACTGTTATCAACATTCTCGGACATGTCACAAGTGCCAGGTCTATGCTGATAAAGTGCACATACCTCCAGTTCCTCTGAACGTCTTGACGGCTCCTTGGCCTTTTTCAATGTGGGGCATTGATATGATCGGCGAGATCATACCTACGGCATCCAACGGGCATCGTTTCATCTTGGTAGCTATTGATTAATTTATGAAGTGGGTTGAAGTGGCTTCCTTTGCTACTTTAACCAAGAACGTCGTGGCACGGTTCATTCGGCACAATCTGATCTGTCGATACGGTGTACCAGAAAGAATCATTACGGACAATGGTACCAATCTCAACAACAAGATGATCACTGAGCTCTGTGAGCAATTTAAGATACAACATCATAACTCTTCTCCCTACATGCCGAAGATGAATGGGGTTGTCGAAGCGGATAATAAGAACATTAAGAAGATTGTGCAGAAGATGACAGTGACATACAAAGTTTGGCATGAGATATTACCATTTGCTCTTCATGGGTACCGTACCTCAGCACGGACGTCAACAGAGGCAACACCTTATTCCTTGGTATATGGTATGGAGGCCTTGTTGCCCATTGAAGTTCAGATACCCTCTCTTAGGATTATGAAGGATGGAGGTTCGAGCGGAGATGACTGGATCCAGACCCGGATTGATCAACTGAACTTAATCAATGAAAAGAGACTTACTGCTATTTGTCATGGTCAGATGTATCAGAAGCGGATGATCAAGGCATTTAACAAGAAAGTTAGATGACAAGAGTATCAAGTTGGGGATCTGGTAATCAAGCGCATTATCCTGCCTCAAGGTGATCCCATGGGCAAATGGACCCCTACTTACGAAGGGCCATTTGTGGTTAAGAATATTTTCTCAAGAGGAGCTATGATTCTAACCACTATGGATGGTGACGACCTTCCTCACCCCGTCAATGCATACATAGTGAAAAGATACTACGCATAATTAACGACCCGCTAGGTCGACTGGCCTAGGCAAAAATAAGGGCTTCCCGGCGAACCAAAAGGGTTTGGGCAAACATAAGGGATGAAAATGAAAAATTTGTACACCCGGCAAGTCGAAAACCTGAAAAGGTGGCTTGGGCAAAAAAGGGTATCCCGGTGGACTGAAAACCCAAAAGGGCGGTCCAGGAAAAAATTAGGGATCAAAGCGTAACACTATGTCTCATTGGATCACCTTGCATCCAGACTTCGGTATCGACTATCAAGCTCGAACGACACTAATCAATCTGATCTACCTTCAACCAAGTAGCAAAAGCGATGAGATGCTTGAAGACATAAAGGTAATAGCAGAGTTAGAACCCAGTGGGATCATTCACATAGCTGTTTTGTTTAGTTTTTCACAAATTGTGTAAAATCTATTATTCGGCGGCGTTCTCTTACTAGGACGTCAGCCTCTTGTACAAAAACGCCTATTTACAGGCCAAACTTCAAAATCAATACAAGTCATTTTTAAAGAAATTTCAAATTGTTCTTCTTTATCTGTTTTGTTTTGCAAAGAACGTCCAATGTTCATTTTTGGTATATGCACTTGACACTAATTGCTTCTTATGAATATTTATATGCGAAACAAAAGGCGGTTATGGGTAATATCAAAAACAGGGGCAAATAAAAATTGTCCAAACTATACAGTTGCTCTGTCCAATCAGGTACAAAGGTAGATTCAGTTGAAGAATATGGCTAATATACCTTCACTCCCCGCAGAGTAAGACAGTAATGGTAGCTCTCCCAGCTGAGACTTACAACTATGAGTGAATCAGCAATACTCTCCCTAAGCAGATTTGATCTACCATCAGCACTAGAAAGGCTTGATATCCCCGACCGTCTTAATATTCCCTAACGGAGTATAAGAATATTCCCCGACAGAGTACAGGATACCCCCCCAGTGGAGTCAATATTTCCCCAGCACGGTCTGAAAAAGCTTCCCCAATGGAGTTGAAGCATCATCCCCAGTAGACTATGGAAGTTTACCCCCAGCGGAGTACAAAAATAAATCTTCCCAGCCGAGTATAAAGGATCATTCCCAGCAGAACTCAGAGGATTATCCCTACAAAAGTTAAACAGGGTTATCCCCAGCAAGTGGCAACTGGAAGATCATCCCCAGCGGAGGCCTTTCATTTCACAAACAGGAATTCAATCCTCAACAGGTTCGATATCCCCAACAGAATTTATCAGTGGAATCTTCAGCAGAACATCTCTCCCCCACAGAGTAATCTCCTCATCAGTTTATTCCCCCCAACGGAGTCACCCTCTCCTGCAGGTTTATTCTCTCTGTTCATCATCCCCAGCGGAAACAAAGAATTCAACTCTACTCTCCAGCAGCTATCCGGGATTTATTTTCCCCAGCTAGAAACATTACATTTCCATACATCATGATGCATGCATATGCGCGTCATATAACACAATCTCAGTTATTTTGAGAACATCATCGCTTGATCCATATCATGCATTGCATATGACTGACCTTTACCTTTCAGGAAAGATGCAGTTAAGTTCTCAACTATGTCAAAGACCTTCTCTGGTTCAGTCAGATCGACGCGAAGATCTCCCTGATTCGTATTCCAGTTGAAGTTATTCCAAGACTTTTGTCTGGTCCAGTTAAATCGATTCGAAGATTTTTCTGATGCGATCCAGTCAAAGTTAATCCAAGACCTCCTCTGGTTCAGTCAGATCGCCGCGAAGATCTCCCTGATTCATATTCCAGTTGAAGTTATTCCAAGACTCTTGTCTGGTCCAGTTAAATCAATTCAAATATTTTTCTGATGTCGATCCAGTCAAAGTTAATCCAAGACCTCCTCTGGTTCAGTCAGATCGACGCAAAGATCTCCCTGATTCGTATTCCAGTTGAAGTTATTCCAAGACTCTTGTCTGGTCCAGTGAAATTGATTCGAAGATTTTTCTGATTCTGATCCAGTCAAAGTTAATCCAAGACCTTCTCTGGTTCAGTCAGATCGCCGTGAAGATCTCCCTGATTTGTATTCCAGTTGAAGTTATTCTAAGACTCTTTTCTGGTCCAGTTAAATCGATTCGAAGATTTTTCTGATGCCGATCCAGTCAAAGTTAACCCAAGACCCTCTCTAATTTAGTTAGATCGACGATAAGATCTCCCTCATTCATATTCCAGCCAAAGTCCGGACCATCTATAAACAGTCTCCAAATGGCATCTGTAAGCCCATTCCCGACATCACCAGTCTGATACTACTTCATGCGAGTGCAAATTTCTGGGCACTCTAGTGTTCAATCATCTTCCACCTTTGAATCACGAAAGGCCCGAAAGCCAATCTATATCCTCAGGCTTAAGAAAATTGAACAGGGGCAGCTGTTGCACCCCAAAATTTTCCCTCTCATATTTCCCAAGACATTGCAAGAAAAAATCTCCAAGTGGCTCAAGATTGCTCAAGAGTTGGTCAGACAAGCTATCTCCTAAGGCAGTCAACCCCAAATTAGGGTTTTGTGTTGCATCAAGATCCTTGAGTCCAAATGACCTCAAATTCTCACCAATTTCCTAATATGTTCTCAAGTTCATCCATGTCAAATTTCAAGCCTTGCAGAGGAAGTTTGCTCAGTCAATTGCTCAAAGGGTCCAAAAATCGATTGTGTTAGGGCAAAAGTCAACTGTGACCCAAATACAGTCAAACTTCAAGATTTTTTGTCAACATTCTCATTTTGAAGGATATTTCATTATTTGATAAAGGTTTGATCATGATTCATCAAGGATTGCTCAAAATTCATCAAGACTCTAAAGTTGCTAAATTAGGGTTTTGTAGGAAAAGTCAACTCAACTTTGACCAAGCATAACTTTCTCGTACTTTATGAGAAACGACCCACCCAAAGCTCATTTTGAATAGGATGAAATTTCCTACAATCCATCTTCATACCCCAAGATCAATAAATGCACTCACAAGAAGTTACAAATTTGGACATTATAGGTCATTTTTGAAAGTCAACAAAAACACCTTTTTTGCCAAAGCTTATAACTTGAGTATGGGACATAAAAATGAGATTAGACCAAAAGGGTTGGTTAGAGGACATCTCAAGCTTTCTAAAAAGTCCCAGAACACTTATAAAAGTTCAAAATTGAAGATGTTATGCATTGTTGAAGTTGGGCATTTTTGCAAAATTGCCAAAAGTCAACTATCCCCAAAACTTCAAATTTTGTCAAATGGGCCCATTCTTTTCCACTTGATTTTATCTTGTCACACCACACACGTGTCCTAGCTTCAGCCTTGTGACCATTTATCAATTTTATTATTTAATTAGATTTTTTAATGAATTATTTCATTTTTAATCAATTTAAATCAAATAAAAACCAAACATTGATTATTTGATCTCTTTTTGGCTATTTCAGGACCTAATCATCATCATCAAGTGAATCAAATTCGTATCAAACATGCCATGTGCAAAAAGATTGGATTTTGGACAAAATTGGAAGGTTATCAATGGAGGATCAAATCAAATCTCCAAGCATTGATTTACAAGGATTGAGTCCACAAAAGTTGACCTAATAAATTGCATTATACATATACAAAGCAAAGGACATTATATCAAGGGCTAGAGGCTTCAGTATCATCAAAATCAAACTTGAAAAAATTGCCAAAAAGTGTGAAACTGAAATCGTGCATAGAGGCCAATTCAACACCAAAACTCCACACCAATCACTTGCTGGATATCCATTGAAGTGAAGCCAACTCAAAACCAATGCCCATACGCGCCCCTAAGCTTTATAAGTGTCTCAAAAATATGCCTTTCAGTTGAATTCGTATATCATTGTTCTTGCACTTTTCTTGCAAAATCTTTGCATATTCATGTTTATCATCCAATTTACAAGCTTTCTGCATTATTTGATTGCATTAATACGGCATGTAACCCCATTGTCGAGTTTAGGGTTCTTGGTTCATGTTTTTTGGGTGTTTCCTTTGCAGGCGAAATTGAGGCCATTAATGGACATAGGCGTGATCAGGAAGCCTAGACGAGCACAACCATGTGCTTGGAATCAATTTCCATGGCCTAGAATGGATTTTAGGATGTAGATACGGATTTAGCTGCGGATATAAATCCGCAGGTAAATATCCAGGGTCAAACGAAGAAGATGAAAACGTGCCCCTCCCCCATTGGTTGATTCATATTTCGTGCTTTATTTTTTATATATTCTGATCCATTAACTTGTTTGTCTTATTATATTTTATTCCTAATACACTAACAATAAAAGCGCATTGGTTCAGTGGCGAAGGCATGCGTTCAAAATCCAATAGGACCTGGGTTTGAATCCCAGGTCCCCCATATGCATATTATTATTTTTCTTCAAGTATTCCAACGCGTTTCAGGAATTGTGATGTACCATGGTCCTCAAATCTCAAGGCGCCAGATGGCCCCCAGGCCAGATCTGGTGGCCCAAATGTGATGTTCACCATATGCCCTAGTCAACATGCCACAGGAAATCAGAAAAGTCAGCCCAGGCCAGCGCCTATTGGGCCTTTGGATTGCCATTCTCACCTCCAATTTGGGCCCAGAACCCCCCTGAGTTTTGTTTTCTATTTCATTCTTTTCTTATTTAATTATTTATTATTTTATTATTTAATCACTAACCAATTAAAACTTTTCTCAATAAAATTAAAAAACCAAAAAAACATTTTCATTATTAAATTAATTTTCAGCATTTTTATTTTTGTTAATAAATATTAATTTAATTAATTTAGTTTAATTAGGGAATAACTTTAATTTCTTTTGCAATAATTAAAATTAACTTAGACAATTAGGTTTTATTAACATTGATCAAATTTGATTTTATTTCTTTAAATATCAAAAATCCAAAAATATCATTTTTATTAATTAATTAATTTGTTTATTAATTTAATAATTAACTTAATTTAATTTCTTCCATAAATTCAAAATAAACCAAAAAAATCTTTTCTTTAATAACAAAGGGTCAAAACCCTAGAACTCGCCCGATTTAATTTCTCGCACGCGATCTATTTGATTTCAATATTGTATCTGTTTCCCGGAATGTAATAGTTTAATAAGACTTTAAACATTTTATCGCTTTATTTATTTTCCGCATTTTAATTTCAAAGGTTGCTTTTGGCGATGTAAATACCCGACGCCTTGTAATAGTTAGTTTAATTTCCGCTATTTAATTTCCGCAACTTATAAACTGTTAGATGTTTGATAATAGGGAATGCATGACAAGATCAAATGTTTAAACCTAAAATCAACATAGATAACCATTGACATGTACAAAGATAAAATTAACTGAAAACAACACACTCGCACATGCGCACTCTTAGGGTACACCTCGCTTGGTTGCCTTCGAACGTGGTCATTGAGTATAGGAAGTTTTAGAGGTCGCCCTCTTGTCCAAAGATCATAGTTGCCTCGAAACGGTTGCCTCGGAAAAATGATCTAAGACATTAGGGTTACCGCTAAGGCGTCCTAACATTACTTTAGTGACCGCACGTCCCTTAATCGAATTGACCCTTAAAACTCCAACGACGATGCTACCGACTCATCAATAATGGGATAGCATTGTCTAAAGAAAGATAGCATAGAATGATTCCTTTTTCGAGTAGGTAGATGGTTCTTAAGTACTTTCTCTTTCAAAACAAAACAAAACTTTTCACACTTACACTCCTTTTCAAAACAAAAACTTCTTCAAACCCACAAACACACAGAAAAGCAATTTTTGAAAATACTTTGAGCAAGTACCTAAGAGTCCATGGATAACCACAGATAGAAGGGGTGCTAACACCTTCCCTTTCTATAATCTACCCCCGGACCCGAGAAACATATCGAAAAAATGAATTTTTCGGTGCTTTTTTCCTTTCCTTGTTGGATAAAATAAAAGACGGTGGCGACTCTTGCTTACCGCGACATTTTTCAAAAACAAACGCAAAACGCGAACCAGCATTCCAAAAACAGTTGATTATCTCCCACCGTATCACACTCATCACGAGCAACCTTACCCAGGTTCCTTCTGAAGTTTCACTCAGACTTATCCCGAAGCAACCTTACCTAGGTTCCTTCTCGGTTCAGATGCAGTTTTACCCAAACTCTTCACGAAGCAACGTTACCTAGGTTCCTTCTCAATTCAGATGCAGTTTTACCCAAACTCCTCACGAAGCAACCTTACCTAGGTTCCTTCTCAATTCAGATGTAGTTTTACCCAAACTCCTCACGAAGCAACCTTACCTAGGTTCCTTCTCGATTCAGATGTAGTTTTACCCAAACTACTCACGAAGTAACCTTACCTAGGTTCCTTCTCGGTTCAGATGCAGTTTTACCCAAACTCCTCACGAAGCAACCTTACCTAGGTTCCTTCTCAGTTCAGATGCAGTTTTACCCAAACTCCTCACGAAGTAACCTTACCTAGGTTCCTTTTCGGTTTCGATGTAGTTTTACCCAAACTCCTCACAAATCGACCTTACCTAGGTTCCTTCTCGATTCAGATGTAGTTTTACCCAAACTCCTCACAAAGCAACCTTACCTAGGTTCCTTCTCGCTTCAGATGTAGTTTTACCCAAACTCCTCACGAAGCAACCTTACCTAGGTTCCTTCTCAGTTCAGATGCAGTTTTACCCAAACTCCTCACGAAGCAACCTTACCTAGGTTCCTTCTCGGTTCAGATGCAGTTTTACCCAAACTCCTCACAAAGCAACCTTACTCAGGTTCCTTTTTGGTTCCGATGTAGTTTTACCCAAACTCCTCACGAAGCAACCTTACCTAGGTTCCTTCTCGGTTAAGATGCAGTTTTACCCAAACTCCTCACGAAGCAACCTTACCTAGGTTCCTTCTCAATTCAAATGTAGTTTTACCCAAACTCCTCACGAAGCAACCTTACCTAGGTTCCTTCTCGATTCAGATGCAGTTTTACCCAAACTCTTCACGAAGCAACCTTACCTAGGTTCCTTCTCAATCCAGATGTAGTTTTACCCAAACTCCTCACGAAGCAACCCTACCTAGGTTCCTTCTCGATTCTGATGCAGTTTTTGTTGCACCCCAAAATTTACCCTCTTGATTTAGGCTTACATTTCATCATGAATATCATATTGCATTTCATTCATACATTGTGATGGGATCAAAATACTTTGGTTATCAAGTCTTCCTCAAGCTTTGAAGGTTGATTGCATTGACAAGTTGCTCAAGAAGAATCTTATCATCTAAACCTCTGGATCTTTAAAGCTCAAAATTTATTGCATATCTCAAGATATTTGTCCATCTCTTTGGATCATCAGAGGATTGAAGTTTGTGATTGATTATAAGAGGAATCACTCTTTTGATTCACCATTCAAAATTAGGGTTTTGTTTGATCAAGGCTATTGATCAATGTACAAGTCTTGATTTGGAAGCTACAACATCTCATTGGTATTTTAAAAGTCTTTGTGCAAGAAATTGGTCAAGATGCCCAGAGGATTTAAAATTTTGGAGATGATTCATCAGTCTCCTAAGGTGCTAACCAAAACTAGGGTTTGGGATTTTATCAAGATTTCTTGAAAATTTTGAAGTAAAACTTTTTACATGGCCGCTATATATTTGGAAGATCATATGTTTTAAGTCTTGATCATCAATTTTGAAGAGAAGTGGATCAATTGATTCAAAGGGGCAAAATGGTCATTTTGGTCAAAATCAGTCAAAGTCAAGGTTGACCAAGTGAAATTTTGGCAAACCATCAATTCAAGGATGTAATTTTTATATTTCAAGTCCATTTTGATCATTGGATCAAAAGGATTGAGGCTTGGGTTAAAACTTGTTCATGAAGAAACCCTAAACGTTTCTAATTTTGGAAAATAAGGACTTAATTTCAAAAATTCATATTTATTCACCTTTGATCAAAAAAATGCAAATGAAGTATCTTGAAAATATAAGAGGATGATCTTTCATCTCCTTTTTGTCTCATGTTAAAATTGGCAAAGAGTCAAGAGTTATAAAGCTTGGAAGTCACAAACTTATAGGTCATTTTCCAAGTGTAGTGAATTTCATGTCAAATTTTGAGAACCTTAATGGATTCAATTGCAAAAACACAAAACTAAGGGATTGTAGATCTTTTTAATACCATTCCATATTGTACTCATTTGTGTCCAAATTCAAAAATATGAGCAAGTTATGAACTTTGGGATTTTGAGGCATTTTATTGAAATTTGACTATTATGCAAAATGG
Source organism: Vicia faba (assembly GCA_948472305.1). Lineage (NCBI taxonomy): Eukaryota > Viridiplantae > Streptophyta > Magnoliopsida > Fabales > Fabaceae > Vicia > Vicia faba. The sequence continues at coordinate 1,398,372,017 of OX451741.1, forward strand.
CCATTTCTTGCAAACTCAAGTTTTAGCCATTCCCTTTGCTTCTAATCAAGCCCATGAGCAATTTGTGACATGCTGAGGCCCATCACACTCACCATTTCGTGCCTCATTTGGTTTTGCACTTGTTGGATTGAAAAATGACAAACTTGCTCAAATTTGCAAAATCATCAACACTCTCTCATTTCAATGAGTCATAACCTGGAACTTTAAGCATGGGCTCCTGACCTCATTTAGCTCATAAAATGCAAAGAAATGGAGGAAACACACGAGAAAATAGCTGAGGCCCATGTGCATTCTTAATTTCTCCAAATTTTCCAATTGTTGTACTCCAAAATTTGCCCTCTCATTTCATCAACACTTTCTCATCACAAGACTCTTGGAATTCAGGATCAAGTTAGGGTATGCTCTGCTCAAGACCCCTCCTTGCACTGTTAACCCAAATTAGGGTTTGAGTTTGCACAAGGATATTTTGACCTACAATACCCAAATTGACTTTCATGCTCCATTTTGGGTTCACAAGTTTGCCCATACCAAGTTTCAAGCCTTGATTCAAATCTTTGCCCAGTCAATTGGACAGTTGACCTAGAAATCAGCTGTATTGGGGAAAAAGTCAATTGTGGCCAATTGATAGTAAAACATTATGAAATTTGACCCACATCAACATTATGAACTCATATGAACCATTTTATCAAGTTTGGATCACAATTCCACAAGAAATTTGATCAGATCACCAAAAGGGCAAAATGGTCATTTTTAGGGTTTTGACTGCACAAAGGCAATTTTTGACTGTTTGACCTAACCAATGGCAAAACAAGCTCACATATGGACTCAAGGACTCAATGACATTGTCTTAACCCATTCAACAAGTTCAAAATATCTCAAATGCATAGGATTGACAGATGAATTTTTCAGTCAACTGATCAAAATTTGACTCTATACTGAAAAGTCAAACTTTGACTTTTTGGTCAAAATCAAGTGCCAAGGGTCATTTTTCATCAATACATGTCAAATTATGAAACTTGTTCATCAAGAAACCCAAAAATGCAAATTAGGGTTTAAAATGGAAAATTTTCATAACTTAGAAATTTTCTAAGTTACGAAATTTTCTTATTTTTCCTAACTTTGTCCCGTTTTTTCACCAAGATGCAAATGGATTCAAACAAAACTTGAAACATGAAAGTTGTATTCCATCACAAAGTCTACAACTTTTATTCACATAGTTTTCTCAAAAGAAGCTTGTATCTCAAGTTATGATATTTGGAACAAGGGTACCTAAAACTTTTAACTTAGAGAAAATTTGCCCTAATTTAGGCAGAATTTTGACCCATCTTCTTGGCCATTTTTCACATAGTTCCATTTAGAGTTTCAAGTTTCATTACAAAGAAGGATTATAGTACATGTTCCAATCTTTCCAAATTGTCCAAGAACTCCTCAAACACCCTTGTGGTTAGAGAGAATCGAATGCTTGAAGTTGGCAAAAACTCACTTTTGTCCATGGCCAATACATGTTCATAACAACTTGTAATTCTGATCTAGCTAGCTTGGTTCAACATTACAGGCCTCAAAAGCAATTTTAAATCCATAATTTAATGCCAATCCATCAGTCTAAGCCTTTGTTTTGTTCACTTGGACATTATACACAAGATTAAGCCTTAAGTAGAAAAAGGCAAATTGCCATTTTTGCCTAATTTCACTTTATGTCAAAACCAAATCCTTGAGGCATGGGGGCCAGATCTTTGAAGAAAGATCAAGTCCACTAATTCCAGTAACCAAGAAAAAAAGTTGCAGCATGATAGGAGGGCTTGTACAGGGCTATAACATCATTTCCATTCTCTTACTTCAAGTAGAAGAAAGGTGGCAAAACATAAGCGATCTCTCATATCTGTTAACACAAGCTTACAAGAACTTTGTGAAAAAGTTCCATACATCCCAACAAGTCTAAAGCACGACCCTTTCATCACTAAAAACTCCTCATACTCAGAATCATTGTTTTTCTGCAAAACAGAGCAAGTTCTGCATCTTGCAAGCCACAATCAATTTCCATCGTGCATTTTGTCCCAAGATAGTTCCAACACCTTCCAATCAACTCACCTGAACTATCCCAATCCCCCATTGCAAGTTGTAACACCTCTAACACACTTTTCCATTTTCATTTCAAAGCTCTGCAGGTTGAGTTCTACAGCACGATTCAAGTTGTTTCAAAGCAAGCCAAGCATTGAAGAAGCTTCCTTGGACCTCAGGCAAGCTCAACAGAAGCTCAAACACCATTGAAGGTTACTACATTTTCCAGCTCGAAGTCAACTGAAACAGGTATTTCATGGGCTTCTATCTCTCTATTTAGGAATGGTTAGGCTTAGGTTTTAGAATGAAATATGTTGTACTCATAGCCCTGAAGCCATACATATGCTTAGTTTTCATTTACATTAATCGTGCTGAGAGAATTTCACTCATGAACTTTCTGAAAAAACTAGGTTAAAAATTAGGGCCAGAGAAATTCTCTCTGGTCTTTGAGAGTTAACCCAAGTTTTTTATATGGTTGAATTCGTTGTTTAATTCTCTACAATGATCATGTTATGAGTTTTGTCAAAAAATCAAAGAATCGGGAGTTAGCCATTGATACACAGAAGCGCGTGTTTTATGAACAAGAGGAAGAAGAAGAAGTCTGGTGGGCTGGGCCTGTTGTGTTTTCACTTTTAACACCCCTATTTTCTGTTTACACCCCCTGGCCCATTTATTTGATATTTATCATTTTTGACATTTTTATATTTTATTCTGACTTCATTATTTTTTGTATAAATATAAAAAATGCCAAAAATAATTTTCTATATTTTTTCATATTTGTTTGATATTTATTTTATTTTATTAAGTATACATATTTAAAACAAAACTCAAAAATAATACAAAAGATATACTTATTTTCATTTATTTCATTTATTTATATTTAAAAACATTTTCTTGAAAATATTCATTTTTTTTGTAAATAGTTAATTTTTATTTTATGTTTAATATATATATATATATATATATATATATATATATATATATATATATATATATATATATATATATATATATATATATATATATATATATATATATATATATATATATATATATATATATATATATATATATATATATATATATATATATATATATATATATATATATATATATATATATATATATATATTTTTTTTTTTTTTATTTTTTTTATTTTTTTTATTTTATTAAATAAATAAGTCAAAAATACAAAAATATTACATTTTCATTTTTATTATTATTTTGGACCAAAAATATCATTTTTATAATATACTTTTATTTTTTGTATAATTTAGTATATTATTGCACATAATTAATAAATAATATTATTTATTAAGAATTAGGGTTTCTTGCCCTAAATAGGAAAATAGTTAAAATTGATCTTTTTTTTTACATTTCACATTGAAAAAATACTTTTTACATACTAAAAATATTTTGGCATAATACATTCTATTTACATTTATTTATTGTATTTATTTCAATTATTGTACATTTAAAAATTGTATCTTGTACATTCAATTTGGTTGTAATAGTAATCTAGGGTTTAATTTCTTGTCAAATATCCCCAATTCAAATTTGTACCCCCTCCCTATATCATGTTGTAATCGTGTAGCATTTAAATTCCCGCATATTTAAAAGCTTTCAATTATGCCATGCTTAGACCTATGGTTTGTATGCAAATAAAACCAACAATTAGTTTGACCTAATCCAAGATAACATACATGAAAAACAAACATAATACACACTTGCACCCCTAGGGTTTCATCCACTTGTTGCCTTTAAAGATGGGCCATGGTTGCTTGTCAAGTACTTTGGCAAAATAAAAACAATCAAAAAGATCATAGTCCCTCGATGACGCTATCTGAGTTGCCTAAACAAAATGATCAAGTCCCTCAAAAAATTGCCAAAGACACTTGACTCTATTGCTATCATGGTCTATATGATGACCCGCGCCTATCCCGTTAACATCCTAACACAAGGTTGTTCACCAAATATAATGGTGAAACAACACGGTTAAAAGGGTTAAAAACATAAGAAAGATCTTTGAGTAGAATAGGGTAGATAGCTCCTAGTTACTTGATCAAGCTTGCAAAAACATCCTTGCTATTTTCAAAACACACTTCACAACACAATTTCAAAACCCTACTTTCAAACATTGAAAACTTTTCAAAAGACAAAAACACCTTTGTATACATTCAAAAAAGAATTATTACAAAGGTTGCCACAATGATGGCCTCTTTTCAAAATATCTTTCAAAATCACACACAAAGCACCATTTCAAACAATTGAAAAGCACCATTTCAAACAATTGAAAAGCACCATTTCAAACAATAGAAATGCAAAGCAAGTGATCTAAGCAAGTAACTAAGAGCCCAAGGATAACCATGGATAGAAAGGGTGCTAATACCTTCCCTTTCTATAATCTACTCCCCGAACCTAAGAAAACATCTCAAAGGTCTTTCCTGTGCTTTTTGGCCTTTCCTTAGGATAAAATAAGAAGTCAGTGGCGACTCTTGCTAAATCGAAACATTTACGAACACAAACGCAAAATCCCAAGTCAGTTCTCTCACCGTATCACAGAACTGGCGACTCTTCTGGGGATGATCGTCAAAAAGTGGAGTAACCTTAGGGCTTAGATCACCCTTGGCATGACTATTGTTTGCTTTGATTGCTTTACATTTTGGTTCTCTTGTTTGGGCTTGAAATCCTCCACCCGGATTTGGGAAACATTCATAGATAGCAATACATTGTGGAAACTGTGCGGGGTATACCGACACGGTTGAAGCAATAGCTATATTAGTGCGACATATTTGTGAGTACCAGTAGCCTTTGAGTCAATCAAAGAGAATACGGGGCCGCTGAGTGATGTCATTAAGAACTAATGAACTAGAACCTTACTTGACCATCTTGGCCTTTTCATTAGGGGTAGTGAGATGACCGGCTTTGGTGCAGTCCGTAGTTGGTAGATACTCGATACTACACTCATTGAGGGTTGTTTTCTTGGAATATTTTGGTCGCTAGTTAAGTGGCTAAACCAAAACAATGAACATAGAAAACAATCCAATGATATTGAGTTCCTTAGAACCCAGTTACTATTTATAGGACAGGTTTTGAGCCAACTAAACTCAAGAGGGTACTTACTTATGAAACCTCATGCAAGCCTGAAACTAGGGTTTTGTGTGACTTGTCTGTACATGTGCTTGTGCATACATCATGAACATCATAAAGCATCATATGCATCCACTAACCATTTCAAGGGTTTGGATCTTCATCTTTGTTCTTGTTTTGTAGGTCATGGAATTTCTTCGCAGGAAAATAATTCAAGTCAAACTTGTGAGAATCCCTCCTCAACTCAAGAAGCTCACTTCTAGGATTACATAGAATTCTCTCTTCAGTGAAAGACATGGTAGACTCCTCAACTTAGTCAACACCGGTATTGAAGAAGACATGGTGAAAGTACTTTTCCAGTTCTTTCACCCCCTACATCACTGTTTTACATTCCCTGATTATCAGTTGGTGCCTACTTTGGAGGAATTTTCTCAACTCTTGAGAATTCCTATTCTTAATCAACTACCCTACAACGGTAAGGAAAAAGAACCAAAGCCTAAAGATATTGCTCAAGCATTACACTTCCAACCATCTGACATCAAGGGGCATTGGGAAACCAGAAGTGGTGTTAAAGGCTTCTTGGCAAAGTTTTTGTTTGATAAGGCACAAGAATGCTGGAATTCTCTTGATCTAAAAGCCTTTGAAGAGATTGTGGCACTCCTTATCTATGGGTTGGTCTTGTTCCCAAATCCTGACCAACTCATAGATGTGAATGCTGTCAAGATTTTCATATCCAGAAATCCCATACCTACATTGCTTAGGGACATCCTACACTCATTTTACACACGAACAATGAGGAAAAGAGGTGTTCTCATGTGTTGTACTCCTCTCCTCGCAAGGTGGTTTATTTCTCACCTTCTACAATCAGTTTTGAAGAATGAGCAGGGTTTAAGGTGGTCACAATGGTTGATGACCCTCACACATTCTGATGTACATCGGTGTTCTCGGTCCAGAGAAAATGTCATCATCATTGATCGTTGTGGTGAATTCCCTAATGTCCTGTTACTTGGCATTAGGGGAGGCATTACCTACAACCCTTGTCTAGCTTTGAGACAATTTGGATATGCCCGGAGGGATGGCCCTCATGACATGATGATTCCTAACCTAGTTTTTGACTTCGACAACGATGCGCAAGGACTTCGACAAAGGTTCATCAGAGCTTGGAGGATGCCTAACAAGGTGGATAGTAAGACACTGGGGCACAAGAATTCCATCCCCCTTGAGCCTTACCTCAAGTGGGTACGTACCCGCTCCCAGAATCTTATGATGCCATATCCTCACATTCTCCCCTTGATCAAAGAGCTTGTTATGGAAGGAGAGGTTCCATACACCATCCTACATCCTAACATGCCAACATCATGGGAGGAAATGCAAAAGAGTTGGATCCAACTCAAGGAAGAACGAGATACTTTTGAAGCCAGCTTCTATGCCAGTAAGAAGAAGGTTTTAGAGCTCACCCGCTGACTTCACGAGGAGGAAACTCTCAACACCTACATCGCACCAAAGAGGATGCGCAATGTCTTTTTACATTAAGAATTTTGTAATATTTCGCCCATAGGGCACTTATGTACTAACAATTTCTTCTTAATTTGACGTGCGTTCCTTTTTGTTTGCAACAAATTTGAATTTTTAAACCCTTGAATGCATTACATGAATAACATACCATTCATCATATGCATAAACAGGTCTTCAAGCTAGGTTTCCTTATCTTTCTACTGTTTATTTCAGCAAGATGGATTTGGAGCAAACAGTAAAGGACCTACAGGCACAAAATTCACAATTTCAGCAACTCCTCATGACCTTGGCAAAGGGTCAAGAGGATCTCAAAGTTCTACTAGAGAAGAATAAAGAGAAGAAAAAGAAAAAGAGACCGGGGGTAGCCACTTTCGGAAGAAGGTTTGAGGGCGATGCTAGAAGGACTCTTGAGTTCCCTTCAACGTCTGACGAAGGGATTGGCAAGGGGAAAGGAGTTATTGTACCTTCTGAGTCTGAGGTAGAAGAGGAGGAAGAGAAAGAAGACGAAGACTATTCAGAACAACACTATCCACCAGCGAATGACAAGTATAAAAACCATGAAGACAGATTGGCAGCTATGGAGTTGCAGAGGGTACCCAGATTGGATTTTGAGGAACTGGGGTTGGTAGCTGGGATTGTTATCCCTCCCAAGTTCAAGGTGCCAACATTTGCCAAGTACGACGGTCTGTCTTGCCCTAAGATGCACCTGAGGTCGTATGTTAGAAAGATCCAACCTCATTCATCCGATAAAGACCTATGGGTCCATTTTTTCCAAGACAGCTTGTCTGGCACTCAGTTAGATTAGTTTTATCAGCTCGAGAGATCAGAGGTTCACAATTGGGAAGACTTGGAAGCTGATTTCTATCGTCAGTATCAGTACAATGCTGATTTGGCGCCCACTCGTACTCAGTTACAAAGTATGGGGATGGCTTCCAATGAAGGGTTTAAAGAGTACGCGTAGAAATAGTGTGATCTGGCGGGAAGGGTGCAGCCACCGTTATCAGATAGGGAATTAGTTGACATGTTTTTGGGGACCCTGTCTGGCCCCTTCTTCAACCATCTAATCGGGAGCTCTTCTGCGGGATTTACTGAACTGATTCTGACCGGTGAAAAGGTGGAGGCCGGTATTAAAAGTGGAAAGATTCAAAAGGATGCCTCCGCATCCACAGTTGTTAAAAAACCTTTCCCAGCCAAGAAAGAAGCATCTGTTGTGTATTCTCAGAAGGGATTGGGAAGAACTGAGCATCGTCCAACTGTAGGGGCCGTGATGATTCAAAATTCGTCAAATGATCAACCTCATAACAATCAGTCGAGACCTAATCATCAACGGGTAGAACGGCCACAATGGCGGTTCACCCGCATCAACATGACGCCTGCTCAGGTCCTTCCCCATTTGCTGAAGCTGAATCTGACCAGTTTGAAGGAGGCGCCAAAAAACCCTAACACCTCCTCTCCGTACTACCACTCTAATGCTAAGTGTGCTTACCATTCCGATAGTGCTGAACACGATACCAATTGAAATTATGGCTGCAGATACTCAATGTCACGTTCAATGTTATGACACCGTATCTGACTTACTATATGACAGTAAATACAAAAGCAATAAAGAACACAGTCAATTGTTTACCCAGTTCAGTGTGCAACAACACCTACTCTGGGGGCTACCAAGCCAGGGAGGAAATCCACTATAAGAGATGTTAATTCAGGAATAAACCAACCAGTTTATCTCCTTCACTTAAGACCTACCCAATGCAATTCCAATCTAAGTACAACTTAAACCTGAGTTCCTACTCACTCCCCCTCAATCACAGCAGTGATACATAAACCAATTTGACTTAAAAATTGATGAAGACACTCTTCAAAAACAAACACTTGATTAAGCTTCACAGCTTGTTAATCAAGCAACACAATCACTCGTGCTTCACAGCTTTGAGTGATGCACACAGCTAACTTGACTCTGCTTCACAGCTTCAGTCAAGGAACATTCAAACACTCTTGCTTCAAAGCTTTGAGTGCTACACAACCCTTACAATTCGAAACCTATTCCAAGTCACTTATCACAATGATAATTGCTTGGAGTACAATAATCAAATATATACAGATTACAAATGATCTTCTGATCAATAAAAGGGATGCCTTGAAAAACAGCAGCTCTGTTGAATATATAGCAGCTGCAACTTCAGTTAGGGTTTCCACAAAAACCTAGGGTTAATTCCGTTTGACCTAAAGACCAGGTCACAGGACTTTATTAACCAGGTTAAGGTTGAGCTAGGTTACCCCTCAGAAAACGCAGGATTCTGTTCAGGAAAGACTGAGTTATTTTCCTGAAAAAACTCAGACTTATCCAACCTGCAATCCTGTTAGTTCAGAACAGGATGTCATAACATCTGTTATGACATCTGAGAAAACCTGTCTACTGATTTAGCAAAATGTGATCATTTTGCAAAATGCTCAGATACACACTTATAAACATCAGTACTTGAATTACAATATTTTTCTGCAAAGGTACCTAATGAGTCAGTACAAACTAAACTAGAATGTTATGACATCAGTCATGACATTCACACATACACTTGGGATTTACCAAAAATGCAAGCCAATACCTAAACACCTACAAACTCCCCCTTTGGCAGATTTTTGGCTAAAGACCCTAAGCAATCAGAGATAGATAGCAGCAGAATTAAGTGACAGCAGAAAAATAGAATGTCAAGTACTAATTAAGTAAGTACCAAAATATTCTCCCCCTCTTTAGCCACAAATGGGCCAAAGATACATGTTCATAATGATTATACAGTTATCCAAGAACAATTAACAAGAGCAGCAGCAGAAAAAAAACTGAACACACTTCCAAACTCCACCAGATATCAGCACCAACCAGCAACACCACCAAACAGCAACCAACCTTCAAGCACTGTCATCAGATCCAGAGGATTCGGGCTTCTTTCTTTTCTTGTGAGCAATGTCAGCATTCTTCTCTTTGTTTGATGTCTCAACATTCTTAGAGACAACTGGATTTGTTTCAGCATTTGAGCTTTCTTGATTCAGAGGAACAGAAATGCCAGGAACTGAGTGGTTCTCGTTCAGAATTCTTGAAACAATTTTTGCTATTGCTTGATTAACATAGGCTGTCCCTTCCCTATTTGCAATTTCAGGGGGAACTGAAGAAGAAGGATGAGATGGATTACCAGAGGCAGAAGCTTGGGGCTTTCCTGCATGTCTTGTTCTCAACTCTTTGACTTTGGCTGGGTAAGTTGCCATCTCTCTGAGAGGAGTGACCTCAAGAACTTCAGATTCTATGCATGTGGTGATTGCCCTAGAATCTTGGTCAGATGATGACGATGATGAGGATGACGAAGTCGCCATGGTTGAAGACGATGTCTGAGACATTTTGATTGACTTTGAGTAATGGTAGCAGTTTGAGAAAAATCTTTGATTGAGAGGAGGAAACAGGTTGCAAGGACGAGAGAGGTAGGGGGTAAAAGGGAGTCTTTTCAACTTCTTAAAGATTTTGAAGGAATTGTGAAAGTATATGATTAACCCACTAAAGATAGACTTAATAACATTAATTCCTTCAACCTTTGTTTTGAGCAAAATTAATTTCTATAATTTCTTATGTTGGTGAATACCCAACCTGCCCCTCAAATTTTCAAATTTATTTCCAACAAGAGCCTTGGTAGAAGAATCAGTCAGCTGAAGCTTAGAGAAACTATGTTCCAGTTTAAATGACTTCTTCTCCGGAGATTGCTCCCCCTCGAGCAGTTTTCGGACCCTTAAAAGCTTTTACACCTGTTGGGCCCTCTGTGCAAGGCCCAGTGATTGAAGAGTTAAACACCCCTAAAGAAAGACCATATGCTGATAATACCGACAAGGGTAAGGGGATACTGGAAATGCATGTCAGGACGAAGGCTCATGCTGTGGTTATCCCTGACACCACTCAGAAGGAAATGGATGAAATCCTAAAAATAATCAGAAAAAGTGACTACGACGTTGTTGAACAATTAGGGCAAACCCCTTCTAAAATTTCAATGTTGGCTCTTCTGCTCTGTTCTGAGGCCCATGCCAAGGCCCTAATCAAATTCTTGAAGGCGGCACATATTCCCCAAGAGACCTCGACTGACCAGTTTCAGGATTGTGTGGCCAGTCTTACTGCTGACAATGGCCTGGGCTTTTCCGACACTGACTTAACTCCCAAAGGAAGGAAACATAATGATGCATTACATGTTTCAGTTGAATTCCGGGGAACTACTCTCGCCCATGTCTTGGTTGATACTGGTTCTTCCCTAAATGTGCTGCCAAAGAAATCCTTAGACCGTTTGGATTGCGAAGGTTTGACCCTCAAACCTAGTAACATCGTCGTTAGGGCTTTCGATGGTTCCAAAAGAATGGTTCATGGAGAGGTTGATATTCCTATCAAGGTAGGCACCGAAGTATTCAACTCCACCTTCTACGTAATGGACATCCGTCCGTCATACTCGTGTTTGCTAGGAAGACCGTGGATCCATTATGCCAGGGCAGTTACATCCTCCTTGCATCGGATGCTGAAATATCCTATTAAGGGTAAAATCATAACTGTGCACGGAGAGGAAGAGTACATGATCAGTCATCTCAATTCCTTTCGATATGTGGAGTTAGATGGTGAGTTCATCGAAACGCCTTTTCAACATTTTGAGGAAGTTTCTCCCGAGGTAGAAGTTGCGAAGACAATGGTCGAGGCACCTATCGTTCCAAAGCATGCATCTAGGATGGCATCTCTCAAGGACGCGGAGGCTGTGATTAAGGAGGGGAAGAGCACAGTATGGGGCAGTTACCCGACTTTCCCTATAAGACAGACAAGTTTGGGTTGGGTTTTACTGCTGCAGGACAAAAGGCTATGCATCGCTCTAAGATTGGAAGACCACCCGTCAAGATTTCTCACCATGGAATCAATGCTGTAGAAGATGAAGTTGAGGAGAGCCACTTTGAAGATTGGATTTTTCCGACTGTCGAAGGGGGTTTGAGCAATTGGGAAGCAAAGGATTTTATTCCTATCACCTTTATCAACCAGTAATTTTATCTTTGAACAATTTCCCATTCTTATGGTCTGTAATAACTAAAACAATTCGCACACTATTTTCACCTCATGCCTTGCCCGGGGCATGTAGGTCCATTTGTAAGGGCTTAATTTTCTTCATAATCATATGCCATGTTTTAATGAATCATTGGACGTTTTTCATCTATAAATCGCTGTGTTCATTTTCTTTCCTTTTGCATTTTTGTTTGTTTAAGGATGGTTATCCCTTACACACACCCACACTCACAAATGCAGGTACCCATCCACTCCGGATTCCATGGGTGACTATTCTGCTTTAGCCTTTGATAACTCTGAAGATTTGGTTAATCATGTTGAGTACGAAGTTGACAAAGATTGTGAAGTGCCGGGAGAGTAGCCATACTTCTACAACAAGAAGAGAGGGTTATTCTGCCTCATGAAGAGTTGCTAGGAACCATCAACTTAGGGACAGAAGAGGACAGGAAGGAAGTAAAAGTGGGTGCCAACCTGGAACCGAATGTCAAGGAGCGCTTAGTGCAGTTGTTGAATGAATACATTGAAATCTTCACTTGGTCTTATGAAGACATGCCAGGGCTAGACACCGACATCGTGGTTCACCGTCTCCCTACAAGAGAAGATTGTCCACCGATCAAGCAAAAGGTTCTCCGAATAAGGCCTGACATGTCTGAAAAGATTAAGGCTGAAGTAATGAAGCAATTCAACACTGGATTTCTGGCTGTTACTACCTATCCACAATGGGTTGCTAACATTGTGCCCGTGCCAAAGAAGGATGGAAAAGTCAGAATGTGCGTGGACTATCGAGATTTAAACAGGGCTAGACCTAAAGATGATTTTCCACTACCACATATCGACATCTTGGTCGATAACACAGCTCAGCACAAGGTGTTCTCCTTCATGGATGGGTTCTCGGGATACAACCAAATCAAAATGGCCCCCGAAGACATGGAGAAAACTACCTTTGTCACGCAATGGGGTACCTTCTGCTACAAAGTGAAGTCGTTCGGACTGAAGAACGCAGGGGAAACTTACCAACGCGCCATGGTAGCTTTGTTTCATGATATGATACATCATGAGATCGAAGTTTACGTGGACGACATGATAGCTCGATCACAGACAGAAGAAGAACACCTTGAACATTTTCAAAAGCTGTTTGCCAGGTTGAAGGAGTATAAGCTCATACTGAATCCAAGCAAGTGCACTTTTGGAGTTAAGTCTGGTAAACTTCTGGGATTTATTGTCACCAACAAGGGCATTGAGGTTGATCCAGCTAAAGTAAAAGCTATACAAGAAATGCATGCCCCCCGTACTGAAAAGGAGGTAAGAGGATTCTTAGGACGCTTGAACTATATTGCGAGGTTCATCTCTCACCTGACATCTACCTGCGAGCCAATTTTCAAATTGTTGAAGAAAGATCAGGTAGTTGAATGGAACGATGATTGTCAAGTTGCTTTTGATAAGATCAAGGAGTACTTACTAGAACCTCCTATTCTGATGACACCCGTCGAAGGAAGGCCGTTGATCATGTATCTGACTATTTTGGATAACTCAATGGGGTGCGTGCTGGGCCAACATGACGAGTCTGGTCGAAAAGAGCATGCCATTTATTAACTTAGCAAAAAGTTTACCGACTGTGAGACTCACTACTCACTGCTCGAGAAAACTTGATGCGCTTTGGTATGGGCTGCTCGCCGGCTAAGGCAGTATATGTTGACTCATACCACTTTGTTGATTTCCAAGATGGATCCGATCAAGTATATCTTCGAGAAGCCTGCTTTATCTGGAAGAATCGCTAGATGGCAGATGATCCTGACTGAGTATGACATTCAATATACTACCCAAAAAGCTATAAAAGGGAGTGTACTAGCTGACCATCTAGCTCATCAAGCCGTCGAAGATTATCAATCTATGAGATTCGACTTCCCTGACGAGGACATCATGACTTTGGACAACATCGAAGGTAACGAACCGTATGACGGACCTGAACAAGGATCCCGATGGACCCTGTACTTTGATGGTGCCTCAAATGAACTTGGAAACGGTATCGGTGCGGTACTCATTTCTCCATAGGGTTTCCATACACCCTTCACTGCCCGACTTTGTTTCAGCTGTACCAACAACATGGCCGAATACGAAGCTTGCATCTTTGGTCTCAAGGCTGCTATAGACTTGGGAATCAAATCTTTGGTCGTATTTGGGGACTCGGCTTTGGTTATCAGTCAAGTCAAAGGAGAGTGGGACACCAAACATCCTAACCTTATTCCATACAAAGAACATGTCCTGACTTTGTTGCCTCATTTACTTTCGAGCACTTCCCGCGAGAAGAAAATCAGCTAGCAGATGCTCTGGCTATAATGTCTTCCATGTTTAAACTCAACTGGGATAACGAGGCTCCCCAAATTACCATCGAGCGAATGGACGAACCTGCGCACTGTCATGAGATTAATACCGAAGAAGTAGTGGAACAACCCTGGTTTCATGAAATCAAAAGGTATCTCCAGACTAGAGAATACCCTGAAGGAGCTTCCGTCAATGACAAAAAGTTCTTAAGGAGATTTGCTGCCGAGTTCTTCCTAAGCAATGGCATCCTTTATAAGCGCAGTCATGATTATGTTTTACTCCGATGCATGGACAAAGCCGAAGTAGAGTTGATCATGACCGAGGTACATAGTGGCACATTTGGCACTCACTTGAGCGGACATACGATGGCTAAGAAGATTCTAAGGGCAAGATACTACTGGTCTACCATGGAAGTTGATTGTCACCAACATTCTCGTACTTGCCACAAATGCCAAGTCTACGCCGACAAGGTACATATTCCTCATGTTCCTCTCAATGTTCTGACAGCTCCTTGGCCATTCGCAATGTGGGGCATTGACATGATTGGAGAGTTCAAGCCCACGGCGTCCAATGGACATCGCTTCATCTTGGTCGCTATTGATTATTTTACCAAGTGGGTCGAAGCGGCTTCCTTTGCCTCTGTTATAAAGAATGTGGTTGCCCGATTCATCAAGCAGAACCTCATATGCCGGTATGGTGTCCCCGACAGGATCATCACAGACAACGGTACAAATATGAACAATACTATGATCACCGCTCTATGCGAACAGTTCAAGATTTATCATCACAATTCATCTCCCTATCGGTCGAAGATGAACGGTGTTGTTGAAGCCGCGAACAAAAATATCAAGAAGATCATTCAAAAAATGACAGTTACCTACAAAGACTGGCATGAGATGTTACTGTTTGCTCTTCATGGATATCGTACCACGGCACGTACTTCAACAGGGGCAACCCCATTTTCTTTGGTGTATGGCATGGAGGTTGTCCTACCCATGGAAGTTTAGATTCCTTCCTTAAGTATTATGAAGGACGCTGGTTTAAGTGAACACGATTGGATTCAGACTCGGCTTGATCAACTCAATTTGATCGACGAGAAGCGACTTACTGCTGTTTGCCATGGTCAGACGTATCAAAAACGAATGATCAAGGCTTTCAACAAGAAAGTCAGGCGTCAGATATATCAAGTCGGAGATCTTGTAATCAAGCGGATCATCTTACTGCAAAGCGATCCCAGGGGCAAATAGACTCCTACTTACGAAGGACTATTTGTGATCAAGAGCATCTTTTCTGGTGGGGCAATCATTTTGACCACCATGGACGACGACGATTTGCCACACCCTACGAACACAGACATAGTCAAAAGATACTACGCATAAAACAACCCGACAAGTTGAAAACCCGAAAGGGCGACTTGGGTAAAAATGGGCATCCCGGTGAACCGAAAACCCGAAAGGGCGGTTCAGGCAAAAATTAGGGATAAAACAAAAAAAAATATGTACACCCGGCAAGTTGAAAACCCGAAAGGGCGACTTGGGCAAAAAAGGGTTTCCCGGTGGATCGAAAACCCGAAAGGGCGATTCAGGCAAAAGTTAGGGAATTAAAGCGTATGACTGTGTCTCGTCAGATCACTTTAAAGAACAATATCTTCATCAACAAGCTCCGAGCTTCTGATCAACCTAGTCATCGACGGACGAAGCAACAAATGGACAAGATATTCAGAGTTGTGAAGGCTATAGCAGAATGGGAATCCCATGGAATTATTACACATAGCCATCTTTCTTTTGTATAAAAATTTTCCAATTTTTGCGATAACATTATCTTACTAGGATGTCTGTCTCCTTTGTATAAAGATACTCACAAAAGTTAAATACAAATATGCTTCGAAGTGCAGAAATTTGCTTGCCTTTCTTTTCTTTTTACACTTATGTTTTATTTTAAAACGTCCAATGTTTTGTTAAAAAGGCATATACATTTGAACATAATCACTGCTTACAAATAAAACGAAATTGAAAAAAGATAATTACTGATAGTTTGAAGGTGTAGGAAGATATCTTTATGCCATTTCAGAATAAATCCCCTACAATACATCATTCGGATCCTCAACAAAGCTAAAAATTGGAATATATTTCCCCAGCGGGGTTAAGCTTCAAGATCCTTGACGGAGCCATTGCTTTCTAAAGCTTGATTCCCCAGCTAAGCTGAATTTCAAAATTCCCATCAGAGTCAAGTTTCAGGATCCCTAGTGGAGCCCAAAAAACCTGAAAATCCTATCCCCGGCGGAGCCAGAATAGTGAGCATTTCCCCACAGATTTATTTCCCAGTAGATTGAAGATTCTCAGTCTCATTTCTCCAGCAGAGGTCTCCCAGGTTTTAACTCACCGGTAGAGATTCTTCAAAGTTTCCCTTATTCCCCAAGCAGTCAGCAAGGGTTTCTCATCTTCAAATCCTCAGCATCGGTCAAGGATTTATTTTCCCCGGCAGCAGTCAAAGATTTCGTTATCTCCATCTATCCAGATTTTATCTTCCTCAACAAGATGACTACTCAGCTTACATGCATAACCATTACATTCATATATCATAAACATTGATGAAATATAGTTCATTGCATCATACATATTATGCAGCATAACTTTGTGTTTTAGCTAACATTTTATCCTTTTCAGGATAAGATTAAAAGGCTATCGTTAACAATTATTCAGATACAGTATGGATACACCCCAGATACGGCAGTCATTCTATTACTCATTCGGAATTTCAAGTCAGATA
This sequence comes from Vicia faba, assembly GCA_948472305.1. Classification (NCBI taxonomy): domain Eukaryota; kingdom Viridiplantae; phylum Streptophyta; class Magnoliopsida; order Fabales; family Fabaceae; genus Vicia; species Vicia faba. The sequence goes on from OX451741.1 coordinate 1,398,388,836, forward strand.
CACTACAGATACACCCCAGACACGGCGGTCATTCTACTACTCATTCATACTTCAGCAATCCGATACAGACTAGATACGCTCCAGACACGGCGACCATTCTATCTCTCATTCAGATTCAATTATCAACCTCAAGTTCAGATATGCTCCAGACACGGATGCCATTCTGACCCTTACACCAGCGGTTTGATTCCCTCAGTGCAGTCGCCACAGAAGTCATTCTACTACTCATACAGATCTCAACTTCAGATACAGTCCGGATAGGCTCCAGACGCGGTTGCCATTCTGTTACGCATTCAGAGTTTATCCCCAGCACACAGTTTCTCCATACATAGATATTTCTCTGTTACCCGGATACAATACAGATACACTCCAGACACGGCAGTCATTCTGATATTCATTCAACATTCAAACACGGTTACAGCTCAGATACGCCCCAGACGCGGACGCCATTCTTTTGCTCATACAAACTCAGTCTCCAGATACAGTTCAAGTGTATTCCAGACACGGATACCATTTTGATACTCATTATTTTGGCCTACAGCTTTGCAATTCAACAAAGGTTCTTGGATGGCATCTTTAAGCCCATCTCCAGCAAGATTCTTCCATCTCCAAATGGCATTTTTAAGCCCATTCCCGCACCTATGTTTTGACGAGTGCAAATTTACGGGCACTCTAGTGTCCAATCTTCTTTTACCTTCGAGTCGCGAAAGGCAAGCTTGCCAATCTAACTCTTCAGGTTCAAGAAGATTGAACAGGGGCAACTGTTGTACCCCAAAATTTACCCTCTCATTTCATCAACACTTTCTCATCACAAGACTCTTGGAATTCAGGATCAAGCTAGGGTTTGCTCTGCTCAAGACCCCTCCTTGCATTGTTAACCCAAATTAGGGTTTGAGTTTTCACAAGGATATTTTTACCTACAATACCCAAATTGACTTTCATGCTCCATGTTGGGTTCACAAGTTTGCCCATACCAAGTTTCAAGCCTTGATTCAAATCTTTGCCCAGTTAATTAGACAGTCAATGGCAAACCAAGCTCACATATGGACTCAAGGACTCAATGACATTGTCTTGACCCATTCAACAAGTTCAAAAGATCTCAAATGCATAGGATTGACAGATGAATTTTTCAGTCAACTAATCAAAATTTGACTGTATACTGAAAAGTCAAACTTTGACTTTTGGGTCAAAATCAAGTGCCAAGGGTCATTTTTCATCAAGACATGTCAAATTATGAAACTTGTTCATCAAGAAACCCAAAAATGCAAATTAGGGTTTAAAATGGAAAAATTTCATAACTTAGAAATTTTCTAAGTTATGAAATTTCTTATTTTTTCCTAACTTTGTCCCATTTTTTCACCATGATGCAAATGGATTCAAACAAAACTTGCAACATGAAAGTTGTATTTCATCACAAAGTCTACAAATTTGATTCACAAAGTTTTCTCAAAAGAAGCTTGTATCTCAAGTTATGATTTTTGGAACAAGGGTACCTAAAACTTTTAACTTATAGAAAATTTGCCCTAATTTAGGCAGAATTTTGACCCATCTTCTTGGCCATTTTTCACATAGTTCCATTTGGAGTTTCAAGTTTCATTACAAAGAGGGATTGTAGTACATGTTCCAAGATTTCCAAATTGTCCAATAACTTCTCAAACACCCTTGTGGTTAGAGAGAATCGAATGCTTGAAGTTGGCAAAAACTCACTTTTGTCCATGGCCAATACACGTTCATAACAACTTGCAATTCTGATCTAGCTAGCTTGGTTCAACATTAGAGGCCTCAAAACCAATTTGCACTCCATAATTTAATTCCAATCCATCAGTCTAAGCCTTTGTTTTGTTCACTTGGACATTATACACAAGATTAAGCCTTAAGTAGAAAAAGGCAAATTGCCATTTTTGCCTAATTTCACTTTATGTCAAAACCAAATCCTTGAGGCATGGGGGCCAGATCTTTGAAGCAAGATCAAGTCCATTAATTCCAGTAACCAAGAACAAAAGTTGCAGCATGATAGGAGGGCTTGTACAGGGCTATAACATCATTTCCATTCTCTTGCTTCAAGTAGAAGAAAGGTGGCAAAACATAAGCGATCTCTCATATCTGTTAACACAAACTTACAAGAACTTTGTGAACAAGTTCCATACATCCCAACAAGCCTAAAGCACGACCCTTTCATCACTAAAAACTCCTCATACTCAGAATCACTGTTTTTCTGCAAAACAGAGCAAGTTCTGCATCTTGCAAGCCACAACCAATTTTCATCGTGCGTTTTGTCCTAAGATAGTTCTAACACCTTCCAATCAACTCACCTGAACTATCTCAAGCTCCCATTGCAAGCTATAACACCTCTAACACACTTTGCCATTTTCATTTCAAAGCTCTGCAGGTTGAGTTCTACAGCACGATTCAAGTTGTTTCAAAGCAAGCCAAGCATTGAAGAAGCTTCCTTGGACCTCAGGCAAGCTCAACAAAAGCTCAAACACCATTGAAGGTTGCTACATTGTCCAGCTCGAAGTCAACTGAAACAGGTATTTCATGGGCTTCTGTCTCTTTATTTAGGAATGGTTAGGCTTAGGTTTGTGAATGAAATATGTTATACTCATAGCCCTGAAACCATACATATGCTTAGTTTTCATTTACATTAATTGTGCTGAGAGAATTTCACTCATGAACTTTCTGAAAAAACTAGGTTAAAAATTAGGACCATAGAAATTCTCCCTGGTCTTTGAGAGTTAACCCAAGTTTTTTAGATGGTTGAATTCGTTGTTTAATTCTCTACAATGTTCATGTTATGAGTTTTGTCAAAAAATCAAAGAATCAGGAGTTAGCCATTGATACACAGAAGCGCGTGTTTTGTGAACAAGAGGAAGAAGAAGAAGTCTGGTGGGCTGGGCCTGTTGTGTTTTCACTTTTAACACCCCTATTTTCTGTTTACACCCCCTTGGCCCATTTATTTGATATTTATCATTTTTGACATTTTTATTTTTTATTCTGACTTCATTATTTTTTGTATAAATATAAAAAATGCAAAAAATAATTTTCTATATTTTTTCATATTTATTTGATATTTATTTTATTTTATTAAGTATACATATGTAAATAAACTATTTTCTTTTTAAAACAAAACTCAAAAATAATACAAAAGATATACTTATTTTCATTTATTTCATTTATTTATATTTAAAAACATTTTCTTGAAAATATTCTTTTTTTTTTTGTAAATAGTTAATTTTTATTTTATGTTTAATATATATATATATATATATATATATATATATATATATATATATATATATATATATATATATATATATATATATATATATATATATATATATATATATATATATATATATATATATATATATATATATATATATATATATATATATATATATATATATATATATATATATATATATATATATATATATATATATATATATATATATATATATATATATATATATATATATATATATATATATATATATATATATATATATTTATTTTATTAAATAAATAAGTCAAAAATACAAAAATATTACATTTTCATTTTTATTATTATTTTAGACCCAAAATATCATTTTTATAATATACTTTTATTTTTTGTATAATTTAGTATATTATTGCACATAATTAATAAATAATATTATTTATTAAGAATTAGGGTTTCTTGCCCTAAATAGGAAAATAGTTAAAATTGATCTTTTTTTTTAAATTTCACATTGAAAAAATACTTTTTACATACTAAAAACATTTTGGCATAATACATTCTATTTACATTTATTTATTGTATTTATTTCAATTATTGTACATTTAAATATTGTATCTTGTACATTCAATTTGGTTGTAATAGTAATCTAGGGTTTAATTTCTTGTCAAATATCCCCAATTCAAATTTGTACCCCCTACCTATATCATGTTGTAATAGTGTAGCATTTAAATTCCCGCACATTTAAAAGCTTTCAATTATACCATGCTTAGACCTATGGTTTGTATGCAAATAAAACCAACAATTAGGTTGACCTAATCCAACATAACATGCACGAAAAACAAACACAATACACACTTGCACCCCTACGGTTTCATCCACTTGTTGCCTTTAAAGATGGGCCATGGTTGCATGTCAAGTACTTTGGCAAAATAAAAACAATCAAAAAGATCATAGTCCCTCGATGACGCTATCTGAGTTGCCTAAACAAAATGATCAAGTCCCTCAAAAAATTGCCAAAGACACTTGACACTATTGTTATCATGGTCTATACGATGACCCGCGCCTATCCCGTTAACATCCTAACACAAGGTTGTTCACCAAATACAATGGTGAAACAACACTGTTAAAAGGGTTAAAAACATAAGAAAGATCTTTGAGTAGAATAGGGTAGATAGCTCCTAGTTACTTGATCAAGCTTGCAAAAACATCCTTGCTATTTTCAAAACACACTTCACAACACAATTTCAAAATCCTACTTTCAAACATTGAAAACTTTTCAAAAGACAAAAACACCTTTGTATACATTCAAACAAGAATCATTACAAAGGTTTCCACAACGATGGCCTCTTTTCAAAATATCTTTCAAAATCATACACAAAGCACCATTTCTAACAATTGAAAAGCACCATTTCAAACAATTGAAAAGCACAATTTCAAACAATAGAAATGCAAAGCAAGTGATCTAAGCAAGTAACTAAGAGCCCATGGATAACCATGGATAGAAAGGGTTCTAATACCTTCCCTTTCTATAATCTACTCCCCGAACCCAAGAAAACATCTCAAAGGTCTTTCCTATGCTTTTTAGCCTTTCCTTAGGATAAAATAAAAAGTCGATGGCGACTCTTGCTAAACCGAAACATTTGCAAACACAAACGCAAAATCCCAAGTCAGTTCTCTCACCGTATCACACCAATCAAGCCCTTGAACAACTTTGAAGACCAATTTCCTCTTTTAACCTTCTCTACCCACACTATATAGTGCAGTGCAAGCCTCATTTCACGAGGAGGACGCTCCCATTACAAGAATTTCAGATCTGAGTTTTCCACCATTTTTCTGCAAGTTGCTTCGATTCTCTCATCTTCATCGCACATTTATCAAATTTCCTGTGGATTCATCCTTCTTGAAGTGTGTATATCAAGATCATGGAGTTTGTTTGCTTCTTTAACTAAGGGATAAATATTTCCAATTTCACATTGAAGTAAGCTTCTTGAACTTCATTTTACTATTTCTTGTTTGATTTGTTGAATTACTTCATGTTTATGAGTTGATAGCTGGCCAAACAATAGGTTTGACGTATAATTTTGTTTGAAATGGAAGAATGGATCGTTGTTTGAACTTTTGAATAATTCATATTCAGTGAGTTTTTGCAATTTTCGCATCCAGATTTCTAATTGCCTAGTCAATCTTTTTGAGATCTATAAGTGTCGTGATGTAGAGGTTAGATCTGGCTTTATTTTGAGCTTTGAATCATTGATTTTGGTGGAGAAATAAGGGAGAAGTATTGATAAGAACATGAGGTTTGAACTGAGAAAAACACGCATTTAGGGCTTTGTCTTGAGGTTGAAGATGATGAGGTTGCGCTCCCTGATTGGATGATTCAAATTTTTAATGCATTTCATATTATTTGGTTTTATTTGATTTTCTGATTTTATTTTTGTGAACGAAACATTTTCAAAGATCATGAAAAAATTACCATAGGCCAATAATAATTTCTAGTATTTTCCATATTTTTTTTGGAATTTTTTCTAAATGTTTTGATTGGTTTAAAATTTCATAAGTTTAATTAATTGTTTGTTTAAAGATTATTTTTATTTTAATAGTTCTTTTGATCTAAAAATTCCACAAAAAAATGTTTGGAACTCATAAAATAATGTAGAAATTGATTCTGATTTTGGTTTAGCATTTTTTCTATTTTTGATTAGAAATTTAATTTGAGAAGTTTATTTTGAATATTTGTTGCATAATTTTTGTTTTAATACTTCCTTTAATTCAAAAATCCTCAAAAAATCATGTAAGTTTGTTTTAAATCATAGAGTCTGAATATAATTTTATTTTGACCTTTTAATGACTTTTGACTAGGGTTTACATTTTTACCTTTAAATAATAGTTTAATTGTTAATTGTTTGTTTGATTTTTATCTTAATATTTCCTTTAATTCAAAAATTCCACAAAAACATCAAGGATGTGAGTTTTTAATTCTAATATTTGAATATAATTTTTTTTGGATATTTTTATGATTTTTTATTAGAATTTTACTTTTGAGATATGAATATTTGTTTAAATGGTTAATTGTTTGAATTTGATTTCATTTGACTTTTCTTTAATTTAAATAAATGTGAAAAAATATGTATTCTGACATTTAGGGTTTCTTTATGATTTGAATGATCTTGGTTTGAATTGTTTGAATTTTGACTTACCTAATTAATATTTAAGATTAAAATCCAAACAATTAGGGTTTTGTAGCTTATTGTGCAAGTTTCATTTTCAAAACCATTATGTCCTGGATTTTCAATGGAATTTAAGTCTTGATTATGGTTCATGAATGTATTGAGGATCTGAAAACCATTTTTCTTGAATTATTTGACTTGGTTTGATATTTTTCCACAAATTATTTTGAAAGCTTGTCTAGTTTGGTAATTTGGCCAACTAGTTTTGAACTTTGGGCCTCATTTGATCCCCTCCTCAACCATTCATGAATCTAAGACTTACTTTCTGACTTTTACACACTTCAAAGATGCTAAGAATTTTTTGGTTTGAATTATTGATCCTTGTTTCTATTTTTGATGTATTTTTAAAGTGAAGGTACCCAATTAATGTTGCATATCTTGTTGCAATTTGTTTGATGGCCAATGAACTTGAGTGAGGCCTATGATTGAGAACCTAATGATCATGTTGGTTCTGTATCCACATAAACTCAAGCAATTTCACTTAATGCCCTATGTTTGAATGTTTGAACCTTTTGATGCATTGTGTGGGATTCCTCTTCTATTATGCTTGTGAGCTGTGATGAATTAATTGTGCATGATTGAATTGTGGTTGCTACTGACCTTCATGGTATTTGATTGTATTTTTCTCAAGCTCCCATGATCCTTGATTGATATTCAATTGTCAACTCAACATGGTGATAGAAAGGAGCAACATTCCTCTAACTTTTGACCAAATTGTGCATATGCCTTCTTTCTTTTTGTCTATCATATCTAATGTTTTGATAGTTGTTATCATGTTTTCTCATTTCATTATGGTGTCATCATCCATCCCTTATGTGAGTCATCATTCAATTTATTGGAATACTAACTTGGTTGTTGAATGTGTGAGGTACTTTGAGAAAAGTTTTCCACTTTTGACTTGAGGCTACTGTGTTTCACTTTATTTATGGAACACAACTTATTGTATTGGCACCACTCTTGTGCTTGGCATATTTGATAGTCTATGCAGGATATATACATGTGATTATAAATGCTATACATTTCCCATGGGATCTATTCATATCTGAAAATCTCAATACTTACATCCTGATGGTGTAATTTCTGACTTGATTTATCTGCTGATGCCAGCTTGCTTGAAGTTCTCTGGGTTTCTTTTATTCTTGCACAGTTACTACAGATAGTTATCCGTTTGGTATTTCACTATTTCCTTTTTTCTATTTTCATAGTTCTATGTTGCATGATGGGACCTCTGTTGCTGATATATGTCAGGAGGCCCTCTGTTTTTGTTTGATACATGTGTTGTGTTTGTTTCTTTAACTGTTGATCGATGAGTCACTCAATTTAGAAATTGAGATCACGACTTCTCTCTCATTGCATGTTCCCTATAGGATGTTTATTTCTTTGTTTCTTTAATTGTTGATCGATGAGTCACTCAATTTAGAAATTGAGATCACGACTTCGCTCTCATTGCATGTTCCCTATAGGATAGTTTTGTTAAGCTTCCTTTGACATGTTAATTAAGGTAGGAATCCATGTATGCTAACATAGGATAGGAATTTCCTGTATCCTCAACCTTAGGGTCAACCTTTGTATGATAACACTAGGGATAGTGCTAGGCTAGTTTCCCTTAGTTGTTTTTCCTTCCTTTGCATTTTGCATCTTAAAACAAAAACTGTTTTCTTGGAAAATCATAAAACACCTCTAATAAACTCAAACCCTTCTTCAAGGTAAAAGATACAAACCAATCTTATTTGTTTGAGCGCCTCTTGGTTTTGTTCTTAAACCTTATAGCCGATGTTTCGCCATCGCACATTTGTTTGAAGCCGATGTTTCGCCATCGCACATGTTTGTTATCCTACTTTGATTCTCAATATAATTGTTAGGTGTGATGTTTTATCATCCATTTTATTAATGTTTCACCATCCTTTCCATGCTACTTTGATATCTTATAGCCGATGTTTCGCCATCGCACATTTGTTTGAAGCCGATGTTTCACCATCGCACATGTTTGTTATCCTACTTTGATTCTCAATATCATTGTTAGGTGTGATGTTTTATCATCAGTTTTATTGATGTTTCGCCATCTTTGCCACGATACTTTATTATCTTTTGGCCGATGTTTCACCATCGCACATTTGTTTGAATCCGATGTTTCGCCATCGCACATGTTTGTTATCCTACTTTGATCCTCAATATCATTGTTAGGTGTGATGTTTTGTCATCCGTTTTATTGATGTTTCGCCGTCTTTGCCATGATACCTTGTTATCTTATAGGCGATGTTTCGCCATTGCACATTTTTTTGAAGCCGATGTTTCGCCATTGCACCTGTTTGTTATCCTACTTTGACTCTCAATATCATTGTTAGGTGTGTTGTTTTATCATTTGATGTTTCACCATCTGTGACATGTTACTATGTTATTATTTAGTCGATGTCTTACCATCTCATTTGTTTGTTGTTTTGTCATCTTGACTGTTTTTGTTTTCTTAACTAAAAAAAACAAACCAACCAAAATATATGAGCCAAACTACGGCTGCTCTAATTCCTTAAAATGGATACGTAGGCATTGGGGTAGGGCCCAACCGAGCATAAACTTTATTTTCCCTACATTGTTTTCTTTTGTTTCTTTTCTTTCGCATGCATTCCCTTTTCAGCTTTAAGCCATAGACATAGGATTTGACCACACCCATTAGATTAGACAACAAGAGTGGATACCGTAGAGTACTACGGGCGTGTGGGGTGCTAATACCTTCCCCTCACATAATAGACTCCCTTACCCGATCTCTCGGTCAAAAGACCGTGATTTCTCCCTTTTCAGGTTTTCTCGATGTTTAACTTTCCCTTTCGGCGGGATAAAAGACATTCGGTGGCGACTTCATTGATGTTTCATTACATCTAGATGACGGGTTCGGTCGGGTGGTTTCAGCTGGTGACTTCACTGGGGACAGATTGACCTCTTGTTGGTCCATCCAGGAGTCGATCCTAGCTCTTGTTTGTTTTCTCTTTTGGGTGTTTATTTTACCTCTTTGCATATTTATCTGTTTGCATTGCATCCTATGTGTGCTTTACTTTCTGCATACTGGATTTGGCTGGACTGTTTGGATTATGGATTTCTTGGTGGGTGGGTTGTTCCATGAGGTAAAAGGCCTCGTACCCAGGCTATGAGTGAATTCCATAGGAACTAGGAATAGAGTGGCCATGGCAGCTATGAGGCGGATGCTTTGTAGACCTGACCATGAGACCCATGACTTCAGAGGTAGTTCGAATAGGTGTTATCGTATGATGATACTGACATTCGAGCTCTTGTACTCTGATTTGGCTTTTAACCTTACCTTGACCTAGACTACACCCGTGAGAGGGGCGGGAAAACTTTTCTTACAGGTACAGGTACTGTTGGTGACTTTGTGTTGCGAAGGTGACTTAGGGTCCCATGATAGTTTTGAAGCTTTGGGATTTTCTTTTGATCTTGAGTGGTGTTGTTCTGTAATGGTCCAGCCATTATCCAGAGTGAAACTTTGATCCTGTCATGTTGCATCATAGCATATTTATTTCTAAAAATGTGATGTATAAAAAAATAACTAGCATGCGCATGTCATCTTCCAGGGACATTTGAGAGTCTTCTTTCCATCAGAAATGGTTGGCCTCCTGTCAAATGAGTTTGATTCAGTTTATGTTAAAGAGCCCAACAGACATACGTTCGCTTATCAGATTCCTACTATTGATGTGTCCGAATTGAAGAGGCTGAGTTCTTATTTGAAGGGTGATGTTCTGATTATTCAACAAAAATTATGGAAATTTGTTACTAATCCTTAACACTCCAGTTGACCCAATGGCTTTGATCACCCTCCTCCAGTTCTATGACCATGAATTACGATGTTTTACTTTTCAAGATTATCAACTAGTTCCCACACTAGAAGAGTACGCGTAGCTGCTTAATACCAAGTTGTCCGATGAAGTTCCTTTTGTCCAAGTGCCAGAGAAGCCGAAGTTCGAAGTTATGGTTGAAATTATTCATTTGAGTTGGAAAGAGGTGAAAGACAAATGGAAATCAAGTGAGGATACTACAGGGTTTTATTTGGATTTCTTAGTGAAGAAAGCTGAAGACTGGGCAAAGAAAGGGAATTGGAGTGACTTCAGCTCTCTGTTTGCTCTCATGATATACGAGATCATCCTCTTCCCTCGAAATAAAAATTTTATGGGTTTGACGGCTATTTGTGTTTTTAGAAATAAGAACCTGGTACCGACACTCTTGGCAGATACTCTTTACACCATTCATTTCAGGCACGGGAAAGGAGGTAATGTAAGTTTATGTCATTCGATGTTGTATTAATGGTTTAAGTTGCACCTATCGATAAGTGGCCCTTTCATGGATACCAGGCATTCTCTCCAATGGTCATCAAGACTTGTCAACCTTACTTCATTTGATATCCAGTGGAATTATGACATGGGGGAAGTACGAAGTATTATCACTAGCTGTGGAGATTTCCCTATTGTTCCCCTCATAGGAACTAAGGGGTGCATCAACCATAATCATGTGCTTGCTTATCATCAATTGGGATATGCAATGGATGGACCGCCAAAGGTTGAGGAGGTGTCTGAATCAGTGTATTTTGTTAGAGGAAGTGATCCTGTGATGTTGAAAAGAGTGACAAGTGCTTGGAAGGGAATTCACAAGAAGGATAGAACTACTTTGGGAAAGAAGGTTCCTATTGCTAGGGTTCTTTACTTGGAATGGATTAGAGCCAGGGTTAAGATTTTACGGTTACCATTTGCAAGGTTGGCTCCTATATGTGAGAAACCTCCTACTGTTCTGAGTAACACGGTGCCTACCGGGGTGTTCACCCAAGTTCATGTTGAGAACATTCAACTTCGTGCAAAAGGCCGTGAGGCAGGGATGAAACTTTATTGGGTAGATCAAGAAAGGGCCGACTTAGCTCGCAAACTCAAAGAAGCTCAAGGAGAAACTTTTGATGCAACCAGTTTTAGGAAGAGATCTCATGCTGAAATGGAAGAAGAGTTGAGTAAGACCCAGCAAGAGTTCCAGAAGCTTCAGGCATCTGAGAATAGCTACAGGAAGAAGATTCAAAACTTGGAGAAACAGCTCAAAGACAAATATGCTCAGCTTAAGAAGGAAGTAGCCCAGAGGCATGTCGCAGAGGATCGATTTCAAGAAAGTAAAGTAGTCGCATTACAACTTTTGAAAGAGAAGGTCAGGCTCAAAGAGTATTTTCAACACCTTGAAGCGTGTCTTGTTCCGGAGATTTAGTTTTTGTTACTTACTTTGGTGTATTTGGTCACCCCCAGGATTGTTGGCAGGGACCATTGTTTGTTTTTATTATTCAGTTTTTTGTTAAGTTTACTTCGAAACATGTATTTTGTTGTTTATCATTACACTCTTAAATGTCCGAAGTCACTAGAACATCGTTTCTTTTGTTTGTAAATAATTGAAGTGTTTGTCTTATTGTCCTTTTTCCCCCTTGATTCTATGTTTGATCTTTGGTTGCACGCCGTGATTGATGAATAAAAGGACTCTTGAATACCAGGAAATGACAAACATATCATGCATATCATGCATTTCATAACATTACAGGTTATCTCAAGACGGTATTCTTATTCTTCTGCTTTTCTTATTCAAAATTCAAGATGACTACTCATCGGTATTCCACCAGAAACAATTTTCCAAGACAGATGGAACAAGTTCAAGTTGAACTTGCTGAAATGAGGGCCTAGATGGCTACTCAGATGACCCAGTTCATGGAGGTCATCACCAATGTGAATCGCCGGCAGGAGGAACTGGCTGCCATTGTCAACAACCAGCATCGCTATCCAGTGGATGGTGGAAATCAAGGGCTCTATCAGGACATTTTTCTAGGATTGGGGGATGTGCAAGATCATCCTGTTGGAAATTTTCACGGGATGCCCGGAAACCCTTTTGTGCTCAACGTAAGACAGTTTCCCCCGTCTCCAGAACCTCATCTTGTGGGGAACAGAAGAGATAATCAGGGCGGTGTAAGGAACTATCAGGAGCAGGATTATGACTTTGACCAGGATGAAGATCAGTTTTCTGTTCGGTGCTCAGAGCCGGAAGTTCAGGTTGAGGATAGGAAGTATCGGTTGTTGGAAGAACGTTTGAAGGCTATGAAAAGGTCAAGGAGTCCTTGGTATGGATGCTAATGATCTCGGGTTGGTGTCTGGGGTGAAAGTTCCTCCAAGTTCAAGCCTCTTGTATTTGAAAAGTACAACGGAACGTCATGTCCTATTACTCATGCAACTGCTTATTTCCGAAAGATGTCGGTGCATACTGAGGATCAGGGGCTTTTGATTCACTTTTTCCAGGATAGCCTATCTGGGGCATCCCTTGAGTGGTACGTGAAGTTGGATAAAACTCATATTCGTTGCTGGAATGATCTCGCTTGAGCTTTTGTCAAACATTATCAGTACAATATGGATATGGCGCCTAATCGCACTCAGTTACAGAATTTGTCACAGGGACCAAGAGAATCTTTCAAGGAATACGCTCAGAAGTGGCGTGAGTTGGCTGCGAGGGTTCAACCTCCACTCATGGAGAGAGAACTCATTGATATGTTTATGAGTACCCTGTAAGGGCCATTCTATGAGAACATGATAGGAAGTACTTCGGCAGGATTTGCGGACTTGGTTATGGCTGGTGAAAGAATTGAGGTAGGCTTGAAATTGGGGAAAATTCAGATTGGAGGTTCTAGTGGCTCATCAGGGGGCAGTAAGGAACCATTCAACATGTACCCTAAGAAAAGGGAAGGCGACACAAGTGAGGTTTACTCTCATAGAGGAAGGAAAGAGGATCGTCAGCACCAACAAATCAATGATGTTTCTATTCCTGTTAATGCTCCTCCGCAGCAGAGACCGGATACAGTGCCTCAACAACAAAGACAACAAGATGCTCCTCGTCAGTATAATAATTAACAGCAGAGACAACCCAGAAAATTTGATCCCTTTCCAGTATCTCTTACTGAAGCACTCCACCATTTGCTCGATTTAAAGTTGATCGGTCTGAGAAATATGCCACCACCACCCGTAAGATTTCCTCCTAACTATGACGCTAACGCAAGATGTGAATTTCATTCAGGAGAAGTTGGTCATTCTACTGACAATTACTTTGCGTTGAAGTGCAAAATACAAGACTTGTTAGATGCTAAGGCAATTGAGTTTACTCCAGTGACTGGTCCGAATGTTACTCAGAACCCGATGCCTAGGCATGGAGGGGGTGTTGTTAATATGATTGATGATAATGATGAAGTGTTGAATTTGATCATGAATGTGAAACAAGTAACTACTCCGATGTGCTATGTTAAGAGGTATTTGCTTGACAATTCTATTTTCCCGGGTTGTGCTTCAGAGTGTGCCAAGTGTAGAGAGCAACCGAAGGGTTGTGTTGATTTAAAAGCCGGTATCCAGTTGATGATAAAGGAAGGTTCCCTGCAGTTTGACAGAAAACCGAGCTACCACAAGGTTACCGAAGATGATGTTGTTATGGTATCTATTCCTTAAACCCCTGTGCGCATTCCTACCCCATCTAGGGCGCCTCCTTTGATGATTACGGTACCTGGACCCATGCTGTAAACCAGTGAGAAGGCCATCCCATGGCATTACGGTGCTGATGTTTATTACCATGGGGTGAAGCAGGAAGTAAGTACTCGTTTGTCTGAGGAGGAACATGTTGAAGATAATGAAGGGGAAGTTCATAACTTTTCTGGTGTGGGTCGAGTGACTAGAAGCGGGAGAGTATTTGGTCCTTCCAATGTGCAAGATGCGGCAGATGCTTCTGCAAGAGAAAAAGGAAAATAGCAGGCGATGATTGGTAATCCGAGGGTTACGCCAACCAATGTAACTCAACCAATGCCGATACTAGAAGGTTCTTCGGTTCCCGGTGAGATTGAAGAGTTAATGTGAATTATCAGAAAGAGTGATTATAGCATAATTGATCATCTGAGCCATACTCCTTCTAAGATGTCTATCTTGTCTCTGTTGATTTATTCAGAACCTCACAGAAATGCTTTGATGAAGTTGTTAAAGAATGCGTTTGTGCCACATGAGATAACAGTCAATCAGTTTGAGAATGTTTGTGCCAACATATCTGCCGGGAATGGTCTGGGCTTCACAGATTTTGATCTTCCTCCGGAGGGGCCAGACCATAACAAAGTGTTGCATATTTCAATGGAGTTTAGGAGCACTACTTTATCACGGGTTTTAGTGGACACAAGTTCGTCTTTAAATGTATTGCCCAAGTCAGCGTTAATGAAGATTGATTATTCTGGACTAGAGTTGCGCCCTAGTGATTTGATGGTGAAGGCGTTTGATGGGTCTCGAAGGTCAGTGTTTGGGGAGGTGGAGTTACCAATCAAGGTTGGTCCTCGCACCTTCATGGCTACATTTTTTGTGATGGATATACAGCCAGCGTATTGTTGTTTGTTGGGGCGGCCATGGATTCATAGAGCAGTGGCCGTCACTTCTACTCTTCATCAGAAACTCAAGTATCCTGCGGAGGGAAAGGTGATAACTGTGTGCGGCGAGGAAGAGTACATCGTGAGCCATTTGACATCATTCCTCTATGTTGAAGTTGAAGGCGATATACATGAGACTCTGTTTCAATCATTTGAGAGAGTTCATGCTGTCAATTTTCCTCCTCCAGAGCAGAAAATGAAGCCTGAAACTGTTATGTCTTCTCTCAAGGATGCGAGAGCTGTGGTGGAAAATGGTAACCCTGAAGGATGGGGTCAGGTGCTGGATGTTACCCCAAAATTTAATAAATTTGGTCTCAGTTTTAGCCCGGGTCAGCAGAGTGCAACTCCCAGAGCATCTAGTTTATCTACTCCTGTGAAGTTTTCCCGTCCTTGTGCTGCTCAAGAAGGACATGTCAATGCAGTTGGAAACGATAGGATTGATGGCTACAATATCGAAGATTGGATTCGTCCGATTATTCCAGGCCAGACACTCAACAATTGGACTTCTATGGATGTTATCCAAGTTTCAAGCGCTGAGGAGTAATTTTCTTGTTTTCTTTATTTATCATATCATAATTCCTACGCTCTACCCAAGGCGTAGTGGCTCATTTGTGTAGGGCCACCATGTTTATTTTCAAAAGTTTATCATGAAATAAAGGACGTTTTTGCATTTAAAATTTTGCTCCATTTCTTTTTTTATTTGAATGGCAATGTTTCTCTTTTCACACACTGTCACTAAAAAATGCCAAAATGTCGTTCATGCAGATGCACTTCCACCAGCGGTTATATTGATAACGACTCGGCTATGGCTCATTATGACTTTGATACTCCTATTTATCAAACTGAAGAAGAATCATATGAGGATTGTGATCTTCCTGAGGAATTAGCAAGATTGTTAAAACAAGAAGAGAAGGTTAACCAGCCGAATCAAGATTCAATTGAGGTGGTGAATATTGGCACAGAAGAGGTAAGAAGAGAAGTCAAGATAGGGGCAGATCTCGAAGAAAGTGTAAAGGTCAGATTGATTGAGCTACTCCGTGAGTATTCTGATATCTTCGCTTGGTCTTATGAGGATATGCCTGGGTTGGATACAGACATAGTGGTGCATCGACTACCGCTCAAAGAAGGTTGTTCTCCTGTCAAGAAAAAGCTCTGAAGAACTCATCCTGAGATGTCCGAAAAGATCAAGGAGGAGGTCCAGAAGCAGTTGGACGCAAATTTCTTAAAAGTCATCAATTATCTGCCATGGATTGCAAATATTGTGCTTGTGCCCAAGAAGGATGGTAAGGCCAGGATGTGTGTGGATTATAGGGATTTGAACAGGGCCAGCCCTAAAGATGATTTCCCTCTTCTGCATATTGATGTGTTGGTCGATAATACTGCTCATTCCAAAGTGTTTTCGTTCATGGATGATTTTTAGGGTTACAATCAAATTAAGATGGCTCCGGAGGATATGGAGAAGACAACATTTATCACGCCTTGGGGAACTTTCTGTTATAAAGTGATGTCGTTTGGTTTGAAAAATGTCGGGGCAACATGTCAGCGCGCCATGGTCACTCTCTTTTATGATTTGATTCACAAAGATATTGAGGTTTATGTGGACAATATGATTGCTAAGTCTGACACGGAAGAGGAACATCTTGCTCATCTAGAAAAATTGTTCGAAAGACTGAGGCAGTTCTTGCTAAGGTTGAATCCGAATAAGTGCACCTTCGGGGTGAAATTCGGCAAGCTGTTGGGTTTTATTGTAAGTGAAAAAGGTATCGAGGTGGACCCGGCCAAGGTAAAAGTGATACAGGAAATGCATGAACCAAGGGCAGAGAAGGAAGTACGTGGCTTCTTGGGAAGGTTAAACTACATTTCTAGATTTATTTCTCATCTCATAGCCACCTGTGAACCTTTTTTCAAGTTGTTGAAGAAAAGTCAGACAGTGAAATGGAATGAGGATTGTCAGAAGGCCTTTGAAAAAATAAAAGAGTATTTGTAGGAACTTCTGATACTCATGCCTCCAGTGGAAGGAAGGCCACTAATCATGTATCTAACTGTGTTGGAGAGCTCAATGGGTTGTGTCCTCGGTCAGCACGATGAGACAGGGAAGAAAGAGCAGGCTATTTACTACTTGAGTAAGAAGTTTACGGAATGCGAGTTAAGGTACTCATTGCTGGAAAAGACTTGTTGTGCACTTGCCTGGGCCGCCAAACGTTTGAGGCAATACATGTTAACTCACACCACCTACTTGATATCCAAAATGGATCCAATCAAGTATATTTTTGAGAAGCCAGCTCTTACAGGAAGGGTAGCCCGTTGGCAGATGATACTCACCAAATATGATATCCAATATACTACTCAAAAAGCAATTAAGGGTAGTGTATTGGCCGACCATCTTGCTCATTAGCCCATCAACGATTATGAACCGATGAAGTTTGATTTTCCAAACGAGGAAATTGTATATATTCAGGATTGTAATATGCCAGGCCCAGACGAATGACCCGAGCCGGGATCACGTTGGACGCTTGTTTTTGATGGTGCCTCCAATGCCATGGGCAACGGCGTCATAGCTATTATCACTTCCCCTGAGGGATACCACATTCCCTTCACGGCTCGTATTTGTTTCGATTGCACTAACAACATGGCCGAATATGAGGCCTGCATTTATGGCATTGAAGCGGCGATCGACCTGCGCATCAAATTTTTGAAAGTCTACGGGGATTCCAATCTTGTTATCATCCAGATTAATGGAGATTAGGAGACTCGCCATCAGAACCTAATTCCCTATCATGAGCATGTTATGAAGCTGATTTCGTACTTCGAATAGATCACGTTTGAGCACATTCCCATAGAAGAAAATAATCTAGTTGATGCACTAGCAACTTTGTCCTCCATGTTCAAGGTTAAGTGGGCTAATGAGGCACCTTCCATTACTATCAGAAGTTTGAGTGAGCCAGCTTTCTGTTTTGAGGCCAGCTTGGAATCAGATGGTAATCCTTGGTTTTATGATGTTAAACGATATCTTGAAACACAAGAGTACCCTGAAGAGGCATCTGTCACATATAAGAAGTTCTTGAGAAGATTTTCAGCCAAGTTCTTTCTCAGTGGTGGCGTGTTGTATAGAAGGAATCATGACGGCTTACTGCTCAGATGTGTTGACAAGAAAGAAGCAGCTAGAATCATTGAGGAGATACATGAAGGTGATTTCGGGACCCATTCCAACGGGCATACCATGGCTAAAAAGATTTTTTGAGCAGGTTATTATTGGTCCACCATGGAGATTTACTGTTACAATCATGCACGGGTTTGTCACAAATGTCAAGTCTATGCTGATAAGGTGCATGTGCCGCTAGTACCTTTGAATGTCTTGATTTCCCCTTGGTCGTTTACGATGTGGGGAATTGATATGATCGGCAAAATTGAGCCAATTGCATCCAATGGACACCGTTTCATTCTGGTTGTCATTGATTATTTTATAAAATGGGTTGAAGCTGCATCCTATGCCAATGTCACCAAGCAGGTGGTATCTCGGTTCATTAAGCACAATGTTATATGTCGCTACGGAGTGCCTGAAAAGATCATTACCGATAATGGGTCTAATTTGAACAATAAAATGATGAAGGAGCTTTGTGAGTCCTTCAAAATCAAGCATCATAACTCTTTCCCATACCGACCAAAGATGAACGGCGCTGTCGAAGCAGCCAATAAGAATATCAAGAAGATCGTACAGAAGATGGTGGTAACCTATAAAGATTGGAATGATATGTTGTCTTTCGCTTTGCATGGTTATCGCACCACTGTGCGTACTTCGATTGGGGAAACCCCATTTTCATTGGTTTACAGCATGGAAGCAGTATTGCCGATAGAAGTCGAGATTTCTTCTCTTAGGATCATGAGGGATGTTGAGCTGGAGGAAAGTGAATGGGTACAGAATCGGCTGGATCAGTTGGAACTTATTGACGAGAAGAGGTTGACGGTTGTATGTCATGGTTAGGTATATCAGCAAAGGATAAGGAAAGCTTTTGATAAGAGGGTACGGCCTCAGTGTTACAAGCCAGGTGACCTTGTGCTAAAAAGGATAATTCTCCCCTAGGGAGATCCCAGAGGCAAGTGGGTTCCGACATATGAAGGTCCTTTCGTGGTCAGAAAAGTTTTCTCTGGAGGAGCGATGATGCTCACGACTATGGATGGAGAGTACTTCCCTCTCCCTGTGAATGCTAACGTAGTTAAAAAATACTTTACATAAAAAAAATATTAAAAAAAAAACCCCCGCAAAACTGAAAACCCGAAAGGGCGGTTTAGGCAAAAAGAGGGTGTCCTGGTGAATCAAAAACCCGAAAGGGCGATTCAGGCAAAAGTTAGGGACTTAAAGAAAATGACTACGCTCAACATGAGATCCTTTGTTTCTTTTCTTCGTTTCGTCACCTAGCATAAGTTCGAAGTTAGTCCAAGAATGATCTGTCTGAAAGCAGAAAGATGAAAGCGTGAGAGTCATAAGAGTCATAGCAGAGTCAGGACTTGATGGATATTCACATTCACATTGCCATTTGTAAACACTTATTTGCTTTGATTTTGTAATTACTTGCTTCCAAATGTAAATGCCTTTTTCACAGGCTGATTTCTCAAAATCAATAGAATATCTTCTTTCAAGTATACGTGTATGTTTCTTTTCTCCCTTTTTACTATTTTGTTTGCAAAAACGTCCAATATTTTGATAAGCATGTGCATATAAATTCCGTGGGCCTTACACGGAAATGGTAATCTAAGTCATGGTGGGTTGATCGCTTGAAATACAGATAACAAACACAACTACTACTGTGCAAGGGGCATGTTTG
Organism: Vicia faba; assembly: GCA_948472305.1. Taxonomy (NCBI): domain Eukaryota; kingdom Viridiplantae; phylum Streptophyta; class Magnoliopsida; order Fabales; family Fabaceae; genus Vicia; species Vicia faba. Next base: position 1,398,408,564 of record OX451741.1, read on the forward strand.
TTTCTCTGATGGATGGGATTCTCATTCACTTTACTGGTGTTTGCCTTGCCTTTTGTTTCACCGCTCCGTGATGTTGGTAAAGGTCATGGGTCAGGGTAATATCAAGATTACGGCAGGCCGGCAATATCGGCAAACCTAGTTGGAGATATTTCTTCCCCATAATGGCTTTTATTACGTTTCTTTGCCGCACTTTCATGTGTTATCTTGATTGATTGTTTTAGCATTGTCTGCATATAGGATTTTGTTTATGGACGAATGTCAGTCTTGATGCGTTGAATATTTTTGCCTTAAAAAAATTATTGTTTCATTTTACTTAATCTATCCAGTATCACTCTGTAATCGATTTTTCGGACATTTTGATACCAACTGTGCCAATCCTTTTGCTTAGCCAAGATTTTGGAGGAACGATGATTGTAGTGGTATGATTTTGAGTAGAACCCCGTTGACGATGTACAGACATTGTTTCAATCCCCAAACACCAGAGATATAAGGGATTTAGACCCTCGTTAACCCCTCTGAGCCTTCAAAGTAGGAGTTTCTTTTCCGTTCAAAAAAAACCTTGTTTTTTAACCATGGGCAGGGTAGATGTTCAGTTAATTTGATCAAGCATTCAAATTTCAGAAGGAATGTCCCATCAGAGGATCACCACTTTTTATCTTTCGCCTCATAAGATCAGGAAAAATGTCTAAACCACGATGTTCATTTCCTCACAAAGTCCTGAGGTCGAGATCGAGTCGATACAATAATGGCTATCCCTCGCCGACCAAGGAATGAGACATTTGTTTTCTTCAAAAAAAAATAAATAAAAAGTTCAAAGACCTAAAGTCATATTGACTTGTATGAATGAGAAAGAAACAAAAAGCCCCGCTAAGTCGGAGCTTGAAAACAAGTCGCTTAGGAAAAAGTTAGGGCATCCCGCTGGACTTCCAAAATTGAAATTCAAAAGATTTTTGTCCAGGCAAAAGTTAGGTAAGAGAGAGCCTAAAAGGCCGAAAAAGATTACTCAATAAAATTTTCATCAAAAGAAGAGGAACAATAATATCAAAAAACAAAAACAGCAAAAGTTAAGTGACAATAATCATGTGGGAGAATTTGTCGTGATCACTCTACCTTGTGTCAGCTGAACTTAGGACAGGAGAATATCACGAAGGGGGTGGGCACCAAATAACTTGAGCCTTGAAAAAAAAAATTTCTAAAAAACCTCGAACCAGTCCACGTTACAACCTCTAAGAGTCCTAACTGAAACAAGGGTTTAACTCGAAAGCATACTACAACAGGATGACGTTTCCTAAATTCCCAAATATGTGTTGCATATCCATGTTGGTATCTTACCACCCGCATCTTGACTCGTTTTTTTTTGAAAAAAAGAGAAAGGGAAGAAAAGTTTTGAAATTTTTTGCGCTCTAGCCAATGATTCATTCACAACGGAGATGCGACACTTTGTTAAGGTTTTTCAACTTTAAATAATCATCGCATCAGGTCTGTCATTCCCAAAATAAACATCTTTATACATGCAAAACATTTGTTTGACATCAAAAAGAGTTTACACAATGAATACCTGTAAAGAGCTTAATGATTTTCAGGAAGGGAAAATTTGGTTTTTTGTTGTTAGACAGAGCCCATGTATGAATAGGACTTTACCTATCCCCAGTGAAGTTTCATTTCCACAGCGAAGTTTGTTGGCCATGGAATCTTCTTTTAAAGGCTTCGTTCTGAGACGTCAAACTTGGATATGTCTCACATCCCCAGTGGAGTTGTTTAAAGGGGAACTCACATTTTGAAGAAGTTTCAACTCTCTAACAGAGTTGCCAACAGAGATCCCTCGCCATGACCTCTCATTTCCCAGCCGGTCTATTGATTGGGGCATCCTTATGTTAAGATCTTTCCTTATCCCCAGTAAGGTCGATATTGTATGACTATCTGCATGATCCATTCAATGGTTGCATTTCAAAAGAAATCTCTCTCCGACAAAAATCTTCAAAAGAGTTTTGTCTCCCCGGTGAAGTCCCGTTTCCTCAGAAGAGCTTTGTTCCCCCAGCAAAGGTTTTCACCCCTCACGTAGGGTTTTTTGTCTTGGTGTCATCCTCAACACGGTCGCACGTTGTCTTTTCCAGAGATTACAGTCTTGCCCTGATCTTCTCCCTCAATGTATAATCTTCAGATGGCGTCCCTTTCCAGAAGCTACAGTGTCGATCTGATCTTCTCTGGGAGTTTTCAATTTATTTTTGCAGCACCTCTCAATGTTTGTGGCCCGCTTCTATTGTTTGCTCGTTTGTTATTCCCTGCGAAGCTTCATCTCTTCGAGGTTCCCTCTCTAGCGGTTCCTCGTATTTTCTCCTCTCCTTTGGATTTTGCATTTTATTTTTGCAAGTCATGACAGATCCTGACTTCTTGGTTATTGGCTTCTCAATTGGCCATTCCCCAATGGAACTTTTAAACATGCATCATTACATTGCATCTACCAAAATGCGTAGCATTTCCATTATATGGAGCATTGCGCTATATAAAAAGAATTCAAACATGCATCGGAACATAAACCATTATTATTTCTGTTATCCCCAGTAAATTTTCTAAATACTTCGGATTAAATCCCCAGCGAGGTCTTCGTCCTCATTATCTCAGTTTTCCCCCATACCAATGTCCTTTTTACGTCAATCATTTGTTTGTTGAGTGTCTACTCTTGACTGTAGTTCAGTTTCGCCCTGGCGCGGTCTTCTCGGGTTTAGTCTTCACTACCCTCTCCGGTTCATTCCAATGTCTATTGATACACCTTTCGAATACTAGTTTCGTCCTGATATTCGCTTTCAGCAGGTTTTTAGGTGTACTCCCTAATCTCCTTGTTTTGGGTTGAGCTCAGAGTTTCGTCTCCTCACCTTACGCGTGAAATCCAGTTTCGTCCTGGTACTCATCTAGTTTAGTTTCGCCTAACTAGTTATTGAGTCGAGTTTCATCTCGTTTTTTCTTTCATACCTTGGCCCCTTTGACGGTGTTCGTTTACCGAGTGCAGTGTTCGTACTGCGTACCTGGTTTGAAATCAGTCTCTTTTGTTCTTTGGATTCTTCTATTAGTTTTTGTCACTGTTTATCCATTGATCTGAGACCAGCATGTGCTCTGAGAAACATGCGCTCTCATCACTCTCACTTTGGTTCGAGTTTCGCCTCGTCGCTTGTGCATGAAATCCAGTTTCATCCTGGTACTCATCTAGTTTAGTTTCGCCTAACTAGTTATTGAGTCGAGTTTCGTCTCGTTTTTGCTTTCATACCTTGGACCCTTTGATGGTGTTCGTTTACCGAATGCAATGTTCGTACTGCGTCCCTGGTTTGAGATCAGTCTCTTTTGTTCCTTGGATTCTTCTATCAGTTTTCGTCACTGTTTATCCATTGATCTGAGACCAGTTGGTGCTCTGAGAAACATGCACTCTCATCACTTTGCTATGGTTCGAGTTCCGCCTTGTTACCCGTGCGTGAAATCCAGTTTCCTTCTGATACTCATCTAGTTTAGTTTCGCCTAAATGGTTTTCGAGTCGAGTTTCGTCTCGCTTTTGTTCCTCTTTTCTGGGATTCTTTCAGTTCCTTCATACTGTCTATCTTAGTTGAGATTAGCAAGTGCTCCTAGAATCACACACTCTAGCCACTTTGCTTTGGGTCAAGCTCAGAGTTTCGTCTCCTCACCCGCGTACGTTTTCTTTTCCAGAGCTTAGTTTCGCCTATACTCTGTGGTTTTAGTTTTATCTCACCCTTTTGAAGCCCAGTTTTGCCCTGGCACATTTTTCCAGAAGTTTAGTTGCGTCTACTCTTCTTTGTTTTCGTTCTGTTTCAACCTACGTTACAACTTCATTCTGGCGCTTGTCTTAGGGATTTTTTCTACTTCTTTTTCTTTCTCCTTCAAGAGTGTAAATTTTCAGGTTCTTTTGTATTCAATCATCTTCAACTCTGAACGCTCGAAAGTTGTCACTTTTCTCACTTATCATGTTGAAGATATTTGAATAGGGGCAGCTATTGCACCCCAAAATTTACCCTCTTGATTTAGGCTTATATTTCATCATGAATATCATATTGCATTGCATTCGTACATTGTGATGGGATCAAAATACTTTGGTTATAAAGTATTCCTCAAGCTTTGAAGGTTGATTGCATTGACAAGTTGCTCAAGAAGAATCTTATCATCTAAACCTCTGGATCTTTCAAGCTCAAAAGTTATTGCATATCTCAAGATATTTTATCCATCTCTTTGGATCATCAGAGGTTTGAAGTTTGTGATTGATTATAAGAGGAATCACTCTTTTGATTCACCAGTCAAAATTAGGGTTTTATTTGATCAAGGCTATTGATCAATGTAAAAGTCTTCATTTGGAAGCTACAACATCTCATTGGTATTTGAAAAGTCTTTGTGTAAGAAATTGGTCAAGATGCCCAGAGGATTTAAAATTTTGGAGATGATTCATCGGTCTCCTAAGGTGCTAACCAAAGCTAGGGTTTGGGATTTTATCAAGATTTCTTGAGAATTTTGAAGTGAAACTTTGTACATGGCCTCTATATATTTGGAAGATCATATGTTTGAAGTCTTGATCATCAATTTTGAAGAGAAGTGGGTCAATTGATTCAAAGGGGCAAAATGGTCATTTTGGTCAAAATCAGTCAAGGTTGACCAAGTGAACTTTTGGCCAACCATCAATTCAAGGATGTACTTTTTATATTTCAAGTCCATTTTGATCATTGGATCAAAAGGATTGAGGCTTGGGTTGAAACTTGTTCATGAAGAAACCCTAAAAGTTTCTAATTTTGGAAAATAAGGACTTAATTTCAAAAATTCATATTTTATTCACCTTTGATCAAAAAAATGCAAATGAAGTATGCTTGGAAATATAAGATGTTGATCTTTCATCTCCTTTTGGTGTCATGTTCAAATTGGAAAAGAGACAAGAGTTACAAAGCTTGGAAGTCACAAAATTATAGGTCATTTTCCAAGTTTAGTGAATTTCATGTCAAATTTTGAGGACCTTAATGGATTCAATTGCAAAAGCACAAAACTAAGGGATTGTAGATCTTTTCAATACCTTTCCAAATTGTACTCATTTGTGTCCAAATTCAAAAATATGAGCAAGTTATAAACTTTGGAATTTTGAGGCATTTTATTGAAATTTGACAATTATGCAAAATGGCCATTTCTTGCAAACTCAAGTTTTAGCCATTTATTTTGCTTCTAATCAAGCCCATGAGCAATTTCTGACATGCTGAGGCCCATCACACTCACTATTTTGTGCCTCATTTGGTTTTGCACTTGTTGGATTGAAAAATGACAAACTTGCTCAAATTTGCAAAATCATCAACACTCTCTCATTTCAATGAGTCATAACCTGGAACTTTAAGCATGGGCTCCTGGCCTCATTTAGCTCATAAAATTCAAATAAAATGAGGAAACGCACGAGCAAATAGCTGAGGCCCATGTGCATTCTTTATTTTGCTAAATTTTCCAATCAAGCCCTTAAACAACTTGGAAGACCAATTTCCTCTTCTAACCTTCTCTACCCAAACTATATAGTGCACTGCAAGCCACATTTCACGAGGAGGACGCTCCCATTACAAGAATCTCATATTTGAGTTTTCCACCATTTTTCTGCAAGTTGCTTTGATTCTCTCATCTTCATCGCACATTCATCAAATTTCCTGTGGATTCATCCTCCTTGAATTGTGTAGATCAAGATCATGGAGTTTGTCTGCTTCTGTAACTAAGGGATCAATATTTCCAGTTTCACATTGAAGTAAGCTTCTTGAACTTCATTTTACTATTTCCAGCTTAATTTGTTGAATTACTTCATGTTTATGAGTTCATAGTTGGCCAAACAATAGGTTTGACGTATAATTTTGTTTGAAATGGAAGAATGGATCGTTGTTTGAACTTTTAAATAATTCATATTCAGTGAGTTTTTGCAATTTTCGTGTCCAGATTTCTAATTGCCTAGTCAATCTTTTTGAGATCTATAAGTGTCGTGATGTAGAGGTTAGATCTGGCTTTATTTTGAGCTTTGAGTAATTGATTTTGGTGGAGAAATAAGGGAGAAGTATTGAACAGAACATGAGGTTTGAAACTGAGAAAAACACGCGTTTAGGGCTTTGTCTTGAGGTTGAAGACGATGAGGTGGCACGCCCTGATTGGATGATTCAAATTTTTAATGCATTTCATATTATTTGGTTTTATTTGATTTTCTGATTTTATTTTTGTGATTAAAACATTTTCAAAAATCATGAAAAAATTACCATAGGCCAATAATAATATCTAGTATTTTTGATATTTTTTTTGGAATTTTTTCTAAATGTTTTGATTGGTTTAAAATTTCATAAGTTTAATTAATTGTTTGTTTAAAGATTATTATTATTTTAATAGTTCTTTTAATCTAAAAATTCCACAAAAAAATGTTTGCAACTCATAAAATAATGTAGAAATTGATTCTGATTTTGGTTTAGCATTTTTTCTATTTTTTATTAGAAATTTAATTTGAGAAGTTTATTTTGAATATTTGTTGCATAATTTTTGTTTTAATACTTCCTTTAATTTAAAAATCCTCAAAAAAATCATGTAAGTTTGTTTTTAATCATAGTGTCTGAATATAATTTTATTTTGACCTTTTCATGACTTTTGGCTAGGGTTTGCATTTTTGCCTTTAAATAATAGTTTAATTGTTAATTGTTTGTTTGATTTTTATTTTAATATTTCCTTTAATTAAAAAATTCCACAAAAAACCAGGGATGTGTGTTTTTAATTCTAATATTTGAGTATAATTTTGTTTGGATATTTTTCTGATTTTTTATTAGAATTTTATTTTTGAGATATGAATATTTGTTTAAATGGTTAATTGTTTGAATTTGATTTCATTTGACTTTTCTTTAATTCAAAAAAATGTGAAAAAATATGTATTCTGACATTTAGGGTTTCTTTGTGATTTGCATGATCTTGATTTGAATTGTTTGAATTTTGATCTTACCTAATTTATATTTAAGATTAAAATCCAAACAATTAGGGTTTTGTAGCTTATTGTGCAAGTTTCATTTTCAAAACCATTATGCCCTGGATTTTCACCGGGGAATTTAAGTCTTGATTATGGTTTCATGAATGTATTGATGATCTGAAAACCATTTTTCTTGAATTATTTGACTTGGTTTGATATTTTTCCACAAATTATTTTGAAAGCTTGTCTAGTTTGGTAGTTTGGCCAACTAGTTTTGAACTTTGGGCCTCATTTGATCCCCTCCTCAACCATTCATGAACCTAAGACTTACTTTCTGACTTCTACACACTTCAAAGATGCTAAGAATTTTTTGGTTTGAATTATTGATCCTTGTTTCTATTTTTGATGTATTTTTGAAGTGAAGGTACCCAATTAATGTTGCATATCTTGTTGCAATTTGTTTGATGGCCAATGAACTTGAGTGAGGCCTATGATTGAGCACCTAATGATCATGTTGGTTCTGTTTATCCACATGAACTCAAGCCATTTCACTTAATGCCCTATGTTTGAATGTTTGAACCTTTTGATGCATTGTGCGAGATTCCTCTTCTATTATGCTTGTGAGCTGTGATGAATTAATTGTGCATGATTGAATTGTGGTTGCTACTGACCTTCATGGTATTTGATTGTATTTTTCCAAGCTCCCATGATCCTTGATTGATATTCAATTGTCAACTCAACATGGTGATAGAAAGGAGCAACATTCCTTTAACTTTTGACAAAATTGTGCATATGCCTGCTTTCTTTTTGTCTATCATATCTAATGTTTTAATTGTTGTTATCATGTTTTCTCATTTCATTATGGTGTCATCGTCCATCCCTTATGTGAGTCATCATTCAATTTATGGGAATACTAACTTGGTTGTTGAATGTGCGAGGTACTTTGAGAAAAGTTTTCCACTTTTGACTTGAGGCTACTGTGTTTCACTTTATTTGTGGAACACAACTTATTGTATTGGCACCACTCTTGTGCTTGGCATATTTGATAGTCTATGCAGGATATATACATGTGATTATGAATGTTATACATTGCCCATGGGATCTGTTCATATCTGAAAATCTCAATACTTACATCCTGATGGCGTAATTTCTGACTTGATTTATCTGCTGATTCCAGCTTGCTTGAAGTTCTATGGGTTTCTTTTATTCTTGCTCAGTTGCTATGGATAGTTATCCGTTTAGTATTACACTATTTCCTTTTTTCTATTTTCATAGTTCTATGTTGCATGATGGGACCTCTGTTGCTGATATATGTCAGGAGGCCCTCTGTTTTTGTTTGATACATGTGTTGTGTTTGTTTCTTTAACTGTTGATCGATGAGTCACTCAATTTATAAATTGAGATCACGACTTCGCTCTCATTTCATGTTCCCTTTAGGATGTTTATTGCTTTGTTTCTTTAATTTTTGATCTATGAGTCACTCAATTTAGAAATTGAGATCACGACTTCGCTCTCATTGCATGTTCCCTATAGGATAGTTTTGTTAAGCTTCCTTTGACATGTTAATTAAGGTAGGAATCCATGTATGCTAACATAGGATAGGAATTTCCTTTATCCTTAACCTTAGGGTCAACCTTTGTATGATAACACTAGGGATAGTGCTAGGCTAGTTTCCCTTAGTTGTTTTTCCTTCCTTTGCATTTTGCATCTTAAAACAAAAATAGTTTTCTTGGAAAATCATAAAACACCTCTAATAATGTCAAACCCTTCTTAAAGGTAAAATATACAAACCAATCTTATTTGTTTGAGCGCCTCTTGGTTTTGCTCTTAAACCTTATAGCCGATGTTTCGCCATCGAACATTTGTTTGAAGTCGATGTTTCGCCATCGCACATGTTTGTTATCCTACTTTGATTCTCAATATCATTGTTAGGTGTAATGTTTTATCATCCGTTTTATTGATGTTTCGCCATCCTTGCCATGCTACTTTGATATCTTATAGCCGATGTTTCGCCATCGCACATTTGTTTGAAGTCGATGTTTCACCATCGCACATGTTTGTTATCCTACTTTGATTCTCAATATCATTGTTAGGTGTGATGTTTTATCATCCGTTTTATTGATGTTTCGCCATCTTTGCCACGATACTTTATTAACTTTTGGCCGATGTTTCTCCATCGCACATTTGTTTGAAGCCGATGTTTCGCCATCGCACATGTTTATTATCCTACTTTGATCCCCAATATCATTGTTAGGTGTGATGTTTTGTCATCCGTTTTATTGATGTTTCGCCGTCTTTGCCATGATACCTTGTTATCTTATAGGCGATGTTTCGCCATCACACATTTGTTTGAAGCCGATGTTTCGCCACCGCACTTGTTTGTTATCCTACTTTGACTCTCAATATCATTCTTAGGTGTGTTGTTTTATCATTTGATGTTTCGCCATATGTGACATGTTACTATGTTATTATTTAGTCGATGTCTTACCATCTCATTTGTTTGTTATTTTATTTGATGTTTTACCATCTTGACTGTTTTTGTTGTCTTAACTAAAAAAAACAAACCAACCAAAATATATGAGCCGAACTACGGCTGCTCTAATTCCTTAAAATGGATACGTAGGCATTGGGGTAGGGCCCAACCGAGCATAACTTTTATTTTCCATACATTGTTTTCTTTTGTTTCTTTTCTTTCGCATGCATTCCCTTTTTAGCTTTAAGCCATTGACATAGGATTTGACCACACCCATTAGATTAGACAACAAGAGTGGATACCGTAGAGTACTACGAGCATGTGGGGTGCTAATACCTTCCCCTCGCGTAACAGAATCCCTTACCCGATCTCTCGGTCAAAAGACCGCGATTTCTCCCTTTTCAGGTTTTCTCGATGTTTACCTTTCCCTTTCGGCGGGATAAAAGACATTTGGTGGTAACTTCATTGATGTTTCATTACATCCAGATGACGGGTTCGGCCGGGTGGTTTCAGTTTTACCCAAACTCCCCACGAAGTAACCCTACGATCCAGGTTCCTTCTCATAGCCCTACTATCCAGGCTTTCGTTTAGAAGTAACCCTATGACCCAGGTTGCTTCTCATAACATTACCATCTAGGTTTCTTCTCTCTTATCTCCAGACAATAGTTTACAACACTACAAGACCTGGACCCGGCCAGAATCGGTCGATCTCACATTTCCCCAGTAAGTCGTTGTGCAGCCTGGACCCTGACCAGATATGCAGTTTACTTCCACTTCCTCAATCAGGAGTTAATTCCCCAGTAGAGTAATGGAAAGGTGAAGCTCCTATACTCTATTTCCCAGGACATAAATCAACATTCCCCGACGAAGTCCTCCTCAATGGCAGGTACAGGAATTCTCGCAAAGGAATCTCTTATGCAACCGATATCTTTTCTGGATGGCATCTTTAAGCCCATCTCCTGTGATTTCCCGTCACCTTCCAAATGGCATCTGTAAGCCTATTCCCGACATTACCAATCAGTATTACTTCATGCGAGTGCAAATTTCTAGGCACTCTAGTGTTCAATCATCTTCCGCCTTCAGATCACGAAAGGCAGATCAGCCAATCTACATCCTCAGGCTTAAGAAGATTGAACAGGGGCAACTATTGTACCCCAAAATTTGTCCTCTCATTTCTCAAAGGATCAACCTGGACCCTCAAGTTTGCTTCCATCCAATTTCAAGTCTTGAATTACAACTTTTCAAGAAAATCATTCACAAGGGCAAAATGGTCAAAAACACACTGAAAAGTCAAACTTTTACTTTTAGATCCAAATCAAGTTTCAACAATTATATTTCATCAAAACATGAAATTGGTTCATCAAAAAAATCAGAAGTCAGAAGTTACTTTGAAAAATTGAAATTTCTAAGCATTTAGAAAATTTTCTAAGTGTTAAGAGAATATGATACTTCAGAACTTCTGAGCCAGCCTTCACGCAAGTGCAGTCAGAAGTTGCAAACACGGTTCAGAACATGATGCTTCAATCAGAACATGTAGAATCGATGCTCTTTGGTCAGAACATGATTGTGATCAGTGGATTTAGAACTGACTGTTTAACGCTGGTTCGCGAAATGTCGCGGAAGCAAGAGTCGCCACCGTCTTTTATTTTCTACAACATGGACAGGACAAAAGCACAGCAAAATTCCTTACGAGAATGTTTCTCGGTTCGGGAGGTAGATTTATAGAAAGGGAAGGTGTTAGCACCCTTTCTATCCATGGTTATCCATGGGCTCTTAGATACTTGCTCTTATGTTTTCAAAATGTTTGCTTTTCAAGATGTGAGTGGGTTTGAAAAAGTTTCTTTGAAAGTTTTCTGAATAACTCTTGTATCTGTCCTCAAGAGTGTTTGAAAAAATTGTTTTGAAAGCTTTTTGAAAGTGTCGGTGTGAAAAGAGTTTTGATTTGTTTTTTGAATAGAGCAAGTATCCATGAGTCATCTACCTACCCTAAGGAATTAAGCTGTGTAAATGTCCTTAAGGTAGTGCCATCCCACCATTGAGAGGTAGGTAGCACCACCGTTAGAGGTGTTCGGGTCAATTCGAGTGTAGGGACAGTGTGGTCACCGAAGCAACAGTAGGACACCTTAGAAGCTACCCTTATGTCCTTGATCCTTTTTAAATCTGAGGCAACCGTTTCGAGGCAACTATTCTGAGGCAACTGTTTCGAGGCAACTGGATCATGGACATAAGGACTTACTAAAACGTCCTATACTTGACGACCACGTTTCGAAGGCAACAGGTGAGGCGTACCCTAGAAGTGGTGTCTGTATTTGTGTGTTATTTTCAGTTTAACAGTTCTCTTTCATCATGGCATTGTGAGCTACGCTTGTTTTTAATTAGCATACATTCTTTCATACAAAGTTAGAATTTAAGAGTGCGGAAAGTAAAATACAGGAAAATAAAGGCTACGCTATTGTTTACCGTGGTTCTTGGTAAACAACCGCTGATCCTCCAAATGGTTACTTATTTGGTTACTCGCAGGATCGATCAGATTGATCCTAAGACATAGGTTAATTTTGAGGTTTTGATTAAATTGGATAATGGTTAAATGACAAGAAAATAAAGAGGCTTTAAGTAAATTGCATGAAGAAATAGACTTGGTAAAATAAATGAAGGCTTGAAATAAATGGCTTCGACAGGGAAAGTAAAGAAGAAAGCAAGTAAAGTTTCTGGAAAGTAAATGACTTTGATTAATAAAAGTGGTGTTTCACACATACATTCTCAACAATTATTTCTCACACGCTGGGTACTCGAATCTATATGAGTGACTTTGTATATATTTGTGAACACACGCGAGAAACTGCGTGAACTACTACTATTTATACTAAAACATCCCAAGTAACCGTCGGGCAGTTACATTGCTTCGAGATGATTCCACTTGGCACATTCTCAACGTTCGACGCTCCAGATCTTTGCACGTTGCACTTGGTAACCGCTGGAAACCGTTTTCCCTCCAAACGCTTGAATTTCAAACTGTTCCACTCTGAACCATCAAACATCTTCGTCGAGAAGCATCTTCGACGAGAAACACCTTCGACGTCGAAGGCAACCAACTTCTCCCTTGGAAGAAATCTTCTAAGTACATTATCATCTTTCGATGGGCATTTAGACAGACCCAGCTGATCGAAAACATCCTTCAGCTTTAATGGCTGATATTAATGAAACAAGGGTGTCGAATTTAAGAGCCAACAAATTGCCCCCCAAGAATGCCTTATTTCGACTCTGAAAGAAAAAGGCATTCTTTGAATTGCCATTCGACACCTGTCTTTTCATTCTTAGTCACAAATTAAATTGTGCACTTTTTGTTGTCTTCTACCAACCACTGACAATCCCAAGGAAAAGCCATCATTCATCCGTACCTAAGACGTCACTTCAGTACGGCGTGCAGTGTGCCAAACGTCTTTTCACAAATTGTCATCATGACAATTCCCAAAAACGAGGGTGCACGCTGCACCCTTCCATTTCTGCAGAACGGCTACAACAACAGGGAGACGCCACGTGTCCCACTACCTTCTTGCTTTCAGAATTCCTCATTTGCATACAAACTCTTGTCACCTTTGCAAACCCCCTGTTCTTCACTTCGTCTTCAACCTTAGTACCAACAATGGCATCTGGTTCTTCCAACGCTCCTAGCGCCAACACTCCCTCTGGAAATGTCAAACCTAGGGTTTTCTCCACCGCTCCCGTAGTGACTCCCATGGGCCAACGAAGGGTCCCTGAGCCTTTGGACATTGCTGTACGTGATGCTTATTCACGCCACCTCATGATTCCGGTTGGATATTCCAACCAAATCTTTGCTATGTCTGGCCCATTGTACCCAAGCATTGTTGAGGCCATGAAGATCAAAAGTTACTTTCCGGTACTTGAGAGACTCAAACCGGTTGGATGCTCCAAGAAAGATGCAGAGGATAATGAAGATCCTGCTAAAGAGAAAATCGACCTCCGTTTCTTCAATAAAGGTGTTAGGGCTTTCAGGTCTGGCCCTAGCCTCACTCCTGATTATAGTGCTTGGCTGGAAAAAATGGAGAAACGCCAGGCTTCGATCTGGAAAGACATGGGGATATTCGACCTGGTTATGTTGTCGAAGACAGGTCTTAACTATTCCCCAGAGATGTTGATAGCTTCTTTACTCTTCTGGGATTACACCCATTTCACCTTCCACCTTCCCTGTGGAATGCTGACTCCCACGCTCTTCGACGTGGCCGCCATCACTGGCCTTCGACCCACTGGGGACTACTTCGACCCAGAGGAAATGTCGGAGGATCAGATTGGATTCTCTGCCACAAAACCAACCTACACCACCTTCATCAATCATTATCACGATAAGTCGACAGATGCTGTGTCGGATGTCGAACATATTGCGTTTCTAGCCTTATGGCTGACACGCTTTGTGTTTTGCTCCAAGTCCTTACAGGTGACCAAGAAGATGGTCACTCTCGCCACTCAACTCCACCATGGCCAAAATATCTGTTTGGCAGAATTGATTTTGGCGAGTCTGTATGAGTCGATTAGCAACGGAGCGACTCTTCTGAAGATCATCGAGAACAGAGCCAGTCTGCTGCTTGCTGGACCTTTTTGGCTGCTTCAGCTGTGGCTCAATGCCACCTTCGAGTCTTTCTTGCCTAAGAGGATTCAAATAAATGAGCAGGCTCCAGAAATAGCAAACAGACGCGTCGAAGGCACCAGATTGGCTCTGCTGACTCCAACGGAAGATGGGCTGGAGCTTCAACAAACTTTTACAAACTTCGTTTTGATGTTTGCTAAAAGGAAAGAGTTTGCTTCAACCATGGCCCCGTTTGCTCGACGAAAGGTTGGCCCAGAGTGGTTCACAAGGCCACATCCTAGGACGTCGAGTGGTCCTCAGGTCGACGAACATACAACAGTGTGGGAGGCATTTCTCACACCAAGAATAATGCCCCTTCGATTCAAGAGCTCTAAGACTCACTTGAGTCTGATCGCGTATCAACCAAACCTGGTGTCTCGCCAGTTTGGTATTATCCAAACACTACCTTCTCCAATTTTTCCCAGGGAGAAGTCTATGTTATACTTCTGCAACGACTACACTGAAGAAGCTGCCACTAAGCATATCGGCAGATATGTTGGTCGAACAGTTCTTTCGTTGTTTGACTATCAGCTTAACTTTCTCTGCTCACCATCCTTCGAGGAATGGTGGAAAAGTTACTACGCTGAGGAGTTTTTCGACGAGAAGGACTTCGTGGATGAGCTTCAGAAATCTTTTGCCCTTGTCTTGGACAAAATAAAGAAATGTAAGTTCATCCTTCCAAATTACTTTGTCTTTCTCTTTCGACTGGTAGCCTGTTACTTACTTTGTCTACTTTCAGTTGTTCGAAAGCCTGCAGCCAAGAAGGCTGCAGAAGGCCAACAGGGAGGAGGCCCCTTAACAAAACCTCCACCGCCGGCGAAGACTATAGCGCCAGCGAAGACCACAACAAACCAACAGGGGGAAGGCCCTTCGAAAAAGCCTTCTGCATCGGTAACCAAACTTTCATTATTTTCTTCTGGCTTTAACTTTTTGACTTTTGATGCAACTTCTAAATCGAACTCCAATTGGTTTTTTAGGCACCTTCGCCCAAGAAACGGCCAGCACTGACGGTCGAATCCGGGAGTGACGAAGAAGATGATTCTCCCCCTGCTCCTCTAAAAAGGCGAAAGCTGAAGAAGGACGTTCCTCTTCCTGAGGCTCGAACAATCAGAATAAAGGTTGCTGGGAGAAAGCCCAGGCCACCTCCAGTAATCATTGAGGAGCCAACGGAGGAGGAATTAAACGTTCTTCTCAATAAACCTGTCGAAAGCGACAATTCCAGCCCTGGGGCTGAAGCTACTTTACAGGTAATTTCTTTGATCCCTTTGTAACTCAGGTGTCGATACCTACGTTCGATTATGTCTCTTTCGAATTTAGAAGATTCTTCTTCTTCTCTTTTCAGGACACCACTGAAAGCTCAGCGCCAAGGACTTCTGAAACATTGGATTCTGCTGAACTCAGCAGGCCACAAGAAAAAGACTTGGTGAACGATGAAGCCAATACTGAAATAAATGAAGCCAATGCTGAGACAGCAGAAAAACCAACAGAAGATCCACAAACAGAAGAGCAACAACCAAAAGAAATTCAGGTGGTGGATCTGTCGGAAGAAAATCGTGACGAAGGGGACCGCGGTGACGCTGGCGAAGAGGGTCAAGGTGACGCTGGCGAAGGGAACCATGATGACGCTGGTACTGCCGCAGTCCGAGTCGAAGAGAGTCAAGTCGAGGCAAATGCTACTCAACAGCCTCAAACCCAAGACAACGCTGTTGCAAAGGCTGTTACCTCAACAAAGCATAGGTCGAAAGAAGACTTAGAACTCTTGAAGCAAACTGATCCTGTTAGCTACCTGAACGCCATCATCGAGAGCAAAAGTTCGTCTGATGCTAGTCAGGAGGTTCCTACTCTGTCGGGGAAGTCCACTGAAACTTCTCCTCTCGATGAGGCTTTGACGAAGGTTAAGGCTCAGTTTTTCAAGAAGGACTTGATGAAAGCTTTGGAGGGGGACCCTACTGCTCCATCATATTTGGGGGCTGTTTTGAATGTCGTAGATTTGTTAGCTGTGCCTCCAGAAGTTTCAGGCTTTATCATGGAGTTACACTCCATTATTGATCAAGTCTCAGCAGATTATCGGCGACAAAGGGGCTTTAATAGCCAGCTTGAAGTGTTATATGGCAAAAGCTCTTCTGCATGGACTGCTGTAGCAGAGACAACTTCTCGAATTGCGGAGTTGTCGAAGCAAAAAGCATCTAAACAAGAAGAATTTGATGCCATCGATCGAGAGAATGCTTCCCTCAAGGCGCAAATCGAAGAAATAGAGGCTAAGATAAATGCCAATACTAAGCGCAAGGAGGAACTTCTCTCGACTGTTCCAGACACCAAAAGTCAAGCTGAAATCACACAAGGCCTAGAATTTGCTGAGAAAGCTCAAGCCTTCGACGATCAAATTGCCAAGCTTGCGCAGGCGAATGCCTTGTGCAACAAAAGATTGGAGCTGCAGCAAACCAAATACCTTCGAATCAAGGAATCCATCCCCTTCTGATTGATTCAGCCTTTTAACCATATTTTGTAATATGTATTCGACAACATTGCCATTTTGGCTAATTTATAAAAACTTTCCATTTTGGCTTCTTTATGGTTAATTTAGTCGTTACTTGTTATTTATTTTTATCTCTTGGAGTGTAGGTTTGTACTTTTTCAAATATTTACCATTTACTCTCAAGAGCCTTTTATCTTCACCTAGCTCTTCGACTTCATAGGCTCCACCAGAGAAAGTCTGGATAACTCTGAATGGTCCTTCCCATTTGGGTGACCATTTTCCCATGCTTCGATCCCTTCGATCCATGGGAAGAATCACCTTCCAAACTAGTTCTCCAGGCGAAAATGCCTTAGGTTTCACCTTTTTATTATAAGAGTCTTCTACTCTTTTCTTCTGAAGCCTGAGTAGGTCAAGAGCGTGCAATCTTTCTTCGTCTAAATCCACTAGTTCGTCTAACATCATATCCCAATAAATTTCAGAGGGAATATCATAATGTCTCTGAACCCTTGCAGATTGAAGACAAATTTCTGCTGGCAACACTGCGTCATGGCCTAAAGTTAGCCTATATGGTGTTGTACCTATGGCTTCTTTTGGGGACGTTCGACAAGCCCACAAAATCTGGTCTAACGTCTTATGCCAATTTTTTGGCTTCTTCCCAACATGCTTTTTTATCAAGCCAATCACTACTTTGTTCGCTGCTTCGACTTGACCATTTGCCTGTGCATAATAAGGCGTTGATGTTAGGAGTTTGAAACCTGTTTCCTGAGCGAATTCCTGCATCTTTCGACCGGTGAAAACTGATCCTTGATCAGTTGTTATAGTCTCAGGGATTCCATATCTAAAGATAATGTTCTTTTGAATAAATTCAATGACATTTTCTTGGTCTACATTGACTAAAGGGATAGCTTCGATCCACTTAGTAAAATAATCAATGCCTACCAATATATACTTCTGACTC
This sequence comes from Vicia faba, assembly GCA_948472305.1. NCBI lineage: Eukaryota > Viridiplantae > Streptophyta > Magnoliopsida > Fabales > Fabaceae > Vicia > Vicia faba. The sequence continues at coordinate 1,398,426,059 of OX451741.1, forward strand.
TTTGATGATGCTGGTCGAATCTCTCCAATGAGGTCCAACGCCCATCCTCTAAAGGGCCAAGGTTTCACTATCGAGTGAAGTTCGCTTGCTGGTACATGTTGGATGCCTATATGGACTTGACATTCTTGGCAACCTTTAGCGAACTCGACACAATCTTTCAGCATAGTGGGCCAGTATAGTCCTTGTCGAAACAACAACCATTTCATCTTATGGCCTACTTCGTGAGCCCCACATGCTCCAGCGTGCGTAGTCGAAAGGGCTATGTATGCCTCAGTTTCACTTAAACATTTTAGCAATACCCCTTCAGGCGTCTTCTTGAATAACTCATTACCCATGAGTACATAACTCAACGCCCTGTACTTTGTTTTCCGTTCTGTCGAAGCTCCTGGATTTTGAAGATAATCCACAATGGGCTTCCTCCAATCCCGCTCTGACAAATTATCTATGAACGAAATTTCGAAGTTACTTTGATCAGCATATCCTAGTCTTGTCGATTCCAAGTCTGTTGGTGATAGACAAGTTGCTTTTATCTTTTCTCGAACTTCGATTGCTCTTTGTAATCTCATTTTTGAAATCTTGTAACCAGATGCAATTTGTGCCAAGTCGTTGGCTATTTGATTTTCCAATCTGGGTATGTGTCGAATATTGACCATTTCAAATTTTTTCAATAAACGATTTGTTATCACAAAGTACATAATGAGATTTTCTCTTATGCATTTATATTCTTTTGTGACTTGCTTAATGACTAACTCTGAGTCTCCCATTATTTCGACTCGAGTTGCCCCCAATTCCAACAATATTTCAAGGCCAGTAATTAGAGCTTCATACTCAGCCTCATTGTTCGAACAAGAACCTGATATCTTGTACTTGAATGTTGTTGGAATTTTTTCTGGAGAAATGATCAAGACTCCTACTCCTGTTCCATCCTTATGGCTGGAACCATCGAAGTAGAATTTCCAAGGTTCTATCTCCACATAATTAATATCCTCAACTTGAATTGAGTGGTCGACTATAAAGTCTGCAACCACTTGTCCTTTCACTGCCTTAAGAGGCATAAAGGTCAAGGAGTATTCAGTTAATGCTAGTGCCCACTTGCCAATTCGACTGTGCAAGATAGGTTTCGACAACATGTACTTGAAAACATCAAAATGAGACGAAACATACACATCAACTGGTTTTATATATTGCTTGAGTTTTGTACAAGAGAAATACAGACATAGACACAATTTTTCAACTTCGCTATATCTAGTTTCTGCATCGTTCAAAACTCTACTAAGATAGTAAATGGGTCTTTCGACTCCAATCTCATCTTCTTGGGCTAACATGCTTCCCAAAGTTTTGTCGGATGCAGCTATGTACAATCTCATACTCCTATTGCTACGAGGAGGCACCAAAATAGGTGGCTTAGTGAGGTACCCTTTGATTTTGTCGAAGGCTTCTTGTTGCTCTTGCCCCCATTCGAACCCCTCTTTATTCAGTCGAAGTAAGGGTGAAAAGGCTTGAGCTTTCCCACTTAGGTTAGATATAAATCTCCTTAAGAAATTTATCTTGCCTAACAGAGATTGCAGTTCCTTCTTATTCGATGGCGCTTTCGCTTCCAGAATAGCCTTCGTCTTGTTCTGGTTGATTTCGATTCCTTTCTTGTGGACAACGAAGCCCAAGAAATCTCCAGCTTTCACACAGAATGCACACTTCAAAGGGTTCATCTTCAGACCATGTTCTCTCATTCTTTCGAATGATTGTCGAAGGTGGTCGATATGATTCTTCCTGGAAACAGATTTTATAACAATGTCATCAATATATACTTGCATAAAAGTGTTAATAAAATCATGGAAGATAGAATTCATTGCTCGCTGGTATGTTGCCCCAGCGTTCTTTAGGCCAAAAGGCATCACTACCCATTCGTAAGTGCCTAGAGCCCCAGGGCATCGAAAAGCTGTTTTCGACACATCCTCTTCAGCAATGAATATTTGATTATATCCTGAATAACCATCGAGCATACTCAGGTATTCATAGCCAGCGGCAGAATCGATTAGCATTTCCGCCACAGGCATAGGATATTCATCTTTGGGCGTAGCAGCATTCAAATCTCTGAAATCTATGCACACCCTTAATGTACCATTTTTCTTAATTACTGGCACAATGTTTGCAATCCATTCGACATACCTTGTAACGCGTATGAATTTTCACTTCAGCAGTCTTTCGACTTCCGTTTTGATCTTCGACAGTATTTCTGGAGCGAAGCGTCTTGGACTTTGCTTGATTGGCTTCTTCCCAGGTTTGATTGGCAACTGAAGTTCTACCAATCCTCTGTCGAGACCAGGCATTTCATCGTAATCCCATGCAAAACAGTCCTTGAACTCTTTCAACAATTGGATTACTTCCAACCTAAGTTCTGGGTCAATTTTGGCGCTGATGTAAGTTGGCTTTTTCTCTGACCCTTCGCCTAAGTTGATTTCTTCTAAAGGATCTTGCGCTAACATTTTAATGTTGTTCGCCAAGGGGTCCTTTTCGAAGCCCAAAGGCTCATCGTCATAGATGGCGTCGAGCCTCTGTTCCTGCATTCCTTCTGGCATGATATCAGGAGGTTCTGGATCGAAATCCTTTCCTGGACCTGCAGCAGATAACTGTTGATCATTGGCCTGTGTGGCCATGTACTTTACTTCGGCTTCGAGAGCCGTTATCATCTTTGTTTCGGCTACATAAGCCGAAATTCGCTTCAATGACTGTGACTCAGTCATTATCACTAAATTCACTTCCCCAACCAGTTGGTTGGATATCGGTTAACCCACTGAAGTCTATGTGGGACAAGTCTTCTCTGTCCCATTGGAAATCATGCTCAGGATGCAGGTATAGGGAACAAAAAGTATTTGGCGTTGGCGCCAAGTCGAAGTCAGGTGTTGGACATGGCCCTATATGAGCCAAGTTCTTGTCGAAATCTGCCAGCCCTAGGTGATTCACTTCGCCCAGGTAATAGCTTTGATCTGCCTCTATGTTTTCGACCATCCCATCTGGACGCCATAGCAGTAACCTCTGGTGCATTGATGATGGCACAGCTCCAACACCATGAATCCATTCACGGCCCAACAAAAGATTGTAGTTAGGTTTGGCCGATATGACCATAAACATTGTTGTTCGAAGGATAGATCCTACCTTGATATCCAGTTGGATCACTCCCATAGTGGTCCCTATGCCGCCCTCATAGTTCGACAGGACCATGTTGTGAGGCTTAATGTCCTCATCCCTTTTGCCAATTTTCCTTAGCATAGAGTGAGGAATAATGTTGATGGTTGCCCCATAATCCACCAAGATTTTATTCACTGTAGTTTCTTCGAGTTTAGCCCTTATAAATAAAGGCTTGAGGTGATTTTTCATCGCCTCTGTAGGTGGTTCGAAGAATCCATTTTGTTCCTCAGTAGTGCCATTGTCCATGACGAAATAGCACACTGGCCTATGTTTGGCCATTTCTTGCTCCACTTCCCAGTCACTTGTTTCGACCTCCACCTGTCGGTTGAATTCTCTGGGCATCACTGAGACTATATTCACCATGATGTCCAAAGTATCATCAGACTCAGAACCATCTTCGTCTTCAACTTCACCTTGGTTAGGCCAAACTAGCCTGTTGGTTACTGGCTCTCTTTCCAGAGGTTTCCTTTGCTTCCTTAGAGGAACATTTGAACTGGTTTCTGCCTTTGGTTCATTGGCAGCCTCCCTCTCAGCTTTTCGTCTCCTTTGGTATCTCCTCCATTGAGATCGAGACATGGGATTTTTCCCTTTGTAGTTGCTTGACACCTGTGCAACTTTAGGGGCAGCAACTTGAGGATCTTTCTTTTGTGTTAAAGATGAACCCCTTGGCACGTCGAAAGAGTGCCATTTCTCCTCGCTTGGCCTCTTTCGACCAGATGTCTTCTACCAGGTATCTACCGGCACATTAGTTGGAGGCCTGAAAGTCAATGGCCTCTTTTCTTGGTTTGAACCTCTTTGGGAGGCTCTTCTGGGGTCATGTCGAAGATCAACATTTTCCCTTCTCTTATTTGCTGCTCTTACGCCTTGAATATGCTCAGCATCTTTTTTGTCAAAGATCGAACTTCATCTTGGACACAGCATCACCTCTGACTTCTTTTTCTGGCATCTTTGCAGGAAATCTGCCAGATTTTCATTTTCCCGAGGGAAAGCAGTCTTGTTAGCTTGTTCTTGCCTCATGGCCTCCTCTGATGCTTTTGGGTCAGAGACTTCGACCATGTTGACATTCATTGTATCTTTGTTGGCAAGAGTCAACTGCTTCATTTGAATCTCCAAATTCTCCGTCTGGCCTTGAACTGTGGCCAAGTGAGAACTGGGTTTTGGTCCAGTTTTTTGGGCTTCAACGGTCTCCAGCTTTGGGCTTTCGACCGCTTTCTGAACCGCTTCAATTGTCTTTCTGGATAAATTCCCAGAAAAATTGCCAAAGATTGGCATGTTGATATGGTCCTTTGAGACTTCGACCATTGTGATTCCTGGCCTCTTCGACTGGCTCCTGGATGCCTCGATCACGTTCACCTCTGAAGGCTCAGCATAGTGGGCTTCAGCCTGCAACGGATTAGAGTCGACAGCCATAGGGGTCTTGTCAGCAAACTTCAACCTCCCTTCTTCGATAGCGTCTTGCACAAGATTCCTGAAAAGAAAACATTGAGAAGTTTTATGGCCCAAAAAATTATGATATTTACAAAAGCCTCTCTTCTTTCTTTGATCAAGAGGAGGCACTTTTACCCCTGGGGGTACTATCATTTGGCCATCTTTTACAAGCAAGTCAAAGATCTCATCACATTTTGTAATGTCAAAACTATAAGTCTTTTTGGGGAACCTATCGTTGGTCCTTTCTGGACCAATGGGATTTTTCCCACTTGAGGGGACTAACAGTTTGCAAGAGTATGGTGGCCCTTGTTTTAGTTCCGCTAAATCGACTTCTCCTTCTTCGACAGTTATAGTATCGTCGAAGGATTCTGGATCTTCGTCATCCATCTCAACATACGCTATCCTCTCTCTCTTATGAGTTTTCGTTGCCTTTTCTTTTTCAGCTTTGAGGCGTTCTACCTGTCGAACTCTGTCGGCCAGTTGGGCCATGTCTCTCAAGTATTGAGTGTCCAACTTCTTCCTAATGGAATAATCTAAACCGCCTGCGGCTATTTCGACTAACTCATGTTCCGGCACTTGTGTAAAACATCTTGCTTTGAGCAACCTAAACCTATTTAGATATTCGTCTATAGGTTCAGTGAAACGTCTCTTTACACTGGCCAATTCTTTCAGGCTTATCTTGGTTTGCCCCATGTAGAATTGCTCATGGAACAATCTCTCCAACTGGGTCCAATGATGGATCGAATTGGGGGGGAGAGTTGTAAACCAAGTAAAAGCGTTCTTCGTTAAAGAACTTGGGAAGTACTTAATCCTCAGGTTTTCGTTATTCGAAATATCTCCTGCTTCGATCAAGTATCTCGCCACATGTTCGACAGTAGATTCTGTCGTGTCCCCATAGAACTTAGTGAATTTGGGGACTTTACATCTAGGAGGTAAGTCTGTTTGTAACACGTATTCTGACAACGGGGATGTGAAGTTGGGCCTTCGAAAGCCCATGTTCATCCCATTTTGAGTCATGATCCTTTCGATCATGGTTGCCAGATTATTTTCCAAACCCATGTTTTGGTATTGGATATGCTGAACTACTTCGTCAGCATTTTGGTTTCTGTTAACTAACCTTACCTCTGGGGTTATTACCCTAGGTTCCTCGACAGGTTGCTCCAATCGTGCCCTAAGGTTTTCTTCGACAGGCTGTTGGACCTGGTTGATAGTGGTTTCTTCCTCTAAGAATACACCCTGGTTTCCCCTTATTTGCGCCCTTTGGGGCTGTCGAATAGGTTGGGGTACCCCAAAGAAATCAGCCAAACGCGTCATTTGCGCTGTCATCTGCTGATTCGATTGAGTAGTGTTTTATATTAGAGGGTTCAGCACTGTACTTAAAGTTTGTGCCAACATTTGCACCATATCATGGTTGCTTTCGTCCATTTGTTGCCTCAAGACTGCTGTCGAGGCATTTGTAAGGCCATGTGCTACTTGGGACGTTCCTCCTAAGAGTTGGGTCCTATTTCTATTCGCCATACCTACTCCAGAACCTTGGAGTGGCAAAGAGGCACTCACTAAAGGGTCTGAAAAAGTGGACGCAACATTCGTCAGGCTAGCCAAGTCAGAAGTTGGCATGCCATAGAGTGGTTCTCGATTATGACCACCTGTCATAAATCCTGGGGGAACAAAAGGCCTTGTGCCTAAATTTCCCCTTGGTGGGGGAGTTCCCAAAGGCACTCTGGGGCCTGTGAACGGAGGTAATGGCCCCGTTGCTGTGACCGTTACTGCTGGTGTTGAACCAGCGGTTATCGCTTCACTTACGGTCGGGATAACTGTTGCTCCCACATTCGTTTGTGGGATTTCGTTATTGTTTGGCGGATTCGCCATCTCTTCCCTTCTTCTGGCAGTATTGGTATCGTTAGTGTATATTCTACCACTTCTCAATAACATGCAACACTCCTCGAAAAAGATGAGATTATGTTCAAAAATCAACACACAGTCCCACCAGGTGTGCCAATTTGTTTACCGTGGTTCTTGGTAAACAACCGTTGATCCTCCAAATGGTTACTTATTTGGTTACTCGCAGGATCGATCAGATTGATCCTAAGACATAGGTTGATTTTGAGGTTTTGATTAAATTGGATAATGGTTAAATAACAAGAAAATAAAGAGGCTTTAAGTAAATTGCATGAAGAAATAGACTTGGTAAAATAAATGAAGGCTTGAAATAAATGGCTTCGACAGGGAAAGTAAAGAAGAAAGCAAGTAAAGTTTCTGGAAAGTAAATGACTTTGATTAATAAAAGTGGTGTTTCACACATGCATTCTCAACAATTCTTTCTCACACGCTGGGTACTCGAATCTATATGAGTGACTTTGTATATATTTGTGAACACACGCGAGAAACTGCGTGAACTACTACTATTTATACTAAAACATCCCAAGTAACCGTCGGGCAGTTACACTGCTTCGAGATGATTCCACTTGGCACGTTCTCAACGTTCGACGCTCCAGATCTTTGCACGTTGCACTTGGTAACCGCTGGAAACCGTTTTCCCTCCAAATGCTTGAATTTCAAACCATTCCACTCTGAACCATCGAACATCTTCGTCGAGAAGCATCTTCGACGAGAAACACCTTCGACGTCGAAGGCAACCAACTTCTCCCTTGGAAGAAATCTTCTAAGTACATTGTCATCTTTCGATGGGCATTTCGACAGACCCAGCTGATCGAAAACATCCTTCAGCTTTAATGGCTGATATTAATGAAACAAGGGTGTCGAATTTAAGAGCCAACAGCTATTACAAGGCGCGGGTCTATACATCGCCAAAGTACAAAGACTCGTTTTTGATAAAAATGCGGAAAGTAAATAAATACCTAATTACTATTACATCCGGAAAGCAGTTACATAATAATCAACAAGAAAAATAATGCGCGAAATAGAAATTAAAACTGAACGTTCGAGGGTGTTGGACCCTTTGCTTGAAATTAAATTAAATTAAAGTCTATTTAATTATTTAATTAAAGAAAGGAAAGTCTTTTTTTTGTGTTTTTTGGTATTTAATATGGATATAAAGAAAATTAAAATCAAGATGAAACCCTAATTCTTATATATTTTAATTATTAATAAAAAGAAATATTAAAGTTACTCTAATTTACTAATTAATTAATGTACATGTTTATTTACAAAAATAAATAGTAATTATAATAATGAATAATGAGAAAAATAATTAATTAAGAAAAAGATGAAGATGTCAAAAACCTAATTCTAGATATTTTTTATTTATTAAGAAAGAGATTAAATTTTAAAACCTAAATTAAACTAGGTTAATTATTAGAGTTTATTTACAAAAATAAATAGTGAAGAAATTAATAATAATTAAATATAAAACATTTTTTGGTTTTCTGTTTTTATTATGGAAAAAATTATTTTAGTGAATTAATAAACATAATTAAAGCAATTAAAAGAATTAAAAAGAAAAGAAAATGAAATTAAATATACAAACAAGGGGGGGTGTCTGGCCCAAATGGAGGTAAAACTGCAGCAATTCAGGCCCACTGAAGCATAAGCTCGTTTGACTTTCCAACTTGAGTGCGCCTTGGTTGACTGAGGTACACCATGGATTTCCTTCTGAGGCCCTTGGATCAATCATCATGAGCGCGTGGCAGTCTTAAGCGTGAGTGCGTATGGTAAGCCTTTGGGTGAACGCTACATAGGAACATGTTAAGGCAAAAATCATGAATTATGTGGGGGGACCTGGGAATCGAACCCAGGTCCCAACGCTTGAGGGACACGTTGCCAACCAGCTGAGCTATTGCGTTTGTTTGTATACATAATGGATAGAAAATATAATATATAAAAAAGGTCAGTTATGCTGAAACGTTTGAAAAAACGCGCTAACATTTGAATCACCCAACCACGCCTGGACACGCATGCTTCTTCTTCGTCCTTCCTGCAAAATATAGAACAAGTAGCGGGGGTTTTAAACCCCCACTAAGTGGAACAGTGAATAATAGCGAATAGAAGAGGAGGACATATAAATTGAGCGCGAGGTTTCCATTTGCTTCGTCTTGAGCTTCTGAATTCAGCTGTATAGGTCTAAAGGTCTAATTTTTCCTCTACAAGAAAGCCCTATTTTGAAGCTTCTGAAACCCTAGGTTTCATCAATGGTAGATTTCGATTCAAGCAGTTTTAGAACAATTAAACTACACCAAACACTTCAGGAAGGTGTTAGTAGCATAAATCAATAATCAAAACACATGAATGATGCGTGGAAATTAAAATTCGATTATGAAATATTTTTGAAGAAACGTGACTCTGTTCTACCTCTTCTTTGAGTATGAGGACCTGTTCTTGATGCCAATAGCTTCCTAGCAATGTCAGTAATGCAATGGAAAAGATTTCAAGCCTTGAATCGTACTGCAAGTGTGATTTCATTTTTCAAGTTTCTCTCCAAATTTTGCAAATTGGTTATGAGTTTGTGAGCATCTTTTCGTGTCTCTTTGAATTAGGTTAGGTCTTGCATAAGTATGTGAAGCAAATTAGGTCAAAACAAGGCCCATGAATCCATTGAATTAATGTCTTGGATATTTGATTTTCAATTATGTAAATTTCAATCTTTTGCCATGAAAGCCTTGCCAATTATGGAAGATTTTCCTTTTTTGGATGTGAAACGACTTGGCCAGCTTGCCCTGATATGATTTGCTGCACAAAAAGATTTGGAAAGCATTATTTGATATTTTTCTACAATTAAAACTAATTAAATGAATTAATAAGAATAAAAATTCAATTAATTAATTAAAAATAAGAAAATAAATCCTTTTGAGCTCAATGGGTCGTGCATAGGCTTTGGGTAATGATTCAAGGAAGAATTTGAGGCCCATTAGCAAATTTGAAGTGTTTTAGGCAAAGTTGACTTTTGAAAGTTCCCAAAAATTTCCCAACTTCTCCAATGCATATCTTGCTCAATTTTGAAGCTATGATCATGTTCTTGGACATTTTGGAAAGGTCTTGAAGTCCTCTAACCAATGCCTTTGGTCCAATGTCATTTTCATTTACCAATCTCAAGTTATGGTCTTTGACTTAAAGTGCCTTTTTGTTGACTTTTGAAAATGACCTATAATGTTGAAATTGATAACTTTTTGTGAGAGCATTTCTTGGACTTGGAGTGTGAAGATGAGTTGTAGGAAATGTCTTCCCCTTCAAAATGAGCATTGGATGGAATTTTTTTGATAAACCATGAGGAAGTTATGCCCTGGTCAATTTGCAGTTGACTTTTTCAGTTGTCCAAAAATAGAAACTTTTGCATCTTGAGACTTTTGAGCCATGCTTTGAGAATCATGATCAAGAATTGATCAAATGATGATTGTGGCTTCAAAATAAGATGTTGACCAAAAATTTTGACTTTTGACTGTCAAATGACCATTTTGCCCCTGCAGTTGACTGTGAAGCATTTAGGGTTTTGGACTGTGCAATTTAATGCTGTGAGTCTTGAAACTTGACATATGAATGCTTGACAATGCGTATAGGCATGTGGGACTTGATTGGACCCTTGAAAACCTTAATTTCTTTGCAAGAACCAAAACCCTAATTTTGACTGTGTTAGGAGGCAATTAGACTGTGCAACCCTTGAGGGATTTTGAATCATCTGGAGATTGATCTTGCCAAATCTTGAAGAGTATGGGAGGGCAAATTTTGGGGTACAACAGTTGCCCCTGTTCAATCTTCTTAGACCTGAGGGTGTAGATTGGCTGGCGTGCCTTTCGTAATCCGAAGGTGGAAGATGATTGAACACTAGAGTGCCCAGAAATTTGCACTCACATAGTAGAATGTCAGCAGTGTGATGGAGGGAATGGGCTTACAGATGCCATTTTGGAAAGATGATGGATAGGAGGACGGGCTTATAGATGCCATCTGGAGATGTGACAGAACTTTGTCGGGAATGATCTTTCTGTGGTTTTCAGCTGAGGATAACCCAGTTATATCCTGGTGGCGAAATAACCTTTGAATAAAAAGTCTGGGAGACGCGTTCGGGCTATGCGGGTGACAAGCTTCCAGAATCTACTGGGTATAAGCTTCAAGACCTGCTGGGGATATGGATTCCACTTTCCTGGGGAAACTTTTCAGATTGGACTGGGGAAATGGCTCCACTGGATGTCCGGTATTCCGCCGGGGAACAATCTGAGATCAAGATTGCCGGGGATGCTTGTTAAGAATGTTTGTGTACTCCGTTAGGGAATGTTGAGATCTTCTGGGGGATACCCCAACCTCCATAAGGTTGACTGTAGGCTAACTCTGCTTGGGGAGAGTATTGCTGACTTGCTAGGGGATATTGTGCCTTTTTAGGGCTAACGGGAGACCAACTGCTTGGGAGGGAATTGTTGATTCTTGTCTTACTCGGCGAGGAGTGAAGGTATCTGGGTTACGTTCTTCAGCCGAACATAACTTAGTACCTTGGTGGACAGAGCAACTAGATCGCTTGGACAACTCAATATTGCCCATGTTTCTGATGTGGGAGAAGAAGATACCTTGTGGAGGTGCTTGATAACTGCCCATCGACAACTCTTCTTCTGGTAGGCAAGTGACAAGATGTCGGGACATAGTCGTACGCTTTTGATCCTTAACTTTTGCCTGGACCGCCTTTTCGAGTTTTCAGTCCACCGGGATACCCATTTTTGCCCAAGCCGCCTTTTCAGATTTTCGACTTGCCGGGTGTACAGATTTTTTCATTTTCATCCCTTATTTTTGCCCGAACCCTTTTGGTTCGTCGGGAAGCCCTTATTTTTGCCTAGGTGTGTCAACCTAGCGGGTCTTTGATTGTGCGTAGTATTTTTTCGACTATGTTCGTGCTCTCAAGATGTAGGGAGGTGCCCCTGTCAGTAGTGTTGTGCTGCCCTACTACCAGAAGATCTTCGTTTGATCGTCCAATGCCCCAAGTGACCTAGATGGAGATTTTCCCCAAGCCGGTTGGCCTTTTGAGAGATTCTCTGAATCTTGGCTGGACTACCCTAGATGATAGACCATGATCATGTCTGCCCCTTGATTGGAAGTGCTTTTGTTCATCAGATATTCTTCGTGCGAATTTATTTGCTGTTCAAACAAATAGTCACATATGCGAGCAATGTTTATTCAAAAATGCAAAGCTTATGTCTGTCTTAAAGTTTTTGAAAATGCAGTTTTTAATAAAATAGGCGAATTTTTGTAAAATGTGATGTCAAATCGTTATTTTACCGCAAGCCTTAAGGAGTCAGGATACCTTTCGTAACAGTATGCTTTCGAACTAACCCATGCTTCAGCTAGGACTTTTAAAGGTTGTAGTGTGGCCTGGTTCATAGTTTAAGAAACAATGGATAAAGGCTCAAGTTTATTTGTACCCACCCGCTCTTCATAATGTTCTTCAAACCTAAACTCAGCTGATCATGCATTAGACCTTGTTTGAGTCTTGGCTCTGATATTCCGGTGATGGTTCGGATACTGATAGTTTATTTTGAATAGGCAGTCATTTCCTTTTGTTGAGGGTTTGTGTGGCCTCTTTCTTTTTGATTTTATTATCCCAATTTTTGCCTGAACTGTTCCTTTTTGTGATTACAGTCAGCGGGATGCCCCAGTTTTTGTAAGTCTCCTTCATAGGTTTTGACTTGTTGGGCTTTTATTTTGAGAAATGATGACTGCCTGTCTTTATGATCATTCGGAACCATCACTGTATTTTTGTTTTGTAAGGACTCCTTTGATGCTGTTGATTATGCACTTGGATCAGCTGAGAGAACTACCCTGCCCCAGGTTATGATTAAGGGTTTTAAATTTTTTGCGAAAAGAAAACTCCTACTTCTTTGGCTCAAAGGGGTTGACGAGGGATTATCTTCCTTATAACTCCAGTGTTTAGGAATTGAAACAATGCCTGTACCTCATCAGCGGGGTCTGTTCAAAAGCATACTGTAGATTGTGATATCGTTTTCGTCATCCTCCCTTAAGAGGCTTAGAATTATTAATTGAGAGTTGACATCAAAAAATGAAAGCAGTTTGAATATAGCGAATGCGAATATATTGATCCAAAACAGACATATGCGATGCATTAATGAAATAACAACGTTTGACATGAATAAAATGTTTGAACAATCAAAAGAAAATTACAACTTGAAAAGATCCTAATGAACAAAAAGTCTTCTCGTCTCAGGACTTGTCACTTCAAATGGTGAATCCTGCAGGGACGGTAGAAGAACTCAGCTTGACCCCCTTGGGTGAAATCCACTACTCCTTCATTAATCAGGTCCTGGACTTTGTTCTTCAGAGCCCAGCAGTCGACAGTGTCATGTCCAGGACTATCAGAGTGGTATGCACATCTTCTATCGGGATGATAGTTAGGAGCAGAGATGTTGGGATTCCGGGGAGGAGCCCTTAGTGTAATCATATTCAAACTCAACAGGTGTTGTAAAGCTTGAAACAGCGACATGTTGAGCTGGGTGAATTGCCTCTTGGACCTGCTTGACTTACTCTGATCAACCTGTTGCTCTGGGCGAGGTTGATGTTGGGCTTGTGAAGTGGTAGCAATTTGGAGAGGTCTATTCTTCCCCATACCAGACTCTTGTCCTCTTGGAAGCTGATCAATGACCTGGTCCCTGACTTGGGCTGGTTGTTTCATGTTGTATCTCTCTTGGTGGAGATGACTGATCATGGTCCTCAACTCTTCCTGCTCCCGAGCTAAACCTTGGATGAGAGCCATTTGCCCCAGCATCTGGGTTTTCATTGCATCCACTTCAGCTTGCAGACGTTTCAGCCGTTCGTCTTGGTCATCTTCGGGACTTTTCTTGGCCAAATTCCCCATGAGTAGTGTCCTTAACTCTTCCTGCCCCTTGGATAGGCTTAGGAAGATCTCCCTGAACTGAGTCTCTTGAGCATGAAGACCCTGGTTATCTTGTTGGGAAGCCATTGCTGAAATAAACAGTGAAGAAGGTAAGTGACCTGTAACAAAGGGTACCTGTAATGCAATGATATGTATGATATGCATGCAATGTTTTCAAGGATCTCGCGGGGTAAACAAGAAAATTGTTAGAATTTGCATTTTGTAGCTTGATGGAAGGCACTGCATATTGTTGAGAGTCCTTCTTCAAGAGTCAAGGCTCACCATATCGAGTGGGTCATAGCCCCTGACAACCTTGGCTAGAGGAAAATAAATCCCCTTTTGCCCCTTGCTAGACATTTGATTCATCATGGCCTGCATCACAGACCCTTGAGATCCTTGAAATGGATTAGTTCTTATGTAGGATGCATGCAATGGTATGATGGTATGATGGTATGATGTTATGCTATGCGTGGGGTAATGTAGGTAAACCCTGTTATGAGTCCAGATTAAGGACTGTAAACAAAACCTGCAAGAAAACTCAAGTGTCAGATAACAAGTATGCAAGTAGTCAAGTTTGAAGGCACACAAGTCACACAAAGAGCCCTTAGAGTTTAGGCCAGCATGAGGTCTAGGTACTACCCTCTTGAAGTTGGTGGGCTCAAAACCTGTCCTATCAGAAGTAACCGGGTTCTAAGGGTCTCAATATCATTGGATGGCTTTCTGTGTTCATCGTTTCGATTTAGCCACTGGACTGGCGACCGAAATATTCCAAGAAAACAACCCTCAATTGAGTGTAGTATCGAGTATCAACCAACCTCGGACTGCACCAAAGTCAGTTATCTCACTACCCTAAAGAGGCCAAGATGGTTCAATTAAGGTTCCTAAGGTCAGTTGATGCTTCACGACACCACGCAGCGGCCCCGTACTCTCCTTGACTTGACTCAAGGGTTACCGGTACTCACCAAAGTGCCACATCAACGTAGCAGACTGCTTCAACCGTGTCGGTATACCCCGCACAGTTCCCTCACAGTCTTGTTGCTACTTTCTAAGAAGGTATCCCCCAGATCCGGGTTAGGATCTATAGAACTCCCAAGACAGTACCTACAATAATAAAGCAAACAATTCAGACAATTGAAAACACAAGTGATCTTAGTCCTAAGGTACACCTCACTTTAAAGTGTCCCCAGTAGAGTCGCCAGTTCTGTGATCGGTGGATTTAGAACTGACTGTTTAACGCTGGTTCGCGAAATTTCGCGGAAGCAAGAGTCGCCATCGTCTTTTATTTTCTCCAACATGGACAGGACAAAAGCACAGCAAAATTCCTTATGAGAATGTTTCTCGGTTCGGGAGGTAGATTTATAGAAAGGGAAGGTGTTAGCACCCTTTCTATCCATGGTTATCCATGGGCTCTTAGATACTTGCTCTTATGTTTTCAAAATGTTTGCTTTTCAAGATGTGAGTGGGTTTGAAAAAGTTTCTTTGAAAGTTTTCTGAATAACTCTTGTATCTGTCCTCAAGAGTGTTTGAAAAAATTGTTTTGAAAGCTTTTTGAAAGTGTCGGTGTGAAAAGAGTTTTGATTTGTTTTTTGAATAGAACAAGTATCCATGAGTCATCTACCTACCCTAAGGAATTAAGTTGTGTAAATGTCCTTAAGGTAGTGCCATCCCACCATTGAGAGGTAGGTAGCACCACCGTTGGAGGTGTTCGGGTCAATTCGAGTGTAGGGACAGTATGGTCACCGAAGCAACAGTAGGACACCTTAGAAGCTACCCTTATGTCCTTGATCCTTTTTAAATCCGAGGCAACCGTTTCGAGGCAACTATTCCGAGGCAACTGTTTCGAGGCAACTGGATCATGGACATAAGGACTTACTAAAACGTCCTATACTTGACGACCACGTTTCGAAGGCAACAGGTGAGGCGTACCCTAGAAGTGGTGTGTGTATTTGTGTGTTATTTTCAGTTTAACAGTTATCTTCGATCATGGCATTGTGAGCTACGCTTGTTTTTAATTAGCATACATTCTTTCATACAAAGTTAGAATTTAAGAGTGCGGAAAGTAAAATACAGGAAAATAAAGGCTACGCTATTACAAGGCGCGGGTCTATACATCGCCAAAGTACAAAGACCCGTTTTTGATAAAAATGCAGAAAGTAAATAAATACCTAATTACTATTACATCCGGAAAGCAGTTACATAATAATCAACAAGAAAAATAATGCGCGAAATAGAAATTAAAATTGAACGTTCGAGGGTGTTGGACCCTTTGCTTGAAATTAAATTAAATTAAAGTCTATTTAATTATTTAATTAAAGAAAGGAAAGTCTTTTTTTTGTGTTTTTTGGTATTTAATATGGATATAAAGAAAATTAAAATCAAGATGAAACCCTAATTCTTATATATTTTAATTATTAATAAAAAGAAATATTAAAGTTACTCTAATTTACTAATTAATTAATGTACATGTTTATTTACAAAAATAAATAGTAATTATAACAATGAATAATGAGAAAAATAATTAATTAAGAAAAAGATGAAGATGTCAAAAACCTAATTCTAGATATTTTTTATTTATTAAGAAAAAGATTAAAGTTTAAAACCCAAATTAAACTAGGTTAATTATTAGAGTTTATTTACAAAAATAAATAGTGAAGAAATTAATAATAATTAAATATAAAACATTTTTTGTTTTTCTGTTTTTATTATGGAAAAAATTATTTTAGTGAATTAATAAACATAATTAAAGCAATTAAAAGAATTAAAAAGAAAAGAAAATGAAATTAAATATACAAACAAGGGGGGGTGTATGGCCCAAATGGAGGTAAAACTGCAGCAATTCAGGCCCACTGAAGCATAAGCTCGTTTGACTTTCCAACTTGAGTGCGCCTTAGTTGACTGAGGTACACCATGGATTTCCTTCTGAGGCCCTTGGATCAATCATCATGAGCGCGTGGCAGTCTTAAGCGTGAGTGCGTATGGTAAGCCTTTGGGTGAACGCTGCATATGAACATGTTAAGGCAAAAATCATGAATTATGTGGGGGGACCTGGGAATCTAACCCAGGTCCCAACGCTTGAGGGACACGTTGCCAACCAGCTGAGCTATTGCGTTTGTTTGTATACATAATGGATAGAAAATATAATATATATAAAAGGTCAGTTATGCTGAAACGTTTGAAAAAACGCGCTAACATTTGAATCACCCAACCACGCCTGGACACGCATGCTTCTTCTTTGTCCTTCCTGCAAAATATAGAACAAGTAGCGGGGGTTTTAAACCCACACTAAGTGGAACAGTGAATAATAGCGAATAGAAGAGGAGGACATATAAATTGAGCGTGAGGTTTCCATTTGCTTCGTCTTGAGCTTCTGAATTCAGCTGTATAGGTCTAAAGGTCAAATTTTTCCTCTACAAGAAAGCCCTATTTTGAAGCTTCTGAAACCCTAGGTTTCATCAATGGTAGATTTCGATTCAAGCAGTTTTAGAACAATTAAACTACACCAAATGCTTCAGGAAGGTGTTAGTAGCATAAATCAATAATCAAAACACATGAATGATGCGTGGAAATTAAAATTCGATTATGAAATATTTGTGAAGAAACATGACTCTGTTCTACCTCTTCTTTGAGTATGAGGACCTGTTCTTGATGCCAATAGCTTCCTAGCAATGTCAGTAATGCAATGGAAAAGATTTCAAGCCTTGAATCGTACTGCAAGTGTGATTTCAGTTTTCAAGTTTCTCTCCAAATTTTGCAAATTGGTTATGAGTTTGTGAGCAGCTTTTCGTGTCTCTTTGAATTAGGTTAGGTCTTGCATAAGTATGTGAAGCAAATTAGGTCAAAACAAGGCCCATGAATCCATTGAATTAATGTCTTGGATATTTGATTTTCAATTATGTAAATTTCAATCTTTTGCCATGAAAGCCTTGCCAATTATGGAAGATTTTCCTTTTTTTGGATGTGAAACGACTTGGCCAGCTTGCCCTGATATGATTTGCTGCACAAAAAGATTTGGAAAGCATTATTTGATATTTTTCTACAATTAAAACTAATTAAATGAATTAATAAGAATAAAAATTCAATTAATTAATTAAAAATAAGAAAATAAATCCTTTTGAGCTCAATGGGTCGTGAATAGGCTTTGGGTAATGATTCAAGGAAGAATTTGAGGCCCATTAGCAAATTTGAAGTGTTTTAGGCAAAGTTGACTTTTGAAAGTTCCCAAAAATTTCCCAACTTCTCCAATGCATAGCTTGCTCAATTTTGAAGCTATGATCATGTTCTTGGACATTTTGGAAAGGTATTGAAGTCCTCTAACCAATTCATTTGGTCCCATGTCATTTTGATTTACCAATCTCAAGTTATGGTCTTTGACTTAAAGTGCCTTTTTGTTGACTTTTGAAAATGACCTATAATATTGAAATTGATAACTTTTTGTGAGAGCATTTCTTGGACTTGGAGTGTAAAGATGAGTTGTAGGAAATGTCTTCCCCTTCAAAATAAGCATTGGATGGAATTTTTCTGATAAACCATGAGGAAGTTATGCCCTGGTCAATTTGCAGTTGACTTTTTCAGCTGTCCAAAAATAGAAACTTTTGCATCTTGAGACTTTTTGAGCCATGCTTTGAGAATCATGATCAAGAATTGATCAAATGATGATTGTGGCTTCAAAATAAGATGTTTACCAAAAATTTTGACTTTTGACTGTCAAATGACCATTTTGCCCCTACAGTTGACTGTGAAGCATTTAGGGTTTTGGACTGTGCAATTTGATGCTGTGAGTCTTGAAACTTGACATATGAATGCTTGACAATGCGTATAGGCATGTGGGACTTGATTGGACCCTTGAAAACCTTAATTTCTCTGCAAGAACCAAAACCCTAATTTTGACTGTGTTAGGAGGCAATTGGACTGTGCAACCCTTGAGGGATTTTGAATCATCTGGAGATTGATCTTGCCAAATATTGAAGAATATGGGAGGGAAAATTTTGGGGTACAACAATGATGCTTCAATCATAACATGTAGAAGTGAGGCTCTTTGGTCAGAACATTGATTCTTCAGTATATGAAGGCTAGGTTCAACGCTCCTTCAGAACATGCTGGAGCAAAAAGATACAAAGATCAGAAGTTGGATGTTCATTCTAAATTATTCTTAGACGGAACCTCTGATCCAGAATTAAGCAATGATGTAGAATCTCACGTTGCAGGATTTCTGGGTTGATCAATCTCATCATCATTTAATACTCATTTAATGCTCACAGCGACTTATGGGTCTTTGTTCAAAGGATTTCTCCATGTGTGGCATAGAAGCACCTTTACTGTCTTGGAAAAGAAACCTCTTGTACAAAAGGGTGTTGGACCCATGCGTTACTTTTGCTTTGGAAGTTACTTTTCCTTAATTCCTGCTTACAATTCCAACTTAGGCGTTGCTAAGGCTACTAACCACCATACTTGCTTCAACAGCAAGACAGCACCCTAGCATGTGATGGTTGCACTCTCCAAACAACAAGATCTTTGCTTATAAATTGAAAGCCATTTGCAACTGTAAAAGGGTCGTATTTTTTAGGAAGAAAAACCCTGAACCCCTGCTAAAATTCCAAGAGTCCAAAAACTGTAAACACAACTTACAAAACCTGTTAAATTTTAATTCCTTGTATTCAAACTTCATTTGTTCTCAAGTGTTTCTTGACCAAAACCACCCATACAGTTTCTGATATACATTTCAAAAGCCATCCAAAATTCTGTAGTCAAACTATAACACATTCTCCATCAAGTGTCCACTTTAAAACTTCAGAACTTCATTCCTTGGTTGTTCCAAAATTTTCTAATCTTTTACAGCCCAAGTTGAAAGTTTTAGCATGCTGAACACATGAGGAAGCTGTTCAGAACACCATAAGTAGTCAGAACCAGGTTCCAGCTCTCAGAGTATTTTCTAGCTGCAAGGTAAGTTTTCTGCTGACTCTCATCATATTATTTAGGCATTGTCATATTTTTGCATATTTAACACAATGTAGATATTCTGATTCTGATGATGTACATATTCTGAGATTTCATGCATCTGCCTGCCTAAATAGAGAGAATTCCAGTTCAGAGCTTCATGAAGAAATTAGGACTCAGAATTAGGATTAGCAAATTCATGTTTGCTTCTGATTTATATTTCTTATATTTCTTTCTTCTGAAACATCATGAAACTTGTCATAACTGTTATATGTGCAATTTCTATTCTGTTGAGAAATGACTAAGTTGCAGATGTTCTGACTAGCATGGAGAGAGGCAAATTTCTGACAGTTGCATCAGAACTTCTGAAAACTTTTATGTCTTCAGCGGATTCGGAACTTCTGACTTTCCTTATTTATATTAACATTGTTTCTGTTTGTGCAGCACGTCAGAGTCAGAACTTCTGACCTCTTCTATTTCAGCAGTTGTGCTGATTTTGTTTTCTTCCCTTTTATTATCTTTGCCATCACTTTTATTTTCCATTAATAAAAAAACACCAAAAATATTTCATATTCACATATTATATTTTATTTCCTTTTAACATAAAAAGACAAAAAACATTTTCTTAAACAAATTTATTCCTTTTCTTAAACGAGACAAATATTTTACATTTCCTGTACATTCTTATCCATTCAATATGATTGTAATAATAATTTAGGATTTAATTTCATTTGCAATCCCCATTTGTAAATATGTACCCCCATCCCTAAAATATTGTAATAGCGTAGGACTTTACATTTCTGCAATTTATCGCTTTCGAATATAAATGCTAGTAACTAGGGTATGTATGGCAAGATAAAATCAACAAATATATCACCATAATCAAGACTAAATGCATGCAAATCAAACACAGTTGCACACTAGCACCCTTAGGGTAATCTCACTTTATTGCCTATCAGAAAAATAGTCATGTCCCTCAAACATGGGCATTTTAGCAAAGACCCTTCGATAAAAAAGATCGTAGTCCCTCGATGACCCTCGATGTTGCCTTCGGTAAACGATCTAGTACCTAAACGACATTGCTAAAACGTCCCATAGGTTGCCTTCTATGACTATATAAACGTCCCACGCATGTCCCTTCACATCCAACGATGGGGCTTCTTACAAAAACAATGGTAAGATAGCAACAGCTAAAGGAGGAGGAAAATCACATCTAAGACATTTGGAGTAGGTAGGTTCGCTCTCAGTTACTCGCTTGCTCACAATAAAAACATTTTATACACCAACACTTTTATTTTGAAAATATTTTCGAAAGACAACACTTTGTACGCGTACTTATAGAAACGAGAGCCATTACAAAGGAAACCCTTTTCAAAAATCACTTTCAAAAAACACATCTCACAAACACTCATCTTTGAACTATTTTTGAAACAAACACTTTGTATGTATTCTTATAGAAACGAGAATCATTACAAAGTTACATTTTCAAAATACTTTCAAAACCCACACCACAAAGCATAATTTCAAACAAAAAGCAAGTGATCTAGCGAGTAACTAAGAGCCCATGGAAAACCATGGATGAAAAGGGTGCTAATACCTTCCCTTTTCATAATCTACCCCCAGAACTCAAGAAAACATCTATAAAGGTCTTTCTTGTGCTTTTTCACCTTTCCTTTTGGATAAAAGAAAAGTCAGTGGCGACTCTTGCTACAACGAAACATTTGCGAACACAAACGCAAAACAACCAAGTCAGTTCTCCCACCGTATCACACATAACATGGCCATTTTTGTAAGGCAACAAAGTGGAATTACCCTAAGGGTACAAGTGTGCAAATGTATTTGATTTACATGCATTGATTATCTTGAATTAGGGTTTGCTACATGTTGATTTTAGTCTTTCCATACAAATCCTAATTTACTAGCATTTATATAAAGCAATAAATTTCGGAAATTAAAATTACTACGCTATTACATCATTAGGGGAGGGGGTATACAAATTTACAAATGGGGATTGCAAGAAAAATTAAACTTAATTAACTATTACAACCATATTGAATATTGTACAAATTGAAAATAAAATGCAAGAATATAAATGGAAAAAGTTGTTTGGTTTTAATGAAAGGGTTTTAACCTAATTAAAGAAAATGATTATTTAAAAATAAAAAAAAACTAAACTTAAACTAATTAAGAAAGGAATTAAGTAAAAAATGATTTTTAGGGTTTTTTATGAAAAGGTTTTAAATTAATAAAAATGAAATGAAAATTAATTAATTAAAAGAAACCTAAGTTCTAAGTTGATTTTAATTTAAAAGAAAATAATATAATAAATAAATCTAAGTCTAAATATTTATTAATTAAAAAAATAAATTAATTTGTTTAAGAAAATGTTTTTAGTCTTTTTTTTTTATTTTATAAAGAAAAATAAAAATGTATAAGTGTAAATAATAAATAATTTTTTTATATTTTTTAATAATAAAAATAAAATAATAATAATTAGTAATAAAAAATAATAAAGTAAAATGGAAATAAAATAAAAATAAAAAAAGAAATAAATGAAAATGAAATAAATGAAAAAAAGTTGGGCCACGGGTGCAAAAGTAGGCAGGGGGTTAGAAGACAACAAAAAGATCAAGGTCCACTGTGGGAGGCCCGGGCGCCTGTGTTTGTCAAAAAAAGAATGAAATGTAAAAAAGAGCAAAAGGGTACCACTGGGGCTCGAACCCAGGTCCCAAAGTTTAACAGGTGTGCGCTTTACCACCGGGGTGGCTATACATCCGTTCATATAAACAAAACAATAAATACATAATCTAAGTTATGCCCTGAATACAACTTCATCTTCAACCTCCAACCATGGATCTGGTAACTTCACTATTTCTCAACAAAAATGAAATATGCAAACATGAAAGTTGCTCCATTTTCCATACGAATCTAACCATATAAATATTATAAGCTATAAATCAAAGATGAATAAGAATTTTTGAAAGTACCAAATTCTGACCTAATTATTTCAGGAAGTTCAAACTCAAAATTCTCACTACTCAAGCAATAAAAATGAAATCTATGGACATGTATAGTTTCAAGGCAATGATGTCTATATTTTATTTTCACAAATGCAAGCCTAACAATGCCTAAATAATGAGATAAAAAGTCAGAAAATGTACCTCAAAAATGGAAATCATGAAATGAGTTTGAGCTTGATTCAGAGTACTGCAATGACCAGATTAGCTTCCTTGAGTCTCTAGGAAGCTAATGCAATGCTTAGCTTGAGTTGAGAGTGGCTGAAATGGCTTGAAGAAGTCAAGTTGCAGACTCTGTTTTTTGAGCTTGGACAATGGTGAAAATGGTGTTACAGTTCTGGAATAAAGATGGGGATGAGTTGTATTTGATATGTAGGAGATTTTGGAAGTGAAAGGCCAAGAAATGCACGAGGGAAATGGAAGTTTGATATGTAAAGTCAGAACTTGCACAACAATGGTATTTTGAGGCAATTTATGACTAGAGGGAGTTTGGGAGTGTTTTAGGGTCTTAATGCTCGTGCCTCAGCTCACAAGTAGTGCCTCTATTTATAAGCAACAAGTTTAGAGACTTGTTGTTGATCAGAATTCAAAAACAAATGCTTAAGCTCAAAATGTGATTTTTGAGAAATCAAAGTTTCAAAGTCTTGTGTACTTGCTACGATAAAATGGTTATAATTTAAACACACTTGCTTCTGACTTTGTAGATGGAGTGTGATCAGAGGGAACAAGTTAGATGCTCAAGAATTGACTTTGTGCATAAAGCTTGCTTTTCAAGAATGGCATTCTTCACTTTCTTCCCAAAATGGCAGTGTGAATTAGATAAAGCTTAAACCACTTGGATTATAGCTCAAAAGTTTGTGTAATATATTAATTATGGATAGATACACAAGTTATAAGTACTTCAAAGTAAGATTATGCAGCCTAATATTGAAATTGAGTTATGTGTTCATTAAGAAATGACTTGTAATTCAAGAATGAAACCCTAACTTCTTGGCTTCGATTCTCCTTGCTCAAACATGATCTCAATGAGTTCTTGGACATTTTGGAAAGCTTGTAACATCCTATACAACCTATATTTTGGACATTTTTGAAAATTAATCTTGGAACTATGTGAAAAACTTCCATGAAGTTAGGTCAAAATCCTGCCTAAAATAGGGCAAAATTTCACTAAGTTTCCAAGTTTCATGAACATGTCTTCTTAAAATCATAATTTTAAATACATGCATTTCTAGAAGAAGTTATGTTCTACAATGTTTTAAATATAATTGATTTCTACAACTTTCATTTTGTAAGTTTCCTTTGAATCATCTTGCATCATGGTGAAAATTTGGCTCAAAGTTGTGAAAAAATATGAATTTTCCAACACTTAGAAAAATTTCTAAGTTTAGAAATTTTGACTTTTCAAAATGAAATCTTGACTTTTTGATTCCTTGATGAACAAGTTTCATATTTTGACATGTCTTGATGAATTGTGATCTTTGATACTTGATTTTGACCAAAAAGTCAAAGTTTGACTTTTTAGTGTACAGTTGACTTTTCATCAATTGACTGAAAATCATCTATCAATCAATTGATCTTGAGGAATGTTTTGACCCATTACATTAGGTCAAAATGAATTATTTTAATCCTTGATATCATAACTTAAACCAATCAATCATTTGCTAGGTCAAAAATCAGAAATTGCACCTTCTCACTCAAAACCCTAATTTTGACCATTTTGCCCTTTTGATGATCTGATCAAATTTCTTGAGGAATTGTGATCCAAACTTGATGAAATTACATATATGAGTTCATAATATTGATATGGATAAAAAATTATGAAGTTTGACTGTAAATTGACCACATTTGACTTTTTCCTCAATATAGTTGATTTTAGGTCAACTGATCAATTGACTGAGCAAAAATGTGATCCAAGACTTGAAACTTGACATGAGAAATCTTGAGGGTACAAAATGATCCATGAAAGTCATATGGGGCATTGAAATTCCATTTGTCCTTGTGCAATCTCAAACCCTAATTTCCAGTCATCAGTGCTTGAGGAGGTGTATTGGGTTGATCAACCCTTGTGCAGTCTTGAATCAAAGGAGATCTTGTGAGAGATTATTTGATAAATGAGAGGGAAAATTTTGGGGTACAACACCTACAAAACAAGGTTCCACATTTTTTGTGTCATATATGTCGCCCTAACACAAAAATCAAAAGGTCAAGCTTAGGACCTTAAAGAAGCGCTGGATGGGAGACAACACATCACTTATTTCAACTTTTATTTACCTTTTCAAGAAATTTATTTTTCTCGTATTTAAATTCAGTAAAAGGAGTTAAACTACTCATGCATACTCCTCTTTTAGTTAATATTTACTTGAAATTAATAAAAAAAGTATACTTTTGATGTTTCTTTCAGATTTACAAAATTGCAACTTAAGCATTGAGCAAATGAACCAAAGGCACCGGCAGGTAAAACTTAATCATCAAGAAAGTGTCTTACGAATTAAAAGTGAAAGATGAAAACATAATCAACAAGCTTGTACTCAATCTCCAGATACCTCAGCTAGTAAGGTTTGAGCCAAATATTTCCATTGTTTACAATTTCTTTCTATGAGTGTATTTGTGCTTTACTGTTTTATTAGGTTTGAATTATTTCTAACTTGATTTGTCTAGTTTGATTTACACACACCGATGCAATTTGTTGTTTAAAACTCTGATCCTTTTTAAGCCAACTCGTATTAATATGAAAATCTTTTGCTAACGACTTTGAGCTTAGCCTTTTGTTTCGGTGACATAGCCTCATTTATTAGCCAATTGACTCGAAAGATTAAATCTTTCCGCCATCTCTTTGGAGTTAGGTAAAATTTTTAGTTTTCTTATCGTATGAAAAAGAAAAACTTTAGGGTTGCTCTTGGAAGTAAGCAAAGTTTAAGTTTGGGGTTGGGGTACAAGAGATATTGGGCAAAAATTCAAAAATTTTGAGAAAAAAATCAAGAAGTTAAAACAACTTCTTCAAAAAAAAATGAGAAAAGAATAAAAAGGCATAACGAAGACCACAAAAAGTCTAAATCTCTAGTACCGATAATAAGAAAAAGAGTTGGTATGATAACAAAAGGAGAACTAGGTACCAACTCCAAAGGTTTAAACCTACTTCCCTAAAATATCCTTCCCGAACTTAAACAACGTTACAACTAAAAAAGTCTTTAAGTGTGTGTATTTTGATTACTTTGATGAATTTTGTTAAAATATGATCAAACTCAATATAAGAAGTTTTGTATGTTGATTAAGAGATTATCCTATCAATTGAGTGAATTATAGTGAGATGAGAGACATGTTGAGTACTTGACAAGGTTGAAGATGTTTTATGAATTTTATGAATTGCAGTTAGAAGCTAGAATGATGAACATGTAAAACAAATAGTATATAGTGATGTTCAATTGTTATTGTTGTAGTTTGTGTTTCTGTTTTGAATTTGCAGTTGCAGACAAGTTACTTGAAGAAAAGTATCAAATTAAGTTTGAGGTTGTGATGACACTCTGTCATTGCATATATTTTGTCAAAGAAAAAGATAGAAACAAGTCAAAGATGATCAAATGTGAAGAATAATGGCCAAAGAATGATGTGAAAATGAACAAGTATGAAGAAATAGGGACTTAGAGAAATTTGGCTGAAAATGAGCAAAAACGAGAAACTAAATGGAAAAATCACGCCAGCCATCATGTGTTATCACATATGTAATGGATCTAAAAAAGTTGCATCGTGCGCGCGATGATGTCCATGACGCGCGCAATGGGCCCTTTTTCTGGGCAAATTCTGACGCATTCTGGTACGATCTAAAGGCTTTAAAAGGGAATTTTTGGCATCTTTTCAACAGAAAATCATACAATAAGACTAATACAACACAATTAACATTTCGAAAAAAGAACCAACAAAATCCCTAACACAAATAATGTACCCTAAATCGAATATTATAAATTAAATCCAAAAAATTAAACCCAGTAAACCCAATATTAGAAAGGGAAAAAATTGAAAACCCATTAAACCCTAAATTTTAAAGAAGTGTAAATTTTGACTTACCAATAGACTTGTCTTCCTCTTTTTGTTTCAACCTTCATTCCTTCGTTCCCGGTCTTCTTTCATACCTTCTAAATCGTCAGCATTTGCATTCTCAAATCTCCAATGTTCTTCCTTCGTTTCACTCAGAGAGTTCCTTCATTTCACTTAAAGAAAATACAAGAAATGAAGTAAATCAAACCATAAATCCCTTTAAGTATTTCAACTCAACAATATATATCCACCTAAACAAATATTAATCCACATAGGTGATATCTGGTCTCCTCTATTGACTTTGACTAATGCCTTTGATGTCAAGGATAATCATGAATCTGTTTAAATAATTAGGGACCAAAATGGATGTTTTGTAAGTTAAGTGATTTTAATATGAACCCCGACCAAAAGATACGAGACGAAAAACATTTGAAATATATTTTCATCTAACCTCATTACACTTTTAATCTTAGTTAAACCTAATAATTTTATTATGTACCTTTTAATTATAACATTTTATTAAATATTCAAAAGTAATAAAAATACTACTCATGATCAAAGAGATGATTCCAGAAGAAAGTTCAAAGTAAAAGAGGGTGTCATAGAGAAAATTTAAATCCAATCTTCCATAAAATTCTCAAGATCATGATTGTAAATAACATCATCTTGTTTCTTCTTAGACTTATGTAAATGCTAAATGAAATAAAGCTATAAGCAAAGGATTCATGATCTCTCTAAACTTCAACCTAAGGCAATTTATTAAAACTTTCGAGACCAACATACAAGTTTGTTACACAAATTAATAGACCAAAATTCCTTGAAAGTGTATGGATTATCAACTATAAGAATCGAGATCATAAGAGACTCAACCATAGAATCTATGTAACCTTTGTCAACAAAAGTAGACCTCATAAAATTCTAAAATTATTGTAAGTATCTTCCCAAAATATTTTGAAATAAATGGGTTGGAACCCATCCAGACAAATGGATTATAGGATTTCATGCTCATAAAATCATGATTGATATTTGACTTTGTAATTATGATCAAGAGAGTATTCTCGTGGTCAATATTCAAAGAAGAAATGCTAAATGCTACAAGAGGGAAATAAAAAAATATTTAGTACAATATAAAATAATCAATCAAATCACCAAGCCTTTCTTTGAAATAAACAAGAAGCTAGGGAGATAAATGATCTCTTTATTGCAGATAACATAAAGGTTGAAAGTGTTAGTTTTACTCACATTCCATGATAATGAGACAAAAGTAATGAAAATACTACTCATGATCAAAGAGATGATTGCAGAAAGAAATCCAAAGTAATAGAGGGTGTCACAGAGAAAATACCAATTCAATCTTCTACAAACCTTCTCAAGATCATGATTATAAATAACATCACCTTGTTTCTTATTAGATTTATGTAAATGCTAAAAGAATTGAAGCTATAAGCAAAGGGTTCACGATCTCCCTAAACATGAAACTAAAGCAATTTGTTAAAACTTTCGAGACCAACTTAGAGGTTTTTTACAAAAATTAATAGACTGAAATTTCTCGAAAGTGTGTGGGTTATCAACTATAGGAATCAAGATCATAAGAGACTCAACTATCTAAGAATCCATGTAACCTTTGTCAAAAAAGTTGACCTCACTAATTCTAAAATCATTCTAAGTATCCTCCCATAATATTTTGAAATAAAGGGGTTGGAACTCATCCAAACAAAAGGCTTTATAGGATATCATACTCATAAAAGTATGATAGAAGATTTTCGACTCTGTAATTGTGGTCAAGAGAGTATTCTTCTAGTCAATATTCAAAGAGAAAATGCTAGATGCTACAATAGGGTAATAAAACAATCTTTAGTACAATACAAAATTTTAAAATACCCCAAAACCTCCAACACAAACTATCATTGTCCAAGCACCATTCACAAGACCACAAAGTGATATCATAAAGTTTATTTCTCTTACTTCAAATGACAATTTGCGTGCAAAAGAAAAAGTGTTACGATTATCCATTCTAACTCATTGTTCTCTAGTAAAAAATTTCCCCCAAAAAGAAGATATCTTTGTATTCTTTAAAAAATTTACTTTAAAAGACAAGAAGTGAAACTAAATCAATACCATCCTACAGATTTTCAAAGAGCTACAAATTTTGAATTCTTTGAAGTTGTTTTACATTTTATTTTATTTTTGAATAAATTATCAAAAACATTTTTATTAAAAAGAAGTGAGTCTTGCATAACATTATTAAGTGAGACACTTCCTATTTTCTTAAATTATTAACAAATTTAATATAATTATTTAAATTAAATAACTTTTTATTTTTATAAAATTAAGAATGATCATTGTCAAACACTGTTATATATATATATATAATTTTGATCATATCTTCTTGTGCATGAGGTTAAGTTACACTTGACAACAAATTTATAATTAAAATTACATAATTTGAAGAAAAAAAATCCAGAATACTAAATTAATTAAGTGACCCTAATTGGGCCTAGAAGAAATGGGCCAGCTAGAGAGGGCTGATTAGCACTAGGGGATGCAACTGCAAGTGTAAGGTCCAAATTAGGCACTGCTACATAATTTGAAGAGTGATGATTATGTAGCCAATTAACTTTAGAGTAATTAATTTCTTGATTATCTGATTTGGCTTCTTCTAATTTACACTTAATATCCATTAATATATTACCTTCTCTCTTGGTGTTCTTGCTTCCAATCTACAGTCATATCATATCAATTTAATCACAAAGTTAATATAGTAAATAATGATTAATGAGTTGGATTAGTCTATAATAATGATATATAGTAAATACCAAGTCAAAGAGACTTGAACGTCTTTTCTTATTATTGAGAGATGCTAATCGGAGAAAATATTTTTGAGCATGACTTGCAACTTGTGTAGGAGTTCTTGTAATCACGAAGTCTTTAGAGATACCTCTCCAATCTCCTTTTCCAAGCTTTTCTAATCCAACAAGAAATATTCTGTGCTCTTCTTCTGTCCACGGAACTCCTAAATATTATAGAATAAAAACAATAAAATATAGACAACATACATCAATTATTTAATGAATCTGATTAATGATTATTCACTTATATAATGAATATACTCGTACCTTTCTTGTTATGATGATTATCATGAATGGTTGATGAAGAGAATGAAGAAGATGAAGAGGTTGGTGAAGGAAAATTGTCCATGCTAAAGCTTTTCTTGATGATGGTATTAGATGATGATGATGATGATGATAATGAGGATAGTTGGACACCAAAGAGACGAAGTCCTACAAGTTTTGTGGTGAAGGATGTACATGTCCTACAATTATGTCCCATCTTACCACAATGTGAACACTTTCTTCTTCCCATTATTACAAACCAAAATATGTGTTCTAATTATGAGAATGAAAAAGAGAGAAAGTATGAGAATGAGAAAGAGAAAGAAAGAGGTGAGAAAACGAATTGGTTTGGTGGTATATATGATATGATGACGAGGTGAGATGTGGGGTTAATCAATTAAATAATGGAAATGGAAATGGAAAAATATGGTCGCATACACAAGCTACTTAATTGGACAGACATACTTTTATTTTTAAATTTGTTGGATATTCTTATTATAAATAATCATAGAGACACCAATTCCTTATCTTATTAATTTTGAGGATTTGTGTCCTATGGCCCTATTCACCGTACATTTGGATCTGCCTGCAAATTGTTCAACTTTATAATATACTTTCTTTATATTTAAAACATTTAACATGCTACTCATGTCATGGCATCAGAGAT
Organism: Vicia faba; assembly: GCA_948472305.1. Taxonomy (NCBI): domain Eukaryota; kingdom Viridiplantae; phylum Streptophyta; class Magnoliopsida; order Fabales; family Fabaceae; genus Vicia; species Vicia faba. The sequence goes on from OX451741.1 coordinate 1,398,456,257, forward strand.
AGAATATAATGTACTAAAACCCCACATAATTTAGTACAACTTATTTGAATTTTAAGAATACTATGATATAAGTATCGTAGTAAGGTCGATCCTGATTTTTTAGAGGTTTGAAGCGAATAATAAAAATGAATTTAAAAAAAAAATTTTTTTAATACAACTTATTTGAATTTTAAGAATAATATAATATAAATGTAATTGGAAGGCCGGTCCTGATTTTTTAGAGGTTTGAAGCGAATAACAAAAATAAATTCTTAAAAAAAGATATAATTTTTTTTAAATAACATCATTTATGTAAATTTTATATAACATCAACGATATCAAATAGTCATTTATACATACAAACAACATAATAAAAAAATTATATTTTAATTAATATTATCAAAATTTCTTCTAGCAACTTCAAAAATTATAACTTATTCTATTACAGTATAATATGTTCTATCCAAATAATTACGATATGTAAAACAATTACAATCTAATAATATAAATACCTTAAACAGTTACCAAATTTGTTCTATTATTCTATACAAGTTATAGTTAGTATCCAAACAATTATTTGTTGTATTTGTAATAATTACTACCTCAAGTTTACAATAATTTAACCGAATAATTTATTCAATGAACTTTTATTCTATTTCAATTTCAACCTATATTTGCTTTTAGCTCTAAAAAAGTAAAGTGGAAAAAAAAAGTTATTAGAAGAAAACATGATTGAAAGCTATAAAATTGTGAAGGTGAAATAGTAAAGATGAAGCTGAAGCTGTGAGAAAATTGATTTTTGAAGTGTGAGAGAAATAGATCATGAATGCTAAATCCGTTGATACTCCTAACACTCTTGGTATCCATTCCCAAACAATCTATTTATCAAAAATGATAGATTTTAACTCTTAAAAAAACTTATTTAATTAAATTTGTTAAACTTAGACTAAAAAAAAAGCTCAAATAGACCAACTTATATATATTTAACTTATTAAAAATATATATATAAAAAACTATTTATACACTTTAATGTGAAATAATTTTTTTAGATAGGTATAGGTTTTAAAGTCAACCTCAACTTTAAAAATATCAAGCTAGAGAAAAAAACTATTATTAGACCTATATAATTCATTTCTTTTATAAATTTTCATCTTCTCTTTTTATAAGGTACTATATTTTTTCATTAAAGGATGGAGGTATGTTTATTGAATTGCTTGAAGTCATTCATACCTCCTAAGATAATTAGTCTTATGACTGACATTAGACTCTAATGCCATTTGTTAAACAAGCAATGACGACACCAAATTACACTGTTTATTTGACTCGATTTGTGCATGTTCTGTTCTCATTTTATTTTACATTTCCACTTTTATGTCGGTATTTGTGTTTGTTTTAGGTATTTTTCCGTTTTAGAGTCATGTGCGAAGAAACGAAGCGAAACAGACGAGAAACGGAAGAAAATGGAGCATTCTGCACTCAAAGCGCTCACCATGGTGTTCACCATGCAGGTGGCCATGAGTGGTCCACATCTCAACGGTCAGAAGACAATGTCTTACCCATTTTGGGAGCATGGCGTTCGCCGTGGAGGTGTGGCGGTTGCCACATGTTAAAGTTCGCTGCAGTTGAATTGGGTCTTGGTTTGGTCTTGCACATCCTCCTTTTTCTCCTATTCTTCCTCACACGTATTCAGCAGTTTCAACCACCATTTTAGGGTTTTATTTTCATTATAAATAGGTCTTTTAGTTTCTCTTTTTGGTATCCAAGCTTAGTTACAAATTTAAGCCATATACTGTCAAATTTGTAAGCGATTAACTCTTCACATCAGAGTATTATCACATCGTTGATCGAGTCTGTAATCGTGTTTGAAGCACTTTTATTTGAAGCTTAATCTTGTCGTCATTTTACTTTCTGCATTCAAGTTCCAGCACTTTACTTCCTGTACCAGATTAAAGTCTCTTCGGAGCAGGTTTTTATTTAATTACATTGTCTTGATTTTATCGTCTCTTTTATTTAATCACACGCTCTTCTTCTACCTTTCTTTTAATTGCATATTTAAAGCTTATTTTACTTTGTCTATTTTGTTTTATCATATAATCGAATCAATCGTTTTGGTTTATGTTATAATCATATCCGATTAAATTTATAAGTGTTGGAATGTGAGAATCGTCGTTTCGACGGTATTCTGAATGGTTGTTCTTTGAGAAATACTATTGGGTCTGTTTTGCTTTTAATCACAACTTTTTTAAACTTAACTTCATCGGTTACTATGAAAGTAGAATCATTTATATGTCGGATGAAATCGAAAGTCGTCCGATACAAAAGATTAAGGTTGTTTAGTTTTTATTTGATAAAAGACACGAAACATATTTGTTAATTAATTAGGAAGATTAGTATTTTAATAAAGTACTTTTGAACCTATTTCTGAACACGTTTGTAAGTTTAAGGTACGGTTGGCCGAACTAACATCGGGAACCCTTTAAAGTATTATTTTCCAATCCAAACAACTTTTCATCTTAGTAAAAGAGTTTAATTTCTTAAAATAGATTTCACTACTTTAACGCAAACATCGCCTACCATCGTGACAGTGGACAATATAATTTAGAGAGTAAAATCTGATTCTAAATACGCGAAAGCGACAGTTACTGTTCAATTAACTCTTTTCAAAGTGGAAAATATTGTCCCATAGAAATTAGATTTATGAACAACAAGAGTATCAACGAATTGATGAGATCCATATTCTAATATTGCATTTATGATATTAATTCAAGTTTTTCATTTACTTTATTCGCACAACTTTAACCTTTATTTTATTAGCCTTAGATAAACACCGTAGTGATAGAAAATGATAGTTTGACTATCAGGTCTCTGTGGGTTCGACACTCTTTATATTACTCTGATACTTTTCGTGCACTTGCAAAATTACATCCCATCAAGTTTTTGGTGCCGTTGTAAGGGACCAATTACGTCGAATATCATAACTCTGTTGTTACATCGTTTAGATTAAGGCACACCTCTAGATGGATTACCCAAATTTTTTCCTATAATTTCCACTATGGGTATTTCGAGGGACCCCAATATCCTTATAAGTTAAACCTCAAAATATTAGAAGAGAACTTTGTTAACATGCAAACCCTCTCCGGGATAGAATCTATAATGCGAAGGTTTGTGGTAACACTAACCATCATGAGTAAGGAATTTAGAAACCAAATCCTTCATGTTAATGAAACCCTTAGGAAACTGAACACTGTGGTTAATTCTCTATTAACAAGTAACAAGGAAATAGATACAAAAATCTCAATGCTTGCATAAACATCACTAGGACCCCCCTCACTGAAAAGCACGAAGATATTATAGCAACAGGTAGTGAAAAACCGATAGAAAATCCTAAGGGAGGAAATAATATGATCAAGGAGGAACGGGGATAAAAAATAAATTAGAAATATTTTTCCACCAAATTCCTTAGAAACCAAGTTAAGTTCACAGTCGAAACGGTATAAGGCTCCATGTAGAAGGGAAAATTTTGCAAAACATAGAACTAAATATATCGCTAATTTTAAAAACAAAACCTCAACCTTTACAGTTAAAAAGATTGACACAAAACCTAAGAATATAATTCCTAAGATAGAGCCAGAGCTTCCCCCACCTTATCTAAGACATGAACCACTCTACAGTAAAAAGAATAGGAAATGTGAAGGATATGAGAGATGGCTTGACAAATGGCCTTGGAAGCCAAATATTTGACTTAAATCATATTCTTAGTCGAGCTACCGACATTAAACAAAGCGCTGCATGGGAGGCAACCCATGATATTTCTTTCCCTTTTTATTATTTTCTTTTATCACGGTGAATTATTTCTTCTAACATGACTAACTTTTCTGAATTCTTATATTTCAGGTCTCATCATTCTACATAACTTATTCTAACCAAATTTCCAAGATGCAGAACTTCGATGACATGGAAATTCAGTTCAAAGATGACGACCAGAGGAACCACTACACATTCCTATTTGAGAGACCTATGCTACCCACTAGATACCCTAAATCCACTTGCATGGAAGCCCTAGGGATTGAGTGTAGCATTACGCACATGTATAGCCAGTTAGATTTGGATGAGTTTGTAGAAGCCAAAAATGTCACCTACCGAAAACTTACCCTAGAATTCCTAAATTCACTTATTTACCAGCCAAATCAAGGTCGGACTTTCTTTAGGCTATTTGGGAAGAAGTATAAACTAACCCATAGATATTTAGGTCGCCTCTTAGGATTCCAGTTTGTTCCAACTGCTGCACATGGAGTTCCCCTTGATATAAACACAGAAGATACCTTAGACACTTTGTGGAAAGAAATTACCAGTAACGGAAATCCTGACCCATCCACCCAGTTCTCAAATCGTATCCATAACCCAGTACTTAGGTATTTCCAAATTATTTTAGCCCATACATTTTTTTGGCCAAAGTAACACCAGTGAGCCTGTAAGCGCAGAAGAGTTATTCATTCTCTATTGTATTACTAAATATGATTTTGTTGAGTCTGGCACCTTTCTCATAGAAAAATTAGCAGACATAGGCCGATCTATAGTAGGACCTATTCATGTAGGAGGGACAACCACCCAAATTGCTTATGCCATTGGCCTCAAGAACAAGCTAACCCACCTATCCATATTGTGGTTTTACACTTCTGGACTTGGATCATTGTCTTGAAATAGGCGTGGTACAACATGTGTACTTCAGGATTAATGAGTATAAAAGTCTCATCAATAATGAAGCTGTTCAACACTTCTACCTACTAAACCCAGAAAGAACAAATGTCCAAAATAGAGATAATTGGATTTATGCTTTAGAGGACCAAGGTGAAACACCTTTTAGTTCAGCTACCCCAACTTCACTAGAGTATCACCCTTTACCCATCTCAGATAGTACTACTACATTTTCCTCCACTAGCTCCATAGAGGGGAGTGATCGAGATCACAAGCTTATTATTATGCGCTAGGATATTGCCGCTCTCAGAGAGAAAATCATAGAACTTACACAACAAATAGAGATAGCTAATGACATTCATACCGAGGAGACAAATTACCTATCCCAGAAGATTCTGACTATTCGATGATAGCTTTCAGAGATTGATTCATCCTGACCGCGTAAAAGGAAGAACGCCACTTATCAGTCTATTTAGTCATTTATTAGATTTACTTCACCATTACTTTTATTTTAGTCGTTAGATTCATTTTCTGACTAATATTAGATTTATTTCCTCGCATAAACTTTACTTGCATTCTTTTTCAAAAAAATTTGGGATTATTATGATTTAGCTTTTATTAGATTTTTGGAAAAGTTTCTTAAAATTATTTGCTATCATTTTGCAAGTAACCCTTAGCAATATTTATTATCGTTATTTTTTTCTGATGTTAGATATGCAAGAAAAGGGGGGGGGGGGTCTGTACTCCAAAGTAACAAACAAAAGTCCAAATACTTCACAAAGAAGCCCATTAGCGGAATACAAAGCACGACGATCCCCAGGGGCCCTGTGGAAAACGCCATGACGTTAATTTTTCAAACACAAATAGAAGCATAAACAACCCCATTTTCCCAACTTTATCACTATCTTCTTCATCCCTTACCCATTTCCTTCCTCCACTAACACCCGACATAACTCCACCAACTCACATAACTTCCCATAAATCCCAAAACCTTTCAATATTCCAATAATTCCTCCAACCTCCACCTTTAAAAAACCCTATATTTCATCCAAAAAATCCAATGTTGTACTCCAAAATTTTCCCTCTCATTCATCAAAGAATTTTCTCACAAGATCTCCTTTGGCTCAAGACTGCACTAGGGTTGATCAGCTCAAGACACCTCCCTAAGCATTGATGACCAAAATTAGGGTTTGAGTTTGCACAAAGATATTTGAACTTCCAATACCCCATATGAATTTCATGGATCATTATGGACCCTCAAGATCACTCATGTCAAGTTTCAAGCTTTGGATCACAATTTTGCTCAGTCAATTGAGCAGTTGACCTAAAATCAGTTGTATTGGGAAAAAAAGTCAACCATGGCTAATTTAAAGTCAAAATTCATAATTTTTTATCCACTTCAACATTTTAGACTCATATGTATCATTTGATCAAGTTTGGACCACAATTCCTCAAGAAATTTGATCAAATCTCCAAAAGGGCAAAAAGGTCAACATTAGGGTTTTGACTGGGAAAGGGTAATTTCTGATTTTTGACCTAGCAAGTGATCAATTGGTTTAAGGCATGATCTCAAGGGTCCAATTGAATAATTTTGACCTAATAACATGGCTCAAAACATTACGCAAGTTCAAAGGATTGACAGATGAATTTTCAATCAACTAATCAAAAGTCAATTGTATACTGAAAAGTCAAACATTGACTTTTTGGTCAAAATTAAATGTCAAAGATCACAATTCATCAAAATATGTCAAAATATGAAACTTATTCATCAAGAAATCAAAAATTCAAGATTTCATTTTGAAAAGTTAAAATTTCTAATCTTAGAAATTTTTCTAAGTGTTGGAAATATCTTATTTTTTCATAACTTTGAGCAAACTTTTCACCATAATGCAAGATGATTCAAGAGAAACTTCCAACATGAAAGTTGTAGACCTCTATGAAATATACAACTTTTCTTCACACAACTTATTCCAAAAGTGCATGGATATCAAGTTATAATTTTAAGAACATGTGGTCATGAAACAAAACACTTAGTGAAAATTTTGCCCTAATTTGGTCAGGATTTTGACCCAACTTCATGGAAAATTTTCATATAGTTACAAGGTAAATATTCAAAAGCAATTCAAAGATTGGTTGTAGAGAACATTTCAAGCTTTCCAAAATGTCAAAGAACTCCTTGAGATCATTTTTGAGTAGGGAGAATCAAAGAGATAAAGTTAGGGTTTTATCACTTGATTTACAAGTCATTTTGTGATGAACCAATTTCAAAATTCAAACTTTGCTGCATAAACTCTACTTTCCAGGCATCAAAATTGTTAGGAACTCCATAATTAATGGCTTGCACAACTGTTAGAGGTCTCATTTCAAGCATTCAATGCATGGACATTCTTTATATCCATTTTTGGAAGAAAGTGCACATTGCCATTTTGATAAAGTGACTTTTTGAAAAAAAACTTGTTCTTGAGCCTTGCACTTGTTCTCTTATGATCACACAAGTCCTATAACTCATGAGAAATGTTTTAGACACTTACAATCACCCAGTCCATGCTTGTACCTCACATTGAAACTTGGTTTCCCTCTTTTCTTGAAAATCATGTAACCTAGCCAAAAGCTTGTAACTGATACTTCTGACTTGCCAATGCACTCCAATCCTTTTTCTTATACATACACAAAATATTGACATCAAACACACGAATTCTCATGCCCTGAAAACAGCTAGAACTCAGAATCACATTCCATACCTCTATTTTCACATAAACTGACCAAAAACTTGAAACTCATAACTCCCTCGTGCATTTTCAATCCTTTTGGTTTCTAAAGCTTCTAAACATCATTTAGAATTGATCCCACACTCTGTTACAGAACTGTAACACCATTAACACCATCCTCCATTTTCAAAAACAGAGCTTTGCACTTGGACTTCTCCAGAACTCCTTAGGCCCTTTCAGCTCAAGCTAAGCATTCCATTAGCTTCCTGGGAACTTGAGGAAGCTAACCCAACCATTGGAACTCCTTGAAAGCTGCTCAAACTTCAAACCTGATACCCCTTTGCAAGGTAAGTTTTCTAACTTTGGAACTTCTCATACAGGCATTATCAATGATTTATTTATGAACAAAACATGTAGATATCATTTCCCTAAAGCTAACCATGTCCATAGCTTCCATTAATTTTGCTTGAGCTTAGAGAATTTGAAGATTGAAGTTTCTGAGATTTTTAGGGTTCAAATTAGGGCCAATAAAATGCATGCTTATCTTTGATCTATAGTTTTAATGCTTTACATTTCTGAAACCGTGAGGAAATTTGCTACAAGTTTCATGTTTACAGTTTTCATTTTTGTTGAGAAATGAACAAGCTACAGTTGGTCTGGCTGGAGGTTGAAGATGAAGTGTAACTCAGGGCGCGTTTTATATCATATATTTATTGTTTTGCTTATGTTAACAGATGTATAGCCACCCCAGTGGTAGAAGCGCGCGCCTGTAACCTTTGGGGCCTGGGTTCGAGCCCCAGTGGTACCTTTTTTTAAAATATATTTTTGCATTCTGACTTTGTTTTTTTGGACAGGCGCTGGGCCTCTTTGGGCTTGTGTTGTTTTTGTTTTTGCTAGCTAACCCCCTGTTTCATATATGCACCCCTGACCAAACTTTATTTTATTTTTCTTATTTTCTTTTTATTTGTTTTTCTTAATTATTTTTTCTAATATTAAAAATCATAAAAAATACAAAAATATTAGATTTTCATTTTGACATAGTTTATTCATTTTACCTCATAAAAATTATTTTTATTTAATAAATACTTTATCCATTTTACTAAATATCTTGTAAATTTAATTAAAATAATAGGTTTTTATTTATTTTCTTTTACACCAATTTAAATATATTATTTTAACATTAAAAAGGTTAAAAATATTTTATAACACTATAATTATTTTCAAGACAAAAATACCAAAAATACTTTTCTTACAAACTTATTTTCTTTTAATCAATTAATAGATTTAGGGTTTTATTTAAATCTTTTCTTAATAAATTTAGGTTTAATTAATTATTTTCTTTTAATTAATTAGGTTAAAACAAATACCTTTTCTCTAAAAAATCCAAATAAAAATATTCATTTTCTTCACATTTACATTCTTGCATATTTATCCATCTTGTACATTATTTATTTCAATTCTTGTACAAATTCAATTTGGTTGTAATAGATTAATTAGGTTTATATTCTTGCAATACCCATTCACAATTTGTATACCCCCCTCCCACAAGTATTGTAATAGCGTAGTAACTTTAAATTCCGCAATTTATCGCTTTATATACAAATGCTAGTAATTAGGGTTTGTATGGAAAGACTAAAACTAATACTTAGAAAACCCTAATTCAAGACAAAATCAAGCATGAAAACAATACACTTGCACACAAGCACCCCTAGGGTAAATCCACTTGGTTGCCTTTACAAAATGGTCATATTACGCATGTGAGGTATCTTAGTGAAAACAAATAAATACAAGATCATAGTCCCTCGATGACGCTATCTAAGTTTCCTTTCAAATGATATTAGTCCCTAAAAGAAAATGTTAAGATACCTTGCAACATTGCTAATCATGGTTATACGATGACCCACGTCCGTCCCGTTTACATCCAAAGATAGGGTTACTTACCAAATCAATGGCAAGATAACAATGTCAAAGGAAAAGAGAATAAACAAGAAAGACTTTTTGAGTAGGTAGAATGCTCATAATTAATTGCTCAATTTCAAACAAACATCCTTGCTATCTTTGAAACAAACACCTACACTTTAGTTGTATCCCAAAATTTTCCCTCTCATTTCTCAAAGGATCAACCTGGACCCTCAGGTTTGCTTCCATCCAATTTCAAGCCTTGAATTACAAATTTTCCAAGAAAGTCATTCACAAGGGGAAAATGGTCATTTGCGCACCAAAAAGTCAAACTTTGACTTTTGGATCAAAAATCAAGTTCCAAGAATCATATTTCATCAAGGCATGAAATTGGTTCATCAAAAAATCAGAAGTCAGAAGTTACTTTGAAAAAAAACCAAATTTCTAAACATTTAGAAAATTTGCTAAGTGTCTAGAGAATATGATACTTCAGAACTTCTGAGCCAGCCTCTACGCAAGTGCAGTCAGAAGTTGCAAACACGATTTAGAACATGACACTTCAATCAGAACATATGGAAGCAATGTTCTCCGGTCAGAACATGCCCCTTCAGCATTTGGAGGTTACGTTTCTAATCTTTTGCGATCAAAACATCACCAAATCCTAAGACCTCGTTTAAATAACATGTTGCACTGCTACAACACAGTGCTCTAACCAGCAGATAATCCAATCCACGCTTGTATTTTCCCTAATCCTGTATTTGCACCAAATACAAAAAGTTGTGATCAAAAAGCAATGGAACAGTGTGCCAAAAAGTTTAAATCCCATCTGTTTTCCCCCCAAAACCACAACAAATTCATCTATAAATAAGTTGTTCCATCACACTTTCAAGGGGCTGGCTTTTAGAGGAAGAGAAATTTTCAAAAGAGAGAAAATAAATTTATGAAAACTTCATAAAAATCCAGAATTCCCAAACAGAAAACCAAACCTTTGTTCTTCCTTTTGAATCAAAGAACTTGGAATTTTCTCTTCCTTTGTTCTTGCTGACTCCAGAACATCTGAAGGCAGCAACTCAAGTTCTAAACACATACTCCATATTCAAGGTAAGTCTTTCTGGCTTTGCATCTTCTCATTCATAACATCATTAAATATGTAAATATCAATATTAATGTGGTCCATATCATTGCATAAGTAGGGAAACTGTGGATCAGAACTTCTTGGTTAAGGCTAGGCTCAGATTTAGGATTCGAACTTCTATAAACTGTTGTGCTGTTATCCTTCTGATTTGTTGTTTATTAAGAACTGAATAAATTGCTGATGTGCTGATCAAGAGTTAAAATATGGCATATAACTTCTGATTTTCCCACTGTTTAAACACACTGAACTTCTGATTTTCCCACTGTTTAAACACACTGAACTTCTGATATTCACTCACTGTCTTAGCACATACTGAACCTCTGAGCTCTCCTCACTATTTTAATATATAGAACTTCTAAGATCTCCTCATTGTTCTAACACTCAGAAGTTCAGCACATGGCAATCCATAACTTCTGTGTTTTTCCTCTAATGTGTCTTGCAGGACCTCAGAGTGTATCAATCCAGAACTTCTGACGCTTCCTTATGAATCACCACGCGCCTGGCTTCAGAACTTCTGATCCTTGTTGTCTTGCTTACAGCAGCACACTGTTTCTATCGTTCATTTGTTTTCCTTTTTGTTATATTTTATATTAACTTTTTTTTTATTATTAACATAAAAAGACATAAAAATATTTTCTTTTATTAATTAATTAATTTCTTTTTTTTCTTCTTAATTCATTAAGACTAAAAAACCATTTTCTAAACAAGTTCATTTCACATTTTTCTTGTATATTCTTACCCATTCAATGTGGTTGTAATAGTAATTTAGGATTTTATTTTATTTGCAATCCCCATTTGTAAATATGTATCCCCATCCATAAAATATTGTAATAGCGTAGGATTTTACATTTTCCGCAATTTATCGCTTTCAAATATAAATGCTAGTAATTAAGGTGTGCATGGCAAGACATGAAATCACCAAATAGATCACCCTAAAGCAAGACTAAAATGCATGCAATCAAATACACTTGCACACTAACACCCTTAGGGTAATCTCACTTGTGGCCTATCGAAAAATAGTCATGTCCCTCGAACATGGGCGTTTTAGCAAAAGGCCCTCGATAAAAGATCGTAGTCCCTCGATGACCCTCGATGTTGCCTTCGGTAAATGATCTAGCCCCTAAAACGACATTGCTAAAATGTTTCATAGGTTGCCTTCTATGACTATACAAACGTCCCACACTCGTCTCTTCACATCCAACGATGGGGCTTCTTATCAAATTAATGGTAAGATAGCAACATCTAAAGGAATAGGAAAAGAACGTCTAAGACCTTTTGAGTAGGTAGATTTGCCCCTAATTTCTCGCTTTCTCACAATAAAAAAACATTTTTATACACCCACACTTTCATTTTGAAAACATTTTCAAAAGACAACACTTTGTACGCGTTCTTATAGAGACGAGAACCATTACAAAGACACATTTTCAAAATCACTTTCAAAAAACACAAACACCTCTTTGAACTATTTTCAGAACAACACTTTATACGCATTCTTATAGAGACGAGAATCATTACAAAGTCACATTTTCAAAATACTTTCAAAATCCACATCACAAAGCACATTTCAAAACAAAAGCAAGTGATCTAGCAAGTAAATAAGAGCCCATGGAAAACCATGGATGAAAAGGGTGTTAATACCTTCCCTTTCCTGTGCTTTTTCACCTTTCCTTATGGGATAAAAGAAAAGTCGGTGGCGACTCTTGCTAAACCGCAACATCTGTGAATACAAACGCAAAACCTCAAGTCAGTTCTCTCACCGCATCACAGAACTGGCGACTCTGCTGGGGACACATTTTAAAAGAGGGGTTACCTTAGGGTTAGATCACATCTATTTACTTTCTTTGTTTGGCTTGCTTACTTTACATTTTTGAGGCATTGTTTGGGTTTTGTTTTGATCCTCCACCCTGATCTAGGACACCTTTTTAGGTAAGTAGCAATAGATTGTGGAAATTGTATGGCGTAGATTAATATGATTGAAATAATGGCTATGTTAGTGGGACACATTTGTGGGTACCGGTATCCATCATGGTGAATCGAGAAGAATACGGGGCCGCTGAGTGGCGTCGTGAAGCACTAATTGACTTTAGAACCCTAATTGAACAAACTTGGCCATTAGGATGTAGTGAGATAACCGATTTCGGTGTAGAGCTGAAAATTGGTTGATACTCGATATTACACTCATTGAGGCTGGACTTTTGGGATATCTCAACCGCAAGAAAAGATTGATTATGCTGAGACAATGCCTAAGAGAAAGGTCAGTGATATTGAGATCCTTTAGAACCCGATCACTATTACTAGGACAGGTTGAGCCAACTAAACCTCAAGAGGGTACTTACCTATAAAACCTCATGCAAGCCTAAAACATAGGGACTTGTCTGCTTTATGTGTATATATATTTACTTGTACATAACATCATAAACATCATAAGCATCATACGCATGCTCACTAAACATTTCAAGGATTTAGAAATTTATCTTTGTTTTGTTTTGTAGGTCGTGAATTCCTTCCGAAGGAACACCATCCAAATCAGCTTTGTAAAAGCACACCCTCAGCTTCAAGAGTTAGCCTCAAGAGTGCCCAGGGATTCTCCTTTTACCAAGAAATATGATCGACTCCTCAGTTTGGCTACATCCAGTTTCCAAGAAGAGATGATGTGTGTGTTGTTCCAATTCTTTGATCCCGTACATCATTGTTTCACTTTCCCGGACTATCAATTGGTACCTACACTGGAGGAGTTTTCTCTACTCTTAGGGGTGCATGTGCTTGATCAGATACCGTTCACCGGTTTAGAGGGGATTCCAAAACCTGAAGTCATCGTCGAAGCTTTGCATCTGGAGAGAGCCAATATCATAGCCAATTGGGAGACAAGAAGCAGGGTCAAAGGTTTCCTAGCCAAATTTCTATTGGAGAAGGCTTGTTCATTCTGAGACGACATGGATTTCCAAGCTTTTGAAGACATAATGGCTCTTCTCATTTATGGTTTGGTTCTGTTCCCCCAACTCGGACCAATTCATAGATATTAACGCCATCAAAGTCTTTCTCTCTCGCAATCTCGTACCTACCTTACTGGGAGACATCTTGCATTGCCTTCATACCCGCACCATGAAGAAAAAAGGTACTCTTTTATGTTGTATTCCCCTACTCACTAAGTGGTTCACTTCACACCTACCTCAATCAGTATTGAAGAACGAGCAAAGACTAACATGGTCTCAAAGGATGATGTCCCTAACCCATTCTGACATCCTTTGGTGTTCGAGATCCTTGGAAGATGTCTCTATCATTGACCGCTATGGGGAATTCCATAACGTCCCTCTGCTTGGTATTAGGGGAGGTATCGCCTACAATCCTTGCTTAGCTCTTAGACAGTTTGGGTATGCCCGAAGAGACGTCCCTCATGAGATTCTCATTCAAGGTCTGGTGTTCGACTATGACAAGGAAGACCAAGGTTATCTCCAGAGGTTTACACGAGCTTGGAGAATGATGAACAAGGTGGACAGTAGGACTTTGGGACACAAAAACTCTATCCCACTCGAGCCTTACCTTAGGTGGGTACGGGCTCATGCTCAAAGTCTCTTAATGCCTTACCCTTCTATCCTCCCTATTATCATAGAGCATGTTGTTAAAGGAGACGTCCCATACACTATCCTTCATCCTAACATGCCTACCTCCCTCGAAGGCTTGCAGAAAGCTTGGGTTCAGTTGAAGGAAGAGCAGGACACCTTTGAAGCCCAATTTTACACCAGTGAGGAGAAGGTTCTAGAACTCACCAAGCAGCTTCATGAAGAGCGGAATCTGAACGCCTACATTGCGCCAAAGAGGATGCGTTCAACCTTTTTGTCTTAAGAGTTTTGCTGTATTTTTGTTTCTCTCATTGTAAGCCCAAAAAGGCATAATGTACTCAAGCTTGGATTTATTAATATGACGTGTGTTCCTCTTTTGGTCTGAAGAAATTTAAATCTCTAAATTCCTTGAAATCATTGCATACACATACCATCCATGACATTGCATAAGCAGGTTCTGTTACAGATTTCTCATCTCCTCCGCTGTTTATTTCAAGCAGATATGTCTTATGAACAAAGCATCAAAGATCTTCAGGCACAAAATACCCAATTTCAACAGATGTTCGCAACTATGGAAAAAGGGCAGGAGGATCTGAAAGCCCTCATCCTGAAAGAGAAAGAGAAGAAGAAAAAGAAGCGTGTCGGTGCCCTCAATATGGGAAGAAGATTCGGGAGGGGGGGGGGGGGGGGGAACTAAAGCAATCAGTCGATGTAACTTCCTCATCCAAAGAGGGGGAAAATCAAGAGGGGAAGACAAAAGAAGAGGACCCCAGTCCTGAAGTCTCTGACAATGATACCGACTACAATGATGAGTAGTATCCTCCCACTGAGGATAGGTACAAGAAGTTAGAGGATCGGTTAAGTGCTATGGAGATCCAGAGAATACCAGGGTTAGATTTTGAAGAACTAGGGTTGGTGTCAGGGGTAGTCATCCCACGAAAATTTAAGGCTTCAGTTTTCGCAAAGTATGATGGGGTGTCTTGCCCGAAGCTTCATCTTCGTTCCTATTTAAGGAAGATCTAACCCCACATCGCTGATAGAAACTTGTGGGTTCATTTCTTTCAAGATAGCCTATCAGGGACTCAGCTCGAATGGTTATACCAATTGGAGGGAATCAATGTCCGAAACTGGGAGGATTTGGATGCCACTTTTTACAAGCAGTATCAATACAATGCCGACCTGGCCCCTACTCGTACTCAACTCCAGAGCATGTCCATGGGTACAGGTGAAGGTTTTAAGGACTACGCGCAAAAGTGGAGAGACTTGGATGGGAGAGTTCAACCCCCTTTATCTGACAGGGAGTTGGTTGACATGTTTCTTGGGACGCTGTCTGGTCCATTCTTCAACCATTTGATCGGTAGCTCATCGGCTGGTTTTACCGAGTTGATATTAACTAGAGAGAGGGTAGAAGCTGGGATTCAGAGCGGTAAAATACAGAAGGATACCTCGTCAAATTCAACAAAGAAACCTTAAACTGGTAAGAAGGAGGCTAGTGCCATTTATAGCCCGAGAGATCAGAGAAGAGCGGGATATCGTCCAACGGTAAGTGCTGTAATAATATCGAGGCATGCGGCTGCCCCATAATGCAACAATCAGCAAAGGGTAGAAAGACCAAAAAGGCAGTTTACCCTGATTAACATGACATTGACAAAGGTTTTACCCCATCTGCTGAGATCCAACTTGACAACTTTGAAAGAGGTTCCCAAGAATCCTAATACCTCATCTCCTCGATATAATCCTAACGCTCGATGTGCCTACCATTCTGAGAGTCCTGGTCACGATACAAATGATTGTTGGGCTCTGAGAAATAAAGTACAAGATCTGATTGAAACCAAGGAGATTGAGTTCGACACTCCGGAAAAGCCTAATGTCATAACTGCTCCCATGCCTAGACACAATCGTGGAGTTAACACCGTTGATAACGATCTATTTGTGACCTCAGTTGATGAAGTTTCCACTCCCCTTTTGACTGTTAAGAAGAATTTGTTACTGGATGGTTTATTTCCAGGTTGTGATGAAGATTTCCACATATATTCATCTTTGCCTGCTGGTTGCTATTTACTGAAAGCAGGTGTCCAACGCCTGATGGACAGCCGAGAAATTTTGTTCGAAAAGACTTTGATTCCAACTGTTCTGTGTGAAGATATTTCTATTATAACCATTTCCGCCAGTCCTTCCAAGGTTTCCTCGAGAAAACCTGTTAGGATTACACCCACTACGAGAATCGCTCCGTTGATAATCACATGTCCTGGCCCTGTCCTGTACACCTCGGACAAAGCTGTCCCTTGGCATTATGGCGCCAATATTTACTATCATGGCGTTAAACAACCCTTGAAGACCGAAGAATTTGATCGTGATGTTGGTAATATTGTCGGGACCAATAAGATTACTAGAAGTGGAAGGATTTTCTCTCCTGAGATCTCCCCGAAGATTGTCACTAAGCCTATCGTTATTTCATCTTCTGCTCCCGCTAGTACTTCAGTTAGTACTCCAGTTGTTACCCCTGCCGATAAGTCATCTGGTATTCGAGGCAAAGAAGCTATAGGTGAGCCTGCTCGGACAGAGGCACCTAGAAGAATTGTTGTGGAAACCTCTAAGCAAGAGATAGAGGAAATTTTGAAAATAATTAAAAAGAGTGACTACAATGTGGTCGAACAGCTGGGGCAGACCCCCTCGAAGATATCCATGTTATCCCTGTTGTTGTGCTCCGAGGCCCATGTGAAGGATTTGATTGCATTCCTTAAAACTCCGCATGTGCCGCAAGAGACTTCAGCTGATCAATTTAAAGATTGCATGGCTAGCCTGACCGCTGACAATGGGATGGGTTTTTCAGATGCAAACTTGACACCGAAAGGGAGAAAACACAATGATGCTCTGCATGTCTCGATCGAATGCAGGGGCACTACCATGGCTCATGTGCTGGTGGATACTGGGTCTTCGCTGAATGTTCTGCCCAAGAAGGCGTTGGACCGTTTGGATTACGAGGGTTTGACTTTAAAGCCTAGTAACATTGTGGTAAGGGCTCTCAGACTTTTAAGTCCGCCTTCTATGTGATGGACATCAGGCCGTCGTATTCTTGTTTACTGGGTCGTCCTTGGATCCATGAGGCTGGGGAAGTTACTTCTACACTCCACCAAATGCTGAAGTATCCGGTGAAAGGGAAGATTGTCACTGTACGGGGTGAAGAGGAGTATATGGTGATCCATCTCAATTCCTTCCGCTATGTAGAGATGGACGAGGAATTTATAGAAACTCTTTGTCAAAACTTCGAAGAGGTCCCACAGATCTTAGCATCAACTGAAACTACTTCTAGCAACAAACCTCCCTTGAAGATGGCTTCTCTCAAGGACGCCAAGGCCGTTGTTGAAGAAGGTGGGTGTGCCAATTGGGGTCAGCTCCCTGATTTCACTCACAAAACTGACAAATTTGGCTTGGGCTTTACTTCAGGGGCTCAAAGGGTTTTCGATGCGCTCGAGTTGGAGGGCCTCCCCTACGCATCAGTAATCGTGAGGTCAACACTATTGAAGACAGTGAGGAAGACCCTGACATCGATAGCTGGATCTACCCGACTACCAATGGTGGACCGAATAACTGGACGGCTAGAGATTTTGTTCCAGTTTCTTTTATTCCGCAGTAATTGTCTTACTTGTTTTCTGAGTTTGTAATGAACAATTTAAACTTTTTGGCCTTGTGTCTTACCCGAGGCACGATGGTTCTATCTGTGAGGGTTATTATATGTCATCTCATATTTCATCAATGAAGCATTGGAAGTTATTTGCATACAAATTTTGCGCTCTCTGTTTTTCTTTTCTGTCTTTACTTTATCAATACAGCTATGCTCTTACACACACTCACATATCACATTGCAGATCCATATCCACTATGGATCCCATTGATAACAGCTCTACTATTACCAGTTATGTCTTTGAAAATCCGATCAACCAAGCCGAGGACGAAGGTGAGGACGATTGTGAGGTACCTGGAGAACTTGCTAGACTATTATAATAGGAAGAGAGGGCCATACAGCCTCATGAAGAGCCGGTTGAGACAGTGAATTTGGGTACTGAGGAGGACAGAAAAGAAGTTAAGATAGGTGCAAATTTGGAGCTCAGCGTCAAACAGAGGTTAATACAGATACTGCACGACTATGTTGAGATCTTCGCCTGGTCCTATGAAGACAAGCCTGGTTTGGACACTGATATTGTGGTAAATCGCTTGCCAAATAAAGAAGATTGTCCTCCGATTAAATAGAAGGTCCATTGTATGCGTCCCGAAATGTCATAGAAGATTAAGGCAGAGGTCATGAAACAGTTCGACGTAGGGTTCTTAACCGTCACCTCCTATCCGTAGTGGGTTGCTAACGTTGTTCTGGTACCTAAGAAGGACGACAAGGTACAAATGTGTGTGGATTACAAAGATCTGAACAAGGCAAACCCCAAGGATGAATTCCCGCTTCCCGACTGTTGTACCCCAAAATTTCCCTCTCATATTTCTCAACACAGGGCAAGTGAGGTCCCCAAATTGCTCAAGGAAGTTCAAGAATTGACCAGACAAACTCTCTCCTAAGACAGTATACCTCAAATTAGGGTTTCCATCTTCATTAAGATGTGTGAACCACAAAGGACTCAAATTCTCACCATTGTCTTAATATGTTCTCAATATCATCCATGTCAAGTTTCAAGCCTTAAAGAAGAAGTTTGCACAGTCAATTGCTCAAATGCCTGAAAATCAATTGTACTAGGTTAAAAGTCAATTGTGGCCCACATACAGTCAAACTTCAAGATTTTTGGTCAACATCCTCATTTTAAAGTATTATCCATCATTTAATCAAGGGTTGATCATGATTCCTCAAGGATTGCTCATAATTCATAAAAACCCAAAAGTTGCTAAATTAGGGTTTTATAGGAAAAGTCAACTCAACTTTGACCAAGCATAACTTTCTCATACTTTATCAGAAATGACCCATCCAAAGCTCATTTTTAATAGGATGAAATTCCATACAATTCATCTTCGGCTCCCAAGTTTATAATATGCACTCACAAAAAGATATGAATTTTGACATTATAGGTCCTTTTGAAAAGTCAACAAAAACACCTTTTGGGTCAAAGCTTCATACATGAACATGGAAGACTCAATTGAGATGATGTTGTTTAGAGGACAACCTAAGATTTCTAAAAAGTCCAAGAACACCTCTCTAGGGTCAAAATTGAGAGAGTTATGCATTGGCCAAGTTGACCATTTTTGCAAAATTGCCAAAAGTCAAATGTGCTCAAATTTGCATTTTTTGCTAAATGGGCCCAACTTTTTATGCTTGCACCTCAATTATAATGTGTTCCACGAATCAAATGTTCACTCACCCATTGTGTGCTTCATTTTTCAATTTATTTTGATTTTTTATTAATTAAAAAGTGAATTAAATCAAATAAATGATGAAAATTAACAAAGATATGATATTGTTGTACCACAAAATTTGTCCTCCCATATTTCTCAAGACATGTCAAGAATAATCTCCAAGTGACTCAAGTTAGCTCAAGAGTTGGACAGTCAAATCACCTCCTAAGGAAGTCAATTCAAAATTAGGGTTTTGTGTTGCATCAAGGTCCTTACATCCAAATGGCCTCAAATGCTCCCTAATGTCCTAATATGTTCTCAAGTTCATCCATGTCAAATTTCAAGCCTTGCAGAGAAAGTTTGGTCAGTCAATTGCTTAAGAGGTCCAAAAATCGACTGTGCTAGGGCAAAAGTCAAATGTGACCTACAAACAGTCAAACCTCAAGATTTTTTGCCAACATTCTCATTTTGAAGGATAATCCATCATTTGATCAAGGTTTGATCATGATTCATCAAGGATTGCTCAAGATTCATCAAGATTCAAAAGTTGCTAAATTAGGGTTTTGTAGGAAAAGTCAACTCAACTTTGACCAAGCATAACTTTCTCATACTTTATGAGAAATGACCCATCAAAAGCTCATTTTGAATAGGATGCAATTTACTACAATCCATATTCACACCCCAATATCAATAAATGCTCTCACAAAAAGTTACAAATTTGGACATTATAGGTCATTTTTGAAAGTCAACAAAAACCACCTTTTTTTCCAAAGCTTATAACTTGAGCATGGAATGTCAAATTGAGATGAGACAAAATGGGTTGATTAGAGGACATCTCAGGGTTTCTAAAAAGTCCAAGAACACTTCTAAAAGTTCAAAATTGAAGAAGTTATGCATTGTTGAAGTTGGGCATTTTTCCAAAATTGACAAAAGTCAACTATCCCCAAAACTTCAAATTTTGTTAAATGGGCCCACTTTTTTCCACTTGATTTGATCTTGTCACACCACACACGTGTCCTATCTTCAATTTCATGACCAATTATTAATTTTTATATTTTATTTGATTTTTATTGGTATAATTCATTTTTAATCAATTTAAATCAAAATAAAATCTCAATATTAATAACTTGTGATCTTTTTGGTTGATACAGCTTTCAATTAACATCATGAACACAATAAAATTCGTGCCAAGCCATATCATGCACAAAATCTTGGATTTGGAAAGAAATTGGAAGCCTTTAATGGAGGAATCATATCAAATCTTGAATCATCAATATACAAGGGTGCCAAGCCCAAGATTTAACCTAATACAATCCTTGTTACATATACAATAGAGAGCACACAAGAACACGACCAAAAAAAGCTGCCCAAATCACAAAACCAAACTTGAAAAAAAGCTTGAAAAGCTTGAATCTAAAATCGATATTGGAGGCCAATTCAATCCAAAATCTCAACATGGTTCAATTGCCAGGAGTCCACTGAAGCTATTGGAATCAAAACCAAGCCTTGAAACATCCCCAAGCGCACTGTAAGCTTCTCTGAAATTGGCCCTGTACACGAAATCATGTTCTCATATTCCTGCAACTTTTGAGCAAATTTTTTGTACTATCATGCTTATCATTCAATTTCCAGTCTTTCTGCATCATTTAATTTTGTTTTCGTGAGCCATAGCGCCATACCCGAATCTAGGGTTTTGGAGTTTTGTTTTTGGGCATTTGCTTTGCAGGGAAAATTGGAACAAAACATAAACATGGATGAGTTTATGAGGAAGAGGCGAGCATGATGATGGCTTTGGATTGTATTTCTATAGCCTAGAATTGATTGTAGGACGAACCCACGGATCTTGCTGCGGATAAAAATCCGCAGGTAAGATAACCAGAGTTCTATGGGGAAGATGACTACGTGTCCTCTCCCAACTAGCTTCTTCAAAATCTCGCGCCTTTTTATTTTTTATTCTGACATTTATTTGTTTTTTTTTATATTATATTTGATTTCTAATGTTATATCAATAAAGCATGATGGTTGAGTTGGTAGGCGCATTAGTGGGAAATCCATTGGGACCTGGGTTCGAATCCCAGGTCCCCCAATATATTTGTTTGCATTTTTCTTACAGTTGTTCCAGCGTGCTTCATCAATTATGGTCTACCAAGGACCTCCAGATCCCAAGCGCCAGATGGCCTGCAGGCCAAATCCAATGGCCCAGACTGAATGCTCACCATACTCCCCAGTCAATGCATATGCGTGGAATGGTAAAAGTCAATGAAGGCCAATGTTAATGGGCTTGAACAATTGCTGAATCCACCTCCAGATTTGGGCCAGCACCCCCCATTGGGTTATCTCTTTTCTTTTTTATATTTCTTTTATTTAAATTGTTTTTATTATTTATATTGTTAATTAACCAATTAATTTTCCTCATAAAAATCAGAAAACACAAAAAAATATTATTTTTTATTTTATTAAAATTAAATTCATCAGTTTTATATTTTTGTAAATAAATTAATTTAATTGATTTAGTTAATTAGGAAATAACATTAACAATTTTGCAATAATTAAAAATTAATGTAGAATTAGGTTTTTTTTTTACTAACTTTTAATCAATTTATTTTATTTCCTTAAATATAACAAAAATCCAAAATATTTTCATTAATTAATTTAATTGTCAATTTAATTCAATTCCTTTTAATTCAAAAATAAAAACAAGCTTTCTTTTCAAAAAAAGGGTCAAAACCCTAAAAAAAATGCGCCGTCTTAATTTCTTGCACGCGATCCATTTGATTCCAATATTGTAATTGCTTCCGGTATGTAATAGCTTTTAATTAGGACTTTAATTATTTATCGCTTTATTTTACTTTCCGCAATTTAAATTAAAGGGTTTGTTTTTGGCGATGTAAATACCCGACGCCTTGTAATAGTTTAGATTTAATTTCCGCAATTTAAATTCCGCAACTATTAACTGTTAGATGTTTGATAAATAGGGAATGCATGACAAGATCAAATCTTTAACCTAAAATCAACATAGCTCACCCATGACATGTACAAAGATAAAATAACCGAAATAACAGACTCACACATGCGCACTCTTAGGGTACACCTCACTTGGTTGCCTTCGAACGTGGTCATTGAGTATAGGAAGTTTTAGAGGTCGCCCTCTTGTCCAAAGATCATAAGTTGCCTCGAAACAGTTGCCTCGGAAAAAAATGATCTAAGACATTAGGGTTATCACTAAGGCGTCCTAACATTGCTTTAGTGACCATACGTCCCTTAATCGAACTGACCCTTAAACTCCAATGACGATACTACCTATTCCTCAATAGTGGGATAGCATTATCTAAAGGACATTAGCACAAATTAGTTCCTTTTTCGAGTAGGTAGATGGTTCTTAAGTACTTGCTCCTTTTAAAACAATACAAAACTTTTCGCACTTACACCTTTCAAACAAAAACTTCTTTCAAACCCACAAACACAAAGAAAAGAAAAATTTGAAAACACTTTGAGCAAGTACCTAAGAGCCCGTGGATAACCACGAATAGAAAGGGTGATAACACCTTCCCTTTATATAATCTACCTCCCGAACCCGAGAAACATCTCGAAAAAGGAATTTTTCTGTGCTTTTTTCCTTTCCTTGTTGGATGAAATAAAAGACGGTGGCGACTCTTGCTTACCGCGACATTTTGCGAAAACAAACGCAAAACGCGAACCAGCATTCCAAAACAGTCAGTTCTTTCCCACCGTATCACAGAACTGGCGACTCTGCTGGGGAGATATTAATAAGTGAGGTGTACCTTAGGATTAGATCATTGTGTTTTCAATTGTATGCTTTGTATGATTTATCTTTGTGGGCTTGTATCAGAGTTACTATAGATCCTAACCCGGATCTGAGGGTACCCTTTAGGTAAGTAGCAATAAACTGTGAGGGAACTGTCCGACGTAGACTGACACGGTTGAAGCAGTAGCTACATTGCTGTGGCACTTTAGTCTGTACCGATATCCCTTGTGTTGGAACAAGGAGAATATGGGTCTTCTAAGGGGTCATTAAGCACCAACTGATCTTAGAACCTTTAAATTGATCAACTTGGCCATAGAACAGTAGCAGTATGCTACTCTCATTGAGACTAAACTCTCGCGATGATTCTGGCCGCAAGAAAAGGTTGATAAACTGGAATTATGACCGATTGAGGGTAGTCAGTGATATTGAGATCCTCTAGAACCCGATTACTATTTTTAGGACAGGTTTAAACCAACTGAACTGAAAGAGGGTAGTACCTAAGCTCCTTGCCAGCCTGAAATCTAAGGGATCTCTGTGTGACTTGTGTGCCTTTACCATGTTTGCTATTTGTGGATACTTATGGTGTGCTTACTATCATGACATCATGACACCATAACATTGCATACATCTTGCATTAGACTAACCTATTTCAAAGACAGGAGGGATTCATCTTTGTTCTGTTTTGTAGATCATCATGATGCCCATGCGTAAGAATACCATCCGGATCAACTTTGTCCAAGTCTCTACCTTGCTTAAAGAGTTGGTTGCCAAGATGCCTGACACTACTTCCTTCATCAGGAGGCATGGTTCTCTTCTCATTTTGGTCACCTCCAAATTGGACGAGCAGATGATGAGTGTCCTGGTCCAGTTCTATGATCCGTTGTACCATTTTTTTACTTTTCAAGACTATCAGCTGGTTCCCACCCTAGAAGAGTTCTCTGAGCTGCTCGGTATCTCTGTTCTGGAGAAGACCCCGTTTACTGGTTGGGAGAAGACCCTTAGGCCCGAAGAGATTGCTGCAGCCCTTCATTTGACCAAAGAGGAGGTAATGGCTAATTGGGAGACTAGAAGTGGAGCTAAGGGTTTTCTTACTAAGTTCTTGGTTGGTAAGGCTAACTATTTCTGGGATAATTTAGACTTCAAGGCCTTCGAGGATATTCTGCCTCTTTTGATATATGGCTTGGTTTTGTTTCCAAATCCTGACACTTTTGTTAATGTTAATGCGGTAAAGATCTTCATCTCTCAGAACCTTGTACCCACTCTCTTGGGTGACATCCTTCATCAGCTCTATGCTCGTACTGCCCGAAAGCGGGGAACCTTAATGTGTTGTGCTCCTTTATTGTCGAGGTGGTTTATTTCGCACCTCCCTAAGTGAGTACTGAAGAACAAAGAAGGAATGGGTTGGGCTTATAGGGTGATGTCTCTCTCTCATAACGACATTATCTGGACTCTCAAGGGTATGGATGAGGTGACTATCATTGATCGCTGTGGAGAGTATCCTAATGTTCCATTGATAGGAACCCATGGAGGAATTTCTTACAACCCATGCTTAGCTCTCCGTCAGTTTGGAAGAGCCAGAAGAGAAGGACCTCATGAGATGCTAATGCCTCATATCATCTTTGATTTTCAAGGGGATAGCGACGAGCAGCGTCGTAGATTCATAAGGGCTTGGGATAGAGTTCACCAATCTAATCCACATAAGCTGGGCCCAAAGACTTCTCTGCCGATGGAGCCATATCTCAGATGGGTCCGTATCCGCGCCCAAAAGCTAGGTATGCCATATGAAGCTGTCCGGCCTGTCACTCTTGAAGTTGCTAATGAAGAAGGGGTTCTTCCAACCATTCTCCATCCTTATATGCCCACTGACATTGGGGCACTGAAGAGATCTTGGATGCAACTGCGAGAAGAACGTGATTCTTACTGAGATAAGTTCAACGAGTAAGAGCAGAAGATCCAGAGGTTGACTAGACAGTTAGAGAATGAGCGGATTCTCAATGATCATGTCCGCATTGATAAGAAGAGGCCATGGGAGCATTGATTGACTTTTGATGATTTCCTTTCCAGTTTTTATTTACTTTTCAGTATTTCCATTTTTGTAATGCCCTGAGGGCATCAGTTGAACAATTTAAATTTTGAATTTTAAATCTAATAAAGTGTGTTTCCTTTCTTGTTTACAAATTTGGATCCCGATTGTCTTTAATCATGCGCATTTCATCCCATGCACTTCATAAACAGGTACCCCTTACAGGTCTCTTATCTTCTTCACTGTTTATTTCAGCACTCATCATGTCTGCTGAACCTTCAACTGAGCAAGCTATCAAGGCCCTTCAGGCTCAGAATGCCCAATTTCAAGAGTTGTTCATGAGTCTAGCTAAGGGTCAGCAAGACCTGAAGACATTGATTCTGAAAGAGAAGAAGAAGAAGAATAAGAAGAAGAAGAAGAGGACCATCTTGTTCAACACGGGTCCTAGGCTTGGAAATAGGCTTCAGGATGAAGTTGATTTGACCACCTCATCTGGAGGGAAAGATAGTTCACAAGAAAGGAGGGCTCCTAGCCCTGTGGTCTCCGACAACGAGACAGACTATGATGAAGAATAGTATCCTCCTGCCGAGGATAAATACAAACAACTGGAAGACCGGTTGAGTGCTATGGAGGTTCAAAAGGTGCCTGGTCTGGACTTTGGAGATCTAGGTCTATCATCTGGGGTAGTGATTCCCCACAAATTCAAGGCACCAGCCTTTGCTAAGTATGACGAAGTTTCTTGTCCAAAGCTACACCTCCGGTTATATGTGAGAAAGATTCAGCCGTACACTGTTGATAAGAACTTATGGATCCATTTCATTCAGGACAGTCTCTCAGGGACTCAGCTTGAGTGGTTCTATCAGTTAGACGGAGCCAATATCCGCAGTTGGGAAGATTTGGCTACTGCATTCTACAGGCAGTATCAGTACAACTCCGACCTCGCTCCCACGCGTACCCAACTCCAGGGTATGTCAATGGGAACAGGTGAAGGATTCAAAGATTATGCTCAGAAGTGGAGGGACCTCGCCGGGAGAGTGCAACCACCCTTAACTGATCGGGAGCTCGTTGACATGTTTTTGGGGACCCTGTCTGGTCCATTTTTCAACCATCTAATTGGAAGCTCTTCGTCGGGGTTTACAGAGCTTATTTTGACCGGTGAAAGGATAGAAGCTGGTATTAAGGCTGGTAAGATACAGAAGGGTGCTTCATCAAGCACCGAGAAGAAGCCGTTTAAGAAAGAGTCCAGTGCTGTCTACAGTGCAAGAAGACATAATAGACTCGAACACCGCCAAGCTGTTAATGCGGTTGTTATTTCAAAACCTATTGGTGCTCCGCAGCACAACAATCAACAAAAGGATGAGAGACCTCGAAGGAAATTCACCCGTCTCAGCATGACCTTATCTCAGATTCTGCCACAGTTACTGAAGACTAATCTGGTGGTTCTAAAGGAAGCCCCAAAGAATCCAAATACCACATCACCGAGGTATAACCCTAATGCCCGCTGTGCTTTTCACTCAGATAGCCCGGGGAATAATACAGATGATTGTTGGGTTTTAAAGAACAAGGTACAAGACTTAATTGATGCGAAGGAGATTGAGTTTGAGGCGCCCGAGAGGCCTAATATTGTGACTGCTCCCATGCCCAAGCATGGAGTGAATGCTCTAGAAGAAGACTTGTTTGTGGTTTCCGTGGATGATATTGTTACCCCTTTGATGAATTTAAAAAAGAATCTGTTGCTAGCCGGTTTATTTCCGGGCTGTGACGAAGGTTGCCATATGTGTTCTGTTTTACCTACCGGATGCCCATTCTTGAAGTCAGGTATCCAAAACCTGATGGATAGTAAGGAGATCTTGTTTGAGAAGACTATTGTTCCCTCCGTTCCTACTGAAGAAGTTGCCATTATTACCATTTTCGACAATTCTTCCAAGGCTCCCTCGAGGAAGCCTGTTAGAATTACATCTGTTCCGAGAACGGCACCTGTGATCATCACTGTTCCGGGGCCCATCCCCTATACCTCTGATAAAGCTGTCCCTTGGCACTATGGGGTTGATGTTTATTTTCATGGAGTTAAGAAAGAGTTGGATGCTGATACTGACATCAGCAACATTACTGGACCTGCTAAAGTCACCCACAACAGAAGACTTTTCTCACCTGATATTGCTCCACCAACATCCCGAAGACCTGTTGTTATTACACCTGCCAGTGTACCTACTACTATTCTTGATCAAGTTCCTATTCTTACCCCTTTCGCCGAGTCATCTGACGCTCGGGGCAAAGGGATCACCATTGATGTGCCTGCCCAGACAGAGGCACCAAAGACAATTACTGTTGAAGCTTCTAAGCAAGAGATGGAAGAGATCCTGAAGATCATTAAAAAGAGTGACTACAATGTAGTTGAACAGCTGGGGCAAACCCCGTCTAAGATTTCTATGTTGTCACTATTGTTTTGCTCAGAGGCCCACGCCAAGGCTCTGATTACCTTTTTGAAAACTGCCTACGTGCCACAAGAGAAATCAGCTGATCAGTTTACAGATTGTGTGGCTAATTTGACTGCTGATAATGGGTTGGGTTTCTCGGACACCGACTTGACTACTAAAGGGAAGAATCACAACGATGCCCTGCATGTCTCCATTGAATGCAGGGGCACTACTCTTGCTCATGTGTTTGTGGATACTGGTTCTTCGTTGAACGTCTTGCCTAAGAAAGCTCTAGACCGGTTGGATTGTGAAGGGTTGGAGCTGAAACCAAGTAACATTGTTGTCGGGGCCTTTGATGGGTCTAAGAGGATGGTGCATGGTGAAGTTGATATTCCCATTAAGGTTGGTTCTCAGGTCTTCAATTCTACATTATATGTGATGGACATTCGGCCATCTTATTCTTGTTTGCTGGGTCGTCCATGGATCCATAAAGTTGGGGCCGTAACCTCAACGCTCCACCAGAAGTTGAAGTACTCGGTCAAAGGGAAGATTGTGACAGTACAAGGGGAGGAAGAGTATATGGTCAGCCACCTCAACTCGTTCTGATATGTAGAAATGGATGGGGAGTTCATTGAGACCCTGTTCCAGCATTTTGAAGAGGTTCCCCAGACCCTGGCATCAGCTGAGACTATGGTTGAAGATTCGCCTATGAAAATGGCTTCCTTAAAAGATGCTCGGGCTGTTATTGAGAAGGGTGAGTGTGCAAATTGGGGCTGACTCCCTGATTTTACACAGAAGACTAACAAGTTTGGTTTGGGTTTCACTGCAGAAGCTCAAAGGGCTGTTCAGAATGCAAGGATCGGAAGACCTCCCGTGTTCATCAGCAACTCGAGAGTGAATGCCATTGAAGATGATGTGGAAGAGTCTGAATTCGACAGCTGGATCTATCCTACGACCGACGGTGGACCAAGCAACTGGACAACAAAGGACTTCATCCCTATTACTTTTGTTACCCAGTAATGAAACTTTTGTTTTGAATTTGTAACAGACAATGTTTTAAACTTTACGGCCCGGTGTCTTACCCGGGGCACTGTGGCTTCATTTGTGAGGGCTTTATGTGTGTCATTTTCATATATCATTAATAAAAGCATTGGAAGTTTCTTGCATTTCAAATTTTGCGCTCCTTGTCTTTCTTTATTATATATTGCAAAACAACTATTTTACACACACTCACATATACAGGTCCACATCCACTCTGGATCCTACTGGTAACGAATCTGCTACTGCCGGTTATGACTTCGAAAATCCGATCAACTTAGCCGAAGACGAAGGTGAAGATGATTGCGAAGTGCCTGGTGAACTTGCAAGACTGTTACTTCAAGAAGAGAGGGCCATTCAGCCACATGAAGAGCTAGTGGAGACGGTGAATCTGGGTACCGAGACATATAAGAAAGAGGTCAAGATCGGTGAAAATCTGGAAGCTAGTGTGAAACAACGGTTGATTCAAATGCTGCATGACTATGTTGAGATCTTTGCCTGGTCTTACAAAGATATGCCTGGTTTGGATACCGATATTGTGGTTCATCGCCTGCCTACCAAGGAAGATTGTCCTCCAGTGAAACAGAAGGTTCGCCGTATGCGCCCAGAGATGTTTAAGAAAATCAAGGCTGAAGTTATGAAACAATTTGACGCCGGTTTTCTAGCAGTTACTTCTTACCCTCAGTGGGTGGCCAATGTGGTTCCAGTGCCGAAGAAAGATGGTAAGGTCTGAATGTGTGCTGACTACAGGGATTTGAATAGGGCGAGCCCTAAGGATGACTTCCCTCTACCTCATATTGACGTTCTAATTGACAACACCGCTCAGCACAAGGTCTTCTCCTTCATGGATGGCTTCTCCGGTTATAACCAGATTAAAATGGCTCCCGAAGACATGGAGAAGACAACTTTTGTTACTCAGTGGGGTACCTTTTGCTACAAGGTCATGCCTTTTAGACTGAAGAATGTTGGGGCAACATATCAGTGTGCCATGGTTGCTTTGTTTCATGACATGATCCATCATGAGATTGAAGTATACGTCGACGATATGATTGCAAGGTCTCAGACTGAGGAGGAACACCTTGACCATCTGCAGAAGCTGTTTGACAGGCTGAAGTTGTACAAGCTGAGGTTAAACCCGAACAAGTGCACCTTCGGAGTGAGATCTGGTGAGCTACTGGGTTTCGTCGTAAGCGACAAATGTATTCAAGTGGATCCGGCAAAAGTGAAAGCCATACAGGAGATGCCAGCTCCCAAAATAGAGAAAGAAGTCAGAGGCTTTCTGGGACGACTGAATTATATTGCACGATTCATCTCGCACCTAACTGCTACTTGTGAGCCAATCTTCAAGCTGCTGAAGAAAGATCAAGTAGTACGTTGGAACGATGAATTCCAGGCCGCTTTTGAAAGGATCAAAGAGTATCTCCAATAGCCACCCATCCTGATGCCACCAGTTGAAGGGAGACCTTTGATCTTATACTTGACAGTGCTAGATAACTCAATGGGGTGTGTGCTGGGTCAGCATGACGAGTCTGGCCGAAAAGAGCATGCTATTTATTACCTTAGCAAAAAGTTTACCGACTGTGAGACCCGATACTCACTGCTTGAGAAAACTTGCTGCACTTTGGCATGGGCTGCTCGCCGGCTGAGACAGTATATGCTGACTCACACTACTCTATTAGTTTCAAAGATGGATCCAATCAAGTATATCTTCGAAAAGCCTGCCTTGTCCGGAAGAATAGCGAGATGGCAGATGATCTTGACTGAGTATGACATCCAGTACACAACTCAAAAGGAAATCAAGGGAAGTGTATTGGCAGACCATTTGGCACATCAGGCAGTGGATGATTACTAGTCTATGAACTTTGAATTTCCGGACGAGAATATCATGTTTATAACTGATTGTGAGACACCTGGACTGGATGAAGGACCTGAGGAGGGATCCCGATGGTCCATGTATTTTGATGGAGCTTCGAATGCTT
Organism: Vicia faba; assembly: GCA_948472305.1. Taxonomy (NCBI): domain Eukaryota; kingdom Viridiplantae; phylum Streptophyta; class Magnoliopsida; order Fabales; family Fabaceae; genus Vicia; species Vicia faba. Next base: position 1,398,486,787 of record OX451741.1, read on the forward strand.
TGGGTAACGGCATTGGCGCTGTGATCATATCTCCTAAAGGCTCTCATACTCCGTTCACCGCCCGACTATGTTTCAACTGCACCAACAACATGGCGGAGTATGAAGCATGCATCTTAGGTCTTCGAGCATCAATTGACTTAAGGATTAAGTTTCTGAGTGTCTTCGAAGATTCCGCTATCGTGATCAGTTAGATCAAAGGCGAGTGGGATACGAAACACCCAAACCTTATTCCTTACAAGGAGTATATATTGACGTTGCTTCCCCATTTTGAGGAGATAACCTTTGAACACTTCCCAATAGAGGAGAATCAGTTGGCGGACGCGCTGGCTACGATGTCTTCTATGTTCAAAGTCAATTGGGACAACGAGGCTTCCCGGATCATTATTGAAAGATTAGACGAACCTGCACATTGCTGTGATATTGAGACTGAAGAGGTGACAGAAAAGCCCTGGTATCATGAGGTGAATAGGTATCTTGAAGCTCAGGAATACCCCGAGGGTGCATCTGTTAATGACAAGAAGTTTCTGAGGAGGTTTGCAGCGAAGTTCTTCATCAGCAATGACATTCTTTACAAACGTAACCATGATTCGACCTTACTGCGTTGTGTGGATAAGAATGAAGCAGAAAGAATCATGACAGAGTTACATGAAGGTACTTTCTAAACTCATTCCAGTGGACACACCATGGAAAAGAAAATCCTACGGGCAGGATATTACTGGTCTGCAATGGAAGCCGACTGTTATCAGCATTCTCGGACATGTCACAAGTGCCAGGTCTATGCTGATAAGGTGCACATACCTCCAGTTCTTCTGAATGTCTTGACGGCACCTTGGCCTTTTGCAATGTGGGGCATTGATATGATCGGCGAGATCAGACCTACGGTATCCAACGGGCATCGTTTCATCCTGGTAGCGATAAATTACTTTACAAAGTGGGTTGAAGCAGCTTCCTTTGCTACTGTAACCAAGAACGTCGTGGCACGGTACATTCGGCACAACCTGATCTGTCGATACAGTGTACCAGAGAGGATCATTACGGACAATGGTACCAATCTCAACAACAAGATGATCACCGAGCTCTACGAGCAATTCAAGATACAACATCACAACTCTTCTCCCTACCGGCTGAAGATGAATGGGGCTGTAGAAGCGGCTAATAAGAACATTAAGAAAATTGTGCAGAAGATGACAGTGACATACAAAGATTGGCACGCGATGTTACCATTTTCTCTTCACGGGTACCGTACCTCAGCACGGACGTCAACATGGGAAACACCCTACTCCTTGGTTTATGGCATGGAGGCAGTCTTTCCCATTGAAGTTCAGATACCCTCTCTTCGGATCATGAAGGATGCAGGTTTGAGCGAAGATGACTGGATTCAGACCCGGCTTGATCAACTAAACCTAATCGACGAAAAGAGACTTACTACTATTTATCATGGTCAGACGTACCAAAAACGGATGATCAAGGCATTTAACAAGAAAGTCAGATGACAAGAGTATCAAGTTGGGGACCTGGTAATCAAGCGCATTATTCTACCTCAAGGTGATCCCAGGGGCAAATGGACCCCTACTTACGAAGGGCCATTTGTGGTTAAGAACATTTTCTCAGGCGGAGCTATGATTCTAACCACCATGGATGGTGACGACCTTCCTCACCCCGTCAATGCAGATATAGTGAAAAGATACTACGCATAATCAAAGACCCGCTAGGTTGACTGGCCTAAGGGCTTCCCGGCAAACCAAAAGGGTTCAGACAAAAATAAGGGATGCAAATGAAAAAATCTGTACACCCGGCAAGTCGAAAACCTGAAAAGGCGGCTTGGGCAAAAATGGGTATCCCGGTGGACTGAAAACCCGAAAGGACGGTCAAGGAAAAAATTAGGGATCAAAGCGTAACACTATGTCTCATTGGATCACCTTGCATCCAGACTTCGGTATCGACTGTCAAGCTCAGACGACACTAATCAATCAGATTCACCTTCAACCAAGTAGCAAAGTGATGAGACGCTCGAGGACAAAAATGGAATAGCAGAGTTGGAACCCAGTGGGATTATTCACATAACTGTTTTGTTTTCTTTTCACAAATTGTATAAATTCTATTTGTTCGGCGGCGTTCTCTTACTAGGACGTCAACCTCTTGTACAAAAAACGCCTATTGTCAGGCCAAACTTCAAAATCAATACAAATTCATTTTCAGACAAATTTCAAAATGTTTTCCTTTATCTGTTTTATTTTGCAAAGAACGTCCAAAGTTCATTTTTGATATACGCATTTGACATTAATTGCTGATCATAAATATTTACATGCGAAACGAAAGATGAATTACTGGTAATAATAGAAACAGGGGAAAATAAGAATTGTCCGAACTGTACAAGTTGCTCTGTCCACCAGGTACCAAGGTATATTCAGTTGAAGAATATGGCTAAAATACTTTCACTCCCCGCAGAATAAGGTAGTGATGGTAGCTCTCCCATCTGAGACTTGCAGCTATGTACAAATCAGCAATACTCTCCCCAAGCAGAGTTAGTCTACCATCAGCCCTAAAAAGGCTTGGTATCCCTAGAAGGTCTTAATATTCCCCAGCAGAGTATAAGAATATTCCCCAGCAAGTATCAAAATATACCCAGCAAGTTGCAGCTGAAAGATCATCCCCCAATGAAGTTCTTTCCTTCCACAAGCAGGAATTCAATCCTCAACAGATTCAATATCACCAGCAACGGTAATCCATCCCCAGCGGAGTTTATCGTTGAAATCCCCAGCAGAGTTTATCAGCGGAATCCCCAGTGGAGTTTATCGTTAAAATCCTCAGCAGAACATCTCTCCCCCACAGAGTAATTCCCCTCAAAGTAATCTCTTCATCAATTTATTCCCCAACGGAGTTCTTTTCTCCTGCAGGTTTATTCTTACAATCATCTTTGTTCATCATCCCTAGCAGAAACGAAGAACTCAACTCTATTCTCCAGCAACTCTGGGATTTATTTTCCCCAGCTAAAACATTATATTCTCATACATCATGATACATGCATATACACATCATACGAATACAATCTCATTTATTTTGAGAACATCATTGCCTGATCCATATCATGTATTGCATATGACTAACCTTTACCTATCAGGAAAGATACAGTTAGAGTTCTCAGTTACGTCGAAGACCTGACCGGTTCTTAAATCTCAATTGAATTATCCTCCGTTGAATTTCAGATAAGGTTCTCAATCTCGACAGTTTCCCAACGTCATAGTGTGGACGAGTTCTCTAATTTCAACGGTATACTACGTTGAGTACTAGTCAGTTCCTAGATCTTGATGCTTTCCTCCGTCATAGTGTGGACGAGTTCTCTAATTTCAACGGTATACTACGTTAAAGACCAGACAGTTCCTAGATCTTGATGAAGATGTTTCCCTATGTCATAGTATGGACGAGTGCTATAACCTCAACGATATACTACGTTGAGCACTAGTCAGTTCCTAGATCTTGATGCTTTCCTCCGTCATAGTGTGGACGAGTTCTATAATTTCAACGGTATACTACGTTGAAGATCAGACAGTTCCTAGATCTTGATGAAGATGTTTCCCTACGTCATAGTATGGACGAGTGCTATAACCTCAACAGTATACTACATTGAGCACTAGTCAGTTCCTAGATCTTGATGTTTTCCTCCGTCATAGTGTGGACGAGTTCTGTAATTTCAACGGTATACTACGTTGAAGACCAGACAATTCCTAGATCTTGATGAAGATGTTTCCCTATGTCATAGTGTGGACGAGTACTATAACCTCAACGGTATACTACGTTGAATACTAGTCAGTTCCTAGATCTTGATGTTTTCCTCCGTCAAAGTATGGACTAGTTCTACAATCTCAACGATATACTACGTTGAAGACTAGATAGTTCCTAGATCTTGATGAAGATGTTTCCCCCCAATTGAATTATAGACAGGTTCTTAAGACTCAACCGAGGAATTCTCTCAGTTGAAGTACAGGCAAGTTCCTAAATCTCAACAAAAGTTAGGCTTCCCCAGCGGAATCTTCTACAACAAATGGTATGCAAGTTCTCGCTAAGAAATCTCTTATGCGACCGAAACTCCTGCAGATGGCATCTGTAAGCCCATCCTCCTACCAACAATCTCCAAATGGCATCTGTAAGCCCATTCCTGGCATCACAACGCTGATACTACACCATGCGAGTGCAAATTTCTGGGCACTCTAGTGTTCAATTATCTTCCACCTTCGGATCACGAAAGGCTCGAAAGCCAATCTATATCCTCAGGTTTAAGAAAATTGAACAGGGGCAACTGTTGTACCCCAAAATTTTCCCTCCCATATTTCTCAAGACATGTCAAGAATAATCTCCAAGTGACTCAAGTTAGCTCAAGAGTTGGACAATCAAATCACCTCCTAAGGAAGTCAATTCAAAATTAGGGTTTTGTGTTGCATCAAGGTCCTTACATCCAAATGTCCTCAAATGCTCCCCAATGTCCTAATATGTTCTCAAGTTCATCCATGTCAAATTTCAAGCCTTGCAGAGAAAGTTTGGTCAGTCAATTGCTTAATAGATTTAAAAATCGACTGTGCTAGGGCAAAAGTCAACTGTGACCTACAAACAGTCAAACCTCAAGATTTTTTGCCAACATTCTCATTTTGAAGGATAATTCATCATTTGATCAAGGGTTGATCATGATTCATCAAGGATTGCTCAAGATTCATCAAGATTCAAAAGTTGCTAAATTAGGGTTTTGTAGGAAAAGTCAACTCAACTTTGACCAAGCATAACTTTCTCATACTTTATGAGAAATGACCCATCCAAAACTAATTTTGAATAGGATGCAATTTAATACAATCCATCTTCACACCCCAATATCAAGAAATGCTCTCACAAAAAGTTACAAATTTGGACATTATAGGTCATTTTTGAAAGTCAACAAAAAACACCTTTTTTGCCAAAGCTTATAACTTGAGCATGGAATGTCAAATTGAGATGAGACCAAAAGGGTTGGTTAGAGGACATCTCAGGGTTTCTAAAAAGGCAAAGAACACTTCCAAAAGTTCAAAATTGAAGAAGTTATGCATTGTTGAAGTTGGGCATTTTTCCAAAATTGCCAAAAGTCAACTATCCCCAAAACTTAAAATTTTGTCAAATGGGCCCACTTTTTTCCACTTGATTTGATCTTGTCACACCACACACGTGTCCTATCTTCAATTTCATGACCAATTATTAATTTTTCTATTTTATTTGATTTTTATTGTTTTAATTCATTTTTAATCAATTTAAATCAAAATAAAATCTCAATATTAATAACTTGTGATCTTTTTGGTTGATACAACTTTCAATTAACATCATGAACACAATCAAATTCGAGCCAAGCCATATCATGCACAAAATATTGGATTTGGAAAGAAATTGGAAGCCTTTAATGGAGGAATCATATCAAATCTTGAATCATCAATATACAAGGGTGTCAAGCCCAAGATTTAACCTAATACAATCCTTGTTACACATACAACAGAGAGCACACAAGAACACGACCAAAAAAAGCTGCCCAAATCACAAAACCAAACTTGAAAAAAAGCTTGAAAAGCTTGAATCTGAAATCGATATTGGAGGCCAATTCAATCCAAAATCTCAACGTGGTTCAATTTCCAGGAGTCCACTGAAGCTATTGGAATCAAAACCAAGCCTTGAAACATCCCCAAGCGCACTGTAAGCTTCTCTGAAATTAGCCCCGTACACGAAATCGTGTTCTCATATTCCTGCATCTTTTGAGCAGATTTTTTGTACTATCATGCTTATCATTCAATTTCCAGTCTTTCTGCATCATTTAATTTTGTTTTTGTGAGCCATAGCGCCATACCCGAATCTAGGGTTTTGGAGTTTTCTTTTTGGGCATTTGCTTTGCATGGAAAATTGGAACAAAACATAAACATGGATGAGTTTATGAGGAAGAGGAGAGCATGATGATGGCCTTGGATTGTATTTCTATAGCCTAGAATTTATTGTAGGACGAACCCACGGATCTTGCTGCGGATAAAAATCCGCAGGTAAGATAACCAGAGTTCTGTGGGGAAGACGACTACGTGTCCTCTCCCAACTGGCTTCTTCAAAATCTCGCGCCTTTTTATTTTTTATTCTGACATTTATTTGTTTTTTTTATATTATATTTGATTTCTAATGTTATATCAATAAAGCATGATGGTTGAGTTGGTAGGCGCATTAGTGGGAAATCCATTGGGACCTGGGTTCGAATCCCAGGTCCCCCAATATATTTGTTTACATTTTTCTTACAGTTGTTCCAGCGTGCTTCATCAATTATGGTCTACCATGGACCTCTAGATCCCAAGCACCAGATGGCCTGTAGGCCAAATCCAATGGCCCAGACTGAATGCTCACCATACTCCCCAGTCAATGCATATGCGTGGAATGGTAAAAGTCAACGAAGGCCAATGTTAATGGGCTTGAACAATTGCTGAATCCACCTCCAGATTTGGGCCAGCACCCCCCATTGGGTTATCTCTTTTCTTTTTTATATTTCTTTTATTTAAATTGTTTTTATTATTTATATTGTTAATTAATCAATTAATTTTCCTCATAAAAATCAGAAAACACAAAAAAATATTATTTTTTATTTTATTAAAATTAAATTCATCAGTTTTATATTTTCGTAAATAAATTAATTTAATTGATTTAGTTAATTAGGAAATAACATTAACAATTTTGCAATAATTAAAAATTAATGTAGAATTAGGTTTTTTTTTACTAACTTTTAATCAATTTATTTTATTTCCTTAAATATAAGAAAAATCCAAAATATTTTCATTAATTAATTTAATTGTCAATTTAATTCAATTCCTTTTAATTCAAAAATAAAAACAAGCTTTCTTTTCAAAAAAAGGGTTAAAACCCTAAAAACAATGCGCCGTCTTAATTTCTTGCACCCGATCCATTTGATTCCAATATTGTAATTGCTTCCGGTATGTAATAGCTTTTAATTAGGACTTTAATTATTTATCGCTTTATTTTACTTTCCGCAATTTAAATTAAAGGGTTTGTTTTTGGCGATGTAAATACCCGACGCCTTGTAATAGTTTAGATTTAATTTCCGTAATTTAAATTCCGCAACTATTAACTGTTAGATGTTTGATAAATAGGGAATGCATGACAAGATCAAATCTTTAACCTAAAATCAACATAGCTCACCCATGACATGTACAAAGATAAAATAACCGAAATAACAGACTCGCACATGCACACTCTTAGGGTACACCTCACTTGGTTGCCTTCGAACGTGGTCATTGAGTATAGGAAGTTTTAGAGGTCGCCCTCTTGTCCAAAGATCATAAGTTGCCTCGAAACAGTTGCCTCGGAAAAAAATGATCTAAGACATTAGGGTTATCACTAAGGCGTCCTAACATTGCTTTAGTGACCACACGTCCCTTAATCGAATTGACCCTTAAACTCAAATGACGATGCTACCTATTCCTCAATAGTGGGATAACATTATCCAAAGGACATTAGCACATATTAGTTCCTTTTTCGAGTAGGTAGATGGTTCTTAAGTACTTGCTCCTTTTAAAACAAAACAAAACTTTTCGCACTTACACCTTTCAAACAATAACTTCTTTCAAACCCACAAACACAAAGAAAAGAAAATTTTGAAAACACTTTGAGCAAGTACCTAAGAGCCCGTGGATAACCACAGATAGAAAGGGTTCTAACACCTTCCCTTTCTATAATCTACCTCCCGAACCCGAGAAACATCTCGAAAAAGGAATTTTTCTGTGCTTTTTTCCTTTCCTTGTTGGATGAAATAAAAGACGGTGGCGACTCTTGCTTACCGCGATATTTTGCGAAAACAAACGCAAAACGCAAACCAGCATTCCAAAACAGTCAGTTCTTTCCCACTGTATCACATATATGATTTGTGTTTTTGACAGATTGTCAATCAAGATATACTGAGTTAACAAGATCAAATCGAATCAAGGTCAATTGGTACAAGAAAGGCATGATTTGGCTCAAAATAGCAACATATCATATAGCTTGCAAATAAAATCAAATCTTGGATAAATGCAAAGATTTAGTCCAAGTTTGTTAACCTAATTCACTCTAGGTTATATAGTGACCAATTCTAGATCAAAAATACAAGGGTGGAGGCGTGCAAACTGCAAGAACAAACTTCAAAATTCCAAGAAAAAGTGGTGATTCAATTCCATTCTAGAGGCCAAGTCAAGCCATTCAAGCATTACCAAACGACTCTTGGACCTTCCCAGAACCTATCCCAATCACTTGCAGGTGCTCAAACATCCAGAAACGCACGCAAGGGCTCCCACAGTTTGCATCATTATTTGAAAACGATTACACTAATTCCTACATCAATAGCATCTTTAACTCATATATTTGTAATATTCATCATGTTTGCAAGCTAACCATGTCATTTAATTGCGTTTTTGAAGCATGTACACGATGTTGCCATTGCTAGGGTTTTTGTGTTGTTTTTAGGGTCTTTTTGTACAGGAACAATTGGGCCTTGAATCAGGTACCATGATGCTCGTGAGGATAAGACGAGTTGATTGGTACCATTACCTTTCATTTATCTTGCGTGTACAACATTTTTGAAATATGCAGGGTTATACCTAGAGTGGATGTTTGTAGGTAAAAGTCCCTTTTTCTAAAACGACGGCAGAGGAAGGAGAAGACAACGTGTCCATCTATCACTGGGCTATTTGAAATTCGCGCATTTTGGTCTGACCATCTTTGTTTCGTACATTACGTTTTGTGTGTATTATATTGACAAATAACTTGTGTAGCGCAGCTGGCAGTGTAACATTGGCAAAGAGTATAAGGACCTGGGTTTGATCCCAGGTCCAGACAATTTCCTTTATTTTCTTTTCTATTCATTGATTCAGCGTAGGGTTCCTCTTGTTGACCACCATGCGCTAGCAACTTGTGACCATTGGATGGAAGGATGATCAAATCCAACGCCCAGATAGCAAGAGACCACAATGCTCCTCAAGTCAATGCCCACACCTGATCCAACGCATTGACTGGGCTTGGAGCATTTGGGCCAAGGAATTCAGATTCATACCCCCCTCTATAGCCAACAACACTAGCCCAATTCTCAACTTCTTTTTATTTTTATTTTATCTTTTAATTTTTTTAATTATTTTATTTTTAAAATCAGTTTTAATTAAATTATAATAATAATAAAAAAGTCAAAAAAAATTAGATTTAGTTGTTTTCTTATTAAATTTAATTTTGTTAATTCATTAGATTAATATTTAAATTAGGGTATCTTTAATTTGTTTTTCACAATTAAAATTAAATTAGAAAATTAGGTTAACTCTTGATTTAATTTTTCTCTTTTTACTCAAATAAAACAAAAATACAAAAATGGGTTGTTTAGAATTAATTAATTTATTTTCAAAAATTAATATAAATTAGGACTGAGGATTTTATTTTAATTTAATTCTCCATTATTTTCTCAAATAACAAAACATGACAAAAAAACATTTTTTTTCTTTAATCAATCGCAAGTAGGATTAGTCAAAGGGTCAAAACCCTAATCGCCTCACATTTAACTTACCGCGCGTATTTAATTCTTTTATTATTTTTGTAACTGTTTTGAGGATGTAATAGTTTTAATTAGGTTTTTTTAAATTTATGCAACTTTATTTACTGTCAACGACAATTATGTAACTGTCAAAGCCATGTAATAAGTGTAGGTTATTTTTTCCGCTTTTACTTTCCGCAAAACTCTTAACTGTTAGATGTATGTTTAGGATTGTATGGCAAGAATGCATGACAAAATTAAAATGGTTAGAAAACCCTAATGTGCAAAGATAATAAACTGAAAATAAATCACTCACACATATTCACTCTTAGGGTATACTCTCACTTCGGTTGCCTTCGATAAACGATCATTAAGCATAGGGTGTCTTAGTGGTTGCCCTCCCGTCTAAAGAGATCAAATTGTCCCGTTCAAATGTTGCGTCGGAAATGTTGCCTCGAAAATATCTTAAGACTCTAGGGTTACTACTAAGGTGTCCTAATATTGCTTTAGTGACCGTACGTCCCTTTCGAATTGACCCTTACAAATTTCAACGACGGTGCTACCTATTTCTCAATAGTAGGATAACGCTGTCTAAAGGAAATAAGAATAGAAACGATCTTTTTTCGAGTGGGTAGATGCTAGTAGGTACTTGCTCAAATCAAAACTTTTCACACTTACACTTTTCAAACAAATGTTCAAAACAACTTCATCACACCCTTGAGGACTGATACAAGGGTTATCACGAAGTAAAACATTTCTCAAAAAACATGCACACAAACACGAGAAATTTAAAAATGAGCAAGTACCTAAGAGCCCATGGAAAACCATGGATAGAAAGGGTGCTAACACCTTCCCTTTCTATAATCTACCGCGAGTACTCAAAATCTCGAAAAAGGATTTTTTTTTTCTGTACTTTTTTCCTTTCCGTTTGGATGAAATAAAAGTCGGTGGCGACTCTTGCTTACCGCGACATTTTGCGAATAAAAAAAATACAAAACGTAAACCAGTAAAAACAGTCGGTTCTGCCACCGTATCATAGAACTGTCGACTCTGCTGGGGAATTATAAGTGGGGTATACCTTAGGATCTAGGTCATTAAAATTGCTTCTCTTGATTGCTTTGTTTGATTTATTTTTGAGGATTTTGTTTGGGGTTGCTATAGATCCTATACCCGGATCTGGGGGCACTCATTAGGTAAGTAGCAATAGACTGTGAGGGAACTGTACAGCGTAGACCAATACGGTTGAATCAGTAGCTACGTTGGTGTGGCACTTTGGTTGGTACCGGTATCCCTTGTGGTGAAACGAGGAGAATACGGGGCCGCTACGTGGTGTCGTGAAGCACTAACGAACCTTAGAACCTTAGTTGAACAACTTAGCCATTAGAAAGTAGAGAGATAGCCGGCCTCAGTGTAGAGTTGAGGATTGGTTGATACTCAAAGCTACACTCATTGAGATCATACTTTCGGAATATTTCGGCCGCAAGAAAAGATTGTGTGAGCTGAAACCATGACCGATAAAGGGTGGTCAGTGATATTGAGATCCTCTAGAACCTAGTTACTTTTCTAGGATAGGTTCAAAACCAACTTAATTTCAAGAGGGTATTACCTCTGACCTCATGCAAGCCTTAAACCTAAGGGATTTGTGTGATTTGACTGTGTTTGCAATACATGTGTTTGCTATACATGTGGTTTATCGTGACATCATGCATCATAACATGGCATTCATGCTTCATTAGACTAACCATTTCAAAGACCAAGGGAATTTATCTTTGTTATGTTTTGCAGATCATGGCTTCCGTGCGTAGAAACACCATCTGAATCAGCTTTGTGAAGATACCTTCCCAACTCAAAGACTTAGTATCAAGAGTTTTTGAAACTTCTACTTTCATTAAGAGACACTGTCAACTTCTCATCCTGGTTACTTCAAACTTTGATGAACAAATGATGAGCGTACTTTTTCAGTTCTTTGATCCCAAGCATCACTGCTTCACCTTTCCAGATTATCAGTTGGTAACCACCTTGGAAGAATTCTCTCAGCTATTGGGCATACCCATTCTTGAACAGGTACCCTTCACAGGTATAGAATAAGTTCCTAAGCCAGAAGTCATTGCCTCAGCTTTGCATTTGAAACGGGTCGACGTGGTATCCAATTGGGAAACTCAAAGCGGAGTCGAGGGTTTTCTAGCCAAATTTTTGATAGACAAGGCTCATCTATTTTGGGATGATATATATTTTCAGGCTTTCGAGGAGGTCTTGGCTCTTCTTATTTATGGTTTAGTTCTCTTCCCTAATCCGGACTCCTTCATAGATGTGAATGCTATCAAGATTTTCCTTTCTCACAACCCCGTGCCTACCTTGCTTGGAGATATTTTGCACACTCTCCATACTCGTACCATGAAGAGAAGAGGGGCTCTTATGTGCTGCATGCCATTGCTGTCGAGGTGGTTTATTTCTCACCTACCTAAATCTGTACCGAAGAATGAAGAAGGTTTGGGTTGGTCGCAAAGGATAATGTCACTAGCTCATACGGATATTCTTTGGTGTTCCCGAGCTATGGAAGACATTGCTATTATTGACCGCTATGGGGAGTACCCTAATGTCCCATTACTTGGTATCAGAGGGGGTATAACTTACAATCCTTGTCTAGCTTTGCGACAATTTGGTCATGCTCGAAGGGATGGTCCCCATGAGTTACTTATTGAGGGCATTGTATTCAACTATGAGGATGATGTTAATGAGTATCGCCGGAGGTTCATACGAGCTTGGGGCATGGTAAACAGATTTGACACCAAAGATTTGGGACCAAAGACTTCCATTCCTATGGAGCCTTACCTCAAATGGGTACGAGCTCGTGCCCAGAAGCTTATCATGCCTTATGTGGCCGTATTACCAGTGATTGTGGAGCCCACTACTGAAGAAGGCATTCCTTACACGGTTCTCTATCCTTACATGCCCACTGATCTTGTGGAGTTACAGAGGTCTTGGATTCAGCTGAAGAATGAGCGGGATACTTATAGGGAACAATTCCATGATCAAGAGAGGAAGGTTTTAAAGCTCACCAGGCAGCTCCAGGAAGAAAGAGTGCTCAATAATTATATAAGCACAAAGAGAAAGCGTCCATGGGACTTTTGATTTTTCTTTTCTAGTTTTAGATTTGTTTTATTTACTTATTTGTAACGCCTTAAAGGCATTTTGAATCTTCAAATTTAAGCTAATAAAGTTTTTGTTTATTTTGGTTTGCAAATTTAAATTTCCCGAAGTCTTTGAAATCATTACATGCGTATCCCATTATCATACACATCATTACATGTACCACTACAGGTTTCTCATCTTCTTCGCTGTTTATTTCAGCAGAAATGTCTTTCGAACAAAGCATTAAGGACCTGCAGGCACATAACGCCCAATTCTAACAAATGTTCATCAGTCTGGCAAAGGGGCAGGAGGATCTGAAAGCCCTCATTCTGAAAGAGAAGAAGAAAAAGAAGAAGGCTGCTGGTATTGTGAACATGGGAACAAGGTTTGGAGAGGGGTTGAAGCGACAAGTCGACCTGACCTCTTCATCTAAGGAAGGGGAGAATCAAGAAGAAGAGAAGGACCCTAGTCCTGGAGTCTCTGACAATGATACAGATTACAACGATGAGCAATATCCTCCTACTGAGGATAGATACAAGCAATTAGAAGACCGTTTGAGTGCAATGGAAGTTCAGAGTATACCTGGACTGGATTTCGAAGAATTGGGATTGGTATCGGGAGTAGTCATCCCGCAGAAGTTCAAGGCTCCAGTTTTTGCTAAATATGATGTGGTGTCCTGCCCAAAACTCCATCTCTGTTCTTATGTCCGAAAGATCCAGCCCCACACAACTGATAGAAATATGTGGGTTCACTTCTTTCAAGATAGTCTGTCAGGGACTCAACTTGAATGGTTCTACCAGCTAGAGGGAGCAAATATCTGAAACTGGGAAGATCTGGATGCTGCTTTCTACAAGCATTATCAGTACAATGCCGACCTTGCTCCCACTCGTACTCAACTCCAGAGTATGTCCATGGGTAGAAGTGAAGGTTTTAAAGATTATGCACAAAAATGGAGAGAATTGGCTGGGAGAGTTCAACCCCTATTGTCTGATAAGGAGTTGGTTGATATGTTTCTGGGGATGCTATCTGGTCCATTTTTCAATCATCTGATCGACAGCTCGTCAGCTGGTTTCACTGAGCTGATTCTAACTGGAGAGAGAGTAGAAGCTGGGATTTGAAGCGGCAAAATACAGAAGGATGCCTCGTCAAGTTCAGTAAATAAGCCTTTTGCTGGTAAGAAGGAAGCCAGTTCCGTCTATAGCCCGAGGGACCATAACAGGGCTGAACCTCGTCAGACAGTAAGTGCCGTGATGATACATAGACCTGCAGTTGCTCCACAATGCAACAATCAGCAAAGGGTGGAAAGACCACAACGACAGTTTACCCGCATCAACATGACATTGGCTGAAGTTCTACCTTATCTGCTGAAATCCAACTTGGCAACCTTGAAAGAGGCTCCCAAGAATCCAAACACTACCTCTCCCAGATACAATCCCAACGCGTGGTGCGCCTACCATTCTGAGAGTCCTGGCCACGATACAAATGATTGTTGGGCTCTGAGAAACAAAGTACAAGACTTGCTTGAAGCCAAGGAGATAGAGTTCGATGCTCCAGAAAAGCCGAATGTTATAACTGCTCCCATGCCCAAAAATGGTCGTGGAGTTAATGCTGTTGACACTGATTTGTTTGTGACCTCTGTTGAAGAAATTGCTACTCCTCTTATGACTGTTAAGAAGAATTTGTTGTTGGCCGGTTTATTTCTGGGTTATGGTGAAGGTTGCCATATGTGTTTGATTCTACCTTCTGGTTTCCGTTTGTTGAAGTCAGGTGTTCAGCGCCTGATGGATAATAAAGAGATTTTGTTCGAGAACACTGTGATCCCTGTTGTTCCCATTGAAGACGTCGCTATTATAACCATTTCCGCCAATCCTTCCAAGGTTTCCTCGAGAAGACCTGTTAGGATTACACCTGTTCAAAGCATTGCTCCGTTGATAATCATTGTTCCTAGTCCCATCCCGTACACCTCAGACAAGGCTGTCCCATGGCATTATGGTGCTGATGTGTACTATCATGAAATTAAGCAAGATCTGAAGAATGAAGAAGCTGATACTGATGTAAGTAATATTGTCAGGACTAGTAAGGTTACCCGAAGTGGAAGGGTTTTCTCTCCTGAGATTGCTTTAAAGATCATCAAGCCTACTGTTATTCCAACTGCTGCTCTAACCAGCACTCCTGACATTTCTCCTGTTCATACTCCAGTTATTACCCCTGCTGCTGAGCCATCTGGGACTCGGGGCAAGGAAATTATAGGTGAGCCTGCCCGGACGAAGGCACCTAAGAAAATCGTTGTGGAAGCCTCTAAACAAGAAATAGAGGAAATACTGAAAATCATTAAGAAGAGCGACTACAATGTGGTCGAGCAGCTGGGGCAGACCCCATCAAAGATATCCATGTTGTCTCTGCTGTTGTGTTCTGAAGCCCATGCGAAGGCTTTGATTGCATTTCTCAAGACTGCGCATGTGCCGCAGGAAACTTCAACAGATCAGTTCAAAGATTGTGTGGCCAACCTGACTGCTGACAATGGGCTGGGTTTTTTAGATGTGGATCTAACACCGAAAGGAAGGAAGCATAATGATGCTCTGTATGTCTCGATTGAGTGCAGGGGCACCACTATGGCTCATGTGCTGGTAGATACCGGGTCTTCACTGATGTTCTGCCAAAGAAAGCGTTGGACCGTTTGGATTGTGAGGGTTTAACTCTAAATCCTAGTAACATTGTGGTAAGGGCTTTTGACGGATCGAAGAGAATGGTGCACAGGGAGGTGGACATCCCTGTCAAAGTGGGTTCTCAGACTTTTGGGTCCACCTTTTACGTAATGGATATCAGGCCGTCGTATTCTTACTTGTTGGGTCGTCCTTGGATCCATGAGGCTGGGGCAGTTACTTCCACACTCCATCAAATGCTAAAGTATCTGATGAAGGGAAAGATTGTCACAGTGCGAGGTGAAGAAGAATATATGTTGAGTCACCTCAATTCCTTCTGCTACGTAGAGATGGACGGGGAATTCATAGAAACTCCTTGTCAGAATTTCGAAGAGGTCTCTCAGATCTTGGCATCAACTGAAGTTACTACCAAAAAACCTCCATTGAAGATGTCTTCTCTCAAGGACACCAGTGCTGTGGTTGAAGAAGGTGGGTGTACCAATTGGGGTCAGCTCCCTGATTTCACTCATAAAACTGACAAATTTGGTTTGGGCTTTACTATAGAGGCTCAAAGGGATGTTAGGCGCGGTCAGGCTGGAAGACCTCCTCTACACATCCGCAATCGGGGAATTAATGCAATCAAAGACAGTAAAGAGGATTCAGACATTGGCAACTGGATCTACCCCACAGCCATCGGTGGACCGAATAACTGGACGGCTAGGGACTTCATACTTATTTCTTTTATTCTGCAGTAATTGACTCATTTGTTTTAAGATTTGTAATAAACAATTTGAAACTTTACGGCCCGGTGCCTTTCCCGGGGCACCTTTGCTTTGCTTGTGAGGGCTATTATTTGTCATTTCATATATCATTAATAAAGCATTGGAAGTTTCTTGCATACAAATTTTGTGCTCCTTGTTTTTCTTTTCTGTTTCTCACTTTATCAAAACAACTATTCTCTTACACACACTCACGTATCATACTGCAGATCCATATCCACTCTGGATCCCATTGATAACAGCTATACTACTGCTAGTTATGACTTCAAAAATCCGATCAATCAAGCCGAGGACGAATGTGAGGATGATTGTGAGGTACCTGGAGAACTTGCTAGACTATTACAGTAGGAAGAAAGGGCCATACAGCCTCATGAAGAGCCAGTTGAGTCAGTGAATTTGGGTACAGGGGAAGACATGAAAGAGGTTAAAATAGGTGCGAATCTGGAGCCTAGTGTCAAACAACGGTTAATATAGATGCTACACGACTATGTTGAGATCTTCGCCTAGTCCTATGAATACATGTCTGGTTTGGACACTGATATTGTTGTATATCGCCTGCCGACTAAAGAAGACTGCCCTCTAGTAAAGCAGAAGGTCCACCGTATGCGCCCTGAAATGTCAGAGAAAATCAAGGCATAGGTCATGAAACAGTTCGATGCAGGATTCTTAGCTGTCACTTCTTATCCGCAGTGGGTTGCCAACGTCGTTCTAGTAACTAAGAAGGACGGTAAGGTACAGATGTGTGTGGACTACAGATATCTGAACATGGCAAGCCCCATGGATGACTTCCCACTTCTTCACATTGATCTTCTAGTCGACAACACCATGCAACACAAGATCTTCTCCTTCATGGATGGTTTTTCTGGCTACAACCAGATCAAGATGGCTCTTGAGGACATGGAGAAGACAACCTTCGTTACACAGTGGGGCACCTTCTGTTACAAGGTAATGCCTTTTGGGTTGAAGAACGCTGGGGAAACTTATCAGCGCGCCATGGTCGCTTTGTTCCACGATATGATTCACCATGAGATCGAGGTTTATGTTGATGACATGATAGCCAGGTCCTAGACTGAGGAAGAGCACCTTGATCATCTCCAGAAACTGTTTGACAGGTTGAAGACGTACAAGCTGAGGTTGAATCCAAATAAGTGTACCTTCGGGGTAAGGTCTGGTAAGCTTCTGGGTTTTGTTGTCAGTGACAAAGGTATTCAGGTAGACCCTGCAAAGGTAAAAGCCATACAAGAGATGCCAGCTCCCCGCATAGAAAAAGAAGTTAGAGCTTTCTTGGGACGCCTGAATTACATCGCCAAGTTCAGTTCACATCTGACTGCTACTTGTGAGTCAATCTTCAAGCTGCTGAAGAAAGATCAAGTGTTAAAATGGAATGATGAATGCCAGACAGCTTTTGAAAGAATCAAAGAAAACCTTCAAGAACCACCAGTTCTGATGCCTTCAGTTGAAGGAAGACCTTTGATATTATACCTGACAGTGCTAGACAGTTCAATGGGGTGTGTGTTGGGCAGCATGACGAGTCTGGTCGAAAAGATCATGCAATTTACTACCTTAGCAAAAAGTTTACCGACTGTGAGACCCGATACTCATTGCTCGAGAAAACTTTCTACGCTTTGGCATGGGCTGCTCGCCGACTGAGACAGTATATGTTGACTCACACTACCTTGTTGATATCAAAGATGGATCCGATCAAATATATTTTCGAGAAGCCCTCCATATCCAGAAGAATAGCAAGATGGCAGATGATCTTAACCGAGTACGACATCCAATACACAACCCAAAAAGCAATCAAGGGGAGTGTATTGGCGGATCATTTGGTGCATCAGGCCGTGGATGACTACCAGTCCATGAATTTCGAGTTCCCGGATGAGAATATCATGTTGGTAACCGACTGCAAAGAACCTGGACCGGATTAAGGACCCGAGGAGGGATCCCGATGGTCTATGTATTTTGATGGAGCCTCGAACGCATTGGGTAATGGCATCGGCGCTGTAATTATATCTCCTGAGGGCTGTCATACTCCGTTCCCCGCCCGATTATGTTTTAACTGCACAACAATATGGCGGAGTATGAAGCGTGTATCATGGGTCTTCGAGCTGCTATTGACCTGAGGATTAAGTTCTTGAGTGTATTCGGAGATTCTTCTCTGGTAATAAGTTAGATCAAAGGCGAGTGGGATACGAAGCACCCGAATCTTATTCCTTACAAAGAGTATGTATTGACATTGCTCCCACACTTTGAGGAGGTAACCTTTGAACATTTCCCAAGAGAGGAGAATCAGTTAGCGGACGCGCTACCTACTATGTCTTCTATGTTCAAAGTCAGGTGGGATAGTGAAGCTCCCCGGATCACTATCGAGAGGTTGGACGAACCCGCACATTGCTTTGACATTGAGACTGAAGAGGTAGCAGATAAACCCTGGTTTCACGAGGTAAAGAGGTATCTTGAGGCTCAAGAATACCCCGAGGGGGCATATGTTAATGATAAGAAGTTTCTGAGAAGGTTCGCTGCGAAGTTCTTCATCAGTAATGGAATCCTCTATAAGCGTAACCATGATTCAACCTTACTGCGGTGTGTAGACAAGAGTGAGGCAGAAAGGATCATGGCAGAGTTACATGAAGGTACCTTCGGAACTCATTCTAGTGGACATACCATGGTGAGGAAAATCCTACGGGCAGAATATTACTGGTCCACTATGGAAGCCGATTATTATCAGCACTCTCGAACCTGTTATAAGTTCCAAGTGTATGCTGAGAAGGTGCATGTACCTCTGGTTCCCTTGAATGTTTTGACAGCTCCCTGGCCTTTTGCGATGTGGGGTGTTGATATGATCGACGAAATCAGACCTACCGCATCTAACGAGCATCGTTTCATTCTGGTATCCATTGATTACTTTACGAAGTGGGTTGAGGCAGCTTCCCTTGCTATAGTAACCAAGAATGTCGTGGCGCAGTTCATCTGACACAATCTGATCTGTCGATATGGTGTCCTAGAGAGAATTATTACTGACAATGGTACAAATCTCAATAACACAATGATCACCGAGCTCTGCAAAGAGTTCAAGATTCAGCATCATAACTCTTCTCCCTACCGGCCGAAGATGAATGGGGCTGTTGAAGCAGCTAAGAAGAACATCAAAATAATTGTGCAGAAGATGACAGTGACATATAAAGACTGGAACGAGATGTTACCATTCGCTCTTCATGGGTATCGTACCTCAGCACGGACGTCGACATGGGCAACCCCTACTCTTTGGTGTATGGAATGGAGGTAGTCCTACCCATCAAAGTCCAGATACCCTCTCTTAGGATTATGAAGGATGCGGGTTTGAACATAGACGACTAGATCCAAACCCGACTTGATCAGCTGAATCTAATCGATGAAAAGAGACTTACTGCTATCTGTCATGGTCAGACGTATCAAAAGCGAATGATCAAGGCTTTTAATAAGAAATTCAGACGTCAAGAATATCAAGTCGGGGATCTAGTGATCAAACGCATCATACTACTGCAAGGTGATCCCAGGGGAAAATGGACCCCCACATACGAAGGGCCATTTGTGGTTAAGAACATTTTCTCGGGAGGAGCTATGGTTCTAACCACCATGGATGGTGACGACCTTCCTCACCCCGTCAATGCAGACATATTGAAAAGATATTACGCATAATCAAAGACCCGCTAGGTTGACTGGCCTAGGCAAAAATAAGGGCTTCCTGGCGAACCAAAAGGGTTGGGGAAAAAGTAAGGGATGCAAATGAAAAAACAATACACCCGACAAGTCGAAAACCTGAAAAGGCGACTTGGGAAAAAAAGGGTATCCCGATGGACTGAAAACTCGAAAGGGCGGTCCAGGAAAAAATTAGGGATCGAAGCGTAACACTATGTCTCATTGGATCATCTCACAACCAGACTTCGGTATCAACTATCAAGCTCAGACAGCGCCAATCAATCTGATCAACCTTCAGCCAAGTAGCAAGGTGATGAGACGCTTGAAGATATAAAGTCAATATCAGAGTTGGAACCTGATGGGATTGTTTCACATAACTGTTTTCTTTTTTTTTTACAAATTGTAATTTCTTTCGGCTATGTTATCTTACTAGGACGTCAACCTCTTTGTACAAAAATGCCTATTACGAGCCAATTGCAAAAATCAATACAATTCATTTTCACAAGAAATTTCAAATTGTTTTTCTTTTTCTGTTTTGTTTTGCAAGAACGTCCAATGATTCATTTTTGATATATGCATTTGAAAATAATGGCTGCTCATAAATATTTACACAAGAAACAAAAGGCGATTACTCGTAATGCCAAAAACAGGGAAAACAAGAAGTGCCCAAACCTTACAGTTACTCTGCCCATCAGGTACCGGGATAGAGCCAGCTTGAGAACATGAGTAGTGGTACATACACTCCCCATAGAGTAAAAAGTATCCAAAGACAATGATGTTAGCTTTCCCGAACAGGACATAACTCTCCCCAACTGAGGTTCACAATCGCGAGCGAGTCAGTAAATTTTTCCCCAAGTAGAGTTTATTTCTCTCACAAGCAGAAATTCAATCTCCAACATAATCTATTATCACCAGCAACAGAAATTCATCCCCAACTGAGTTTATTTCTCCAAATCAGCAGATCTATCAACAGAGTATCTCCTCTCTAACAGGCTTATTCCCCACAGAGTTATCCTCAGACAGGGTCTCTTCCGAAAGAATATTCACCAGCCGAATGGATGTGAATCCCCAGCTAGTCATCTTTGTTCACCATCCCCAACAAAAGTAGAGGAACTATGGTTTTTTACAGCAGTCAAGAATACCATTTCTCATACTCTCGAAACAACAGTCAGAGATTTATTTTCCCGGACTCAGATTATTACGTCAGCATTTCATGTTCATACATGATGACATGTACATACATTACATATAGCATAATCTCAGTTATTTTGAGAACCTCATCACAATGCATCTCATGCATCGCACATAACTAACCTTGTATTTATTTCAGGAAAGACAGTTATTATCAACAATTTCCAGCAGGTCCATGATCAACACTCGAAGCTAAACAGAGTAATCATAGGTGCGACAAATGCAACCTTACGCAGGTTCCTCACAGAAGTCCTACACAAACCTAGCACAACGCAAGCCCTACTATCCAAGCTTTCATCTCAAGGTAACCATATGATCCAGGTTCCTTCTCACAGCCTTACTATCCAGGCTTTCATCTCAAGGTAACCCTACGATCCAGGTTCCTTCTCACAGCCTTACTATCCAGTATTTTCATCTCAAGGTAACCCTATGATCCAGGTTCCTTCTCAAGCCCTACTATCCAGACTTTCATCTCGAAGTAACCCTACTATCCAGGTTCCTTCTCAAGCCCTACTATCCAGGCTTTCATGTTGAAGTAACCCTATTATCTAGGTTCCTTCTCAATCCCTACTATCCAGGCTTTCATCTCGAAGTAACCCTACGAACTAGGTTCATTCTCACAGCCCTACTATCCAGGCTTTCATGTCAAAGTAACCCTACTATCCAGGTTCATTCTCACAACCCTACTATCCAGGCTTTCATGTCGAAGTAACCCTACTATCCAGGTTCCTTCTCACAGCCCTACTATCCAGGCTTTCATGTCGAAGTAACCCTACTATCCAGTTTCCTTCTCACAGCCCTACTATCTAGGATTTCATGTCGAAGTAACCCTACTATCCAGGTTCCTTCTCACAGGCCTACTATCCAGGCTTTCATGTCGAAGTAACCCTACTATTCAGGTTCCTTCTCACAGCCCTACTATCCAGGTTTTCATATCGAAGTAACCCTACTATCCAGGTTCCTTCTCACAGCCATACTATCCATGCTTTCATGTCGAAGTAACCCTACTATCCAGGTTCCTTCTCACAGCCCTACTATCCATGCTTTCATGTCGAAGTAACCCTACTATCCAGGTTCCTTCTCACAGCCCTACTATCCAGGCTTTCATGTCGAAGTTACCCTACGATCCAGGTTCCTTCTCACAGCCCTATTATCCAGGCTTTCATGTCGAAGCATCCCTACTATCTAGGTTCCTTCTCATAGCCCTACTATCCAGGCTTTTATGTCGAAGTAACCCTACTATCCAAGTTCCTTCTCACAACCCTACTATCCAGGCTTTCATGTCGAAGTAACCCTACTATCCAGGTTCCTTCTCAAGCCCTACTATCCAGGCTTTCATCTCGAAGTAACCCTACTATCCAGGTTCATTCTCTAGCCCTACTATCCAGACTTTCATCTCGAAGTAACCCTACTATCTAGGTTCCTTCTCATAACCTTACTATCCGAGTTCTTCCTCTCTTATCCCCAGAAATCAGTCCACAACACTGTAAGACTGAGACCCGATCAAACATGATTGATTTTGCATCTCTCCAGTAAGTCGCGGTGCAGCATATACCCCTACCAGATACGCAGTTCACTTCCGCTTCCCCAAATCCGAGTTATTCCCCAGTAGAGTAACTGACAACTGAAACTCCTAAAACTCTATTTCTCCCAAGACAGAGACCAACATTCCCCATCGAAGTCCTCCTTAACAACAGATATATGGGTTCTTGCAAAGGAATCTCTTATGCGATCGACACCTCTTCGGATGGCATCTTTAAGCCCATCCCCGACAATCTTTAATCCTTAATTTCCAAATGGCGTCTGTAAGCCCATTCCCGATAGCTCCCATCAGTACCACTTCATGCAAGTGGAAATTTCCGGGCACTCTAGTGTTCAATCATCTTCCACCTTCAGATCACGAAAGGCAGACGAGCCAATCTACATCTTCAGGTTTAAGAAGATTGAACAGGGGCAGCTATTGTACCCTAAAATTTTCCCTCCCATATTTCTCAACACAAGGCAAGTGAGGTCCCCAAATTGCTCAAGGAAGTTCAAGAATTGACCAGACAAACTCTCTCCTAAGGCAGTATACCTCAAATTATGGTTTCCATCTTCATCAAGATGTGTGAACCACAAAGGACTCAAATGCTCACCATTGTCCTAATATGTTCTCAATATGATCCATGTCAAGTTTCAAGCCTTGCAGAAGAAGTTTGCTCAGTCAATTGCTCAAATGCCTGAAAATTAACTATACTAGGTCAAAAGTCAACTGTGGCTCACATACAGTCAAACTTCAAGATTTTTGGTCAACATCCTCATTTTTAAGTATTATCCATCATATTATCAAGGGTTGATCATGATTCCTCAAGGATTTCTCACAATTCATGAAAACCCAAAAGTTGCTAAATTAGGGTTTTATAGGAAAAGTCAACTCAACTTTGACTAAGCATAACTTTCTCATACTTTATAAAAAATGACCCATCCAAATCTCATTTTGAATAGGATACAATTCCCTACAATTCATATTCAGCTCCCAAGTCCATAATATTCACTCATAAAAAGATATGAATTTTGACATTATAGGTCCTTTTGAAAAGTCAACAAAAACACCTTTTGGGTCAAAGCTTCATACATGAACATGGAAGACTCAATTGAGATGAGACCAAAAGGGTTGTTTAGAGGACATCCTAATATTTCTAAAAAGTCTAAGAACACCTCTCTATGGTCAAAATTAAGAGAGTTATGTATTGGCCAAGTTGACCACTTTTGCAAAATTGCCAAAAGTCAAATGTGCTCAAATTTGCATTTTTTGCTAAATGGGCCCAACTTTTTATGCTTGCAACTCAATTATAATCTGGTCCACGACTCAAATGTTTACTCACCCATTGTGTGCTTCATTTTTCAATTTATTTTGATTTTTTATTAATTAAAAAGTGAATTAAATCAAATAAATGATGAAAATTAACAAAGATATGATTTGATTTGTTTTTTTGACAGATTGGCAATCAAGATATGCTGAGTTAACAAGATCAAATCGAATCAAGGTCAATTGGTACAAGAAAGGCATGATTTGGCTCAAAATAGCAACATATCATATAGCTTGCAAATCAAATCAAATCTTGGATAAATGCAAAGATTTAGTCCAAGTTTGTTAACTTAATTCACTCTAGGTTATATAGTGAACAATTCCAGATCAAAAATACAAGGGTGGAGGCGTTCAAACTGCAAGAACAAACTTCAAAATTCCAAGAAAAAGTGGTGATTCAATTCCATTCTAGAGGCCAAGTCAAGCCATTCTAGCATTACCAAACGACTCATGGACCTTCCCAGAACCTATCCCAATCACTTGCAGGTGCTCAAACACCCAGAAACGCACGCAAGGACTCCCATGGTTTGCATCATTCTTTGAAAACGATTACACTAATTCCTGCATCATTAGCATCTTTAACTCATATATTTGTAATCTTCATCATGTTTGCAAGCTAACCATGTCATTTAATTGCACTTTTGAAGCTTGTACACGATGTTGCCATTGCTAGGATTTTTGTGTTATTTTTAGGGTCTTTTTGTACAAGAACAATTGGGCCTTGAATTAGGTACCATGATGCTCGTGAGGATGAGACGAGTTGATTGGTATCATTACCTTTCATTTATCTTGCGTGTACAACATTTTTCAAATATGCAGGGCTATACCTACAGTGGATATCTGTAGGTAAAAGTCCCTTTTTTCTAAAACGACGGTTGAG
This sequence comes from Vicia faba, assembly GCA_948472305.1. Classification (NCBI taxonomy): domain Eukaryota; kingdom Viridiplantae; phylum Streptophyta; class Magnoliopsida; order Fabales; family Fabaceae; genus Vicia; species Vicia faba. The sequence continues at coordinate 1,398,511,484 of OX451741.1, forward strand.
GAAGGAGAAGACAATGTGTCCAGCTATCACTGGGCTATTTGAAATTCGTGCGTTTTGGTCTGACCATATTTGTTTCGTACATTACGTTTTATGTGTATTATATTGACAAATAACTTGTGTAGCGCAGCTGGCAGTGTAACATTGGCAAAGAGTACAAGGACCTGGGTTCGATCCCAGGTCCAGACAATTTCCTTTATTTTCTTTTCTATTAATTGATTCATCGCAGGGTTCCTCTTATTGACCACCATGCGCTAGCAACTTGTGACCATTGGATGGAAGGATGATCAAATCCAACACCCAGATAGCAAGAGACCACAATGCTCGTCAAGTCAACGCCCACACATGATCCAACACATTGACTGGGCTTGGAGCATTTGGGCCAAGGAATTCAGATTCATACCCCCTCTCTAGCCAACAACACTGGCCCAATTCTCAACTTATTTTTATTTTTATTTTATCTTTTAATTTGTTTAATTATTTTATTTTTAAAATCAGTTTTAATAAAATCATAAAATAATAAAAAAAGTCCAAAAAAATAGATTTAGTTGTTTTCTTATTAAATTTAATTTTGTTAATTAATTAGATTAATATTTAAATTAGGGTATCTTTAATTTGTTTTTCACAATTAAAATTAAATTAGAAAATTAGGTTAACTCTTGATTTAATTTTTCTCTTTTTTCTCAAATAAAAAAAAAATACAAAAATAGATTGTTTAGAATTAATTAATTAATTTTCAAAAATTAATATAAATTAGGACTGAGGATTTTCTTTTAATTTAATTCTCCATTATTTTCTCAAATAACAAAACATGACAAAAAAAACATTTTTTTTTCTTTAATCAATCGCAAGTAGGATTAGTCAAAGGGTCAAAACCTTAATCGCCTCGCATTTAACTTACCGCGCGCATTTAATTCTTTTATTATTTTTGTAACTATTTTGAGGATGTAAAAGTTTTAATTAGGTTTTTTTTAAATTTCCGCAACTTTATTTACTGTCAACGACAATTATGTAACTGTCAAAGCCATGTAATAAGCGTAGGTTATTTTTTTCGCTTTTACTTTCCGCAAAACTCTTAACTGTTAGATGTATGTTTAGGATTGTATGGCAAGAATGCATGACAAAATTAAAATGGTTAGAAAACCCTAATGTGCAAAGATAATAAACTGAAAATAAATGACTCGCACATATTCACTCTTAGGGTATACTCCCACTTCGGTTGCCTTCGGTAAACGATCATTAAGCATAGGGTGTCTTAGTGGTTGCCCTCCCGTCTAAAGAGATCAAATTGTCCCGTTCAAATGTTGCGTCGGAAATGTTGCCTCGAAAAGATCTTAAGACTCTAGGGTTACTACTAAGGTGTCCTAATGTTGCTTTAGTGACCGTACGTCCCTTTTGAATTGACCCTTACAAATTCCAACGACGGTGCTACCTATTTCTCAGTAGTAGGATAGCGCTGTCTAAAGGAAACAAGAATAGAAATGATCTTTTTTCGAGTGGGTAGATGTTAGTAGGTACTTGCTCAAATCAAAACTTTTCACACTTACACTTTTCAAACAAATGTTCAAAACAAATTCATCACACCCTTGAGGACTGATACATGGGATATCACGAAGTAAAACATTTCTCAAAAATAAGCACACAAACACAAGCAATTTAAAAATGAGCAAGTACCTAAGAGCCCATGGAAAACCATGGATAGAAAGGGTGCTAACACCTTCCCTTTCTATAATCTACCCCCGTACTCACAATCTCGAAAAAGGATTTTTTTCTGTACTTTTTTCCTTTCCGGTTGGATGAAATAAAATTCGGTGGCGACTCTTGCTTACCGCGATATTTTGCGAATAAAAAAAACGCAAAACGCAAACCATTAAAAACAGTTGGTTCTGCCACCGTATCACACCCACATTGATGTTCTGGTTGACAACACCGTGCAACACAAAATCTTCTCCTTCATGGATGGTTTCTCTGGCTACAACCAGATCAAGATGGCTCCTGAAGACATGGAGAATACAACCTTCGTCACACAATGGGGCACCTTCTGTTACAAGGTGATGCCTTTTGGATTGAAGAATGCTAGGGAAACTTATCCGCGCGCCATGGTCACTTTGTTCCATGATATGATTCACCATGAGATCGAGGTCTATGTTAATGACATGATAGCCAGGTCTCAGACTGAGGAAGAGCACATTGATCATCTCCAAAAGTTGTTCGATAGGTTAAAGATGTATAAGCTGAGGTTGAATCCGAACAAGTGCATCTTCGGGGTAAGGTCTGGTAAGCTTCTGGGTTACATCGTCAGTGACAAAGGTATTCAGGTAGACCCTGCGAAGGTAAAAGCCATACAAGAGATGCCGCTCCCTATACAGAGAAGGAAGTTAGGGGTTTCTTGGGGCGTATGAATTATATCTCCAGGTTCATTTCACATCTGACTGCTACTTGTGAGCCAATCTTCAAGCTTCTGAAGAAAGATCAAGTGGTAAAGTGGAATGATGAATGCCAGAACGCTTTCAAAAGAATCAAGGAATACCTTCAAGAACCACCAATTATGATGCCTCCAGTTGAAGAAATACCTTTGATATTATACTTAACAGTGCTAGACAATTCAATGGGGGTGTGTGGTGGGGCAGCATGACGAGTCTTGTCGAAAAGAGCATGTAATATACTACCTTAGAAAAAACTTTACCGACTGTGAGACACAATACTCATTGCTTGAGAAAACTTGCTGTGCTTTGGCATGGGCTGCTCACCGACTGAGACAGTATATGCTGACTCACACTACCTTATTGATATCTAAGATGGATCCAATCAAATACATCTTCGAGAAGCCCACACTCTCCGGAAGAATAGCGAGATGACAGATGATCTTAACCGAATATGATATACAATATACAAACCAGAAAGCAATCAAGGGGAGTATATTGGCTGATCATTTGGATCATCAGGCCGTGGATGACTACCAGTCCATGAATTTTGAGTTCCCGAATGAGAACATTATGTTGGTGACTGACTATGAAGGAAATGGACCGGATGAAGGACCCGAGGAAGGATCCCGATGGTCTATGTATTTTGATGGAGCCTCAAATGCATTGGGTAACAGCATTGGCGTTGTGATCATATCTCCTGAGGGCTATCATACTCCGTTCACCGCCCAATTATGTTTCAACTGCACCAACAACATGGCGGAGTATGAAGCATGTATCATGGGTCTTTGAGCTGCTATTGACCTAAGGATCAAGTTCTTGAGTGTATTCGGGGATTCAGCCTTAGTGATAAGTCAGATCAAGGATGAATGGGATACGAAGCATCCGAATCTCATCCCATACAAAGGGCACGTACTAACATTGCTCCCATACTTTGAGGAGGTAACTTTTGAACATTTCCCACGAGAGGAGAATCGGTTAGCGGACGCGCTAGCTACCATTTCTTCCATGTTCAAAGTCAGGTGGGACAATGAAGCTCCCCAAATCACCATTGAGAGGTTGGATGAACCAGCACACTACTATTAAATCGATACCGAAGAAGTGGCAGATAAATCCTGGTTTCACGAAGTTAAAAGGTATCTCTAAGTTCAGGAGTATCCCAAAGGGGCATCTGTAAACGATAAGAAATTCCTGAGAAGGTTCTCCGTGAAATTCCTCCTCAGTAATGGAATCCTCTATAAACGCAACCATGACTCCACACTACTATGGTGTTTAGACAAGAGCGAGGCAGAGAGTATCATGACAGATTTACATGAAGGCACCTTCGGAACCTATTCTAGTGGATATACCATGGCTAAGAAGATCCCACGGGCAGGATACTACTGGTCCACTATGGAAGCCGATTGTTATCAGCACTCTCGAACTTGTCATAAATGCCAAATTTACGCTAATAAGGTGCACATGCCTCCGGTCCCCTTAAATGTCTTGACAGCTCCGTGGCCCTTTGCAATGTGGGGCATTGACATGATTGGAAAAATCAGGCCCACCACTTTAATGGACATCACTTCATCTTAGTAGCCATCGATTACTTCACAAAGTGGGTTGAGGCGGCTTCCTTTGCTACAGTTACCAAGAGCGTCGTAGCACAGTTTATACGACACAACCGATCTATCGATATGGTGTGCCAGAGAGAATTATCACCGATACTGGTACGAATCTCAATAACACAATGATCACCGAGATCTGTAAACAATCAAGATACAACATCATAACTCTTCTCCCTACCGGCCGAAGATGAATGGCGCTGTTGAAGCAGCTAACAAGAACATCAAGAAGATTGTACAGAAGATGACAGTGACATATAGAGACTGGCATGAGATGTTACCATTTTCTCTTCATGGGTACTGTACCTCAGCACGAACGTCGACAGAGGCAACACCCTACTCTCTGGTATATGGCATGGAGGCTGTCCTACCGATCAAAGTCCAGATACATTCTCTCAGGATTATGAAGGATGCGGGTTTGAACGAAGACGACTGGATCCGAACACGACTTGATAAGTTAAATCTAATCGATGAAAAGAGACTCACTACTATCTGCCATGGTCAGACGTATCAAAAGCGAATGATCAAGGCTTTTAACAAGAAAGTCAGGCGTCAAGATTATCAAGTCGGGGATCTAGTAATCAAACGCATCATACTGCTGCAAGGTGATCCCCGGGGAAAATGGACCCCCACGTACGAAGGGCCATTCGTGGTTAAAAACATTTTCTCAGGAGGAGCTATGATTCTAACCACCATGGATGGTGACGACCTGCCTCACCCTGTCAATGCGGACATAGTGAAAAGATACTACGCCTAACTAAAAGACCCGCTAGGTTGACTGGCATAGGAAAAAATAAGGGCTTCCTGGCGAACCAAAAGGGTTCGGGCAAAAGTAAGGAATGAAAATGAAAAAATCTGTACACCCGACAAGTCGAAAACCCGAAAGGGCAGCTTGCGCAAAAAGGGGTATCCCGGTGGATTGAAAAACCAAAAGGGCAATCCAGGAAAAAGTTAGGGATTAAAGCGTACCACTATGTCTCATTGGATCATTTGGCGACCAAACTTCGGTATCGACTATCAAGCTCGGACGGCGCCAACCAATCTGATCAAACGTCGGCCAAGTAGCAAAGTGATGAGACGCTTGAAGGTATAAAGGCAATAGCAGAGTTGGAACCCAATGGGGTTGTTTCACATAGCTGTTTTTCTTTCTTTTACACAAATTATATAAATTCTATCTTTCGGCAGTGTTCTCTTACTAGGACGTCAGCCTCTTTGTACAAAACACCTATTACAGGCCAACTTCAAAAATCAATACAAGTCATTTTCACAAGAAACTTAAGTTCGCTTTTCTTTTTCTATTTTGTTTTGCAAGAAAGTCCATTGATTTATTTTTGATATATGCATTTGAAAATGATTGCTGCTCATAAATATTTACATAAGAAACAAAAAACAAATACTCGTAATTCCAGAAACAGCGAAAAACAAGAAGTGCCAAACCCTACGGTTACTCTGCCCAGCAGGTACCAGGATAGAGCCAGCTTGGAAACATAATTGTTGGTACGTACACTCCCCACAGAGTAAGAGTATCCGAAGGCATTGATGTCAGCTTTCCTGAAACAGGGCATAACTATCCCCAGTCGAGGTTCGTAATCGCAGGCGAGTCGACAATTTTCATCTCCCCAAGCAGGGTCTATTTCTCTGAGTTTGAAAGCTCAATATCCAACAGAGCTCGACATCTCCAACAACGGAATTTTATCCCCAACTGTGTTTATTCCTCCAGGTCAGCAGGCCTACCAACGGAGTATCTCTTCCTCTAAGTTGGTCCCCGCAGAGTTATCCTCCAGCATCTCGTCTCGACAAAATATTTATTCTCCAGCAGCAGTCAAGGATTTATTTTCCCAGACTCGGATGTGTCACAACTAACATCTCGTGTTCATACATTATGACATGCGCACACATATCACATACAGCATAATCTCATTTATTTTGAGAACATCATCTCACAATGCAACTCATGCATCACACATGATTAACCCTGTTGTCTTATCAGGGAAAATAGCTATCACCAACAATTCCAACAATTATACATATCATATCTGCCGACATCTAATGAAAAAAGTTCCCGAAACTAAACGGGTCAATTAATCTACATGATCAAGTGAAGTAAACCCTACTACCCAGGTTCCTTCACCAAGCCCTACTATCTAGGCTTTCATCTCGAAGTAACCCTGCTACCCAAGTTCCTTCACCAAGCCCTAGTATCCAGGCTTTCATCTCGAAGCAACCCTACTACCCAGGTTCCTTCACCAAGCCCTACTATCCAGGATTTAATCTCGAAGTAACCCTACTACCCAGGTTCCTTCACCAAGCCCTACTATCCAGGCTTTCATCTCGAAGTAACCCTACTACCCAGGTACCTTCACCAAGCCTTACTATCTAGGCTTTCATCTCGAAGTAACCCTACTACCTAGGTTCCTTCACTAAGCCCTACTATCCAAGCTTTCATCTCGAAGCAACCCTATTACCCAGGTTCCTTCACCAAGCCCTACTATCCATGCTTTCATCTCGAAGTAACCCTACTACCCAGGTTCCTTCACCAATCCCTACTATCCAGGATTTCATCTCGAAGTAACCCTACTACCCAGGTTCCTTCACCAAGCCCTACTATCCAGACTTTCATAACGAAGTAACCCTACTACCTAGGTTCCTTCTCCCTTACCTCCAGGCAACCGTTTGTAGCACTGTAAGGCCCAGACCTGACCAGATACGTTCAATTTCACATTTCCCCAATAAGTCGTTGTACAGCCTGGACCCTGGCCATGAATACATTCTATTTTCACCCCCTCAATCAAGAGTTAATTCCCCAGTAGAGTAATAGACAATCAAAGCTCCTAGGTTTTACTTCCCAGGGCATAAATCAACATTCCTCAGCAAAGTCCTCCTCAACAGGTACAAGAATTCTCGCCAAGGAATCTCTTATGCAACTGATCTTTTCGGGGTGGCATCTTTAAGCCCATCTCCGATGATTCTCCATCGCCTTCCAAATGGCATCTGTAAGCCTATTCCTGACATCACCAATCAGCAATCTTGCATGCGAGTGCAAATTTCTAGGCACTCTAGTGTTCAATCATCTTCCACCTTCAAATCACGAATGGCAGACTTACCAATCTAACTCTTCAGGTGTAAGAAGATTGAACAGGGGCAGCTGTTGTACCCCAAAATTTTCCCTCTCATTTCTCAAAGGATCAACCTGGACCCTCAGGTTTGCTTCCATCCAATTTCAAGCCTTGAATTACAAATTTTCCAAGAAAGTCATTCATAAGGGCAAAATGGTCATTTGTGCACCAAAAAGTCAAACTTTGACTTTTGGATCAAAAATCAAGTTCCAAGAATCATATTTCATCAAGGCATAAAATTGGTTCATCAAAAAATCAGAAGTCAGAAGTTACTTTGAAAAAAAACCAAATTTTTAAACATTTAGAAAATTTGCTAAGTGTCTAGAGAATATGATATTTCAGAACTTCTGAGCCAGCCTCTACACAAGTTCAGTCAGAAGTTGCAAACACGGTTAAAAACATGACACTTCAATCAGAACATTTGGAAGCAATGTTCTCCGGTCAGAACACGCCCCTTCAGCATTTGGAGGTTACGTTTATGATCTTTTGCGATCAGAACATCACCAAATCCCAAGACCTCGTTTAAATAACATGTTGCACTGCTACAGCACAGTGCTCTAACCAGTAGCTAATCCAGTCCACGCCTGCATTTTCCCAAATCCTGTATTTGCACCAAATACAAAAAGCTGTGATCAAAAAGCAATGGAACAGTGTGCCAAAAAGTTTAAATCCCATCTATTTCCCCCCCAAAACCATAACAAATTCATCTATAAATAAGTTGCTCCATCACACTTTCAAGGGGCTGGCTTTTGGAGGGAGAGAAATTATCAAAAGAGAGAAAAGAAATTTGTGAAAACTTCATAAAAAATCCAGAATTCCCAAACAGAAAACCAAACCTTTGTTCTTCCTTTTGAATCAAAGAACTTGGTATTTTCTCTTCCTTTGTTCTTGCTGACTCTGGAACATTTGAAGGCAGCAACTCAAGTTCTAAACGCACACTCCAGATTCAAGGTAAGACTTTCTGGATTTGCATCTTCTCATTCAGAACATCATTAAATATGTAAATATCAATATTAATGTTGTCCATATCATTGCATAAGTAGGGAAACCGTGGATCAGAACTTCTTGGTTAAGGCTAGGCTCAAATTTAGGATTAGAAATTCTATAAACTGTTGTGCTTTTATCCTTCTGATTTGTTGTTTATTAAGAACTGAATAAATTGCTGATGTGCTGATCAAAAGTTGAAATATGGCATAGAACTTCTGATTTTCCCACTGTTTAAACACACTAAACTTCTGATTTTCCCACTGTTTAAACACACTGAACTTCTGATTTTCCCACTGTTTAAACACACTGAACTTATGATATTCACTCACTGTCTTAGCACATACTGAACCTCTGAGCTCTCCTCACTATTTTAATATACAGAACTTCTAATATTTCCTCATTGTTCTAACACTCAGAAGTTCATCACATGGCAATCCAAAACTTCTGTGTTTTTCCTCTAACGTGTCTTGCAAGACCTCAAAGTGTATCAATCCAGAACTTCTGACGCTTCCTTCTGAATCACCACGCGCATGGCTTCAGAACTTCTGATCCTTGTTGTCTTGCTTACAGCAGCACGTTGTTTCTATCGTTCATTTATTTTCCTTTTTGTTATATTTTATATTAACTCTTTTTTTATTATTAACATGAAAAGACATAAAAATATTTTCTTTTAGTAATTAATTAATTTCTTTTTTTTCTTAATTCATTAAGACTAAAAAACCATTTTCTAAACAAGTTCATTTTGCATTTTTCTTGTATATTCTTACCCGTTCAATGTGGTTGTAATAGTAATTTAGGATTTAATTTTATTTGCAATCCCCATTTGTAAATATGTATCCCCATCCCTAAAATATTGTAATAGCGTAGGATTTTACATTTTCCGCAATTTATCGCTTTCAAATATAAATGCTAGTAATTAAGGTGTGCATGGCAAGACATGAAATCACCAAATAGATCACCCTAAAGCAAGACTAAAATGCCTGCAATCAAATACACTTGCACACTAACACCCTTAGGGTAATCTCACTTGTGGCCTATTGAAAAATAGTCATGTCCCTCGAACATGGGCATTTTAGCAAAAGGCCCTCGATAAAAGATCGTAGTCCCTCGATGACCCTCGATGTTGCCTTCGGTAAACGATCTAGCCCCTAAAACGACATTGCTAAAACGTACCATAGGTTGCCTTCTATGACTATACAAACGTCCCACACTCGTCCCTTCACATCCAACGATGGGGCTTCTTATCAAATCAATGGTAAGATAGCAACATATAAAGAAATAGGAAAAGAACGTCTAAGACCTTTTGAGTAGGTAGATTCGCCCCTATTTGCTCGCTTGCTCACAACAAAAAAACATTTTTATACACCCACACTTTCATTTTGAAAACATTTTTGAAATACAACACTTTGTACGCGTTCTTATAGAGACGAGAACCATTACAAAGACACCTTTTCAAAATCACTTTCAAAAAACACAAACACCTCTTTGAACTATTTTCAAAAAAACACTTTGTACGCATTCTTATAGAGACGAGAATCATTACAAAGTCACATTTTCAAAATACTTTCAAAACCCACATCACAAAGCATATTTCAAAACAAAAGCAAGTGATCTAGCAAGTAACTTAGAGCCCATGGAAAACCATGGATGAAAAGGGTGCTAATACCTTCCCTTTTCATAATATACCCCCTGAACTCAAGAAAACATCTCTAAAGATCTTTCCTGTGCTTTTTCACCTTTCCTTATGGGATAAAATAAAAGTCGGTGGCGACTCTTTCTAAATCGCAACATCTGCAAATACAAACGCAAAACCTCAAGTCAGTTCTCCCACCGCATCACAACTTTCAAGCATCTTACAAACTTGAAAACATTTTCAAAAGATCAAACACTTTGTATACATTCTTACGAACGAGAATCATTACAAAGTTTGCCTAAACAATGGTCTCTTCACAAAATACTTTCAAAAAACCACAAAAAGCACAATTTCAAACAAAAGAAAGTGATATAGCAAGTAACTTAGAGCCCATGGAAAACCATGGATGAAAAGGGTGCTAATACCTTCCCTTCTCATAATCTACCCCCCCCCCCCCCCCCGAACTCAAGAAATAATCTCAAAGGTCTTTCCTGTGCTTTTTCATCTTTCCTTTTGGATAAAAGAAAAGTCGGTGGCGACTCTTGCTAACTGCAACATTTGCGATAAAATGAAAAACCTTCAAGGCAGTTCTCCCACCGTATCACAGAACTGGCGACTCTGTTGGGGAATGTTCTAAAAGTGGGTTTACCTTAGGGTTAGATCACATTTACTTGCTTTCGTTGTTTGACTTGTATGCTTTACATTATGGTTCTTTGTTTGGGTTTGAATCCTCTACCCGAATTTGGGATACCTTATAGGTAAGTAGTAATACATTATGGAAATTGTGCGGGCTATAACGACATGGTCTAAGCAATAGCTACGTTAGTGCGACATATTTGTGGGTACCGGTAGCCCTTGAGTTAATCAAGGAGAATACGGGGCTGCTGAGTGATGTCATGAAGCACTAATGAACTTTTAGAACCTTTACTTGACCAACTTGGCCTTCAAGACGTAGTGAGATGACCGGCTTTGGTACAGTCCGAAGTTGGTAGTTACTCGATACTACACTCATTGAGGTTTGGTTTTTGAGATATTTCAGTCACCATTAAAGAGGCTTGTTCTGAGATAATGTTCAAAGAAACAAACCAGTGATATTGAGCTCCTTAGAACCCGGTTACTATTACTAGGACATGTTTGAGCTAACTAAACTTCAAGAGGGTATTTACCTATGAGACTCCATGCAAGCCTAAACCTAAGGACTTGTTTGCTTTGTATATACATACTTGTACATAACATCATGAACATCATAACATCATACTCATTCACTAACCATTTCAAGGATTTTGGGGATTTATCTTTGTTCTTGTTTTGCAGGACATGGATTCTATTTGTAGGAAAACCATTCAAGTCAATCTTGTAAGGATCCCTCCACAACATAAGGAGCTAGCTTCAAGGATTCCAGAAAATTCTCCATTCACCGAGAGACATGGTCGCCTACTCATCTTAGTCACTTCTAACACTGATGAAAATATGATGAAGGTGCTCTTTCAGTTCTTTGATCCTTTACACCATTGCTTCACATTTCCCGATTATCAACTTGTGCCAACTTTGGAAGAATTCTCCCAACTCTTGAGGATTCCCATTCTCAATCAACTACCTTTCAACGGTACGGAAAGAGACCCAAAGCCAGAAGAGATTGCTCAAGCTCTACACTTGCAGTCATCTAATGTCACAACTAATTGGGAAACAAGGAGTGGTGTCAAAGGCTTCCTAGCAAAGTTCTTATTTGAGAAATCCCGAAACTGTTGGAACTCTTTCGATCTGCAAGCCTTTGAGGAAATTGTGGCTCTTCTCATCTATGAGATAATTCTGTTCCTAAATCCTGACCAACTCATAGATGTGAACACCGTCAAGATCTTCATGTCTCGTAACCCGGTGCCTACATTGCTAGGGGAAATTCTACATTCTTTTCATACTCGCACTATGAGGAAAAGAGGTGTCCTTATGTGTTGCACCCCTCTCTTGGCAAGATGGTTTATTTCTCGTCTTCCCCAAACTGTATTGAAGAATGAGCAAGGTTCAAGGTGGTCACAAAGATTGATGACGCTCAAGAATTCAGACATTCATTGGTGTTCCCGGTCCCTAGAGAATGTTACTATTGTCGACCATTATGGAGAATTCCCTAATGTTCCCTTACTTGGCATTAGGGGAGGTATCACCTACAACCCCTGCTTAGCCTTAAGACAGTTTGGTTACGCCCGAAGGGATGACCTGCATGAGATGCTAATTTAAGGTTTGGTATTTGACTATGAGAACGACGATCAAGGTCTTCCCCAGAGATTTGTCCGAGCTTGGAGGATGTTGAACAAGGTAGATAGCAAGACATTAGGGCACAATAATTCCATCCCTCTTGAGCCTCACCTCAAATAGGTAAAAACTCATGCTCAAAGTCTTATGATGCCTTATCCTTCCATTCTCCCGGTAATCATTGAGCCTGTTAAGGAAGGAGATGTTCCATACATTATCCTATATCCTGACATGCCAACCTCTCTTGAAGACTTACAAAGAGATTAGATACAACTCAAGGGGGAGAGAGATACTTTCGAAGCCCAATTCTACGCTAGCGAGAAGAAGGTTTTGGAACTCACTAAGCAACTTCATGAGGAGCAGACTCTAAATGCCTACATTGCACAAAAGAGGATGCATATAACCTTTTTATCTTAGAGTTTTTGGTATTATTTTGCCCAAAGAGGCATTGATGTACTCAAGCTTTAATTTATTAATATAACGTGTGTTTCCTTTTTGTCTAAAACAAATTTGAATCTTTAAAATCCTTGAAATCATTGCATACGCATTTACCATTCATCATAACATAAGAAGGTTTCTTGCAACAAGTCTCCTCATCTTTATATTGTTTATTTCAGTAAGATGGATCTCGAGAAAACGGTGAAGGACCTCCAAGCTCAAAATGCCTAGTTTCAACAAATGTTCTTAACTCTAGCCAAAGGACAAGAAGAGTTGAAGACCTTGCTGGTTGAGGAGAAGAAAAATAAGACAAAGAAAATAATAGGAGTTCTAAATATGGGAAGAAGATTCCAAGGACAAGCAAGAAGGACCTTAGACTTTGCAACGACATCCGATGATAAAGACAATCAAGATGGGAAGGGCAAAGAAACATTTGTCCAGTTAGAGTCAGAAGAGGAAGAGGAAGAAGAAGACTATTCTGAAGAACAATATCCTCCAGTCGACGATAAGTATAAGCATCTAGAAGAACAACTAAGTGCAATGGAAATCCAAAAAGTGCCTGGATTGGACTTTGAGGAGTTGGGTCTAGTATCTGGGATTGTCATCCCTCCAAAATTCAAAGCACCTGTGTTCGCCAAATACGATGGAGTTTCATGTCCCAAAATGCATATTTGGTCCTATGTGAGGAAAATCCAGCCTCATACCGCTGACAAAGATTTATGGGTACACTTCTTTCAAGACAGTATATCTGGAACTCAACTTGATTGGTTTTATCAGTTAGAAAGAGCCAATGCTCATAACTGGGAAGATTTGGCTGCTGCCTTTTACAAACAATACCAATACAACATTGATCTTGCACCCACCCGTACTCAACTCCAGAGTATGGCCATGGTTTCAAGTGAGGGCTTTAAGGACTATGCGCAAAAATGGAGGGACTTAGCAGGAAGAGTCCAGCCTCCTCTATCTGAAAGAGAATTGGTAGACATGTTTTTGAGCACCTTGTCTGGTCCCTTCTTTAATCACTTAATTGGGAGTTCATCGGCAGGTTTTATCGAATTGATATTGACGGGAGAAAGGGTAGAAGCCGGGATAAAGAATGGAAAGATTCAAAAAGATGCATCCTCTGCTGCTGTAAGGAAACCATTCATTGGGAAGAAAGAAGTGGTTACTATATATCCTCAGAGAAATCAAGATAGGGTTGAACGTCGTCCAATGGTGGAAGCTGTCATGATTCCCAAACCAGAGCCTGCTCAGCAAAGAGGTAACCGGCCAAGAATGGAAAGACCAGTCAGACAATTCATCCAAATTAATATGACACTATCTGAAGTATTGCCACATTTGTTAAAGTCTAACCTAGTGACTTTGAAAGAAGCTCCAAAGAATCCTAACACAACCTCTCCTCACTATCATCCTAATGCCCACTGTGCATACCACTCTGAGAGTCCCGACCATGACAGTAACAACTGTTGGGCTCTAAAGAACAAAGTACAAGACCTCCTTGAAGCCAAAGAGATTAAGCTCGACGTGCCAGAAAATCCCAATGTCATTACTGTCCTTATGCCCAAACACGGCCATAATGCCAACGCCATTGAGGAAGATATGTTTGTTACTTCAGTTGATGAACTTATGACCCCACTCCTGACTCTCAAGAAGAACTTATTAAATGTCAGTTTATTCCCAGGATGTGATGAAAGTTGTCATTTCTGTTTGTCCTCACCAATTAGCTGTCCTTTGTTAAAAGCAGGCGTCCAATGCCTAATAGATAACAAGGAAATTTTGTTCTAAAAGACTTCTGTTCCAACTGTTTCTTATAATGATGTTTCCATCGTGACCATTTCCGACAATTCTTCCAGGATCTCCACCAAAAGACCCGTTAGAATTACATCAGTTCCAAAAGTAGGTCCTTTGATAATTACAATGCCTGGACCAATCCCGTATTCGTCAGACAAAAGCATACTATGGAATTATGGAGGGGATGTCTACTACCACGGTATCAAGCAAGATTGGCCAAGTGCTGAAGATTCAAGTTTTGAGAAAATTGACTCTGATATCAGTAACATCGTCGGGACTAGCAAGATCACTCGAAGTGGAAGGATATTCTCTCCAGAAATTGCTCCCCCAAAAACAGTCTCTGGATCCGTAGTCATTCCTATTGTTGTTGCTCCTCCAAAATCTATTCCGAGTTCTACAATCATCTCTGCTAATACTCCTGCTGACAAAACTGTTACGATCCCTACAAACATTCCTGCTGCCGAGTCAACTGAGACTTGAGGTAAAGGTATTCTGGTTGAGCCTGTCCGGACGAATGCATAATCAGTATCTATCCGTGAGAACTCCCGGAAAGAGATGGAGGAAATTCTAAAGATCATAAAAAGAAGCGACTACAATGTAGTCGAGCAACTGGGGCACATCCATAAAAAATTTCCATGCTGGCTTTATTACTATGTTTCGAGGCGCATGCAAAGGCCTTGGTAAAATTCCTGAAAACTGCCCATGTACCCCAAGAAACATCTGCCGATCAGTTCCAAGATTGCGTAGCCAGATTGACTGCAGGTAATGGCTTAGGTTTTTCAGATGTTGATTTAACGACAAGAGGGAGGAAGCATAATGAGGCATTGCATGTCTCAGTCGAATGCAGGGGCACGACCTTGGCTCATGTTTTGGTTGACACTGGTTCGTCTCTGAATATATTGCCTAAAAAGGCTCTTGATAGGCTTGATTGTGAAGGATTAACATTGAAACCTAGCAACATAGTAGTGAGGGCCTTTGACGACTCAAAAAGGATGGTGCATGGGGAAGTGGATATCCCCATAAAGGTTGGGACCCAAACATTTGACTCAACTTTTTATGTAATGGATATTCTCCCTTCATATTCCTGCTTGCTAGGCCGACCATGGATTCACAATGCTGGCGCTGTTACTTATATGTTGCATCAAATGCTAAAATATCTAATTCAAGGGAAGATCATCATTGTTTATGGAGAAGAAGAGTATATGGTCAGCCATCTAAGTTCCTTCAGATATGTGGAACTAGATGGTGAATTTATTGAAACTCCATTCCAGCACTTTGAAGAAGTCTCGTAGACTGTGGCAGTAACCAAGACTGTATCTCAAGTTCCAAAGATCACAAGGCTACCACTCAGGATATCATCTTTGAAGGATGCCAAGGCAGTGATAAAAGAAGGTGGGTGCACTATTTGGGGACAACTCCCAGATATCCCATACAAATCTGACAAATTTTGTCTGGGTTTCACTTCAGGTGCCCAGAAGGTTGTATGTTGCGCTCGTGCCGGAGGACCACCCTTGAAGATCAGCAACCACTATGTCAGCATCGTGGAGGATGATGAAGATAGCTACAACCTGGAGGATTGGATTTTTCCAACTCTCAGTGGAGGGCTCAGCAACTGGGAGGCTAGAGGTTTTGTCCCGATCACTTTTATCCGACAGTAATTTGTCTTTACATTTTGTTGGATCTGTAATATTAAAACAATTCAGACTCTTAAAACCTTGTGTCTTACCCGAGGCACAATGGTCCATTTGTAAGGGTTATTATCTCATTTCCATATGACATCAATGAATGATGGATGTTTTTGCATACAAACTTTGTGCTCATTGTTTTTATTTTTACATTTTCATTTCTTTCAAAGATAGATATACTCTTACACACACTCACTGCAGGTCTACATCCGTTCGGGATCCCATGGGTAACGATTCTGCTATGGCCTTCTGTGATTCTAAAACTCTAATCTACCAAGTCGAAGATGAAGGTGAGGAAGATTGTGATGTACCAGGGGAACTTTCCAGATTACTACAACAAGAAGAGAGGACCATCCAGCCCCACGAGGAACCAGTGGACACGATCAACCTAGGTACCGAAGAAGACAAAATAGAAGTCAAGGTGGATGCCAATCTTGAACCTAGTATCAAAGAGCGTATGATTCAGTTGTTACACGATTATGTTGAAGTCCTTGCCTGGTCGTATGAAGACATGTCGGGACTTGATGCAGATATTGTGGTACATCGTCTACCAACAAAAGAAGATTGTCCACTGGTAAAGCAAAAGGTCCATCGCATGCGACCAGAAATGTCGGAGAAGATTAAGGCAGAAGTCATAAAACAATTTAATGCTAGATTCATGGCCGTCACCTCCTATCCGCAGTGGGTTGCCATTGTTGTTCCCGTGCCCAAAAAAGACGGCAAAGTACGGATGTGCGTGGACTACAGAGATTTGAATAGGTAAATCCCTAAGGATGATTTCCCACTTCCCCACATTGATGTTCTAGTTGACAATACGGCACAACATAAAGTGTTTTCCTTCATGGACGGTTTCTCAGGCTACAACTAAATCAAAATGGCGCTTGAGGAGATGGAGAAAACAACATTTGTCACACAATGGGGCATATTCTTCTACAAGGTTATGCCATTCGGACTGAAGAATGCTAGGGAAACCTATCAGTGTGCCATGGTAGCTTTATTTCACGACATGATACATCACGAAATAGAGGTCTATGTGGACGACATGATAGCCAGATCTTAAACAGAAGAAGAGCATCTTGACCATCTACATAAACTCTTTGAGAGATTAAAGAAGTACAAGTTGAGGTTGAACCCAAATAAATGCACGTTTGGGGTAAGGTCTAGTAAACTCCTAGGCTTTGTCGTCAGCAATAAGGGTATTGAAGTAGATCCTGCCAAGGTGAAAGCGATACAAGATATGCCTGCACCTCGTACTGAGAAGGAAGTAAGAGGATTCTTGGGACGTTTAAACTACATTTCAGAATTCATTTCTCACCTGACAGCTACTTATGAACCAATCTTCAAATTACTGAAGAAAGATCAAGTAGTCAACTGGAATAATGAGTGCCAAACTGCTTTCGACAAGATCAAAGAGTACCTGCAAGAGCCTCCTGTGTTGATGCCACCAGTCGAGGGAAGACCATTGATCATGTATTTGACTGTTTTGGAAAATTCAATGGGGTGTGTGCTGGGGCAGCATGACGAGTCTGGCCGAAAAGAGCACGTTATTTATTACCTGAGAAAAAAGTTTATCGACTGTGAAACAAGATATTCACTGCTCGAGAAAACTTGTTGCGCTCTGGCATGGGCTTCTCGCCGGCTAAGACAGTATATGCTGACCCATACTACTTTGTTGATATCCAAAATAGATCCAATAAAATACATCTTCGAGAAGCCTGCCCTTTATGGGAGAATAGCGAGATGGCAGATGATCCTGACAGAATATGACATACAGTATACTACCCAAAAAGCAATAAAGGGTAGTGTACTAGCTGATCACCTTGCTCATCAAGCTGTGGCAGACTACCAGTCCATGAAGTTCGAATTCCCAGATGAAGACATCATGATGGTAAACAATTGTGAAGAATTCAGACCATATGACATACATGAACAAGGATCCCGATGGACCCTGGTTTTTGATGGGGCATCTAACACACTAGGTAATGGTATTGGTGATGTACTCATATCTCCTGAAGGGTTTCATACTCCCTTTACTGCAAGACTCTGCTTCAATTGTACAAACAACATGGCGGAATACGAAGCGTGCATTTTTGGTCTCAAAGCTGCCATAGATTTGGGGGTCAAATCCTTAAATGTATTCGGAGATTCAGCTTTGGTTATCAGCCAGATCAAAGGGGAATGGGACACCAAACACCCTAACCTTATCCCCTACAAAGAACATGTTTTGATATTGCTCCCACATTTTGAGAAGATTACCTTCGAGCATTTCCCGCGAGAAGAAAATCAGTTTGCAGACGCAGTAGCCACAATGTCATCTATGTTTAAACTTAAATGGGATAACGAGGCTCCCCAGATCACCATTGAACAAATGGAGGAACCAGCTCACTGTCACGAGATTAATACTAAAGAAGTAGTGGACCAGCCTTGGTTTCACGAAGTCAAGAGGTATCTCGAGGCCTAAGAATATCCAGAAGGAGCTTTAGTCAATGATAAGAAGTTCTTAAGGAGATTCTATGCTAAATGCTTTCTAGTAATGACATTCTCTATAAATGCAACCATGACTCGGTGTTACTTCGTTGCGTAGATAAGGTTGAATCTGAAAAGATCATGGCTGATCTACATGAGGGCACTTTTGGCACCCATTCCAGTGGGCATACGATGGCAAACAAAATCCTACGGGCAGGCTATTACTGGTCTACCAAGGAAGCAAACTGCTATCAACACTCCCGAACCCGCCACAAGTGTCAGATTTATGCTGACAAGGTGCACGTACCTCCGGTTCCTCTGAATGTCTTAACGGCTCCTTGGCCCTTTGCTATGTGGGGCATCGATATGATTGGATAAATCAAGCCAACAACCTCTAATGGACACTGCTTCATCTTAGTGGCCATTGACTATTTTACAAAGTGGGTTGAGGCAACCTCTTTTGCTTCCGTAACCAAGAATGTTGTAGCCTGGTTCATCAAACAGAATCTGATATGTCGTTATGGTATCCCAGAGAGGATCATCACAGACAATGGTAAGAATCTAAACAATACTATAATCACCGCCCTGTGCGAGCAATTCAATCCAGCATCACAATTCTTCCCCTTACCGGCCAAAGATGAATGGTGTTGTCGAAGCCGCAAATAAGAACATTAAAAAGATCATACAGAAAATGGAAGTCACATACAAAGACTGGCATGAGATTCTACCATTCTCTCTCCACGGGTATCATACCACAGCTCGCACATCAACCGGGGTAACACCCTACTCTCTGGTATATGGCATGGAGGCTGTCTTGCCTATTGAGGTCCAGATCACCTCTCTGAGAATTATGAAGGATGCAGGGCTGAATGAAGAAGATTGGATCCAGACTCGACTTGATCAACTGAACTTAATTGATCAGAATAGACTTACTGCTGTCTTTCATGGTTAAATGTATCAAAAACGGATGATCAAGGCTTTCAACAAGAAGGTCAGACGCCAAGTATATCAAGTCGGGGATTTAGGGATCAAATGTATCATACTGCCGCAAAGTGATCCCAGGGGAAAATGGACCCCTACATATGAAGGACCATTTGTAATCAAAATCATATTCTCTGGTGGAGCTATGATCTTGATCACCATGGATGGTGATGACCTGCCGCACCCTGCGAATGCAGACATAGTCAAAAGATACTACGCATAAGAGACCCGCTAGGTTGACACACCTAGGCAAAACAAGGGCATCCCGGCGAACCAAAGAGGTTCGGGCAAAAATTAGGGATAAAATAAAAAAAAATTGTACACCCGGCAAGTTAAAAACCCAAAAGGGCGGCTTGGGCAAAAAAGGGTATCCCGGTGGACTGAAAACCCGAAAGGACGGTCCAGGAAAAAGTTAGGGAATTAAAGCGTATGACTATGTCTTGTTGGATCACCTTACGGACAACCTGATAAACTCAGAGGTTCTGATCAATCCAATCAGCTTCGGACAAGGCAATAAACATATAAGATACTCAGAGACACGAAGGCTATAGCAGAATGGGAACCCCATGGGATTATTGCACATAACTATCTTTTCTTTGTATCAAAATTTTCATTTTTTACGACAACATTCTCTTACTAGAATTTTTGTCTCATTGTACAAAATACTTACTCAAAGTCAATACAAAGATATCCCTTTGAAAGTGCAAAACTATCTGTTTTTCTTTACTCTTGTGTTTTGTTTACAAAAACGTCCAATGATTTATTGTTGAACATATACATTTGAATATAATTACTGTTTACAAATTAACAAAATAGAAAGACAATAACTAATGGATTTAAGAGATAGGGAAATCTCTCTAAGTTATTTCCATGAAATTCCCCGCAGTGTGCAGTTTAATCCCCAACAAAACAAAGCTTCCATTTATCAATTCCCATTAGAAGTCGTCCAATTTCTCAGGATTCCCTAACAGGATTTCACAAGCAGCACACGACGTTTCCCTTACAACAAAGTTTATTTCTCTAAAATGGGAATTCATCAACACTTCAACTTCACAACATGAAGATTTACACTCCATATCCTTAGCAGTAGTCAGGGACTTATTTTCCCCAATCCAACAGTAGTACAACAGACTAGCTCACCTACACAAACATCACATCCATATATCATAAACATTGATAACACGAATGCATTATACCATGCATTTCATACAACATGACATTGCATATTAGCTAACATTTTACCCTTTTCAGGATAAGATTAATCAACAGCTACCACTAACAATGTTCAAAGTCTCCAGATACAGTTCAGATACACTTCAGACACGGATGCCATTCTGATTCTCATTTAGATTAAACTTTCAGATACAATTCAGATATGCTCCAGATACGGATGCCATTCTGATATTCATTCAAATTCAACTTTCAGATACAGTTCAGATACGCTCCAGACACGGATGCCATTCTGATACTCATTCAGATTCAATCTCCAAATACAGTTCAGATACGCTCCAGACACGGATGCCATTCTGATACTCATCCAGATTCAACTTTCAGATACAATTCAGATACGCTCCAGACACGTATGCCATTCTGATACTCATTCATATTCAATCTCCAGATACAGTTCAGATACGCTCCAGACGCGGATGCCATTCTGATACTCATTCAGATTCAACTTTCAGATACAGTTCAGATACGCTCTAGACGCAGATGCCATTTTGATACTCATTCAGATTCAATCTCCAGATACAGTTCAGATACACTCCAAACGTGGATTCCATTCTGATACTCATTCAGATTCAATCTCCAGATACAGTTCAGACACGCTCCAGACACGGATGCCATTCTGATACTCATTCAGATTCAACATTCAGATACAGTTAAGATACGCTCCAGACGCGGATGCTATTCTGATACTCATTCAGATTCAACTTTCAGATATAGTTCAGATACACTCCATACACGGATGCCATTCTAATACTTATTCATATTCAATCTCCAAATACAGTTCAGATACGCTCCAGATGCGGACGCCATTTTGATACTCATCCAGCTTCAACTTACAAATTCAGTTCGACAACCATTTCTGGGTGGCATCTACAAGCCCATCTCCAACAACTTTATATCACCTCTTCAAATGGCATCTTTAAGCCCATTCCATACACCATCAACCATCACATCACCGAGTGCAAATTTCTGGGCAATCTAGTGTTCAATCATCTTCCACCTTCGAGTCACGAATGGCAAAACTCGCCAATCTAACTCTTCAGGTTTAAGAAGATTGAACAGGGGCAACTTTTGTACCCCAAAAGTTTACCTCTCATTCATCAAAGAATTTTCTTACAAGATCTCTTTTGGCTCAAGACTGCACTAGGGTTGATCAACTCAAGACATCTCCCTAAGCACTGATGACCAAAATTAGGGTTTGAGTTTGCACAAAGATATTTGAACTTTTAATACCCCATACGACTTTAATGGATCATTATGGACCCTCAATATCACTCATGTCAAGTTTCAATCTTTGGATCACACTTTTGCTCAGTCAATTGAGTAGTTGACCTAAAAATCAACTGTATTGGCGAAAAAATTCAACCATGGCCAATTTACAGTCAAACATCATAATTTTTTATACACTTCAACATTTTATACTCATATGTATCATTTGATCAAGTTTGTACTACAATTCCTCAAGAACTTTGATCAAATCTCCAAAAGGGCAAAATGGTCAAAATTAGGGTTTTGATTGGGAAAGGGTAATTTCTGATTTTTGACCTAGCAAGTGATCAATTGGTTTAAGAAATGATCTCAAGAGTCCAATTACATCATTTTTACCTAATAACATGGCTCAAAACATTACTCAAGTTCAAAGGATTGACAAATGAATTTTCAGTCAACTGATCAAAAGTCAACTGTATACTGAAAAGTCAAACTTTGACTTTTTGGTCAAAATCAAATGTCAAAGATCACAATTCATCAAAAGATGTCAAAATATAACACTTATTCATCAAGAAATAAAAAATTCAAGATTTCATTTTGAAAAGTTAAAATTTCTAAACTTAGAAATTTTTCTAAGTGTTGGAAATTTCTTATTTTTTCATAACTTTGAGCAAAACTTTCATCATGATGCAAGATATTTCAAGAGAAAATTCCAAAATGAAAGTTGTAGGTATCTATGAAATCTACAACTTTGCCTCACACAACTTCTTCCAAAAGTGCTTGGATCTCAAATTATAATTTTAAGAACATGTGGTCATGAAATAAAACACTTAGTGAAATTTTTGCCCTAATTTGGTCAGATTTTGATCCAACTTCATGGAACTTTTTCATATAGTTCAAAGGGGAGTATTCAAAAGCAATTCAAATATGGGTTTTATAGTACACTGCAAGCTTTCCAAAATGTCCAAGAAACCCTTGAGATCATTTTTGAGTAGGGAGAATCGAAGAGATGAAGTTAGGGTTTTATCACTTGATTTACAAGTCATTTTGTGATGAACCAATTTCAAAATTCAAAATATGCTGCATAAACTCTATTTTTCAGGCCTCAAACTTGTTAGGAACTCCATAATTAATGGCTTGCACAACTGTTAGAGGTCTCATTTCAAGCATTTAATCCATGGACATGCTTTATATCCATTTTTGGAAGAAAGTGCACATTGCTATTTTGATAAAGTGGCTTTTTGCACAAAACTTGTTCTTGAGCCTTGCACTTGTTCTCTTCTGATCACACAAGTCCTATAACTCATGAGAAATGTTTTAGACACTTACAATCACCCAGCCCATACTTGTACCTCACATTGAAACTTGGATTCCCTCATTTCTTGAAAATCAAGTAACCTAGCCAAAAGCTTGTAACTGGAACTTCTGACTTGCCAATGCACTCAAATCCTTTTGCTTATACATACACAAAATATTGACATCAAACACAAGAATGCTCATGCCCTAAAAACAGCTAGAACTCATATTCACATTCCATACCTCCATTTTCACATAAACTGACCAAAAACTTGAAACTCATAACCCCCTCGTGCGTTTTCAAGCCTTTTGGTTTCTAAAGCTTCTAAACATCATTTAGAATTGATCCCACTCCCTGTTACAGAACTGTAACGCCATTAACACCATCCTCCATTTAAAAAAACAGAGTTTTGCACTTGGACTTCTCCAGAACTCCTCAGGCCCTTTCAGCTCAAGCTAAGCATTTCATTAGCTTTCTGGGAACTTGAGGAAGCTAACCCAACTGTTGGAACTCCTTGAAAGCTGCTCAAACATCAAACCTGATACCCCCTTGCAAGGTAAGTTTTATAACTTTGAAACTTCTCATACAGGCATTATCAATGATTTATTTATGAACAAAACATGTAGATATCATTTCCCTAAAGCTAACCATGTCCATAGCTTCCATTATATTTGCTTGAGCTTAGAGAATTTTAAGATTGAAGTTTTTGAGATTTTTAGGGTTCAGATTAGGGCCAATAAAATTCATGCTTATCTTTGATCTATAGTTTTAATGTTTTACATTTCTGAAATCGTGAGGAAATTTGCTACAAGTTTCATGTTTACAGTTTTCATTTTTGTTGAGAAATGAACAAGTTACAGTTGGTCTGGCTGGAGGTTGAAGATGAAGTGTAACTCAGGGCGTGTTTTGTATCATATATTTATTGTTTTGCTTATGTTAACGGATGTATAGCCACCCCAGTGGTAGAAGCGCGCGCCTGTAACCTTTGGGACCTGGGTTCGAGCCCTAGTGGTACCGGGCCTCTTTGGGCCTGTGTTGTTTTTGTTTTTGCTAGCTAACCCCCTGTTTCATATATGCACCCCTGGCCCAACTTTATTTTATTTTTCTTATTTTTTTTATTTGTTTTTCTTAATTATTTTTTCTAATATTAAAAATCATAAAAAATACAAAAATATTAGATTTTCATTTTGACATAGTTTATTCATTTTTTCTCATAAAAATTATTTTTATTTAATAAATACTTTATCCATTTTACTAAATATCTTGTAAATTTAATTAAAATAATAGGTTTTTATTTATTTTCTTTTACACCAATTTAAATATATTGTTTTAACATTAAAAAGGTTAAAAATATTTTATAACACTATAATTATTTTCAAGACAAAAATACCAAAAATACTTTTCTTACAAACTTATTTTCTTTTAATCAATTAATAGATTTAGGGTTTTATTTAAAATCTTTTCTTAATAAATTTAGGTTTAATTAATTATTTTATTTTAATTAATTAGGTTAAAACAAATCCCTTTTCTCTAAAAAATCCAAATAAAAATATTCATTTTCTTCACATTTACATTCTTGCATATTTATCCATCTTGTACATTATTTATTTCAATTCTTGTACAAATTCAATTTGGTTATAATAGATTAATTAGGTTTATATTATTGTAATCCCCATTCACAATTTTTATACCCCCTCCCACAAGTATTGTAATAGCCTAGTAACTTTAAATTCCACAATTTATCGCTTTATATACAAATGCTAGTAATTAGGGTTTGTATGGAAAGACTAAAACCAATACTTAGAAAACCCTAATTCAAGAAAAAATCAAGCATGAAAATAATACACTTGCACACAAGCACCCCGTAGGGTAAATCCACTTGGTTGCCTTTACAAAATAGCCATATTACACATGTGAGGTATCTTAGTGAAAACAAACAAATACAAGATCATAGTCCCTCGATGACGCTATCTAAGTTTCCTTTCAAATGATCTTAGTCCCTAAAAGAAAATGATAAGATACCTTGCAACATTTCTAATCATGGTTATACGATGACCCACGCCCGTCCCGTTTACATCCAAAGATAGGGTTACTTACCAAATCAATGGTGAGATAACAATGTCAAAGGAAAATAAAATAAACAAGAAAGACTTTTTGAGTAGGTAGAATGCTCCTAATTACTTGCTCAATTTCAAACAAACATCCTTGCCATCTTTAAAACAAACACCTACACTTTCAAGCATCTTACAAACTTGAAAATATTTCAAAAGATCAAACACTTTGTGTACATTCTTACGAACGAGAATCATTATAAAGTTTGCCTAAACAATGGCCTCTTCACAAAATACTTTCAAAAAATCACACAAAGCATAATTTCAAACAGAAGCAAGTGATCTAGAAAGTAACTAAGAGCCCGTGGAAAACCATGGATGAAAATGGTGCTAATACATTCCCTTCTTATTATCTACCCCGCGAACTCAAGAAATAATCTCAAAGATCTTTCCTGTGCTTTTTCACCTTTCCTTTTATATTAAAGAAAAGTCGGTGGCGACTCTTGTTAACCGCAACATTTGCGATAAAACACAAAACCTTCAAGTCAGTTCTCCCACCTTATCACACCCACAAACCCTTGATTCTTGAAAGAAACCCCAAATTCATCAAAACCTTCATTTTCATAACAATGGCGAAAGGCATGAAGATACTTTTCCAAAAAGGAGCTGCTAGAAATAGACAGAGGAATAAATTTGAGTTGATATCAAACCGAGACGTTACCCCCACAAGGTATTCCGATGACCCTTGACTTCATACTTTAGGCATTTACAATGATGTTCATTACTTGGTTGATAACTTAGGATTACAAAGTTTGTTTGACGAAGAGATTCTACTTATGAATTATTAACGCGTGAATTTTAGAGTTCACTCATTTATAAAGTTAGACATGAGTCTGCAAGTACTGCAGGAACCGTAAATTTCCATATGTTTAATACAAATTACCAATTCACTACTGCCAAAATTGCGGAAATGTTGAATCTTCCCCGTGGGGAAGGAATGCCTTATGAAGATCCACTTGAGTCGGAGTGGGAAAATGAGGCTAATATGTTTTGGAGAGAAATTATAGGTCTTACAACTAATTCTTTTAAGGGAAACAATTCATATTCCATCCATAACCCGACCATCCTCTATTTTTGCCAAATGTTGGTAGACACCATTTTTGGACAAGAAAACACTAACAAAACAAATGCAAGAGAAATGTTTTATTTGCAAGCAGCCATTTTCTTACTGACAGGAAAATTTGACTCCCTTGATGATAGCGCACATGAGAGCCTCTAGAGGAGATATCCTATTTAGAGGATTGATTACCTTCTTGGCCCGTGCAATAAGCCTTGATACATAACTTGAGAACTTAGAGCCTCTACTGACCTACACTTTTGATATTGATCATGTCAGACACATGCAATTTTGTAGAAATCGAAAGAAGGGTGGAAATCACCTTATGATTCATAATGAAGCTATTAAAAGTATTGTTTTTCCATGGCCTTCACGTACTGATGCATGAGTAAGGGCCAACTAAACTTATGATATTAATGCTTCTGCATATACCGACCCATTACCTGTAACCATTCCTACTAATGTAGAAGAAAGTAATGATACTAATGATGAGCTTAACATGAAGGATCATGTTTCACCTGCTCGTTATTCTCCACCACCCTATTATTCAGATGCACACACTACACCACATGTTATGACCATTTTACAAGTACAACTTCGGGACACGGGACCCAGGCTGGAGACATCCCCCAGGATGTTGATTATGCCATGTTATACAAACATCAATGGGATATATGGGCATTTATGAAAGAGCCGCACACTCAGATACAAAGATCTATACAATCGGTGCTACATGCCTAATTTACACAGACCACTAGTGTACAGGGCTAACAGACTACGATCGAGCGTCTGACATTTAATGCCCAACTTACACAACCAACCAGGCAGTGATGTTGGGCCACATTCACAACTTGAGGGAATAAAATTCCTCACTGATGACACAAATAAAGCGACTTTACTTTGATAAGACCTCTAGAAGCAAAAGCAAAAGCAAAAGTTGTCGATAAAGACGTGATCTAGGACAAGGGATTGATGGCCCCACAGGACTGTAGTAGTGCACACCAGGTTCTTCCTTTCCTTTCTCACCTTGGATTAAAACATTGAGGATAATGTTTGATTTAAGTGTGGAAGAGGAACTTTACTTGCTTTCTAGTTAGATTTCCTGTTTTCTTTATTGCTTTATAGTATTTCTTTTGTTGATTTAGATTTAGTTTGTTTTTCAGTTTTTTTATCGAGTGATTGCATGTGTTGTCGAGTCTTTATATGTGTTTTTTCCATTATCAAATATTTCCCCTTTCTTGAGCCATAACGAAACTTTTTGCAAAAAGTAACAGTGTTCGTTCTGAAAGTGTGGGCTATTAGACAAGTTTAGGTCAAGTTATGGAGACTTGGGAAACGTCAGAAAATATCATATCATTTTAACACCGTAAGCCTCTTAATTATAAATATCAATCTGGATAGTCATTATGTTGTAGCCTTAAAATCTCACTCTAAAAACAATGTCCTTGAGTAGTTTATTTTAGCAGTCAACTCCGACTTAAGCATGCTCTACATAAGGAAGCCGATGAATATAAGTGAATGATATTAGTTTTCTTCTCTACTATGATTAATTGAAAATAGGGAATGCACCTACTATGTTAGGTGACCCTCCCCAGTCACTTAACCCAACAGTTGTGGAACCTACAAAAATAGAGAAAAACATGTTGTTAGTGTGCTTAGAGGTTTCTGGTGCTGAACTTGGTATGGAAGATTACAGTATGATCCCCCACAACTATAATAGGGTAAGCAAAGAGGTTACTGTTGGAGCCGTGTAGCGGTAAGCAACAAAATTTTTGGAAATATTTATCCGGGAATTTATCGTGTCCACGAAGATTGGTTATTGAATTGTCGTTCGACAAATCATTTGTTATTGAGTTTGGGGATAAATGGGTTTGTAAAGAAAATGTTATCAACATAAAATAAATGTAAATAAAAGTAAAAACTAAGGAAGAACTTATCAAGCCTGCATATAATCTACTCATCACAGACTCAAATCTATCGACCAGTTACATTCAACCTAACAATACTCATTAATGTCACTACGTATCACTCACAATCTATGTCATTTCTAACCCAGATTGAGAGATCGACTGTATCACTAAGGAAATGATCTCTATACCTCCTCAACAACATAGAAGACAACTATGTAATCACACTGACAATCTCTCAGCACAACACAATCACAGAGAGGCATTAAGCTCTGATACCCAAGTAGATGTCAGCTCTAAATCTATCTCTAGAGTTTAGAAACTAACAGATGATCATCCTAGATAAGAATCTAAGCAGTATATGTATATAACAACTCAAATCCCTAGCACAAAGCAAAAATCCAAGACAACAATCCATAAAGATTTATAAAGCAAGTTTTATGCAAGTTTTATATATATATATATATATATATATATATATATATATATATATATATATATATATATATATATATATATATATATATATATATATATATATATATATATATATATATATATATATATATATATATATATATATATATATATATATATATATATATATATATATATATATATATATATATATATATATATATATATATATATATATATATATATATATATATATATATATATATATATATATAAGTTCAGACTAAAATACATGTACAAAACCCAACAAAAGAGAAATGCATAGAGAGGAGAAGAGATAAACCACAAATCTTCCAATTTGTTAGCGCCGGTCAATGATAAATCCACCTCCAATCATCCATAAGCAAGCCCTAGTGTTGTTATATAAGCTAATCCACTACAAAAATGAGGTGGATGGAGTTGAGAGAACAAAAATCTCTCCCAAAACCAACACCTAACAAATGAAACAAAAAGAAAAATCTAAAGTAAATCTGATCCGTGAGAATCGCCTGGCGAAATAAAGCATCACCCAGCGAAAGCTCTTATTCACTTGGCCCATAATAAGCCACATCCTCAACTGATCAAAAATATCCTCCATCGCTTGGAGACCATAATTCATCGCTCGACGACACTCCTTATTTTCTCCCGGCAACGCAGCAGTGAAGCAAGGCAAGGACTTCAACAAAATTGTCTTCAAATTTTCGCCCGGAGACGCTCCCCTTACGCTCGAAGATCCATGACAGGAAATCAACTTTTGTTGCTTTTTCTGCATAACTTATTATGGCTCAAATCTTGGCCTTATTCCTTTATTGATCCAAGAATGCATCTTGGAGCTTTATTCCTCATTGCTCCAACAATGCTCAAATACGTACAAAATAAATACAAAACTATCAAACGATACACTTTATACAAGAAAACACATTATACACAAACTAAACGTATTTACACAAAAGTCGGGTTATTTAACAATATTAACAAACAAAAAGTCGATAAGTACAACAAAACTTATATACAAAAATAGCTACAATTTACACTTATCAAACTCTCCCCAACTTAAACTATTGTTTATCCTCAAACAAAGTCAAATAACATAAAGAACAAAGAATGATAAATCAAAGAATCACGAATTAACATGTTTTGAAAATGGAAAACAAATGCAGTGGTTCAACTGAAAAACGGTACACACGAAGAAACATACTTACCACTAAACTACGACGATAACATAAACATGAAACAAATGCTAAATACAAAGAATATGCCAAACATTCTAAAACAATACTTGGTCATAAATGAATCACACCTAGCAAACATAATCACCGGTAGATGAAAAACACACAAAAATAGGGTATTTTCACTCATCCAACAATCTTGCAAATAATAGACTAAATTATGCATTCATTCAAAAATTCACATTGAAAATAAAAAAGCAAGAATCTCAAGGGATTTCAAGGTTGTAATGTGGATTGGTTAACAAATAAGTGATAAGTCCTAAAGCTAATCGAAACACAAACTTGCCTAAACCAAAAGGAGTGATAAATCCACCAAAGATTCAAACAATAGAATTCCAATCAAACTTCTTCTTTACTACAAATTTCACACCAAAGCAGCATCACTTATTAACACAATATTATTCAATATTTTTTTTTCTTTTTTAAATGCTTTTCAATTTTTTCTTTCTTTTTCTATCTTTCTTTTTCATATTTTCTCTCTCTTTCTTTTCTTTTCAACCTCATAGAAATCATCCAATAAGTATATGATCATTTTTCTCCCCAACTTGAATTCAATCATACATTAAAGTGAATAGTCGCTTATATCTAAGGAAAGGTAAAAATTCAACTAAAAATAATAGTTGAGGGTTCAAGAAAACAACAGAATCAACATCCATGCAAAAAGGGAAACTAAACACTCATAGATAAGTATTTAGCAAATACAACATGGATATGGACAAAAAGCTCAAAGGGATTACTAATGATCAAACACTCACAAGGTGAATTGACTATTTAGATAGGTAGTTATGCTCAAAATGGAATGAAAATGCCTTGATCACTTTCTTGCATTCATATAATCAACACAAAATAAAATATTAAGCATAATAAAATCCAGCTAAAATAAGAATTATGGCCTCCAAGATATGTAAACAATGGAAAGCTACCTCACAAAAAGGGTAGGAACTAAAGTGATTCACAAATGAACAAGTATACAAAAGAATGAATGGCATAAAAATTGTAAAAAGTCTAAGTATCGTGAATATGCTAAAGTATAGAAAGCGATAAACACATACCTTGAACATGTACAAAACTTTAACAAAATCATTACCACACATTCGCAAGTCAAAACGATCAAACTTGACAAATCACCTCAATATTCTACAAGTTACCGAACCAAAACTTGAGTCCAAACAACAACAAAAGAATTATAAAAATAATACTCCTACAAAATTTCAATGTACAAAATTTATAATATATACAATGAAGAAAACTCCTCAAGCTAAACACGACAAGCTTTCGGAAAACAAAAATTGACATAACAAAACAAATACAAATAACGATATGAAAATTGGGTGAAAATGAATTAACAAGTTAAAAAGTGAAAATTTAAGAATTTAAAAACTAATCTGAGTTCAACTTGTTAAAACACAAGTCAACACATAAAAAAAATGAATACAAACAAACATTTTTGTTTTACGTCGTAAGCTCGACGCCTTTATTGTGTGAGCTAGTAACCTCCCCTTGTCATGCCATGGTATGGTCACACCACGTAAACCTAAAGAAAGTGTCATAACAATCACACAACAAACGTTACGAAAACGAGACAATTCACAACAATACGTGAAAACACATATATGCACAAATATCATATACAAGTTAATGTACAATTTCTATACAACATATACATTAATTACAAAACTCAAAAGCAAAAGAATTATCGCAATGCGAAATCAATAAAACTAATCCCCGGCAACGGCGCCATTTTGTTGGAGTGGTGTAGTGGTAAGCAACAAAAGTTTTGGAAATATTTATCCGGGAATTTATCGTGTCCACAGAGATTGGTTATTGAATTGCCGTTCGACAAATCATTTGTTAATGAGTTTGGGGATAAATGGGTTTGTAAAGAAAATTTTATCAACAGAAAATAAATGTAAATAAAAGTAAAAACTAAGGAAGAACTTATCAAGCCTGCATATAATCTACTCATCACAAACTTAAATATATCGACCAGTTACATTCAACCTAACAATACTCATCAATGTCACTACGTATCACTCACAACCTAAGTAATTTCTAACCCAAATTGAGAGACCGACTGTATCACCAAGGAAATGATCTTTATACATCCTCAACAACACAGAAGACAACTATATAATCACACTGACAATCTCTCAGCATAACACAACCACACAGAGGCATTAAGCTCTGATACCCAAGTAGATGTCAGCTCTAAATCTATCTCTAGAGTTAAGAAACTAACAAATAATCATCCTAGATAAGAATCTAAGCAATATATGTCTATAACAACTCAAATCCCTAACACAAAGTAAAAATCTAAGACAATAATCCACAAAGATTTATAAAGCAATTTTTATATAACGCCATGGGCGACAACTATATATATATATATATATATATATATATATATATATATATATATATATATATATATATATATATATATATATATATATATATATATATATATATATATATATATATATATATATATATATATATATATATATATATATATATAAGATAAGAGTAAAATACATATACAAAACCCAACAAAAGAGAAATACATAGAGAGGAGAAGAGATAAACCATAAATCTTTCGGTTTGTCTCCACCTCCAATCATCCATAAGCAAGCCCTAGTGTTGTTATCTAAAGCTAATCCACTACAAAAATGAGGTGGATGGAGTTGAGAGAGAAAAAATCTCTTCCAAAACCAACACCTAACAAATGAAACAAAAAGGAAAATATAAAGAAAATATGATCCGTGAGAATCGCTCAGTGAAATAAAGCATCGCCCGACGAAAGCTCTTATTCACTTGGCCCAGAATAAGCCATGTCCTCAACTGATCAAAAATATCCTCCATCGCCCGACGACCATAATTCATCGCCCTGAGACACTCCTTACTTTTGTCTGGTGACGCAGCAACGAAGCAAGGCAATGACTTCAACAAAATTATCTTCAAATTTCTGCCCGATGACGCTCCCCTTTCGCCCGGAGATCCATGACAGGAAAGCAACTTTTGTTGCTTTTTCTGCATAACTTATTATGGCTCAAATCTTGGCCTTATTCCTTTATTGATCCAAAAATGCATCTTGGAGCTTTATTCCTCATTGCTCCAACAATGCTCAAATACCTACAAAATAAATACAAAACTATCAAACGATACACTTTATACAAGAAAACGCATTATACACAAACTAAACGTATTTACACAAAATTCGGGTTATTCAACAATATTAACAAACAAAAAGTCGATAAGTGCAACAAAGCTTATATACAAAAATAGCTATAATTTGCACTTATCGGTTACACCACTTAAAGTACCAAAACCCCATGCAAAAAGATTAGAGTCACTAACCGGTCGCCTTACTATGAGTATGTACGAATAACGAGCTTAAAGTGATTGCGCCTGAATGAAATAAGATGAGAAATGGGATAAGTAAGTTAGGCCTAAGCATAATGACATGATTCAAATTGGTTTGTATAGGAGAGAGACTTATGCCGATAAAAATGTGGAATGTGTTACTACGACCCTCTTGTTTTTTGTGATTTAGTACCTATGATATAACTTTGTCCAAAGAAAAGTCTTCGAGCCCGAAGTAGCTATTTAGTGTCACTGTTTACTTTCATTTTACTCGAGGACAAGCAATGGTTTAAGTGTGGGAGAGTTTGATGACACCAAATTACACCGTTTATTTAACTCGATTTATGTATGTTTTATTGTCATATATTTCCACCTTTATGCTGGTATTTGTGTTTGTTTCAGGTATTTTTCTGTTTTAGAGTCATGTGCAAAGAAACAAAGCAAAACAAATGAGAAACTAAAGAAAATGGAGCATTTTGCACTCAAGGTAACCACCATGGTGTTCACCATGCAGGTGGCCATAAGTGGCCCACATCTCAACTGTCAGAAGGCCAAGTCTTTCCAATTTTGAGAGCATGGAGTTTTCCAGGGAGGTGTGGAGGTCACCACACGTTAAAGTTCGCTGCAGTTGAATTGGGCCTTGACTTGGTCTTACACTTCCTCCTTTTTCTCCTATTCTTCCTTACACGAATTCAGCAGTTTCAACCACCCTTTTAGTGTTTTATTTTCATTATAAATATGTCTTTTAGTTTTTATTTTTGGTATCCAAGCTTAATTACAAACTTAAGCCATATACTGTCAAATTTGTAAGCGATTAACTCTTCATATCATAGGGTTATCGCATCGTTGATCGAGTCTGTAATCGAGTTTGGAGCACTTTTATTCAAAGCTTAAGCTTGCCATCATTTTACTTTCCGTATTTAAGTTTCAACAGTTTTACTTCCTATACCTGATTAAAGTCTCTTTGTAGTAGGTTTTTGTTTAATTACATTGTATTTTATTTATCGTCTATTTTATTTACTCGCACACTCTTCCTCTACCTTTCTTTTAATTTCATATTTAAAGCTTATTTTACTATGTTTGTTTTGTTTTATCACATGATCGAATCAATCATTTTGGTTTATGTTATAATCAAGTACGGTTAAATTTATAAGTGTTGGAATGTGAGGATCGTCGATTCGATGGTACTATGAATAGTTGTTCTTTGAGAAATACTATTGGGATTGTTTTGTGTTGTACCCCAATATTTACCCTCTCGTTTCTCAAGGATTCCCTCACAAGATCTTCTATGACGTCAAGTTTGCAGCACTGATACATCAATATAGGCCTGGAATTGGCACATGGACAAAATGGTCAATTGTATACTGGAAAGTCAAACTTTGACTTTTTGGTCAACATTACATTCCAAAGATCAAATTTCATCAAGACGTTCAAGAATATAAAGCTTGATCATCAAGAAATCAAGAAAGTCAAAAGTCAATTTGAAAATTCAAGATTTCCAAGACTTATAAATTTTCTAAGTGTTTTTTATACATGATAATTTCATCACTTCATGCCATTCTTTCATCATGATGCAAGACGATTCAAAAGAAGCTTTCAACATGAAAGTTGTAGGTCTCCATAATATCTACAACTTTTCTTTACACAACTTCTCCTAAATATTCTTGGGTCTCAAGTTATAAATTCATGAAGTCATGACGTTTTCATTTAACACTTAGAGAAATTTTCAACAGATTTTGTTCAGGATTTTATCCCAACTTCTTGGCATTTTTTCACATAGTTACAAGATGATTTTGTCAAAGTGGTAAACATGAAAGTTGTAGAGGGTGTTTCAAGTTTTCCAAAACATCCAAGAGCATGAATTTATCATATTTGAGCTAGGAGCTTCAAGGGCTTGAAGTTGGGAATCCCTCATTGAATTGCAAGTCATTCTATTGAAGAACACATAACAAAACTCTCATGATTTGCTGCATAATCTTATGTTTCAGGCTTCTTTGCTTGCAAATCTCTACATAATTTAATGTTTACACAAGAGCTTGAGCTATTACCCAAGTGTTTAAACCATTTCCAAATGATCTTTCCATTTATGGCATAAAGGCACCATTGCTATTCTTGAAAAGTAAGCTTTTTGTACAAAGTTTGTCTTGAGCCCATACCTTGCTGGTTGTTGATTATACTCCACCATAAATCATGGGAAGTAGCTCCTCAATACCAGCAACTTTGGTACTTCATCTTGGGACTATGGGCTACTTGACTTAGTTTGATATTTGTAATCTAACCAAACCATAACATGTTGTTTTAAAAAACCTAATCAGCTCATATGCACAAACCCTTTGCCTATAAATAGAAGAAGCATTTGCAAGAGAAAGAGGTTAGAAAAAATAGAGAGAAAAGCCAGAAGTTTTCTTGTAAGCTAGCCATCAAGATCCCATACTCTCCAAAGAGCCATAACTGTCCAAAATAAGCTTCCACTCTTGAGTTTTAAAGTCCAAATATTTGGAACTCTCACACCTTGCAAGTTCTGTCCAAACATCTAAGCACCTCACATAAATCACCTAAAAATTGTTCAAACTCAAGAACAAGCTTCTACAACACCTCTGTTTTCTTTTCCAAGTTCAAGAACAGTCAAGACAACAACTCAAGCTTAGAGTATAAGACCCAGTTCCAAGGTAAGTTTCTTGACTTTAGTTCTTCATTTCAAGCATCATTAGTAATTCATTTTTTGAAGACAAAGTGTAATGACCATTGTCCTTGAAACTAACCTTTTGTTTATATTCCATTCTTTTCATTATGTGTTGAGAACTAACCCATGTATGCAGCAAAACAATGTTGAAGTGAAAAAAATAAAATTATGAGTCGACACATAGCCTTATGAGTCAATACAAACTGCTTTACAGACCCAAAATAGAAGGAAAAAGAGTGAATGAGTCGACACAAAGCACGTATGAGTCGACACATGCAGTGTATGAGTCGACACATGCCATTATGTATCGACTCACACTGAGTTGATTTGGCAATACAGGGGAAAGGAAGGTTATGTTTCGATGTATAGGAGGTTGTGTCGACACATAATAGTTCAAAATGCAATTTTTCCTTCTTTTTACACTGTTTTTACATTTTCTTCATTGTTATTCGATATGGTTGTAATATTTAAGTTCCTATTTCATCCCCATTTGTAAATTGTACCCCCATCCCCTAAACGATGTAATAGCGTAGGACTTTATTTTCCGCAATTTAACGATCTCAAATACAAATGCTAGTAATTAGGGTTTTGCATGGAAAGACTAAAACCAATCAATAGAAAACCCTAATCAAAGGGAAAAAAATGCATGTAAATTAATACACTTTCACACAAACACCCCTAGGGTAAATCCACTTGGTTTCCTTACAAAAATGACCATATTACGCATGTGGGGTATCTTAGCAAAGACGAGCGAAATACAAGATCATAGCCCCTTGATGACGCTATCTATGTTGCCTTTCAAAATGATCTTAGTCCATAAAGAATAATGCTAAGATACCTTGCAATATTTCTAATCATTGTTAAACGATGATCCACGCCCGTCCCTCTTACATCCAAAGATAGGGCTTCTTACCAAATAAATGGTAATATAGCAATATCAAAGGAAAGGAAGAAATGAACTAAAACTTTTGAGTAGGTAAATTGTTCCTAGTTGCTTTCTCAATTTCAAATAAAAAACTCTTGCTTATTTTTAAAACAAACACCAACACTTTCAAAAACACTTCCAAAAAATCTTCCAAACTCGAAACATTTTCAAAAGATCAACACTTTGTATACATTCTTGCGAACGAGAACTATTACAAAGTTTGCCTAAACAAATGGCCTCTTTTCAAAAATACTTTCAAAAACTACACAAACCACAGTTTCAAATAAAATCAAGTGATCTAGAAAGTAACTAAGATCCCATGGAAAACCATGGATGAAAAGGGATCTAATACCTTCCCTTTTCATAATCTACCCCCGAACTCAAGAAACAATCTCAAAGGTCTTTCCTGTGATTTTTCACCTTTCCTTGTGGATAAAAGAAAAGTCGGTGGCGACTCTTGCTAAACCGCAATATTTGCGATAAAATGCAAAACATCCCAAGTCAGTTCTCCAACCGTATCACATTTTGGTATTAATCAAAACTTTTCAAAACATAACTTTGTCAGTTACTATGAAATTAGAACCACTTATATGCCGGGTAAGATCGAAAGTCGTCCGGTATAAAAAATTAAGGTTGTTCAGTTTTTAATTGATAAAAACCGTGAAAGCTTTTTGTTAATTAATTAGGAAGATTAATATTTTAATAAAGTATTTTTGAACCTATTTTCGGACGAGTTTGTAAGTTTAAGGTACGATTGGCCGAGCGAACACCGGGAACCCTTTAAAGTATTATTTTCCAATCAAAATAACTTTTCATCTTAGTAAAAGAGTTTAATTTCTTAAAATAGGTTTTACTACTTTAACGCAAATGACGCCTACCACTGTGACAGTGGACAATATAATTTAGAGAGTAAAGTTAGGTTCTGAATATGCAAAAGTGATTGTTCCTGTTGAATTAATTCTTTTCAAAGTGGAAAATGTTATCCCATAAAAATTCGATTTATGAACAACAAGAGTATCAACGAATTGATGAGATCCATATTCCAACATCACATTTCTGAATTTAATTCAAGTCTTTTATTTGCTTTATTCACACAACTTCAACCTTATTTTATTAGCCATAGGTAAACATCGTAGAGATAGCAAATGATAGTTTTATTATTAGGTCTCTATGGGCTCGACACTCTTTAGATTAATCTGATACTTTTTGTTCACTTGCAAAATTACACCCCATCAAGCAACTCCAAACACAAGAGGGGGGAGATGTGAATTATGATATTCAAATTTCAGAAAACATTTTGTATAAACACTTTGATATGATATTAATTAATGTTAGAAGAAAGAAACAAACAAAGATAAAACTATAAAATAATAGAAGTTTGAATATACAGAGAAATTAGTAGTGAGAAAAATAAATGAAAAAAATAAAAGAGATAAAAATAGAAAGATCACTCTAGAGATTATCCTGGTTTGACCTTAAACTACACGACCTACTCCAATTTTCAAGAGTTTCCTCTTAATATTTCCACTAAAAACAAACTTGAGCTTTTGCACAAGTTCAACCTAACAACCTTTCATAAACAACTTAAGCTTTTGTGCAAGTTCAACCTGACAACCTTTCACAAACAACTTGAGCTTTTGCATACGATTAATCTGACAACCTTACACAAGTGACCTTGAGCTTTTACACAATATCAACACAAAAAACTTTAAACAAACCATCTAGAGTCGTTACATAGGTTTATCTCAATAACATTAAATCATTTTTTTGTAAGTTTAGCTTGCAACCTTCAAATCTATTACAAAAATATCACAAGAGAACTATACTTTTGAATAAACAATTACAATACAACACCAACACTGCTCTCAAATGAAACTTTTCACTCTCTCAACATCAAGATAAATCTAGTCAAAAAGAATTTTATAGGAGAGGAGTTTTATTCACAAAACTGTTGAATTTTGAAATGAAGAGAACCCTCTTTTATATAGGAAAAAAATATTTCTAAAATAGAAAATAATTCTTGGATTTTTTAACCTTTTATTTGATTAAATACATGTCTTAATCGATTTTCTTAAGCTAAAAAGGAAACTTTGAATTTTGGCGTCACTTAATTGATTATAAGCCTTCTTAATTGATTAGGATGCGTCACATATTGTGTTAACCAATTAGAATAAGGGGTAAATCGATTAACCCATGTATTTTTCCTTCTTAATTGGTCAAACAAGCTTCTTCGTTGTTTAAGCACTTTCTCAGATTGGTTTTAATAAGTTTTATCAAAACGAAGAGAGGTTTGAAATAATGTGTGTGTGTGTGTGTGTGTGTGTGTGTGTGTGTGTGTGTGTGTGTGTGTGTGTGTGTGTGTGTGTGTGTGTGTATTGTCTTATTATATTAAGACTCACTCTTTCTTCATTTATAATTAAATTATGATAAACAATATAAAACACTAAATGCGTGTTTGATTGGGTGAGCTTTCATAACTTCAAGTTCACATCTTCACAACTCAAGTTCTTTTTCTTGATTTTACTTTGTCTAGAACTTGGTTTAAACTTTATATAGCAGTTTCAACTAAAACTTGAGACACTTTATCTCGTGCTTGCTTTTTTATTGATGAGACTTTAGATATTATTTCATATTCAATTAGCATTATGAAAACTATTGAAAAACATCACTTGCACAACACATTGAATCACACATTAGATCGTACATCTTTTTTTATATATCTAGATAGTAAATATGAGAATGAACTGAATATAGAAGAAATAATCTTCTTCTTTCTTTTTTAGGTAGGATTTATGCGAGAAGAAAGTTTACGCATGATTTTAATTGAGAGAAAAAGTGAGAAATTATGTTTTCGACCCTGACTCTCTCATTCCTTTTTCTTTTTGTTACTTTGAAAGTAAGGGGTTCGACTCAGGCATATAGAAAGGAGAAATCAAAGATTTTGTATAATACTTTTGATAAAAATATAAGTACAATTTATTTTATACCTTACTGTTGTACCCCAAAATTTGCCCTCCCACTTTTCACTCAAGATGCTATCCCAGGGTTTCTCAAACACTCATTTTGGCACAAGAATTGAACAGACAGATTCTCTTCGTAGGCATTGAGTCAACAGCTAGGGTTTGGTATTTCTTAAGCAAAATTGAGTTTCAAAAGTTTCAAATGGTCTTTATGGTCCTTCATATGTTCTCAAGGATGTTAGTGCCAAGTTTTAAGCCTCGCATCGTGAGTTTGCTCAGTCAATGGTTCAGATGATTAAAAATCAACTGCAAAAGTAAGCCTTTTCAGTATCAAGTTCAAACGATTGTAACTTCTTCATTATTCAATATTTTTTGAATGGTTCTTTTTACGTATGACTCTCCTTGATGTCATCTCCATTTTCTCTTCACAAATCAAGAGCTGGTTACGCGTGGAAGATCACCAAAATTCGAATACGTTAGAAGTCGCATAATGGATTTTGACCTAATCTCAAGTAACTATGCCTGATTTCCAAGAATTGTAATTTCTTCAATTTTCAAGATCTTGAGGCGATTATTATTGCACATTGTCATAAGTGATGCCATCTACAAATTCTCTTCAAGGATCAAAGGAAAATTGTGCTTTGAAGACCTTGAAAATTATCGAAT
This sequence comes from Vicia faba, assembly GCA_948472305.1. Classification (NCBI taxonomy): domain Eukaryota; kingdom Viridiplantae; phylum Streptophyta; class Magnoliopsida; order Fabales; family Fabaceae; genus Vicia; species Vicia faba. The sequence continues at coordinate 1,398,551,942 of OX451741.1, forward strand.
CCTCATAGGTCATTTGCTTGATTCTGAATGCTCTTAACTTCTAGGTTTTGTTCATGTCGTAATCATTTTTTCTCAAAAAAAAATTGATTCTTATGTCGGGATAATTCATGAAAATGGAAAGTTTGAGTTGAAAATTCATTAATCATTTTGATGCTGGCATTGTGAATCATTTGTGTCGAAACAATGATGATTATTGGATCGATGTTGGACATGTTTAAGCTCATAGGACATTCACTTTATTCTGAGATTTGATTTGAGATTAAAGGATGGAAAATAATATGGTTGAATTACTTAGAAGCCAATATACAAAGCTCAAGTCCATTATGAATTCGAAGGCTCATTCAAGAATCAAGGCGCTCAAATGTTCATGTGCATTCATCGTTCAAAGTTCATCCTTTCACGATGCAAACTCAAGACATCAAGGGTTTAAGATCCATTTTGATTCTAAGTTCTCTTCACAAAATCATTCAAGATTTCATATTCATTCAATTTAATTCAAGTTTACAAAAAAATACAAATTTAATTCATGTTTTCCAAGCTTCAAATTACAAGTTACAAGAAAATTACACAAGCTTTTGTACATAGAAACCTAAAGTCCTCCCTAAGCATATGCTAACTTGCTCCTAAAATCCTCCATGCTTCATTTGGTTTCCAATCATGGCTTTTTCATTTTCAATTCTTCATGTTGCTTTGAACCTAGCATCAATCTTCAACCTTGCCTTGTCTTCTTCACCTCTAAGTCATCATTCATCACATGAAAGAAAAGAAGAAAAAAGTGTTAGCAACATGAAACTTTAAGCATAAAATAAAAATTTTCAAGAAACTTTTCATCATGAGGATTTGCATTTGGAATTAGTTTAAAAGGTTTTATCATGATCCAATCTTCTCCTATTTTTTGCAAATCACAAGGTTTGGGCCTTGGTTCATAAAAAGGGAAAATTGCCCAAAGCTGCCCAGTCCAAAAACTGCCAAACAATGCAACAGCCTAAGACAACTTCACAAAACAAACAAGAAAAAGCCAACAAACTGTCAAACAATACAACAACCCAAAGCAGCCCAAAACCAAGGCAAAAGCGCAACAACTATACAACAAGCAAGCTGCCAAACACACAATACAACAAGGACAAACAGCAACATAAATAAAAGCAGAAACAAGCAAAGGTAGAAGCAATATAGGCTGCTAAAACAATACAAAGGCAAAAAATGTAGCAGCAATAGCATAGCAATGCTAGCTCATGGTATGCACCCTGTCATCATTTTCCGAAAAAATGCAAATCCTTCAGAAAGTTAAAGAAAAAGCAAGTTTGCTTTATATCATTGAAAGATTAAAGAGGAAAGAAGGTAGGGACAAGTTAGAAAAGTATCTCCTAAGCCAAAAACTGTCCAAAAACCTGCCATGACCAGCTTGCATTACAGTCCAAAACCTGCACCAAAACTTGCACTAAAAATGGCAAAACATAACCTGCACTCTAAAGCTCAAAGTTAGAAAACCAAAATTGTTCAAATTCACAAAACTTTCCCTCCTATTTTCACCCTTATCTGGTTATAAGAAGAACCACTGTTTCATAGAAAAAGGGAGAGATTTTGGACCAAGAAAAAGAACCAGCAAAAGGGAGAGAGGTGAAGACAAGATAAAAAAGCAGAAAACACAAAATCTCAGCACCACCAATATATAAAACCAGAAAACACCTTCTCCTCCAAAAAAAATTTTCACTCATTTCACCACCAAACCCTTGTAACAACCTCACTGTAAACCAAAAAATGCTTCCGTTTCCATCAAAACTTCATAAACCCGTCACGACCATCAACATCGTTTTCTTATCTCCACCGATCCACAACCTTCAATCTTCTCCACCTTAACCTCACGCGGTACCCTCTTCTTCTCACTGAGAACACCACTACCGAACCCAACATCATTCGTTCACCGAACCTGCCACCACTCGGACTCCCTCTGTCACCCGTCCGGAGCCTCCCTCCTTCACTTCGACCCACCATAATCATCGTGGTACTCTAATGCAACAACTATTACCTCCTTCTGATCATCCGTAATCAATAACTTTCTTCCCATTTCAACAACAACCTTCTCCTGTCACCAAACTCCAACCAGAACTAACCACCACGCTGCGATCCGCGTTCAACCCTCTCTCGTTCCAACCGCGTGAACGTTGCAACTTCTTGCTTCGCCAGATTAGCCATTAGTAAATTCTTTTAACACTTTGCTTCTATTGTTGTTCGTTTGTGTGTTCTTTGTAGTAAGTAAGATTGAAAAAGAGAAATATTGTTATGGGTATATTTGATGTTTAGCTGTATAATTTTGGTTGAGAAGAAGAAGATGAAAAAAAGAGAGTTATAGTTGAGTTTTGTTTTATCGTGAAAGCATGGCAGAGAGAGAAGGTTTGTAGCGTGAAAAAAAGAAAAGGTTCAGACTTTGTTTCAATTGTTTGTTTAATTAGGGAATAAAAATCATAACAAAATTCCTCTTCCCCATGTTGTGGCCACGACACTCCCTTTATAGCTAGGGTTTACAAACTTTTCCATTCCCTTTAATACAAACTGGGTTTGGGCCTATTTGGTTTGGCCCAACCCATTTCATAATTTATGCTTTTTATATTAATGGAGGTATCAAAATACATGAATGATTAGCTTGGTGCAGTGGTTGAGGAAATACTTGGTAAATGCAAGGCCCCGGGTTTGAGACCCCCCGGGGATATTTTCTTTTTTTTTCTTCTGTTTTCTTGTTTTCTTCATTTTTGTTGGACAAAAAGACAAATAAAAAAACTGACTCTTGGGCCTGCTGCTTTAGCCCACTCAAATTTTGTAGTTTATACCCCACTTTCTGTTTCATATTTTTTTAATGTTTAATCTAGTTCAAATTTAGATTAGTAATCTTAGAATTAATTTAGTTTAGAGGAAATTCTAGTAATTTTAGTATTAATATAAGTTTAGATCAAATTAGTAAATTTTAAAATTAGCTTAGTTTATATTTAAGTTAGTTTAGATACAGTTTAATAATTTTAGAATTCTTATTTTTCTACTTAGATTTAGGTTAGTAATCTTAAGTAACTTAGTCAAATTTTAAATTAGTAATTTTGTTATTAACTTAGTTTAGATTTAAATTTGCATATTTTATAATTAATTTAGTTTGTATTTAAATTAGTTTAGATTTTATTTAATAACCTTAGTATTAGCTTAGTTTAGGTTTAATTTAGTAACTTAGAATTTTAAGTTAGTCTAGAATTATTTTAATAACTTTATTTAGTTTAGATTTAATTTTATTAATCTTTAGTATTAATTTTAAAAAATTCAATTAAATAAAAATATATAGTTTCAAAAATTAATTAATTTTCTAAATTAGTTTAGTTTAGGACTTTGTGAATAATTTTATTAACATTTTTATCGCTTAGTTAACTTTCCTTTAAATTATTTAGTTTCTACATGATAAAAATTCAATAGAATAGACTTTTTAATTTTATTTTCTTCTTTCCAAATTTTTCCACAAAATAAAATACCAAAAAATATTATCTTTATTCGTTTTACTACTAAATTATTTTAATTAACTGTTTATTTCTAATTCGATTGGGTTGTATTGTTTGTTTATTTAGACTCTTAATCGCACTGTCGATTCGATCAATCCCCATTTGTGAATTTGTATCCCCCATTCCCGAAAGCTATGTAATAGCATAGAATTTTAATTTCCGCAATTTACTGTTTTCCTTTATACTGTATAGTAATTAGGCGTGTATGATAAGATATAAAATCAACAAGTACAAAATCCTAATTCAAAGACAAAAAAAAGCATGAAAACAAACACTTTGCATACTTGTACCTCTAGGGCTAACCTCGCTTGTTGCCTTGGAAAAACAGTCATGTCCCTTGAGTATGGGACGCTTTAGCAAAGACCCTCGATTAAAAAGATCGTAGTCCCTCGATGACCCTTCGATGTTGCCTTCGATAAAATGATCTAGTCCCTTATGAAAATTGCTAAAGCGTCTCACAAGTTGCTTTCGATGACTGTACGATTAACCCGCGCCTGTCCCTTCACATCCAATGATGGGGCTTCTTGCCAAATCAATGGTAAGATATCAACATCTAAAGGAGGAAGAAAAGAGCATTTAAGACCTTTCTAGTAAGTAGATTCGCTCCTAGTTACTCGCTTGCTCACGAAAAAAACATTTTTACACCAACACTTTCATCTCAAAACATTTTCAAAAGACAAAACATTTTGTATACATTCTTATAGAGACGAGAATCATTGAAAAACATCTTTTCAAAACTACTTTCAAAAACACATTCCACAAATACATATTTGAACTATTTTTTGAAACAACACTTTGTACGCGTTCTTATAGAAACGAGAACCATTACAAAGAAATTTTCAAAATACTTTCAAAAAACAAACCACAAGTATATTGTCAAACAAAAGCAAGTGATCTAGCGAGTAACTAAGAGCCCGTAGATAACTACGGATGAAAAGGGTGCTAATACCTTTCCTCTTCATAATTTACCCTCCGAACCCGAGAAATAATCTCGAAAGGTCTTTCCTGTGCTTTTCTACCTTTCCTTTTGGATAAAAGAAAAGTCGGTGGCGACTCTTGCTATTTGCACAAATGCGATCAAAACGCAAAACCTCAAGTCAGTTCTCCCACCGTATCACACTTACATTTTGATAAATAAAAAATGGACTAATATATAATGGAAAAAATAATAAGAAAATAAATAAGTTAAAAAAACTAACGAGAAAAGATTCTAAAGCGAACAAATTCTAACAAGATTGAAAAATATTTTTTTGTTTCTCGAAGTATCAGGTACAAAAGAAATATTTTTTTGTTTCTCGAAGTATCAGGTACAAAAGAATTAATCGAAACTTTTTTATTCTTTTTATTATAAGACAGGATTGGATCCATATATGTTCGATAAAAGTAATAATCTTTTCATAAAAGAATAATGAAAAGTAAAATTACTTAATTGAAACATGAAAACATGACTATCTGAAATAGTTCTCATACATGTTGTTGTAAGGAAAAAAATAGTAGCAACCAAAATAATTCGTACACAGATAATATAACAGAATAAGGCGAGAAAAAAACGAAGGTTTATTTACCCAGTTCGATCAAACGATCTACTCTGGAGGAGAGAGCAGCTCTCCAATTCACTATACTCAGAAAGTTGTTACAAGAGATTACAAATGAGTTGCAAGAAAGTAACCTTTGCCTCCAGGTTCCCAAGAACAACCCTGAAGGCGTTCAAAAATTAACCCTATTTTCTACCCAAGTGTTACCCAACCTCTTCAACCTTCAATATATGAATAACTCAAACCCTAGGTGTAATCAAGTGTTTCCATATTTACTTTCTTTCTTTGTTTGACTTGTGTGCTTTACATTATGGTTCTTTGTTTGGGTTTGAATCCTCTACCCGGATTTGGGATACCTTGTAGGTAAGTAGCAATACATTGTGGAAACTGTGCGGGGTATACCGACATGGTCTAAGAAATAGCTACGTTAGTGTGACATGTTTGTGGGTACCGGTAGCCCTTGAGTAGTCAAGGAGAATACAGGGCCGTTGAGTGATGTCATAAAGCACTAACTGACTTTAGAACCTTTACTAGACCAACTTGGCCTTTAGGACATAGTGAGATGACCGACTTTGGTGCAGTTCGAAGTTGGTAGATACTCGATACTACACTCATTTAGGTTTAGTTTTTTGGGATATTTCGGTCGCCATTAAAGAGGCTGGCGCTGAAACAATGCCCGAGAAAAAAAACTAGTGATATTGAGCTCCTTAGAACCCGGTTACCATTTCTAGGACAGGTTTGAGCCAACTAAACTTCAAGAGGGTACTTACCTATGAGACTCCATGCAAGCCTAATCCTATGGACTTGTTTGCTTTGTTTGTATATATATATATATATATATATATATATATATATATATATATATATATATATATATATATATATATATATATATATATATATATATATATATATATATATATATATATATATATATATATATATATATATATATATATATATATATATATATATATATATATATATATATATATATATATATATATATATATATATACTTGTACATAACATCATAAACATCATAACATCATACTCATATTCACTAACCATTTCAAGGATCTTGGGATTTATCTTTGTTCTGTTTTGTAGGACATGGATTATATTTGCAGGAAAACCAGTCGAGTCAATCTCGTAAGGATCCCTTTGCAACTTAAAGAGCTAGAATCAAGGATTCCTGAAAATTATCCATTTACCAAAAGACACAGTCGCCTACTAAACTTGGTTACCTCCAACACTGATGAAGACATGATGGAGGTGCTCTTCCAGTTCTTTTATCCTCTACACCATTGCTTCACTTTTCCCAATTATCAACTTGTGCCAACTTTTGAGGAACTCTCCTAACTCTTGAGAATTCCTATTCTCAATCAACTATCCTTCAACGGTACGGAAAGAGATCCAAAACCAGAAGAGATTGCTCAAGCCCTACACTTGCAACCATCTGATATCACAATTAATTGGGAAACAAGGAGTGGTGTCAAAGGTTTCTTAGCCAAATTCTTGTACGAGAAAGCTCAAGATTGTTGGAACTCCTTGGACTTATGAGCTTTTGAGGAAATTGTGGCCCTTCTCATCTATGGGATGGTTTTGTTTCCAAATCCTAACCAACTCATAAATGTAAACGCCGTAAAAATCTTCATGTCTCGTAACCTGATGCCTACTTTGTTATGAGACACCCTACATTCTTTTCACTATCGCACTTTGAGGAAGAGAAGTATCCTCATGTGTTGTACTCCTCTCTTGGAAAGATGGTTTATTTCGCATCTTCCCCAATTTGTATTAAAGAACGATCAAGGTTCAAGGTGGTCACATAGGTTGATGACGCTCAAACATTCAAACATTTATTGGTGTTCCCGCTCCTTGGAGAATGTTACTATCATCGACCGTTGTGGAGAATTCCATAATGTCCCCTTACTTGGCATTAGAGTAGGTATCACTTACAACCCCCGCTTAGCCCTACGACAGTTCGGGTACACCCGGAGGGATGGTCCCCACGAGATGCTTATCCAAGGAGTGGTATTCGACTACGAGAATAACGATCAAGGTTACTGTCAGAGGTTTATCCGAGCCTAGAGGATGTTGAATAAGGTGGATAGCAAGACACTAGGACACAAGAATTCGATTCCCCTCGAGCCCTACCTTAAATGGGTACAAGCTCGTGCTCAGAAACTTGTGATGCCTTATCCCTCCATCTTACCAGTCATCATGGAGCCTGTGGTCGAAGGAGATGTTCCCTACACTATCCTCCATCCCGACATGCCTACCTCTCTCGAAGAATTACAAAAGGGTTGGATCCAGCTGAAGGAAGAACGAGATACTTTCGAGGTTCAATTCTATGTTAGTGAAAAGAGGGTCTTAGAGCTTACGAAGCAGCTACAAGAAGAGCAAATCGTGAACACTTATCTCGCGCCAAAGAGGATGCGTTCAGTATTTTTATCTTAGAAAGTTATTTTGTAAGCCTAAGAGGCATGATGTAATCTTTCTTGTTTTGTCTAATGAGAATTAACGTTTGTTCATTCTTTTGTCTATACAAATTTAAATTTCATTAATCCTTGAAATCATTTACATGTACATATTCCATGCATCATAACATGACAGGTTTTCGCATAACATGTTTCCTTATCTTTCTGCTGTTTATTTTAGCAAGATGGATCTAGAGAAAACTATGAAGGATCTCCAAACCCAGAATTCTAAGTTTCAGGAGACTCTACTGGCCCTATCCAAGGGGAAGAAATATGATGGCTTTGTTGGCCGTTAAGAAGAAGCCAAAGAAGAAAGCTCTACTCAACATGGGAAGAAGGTTCAAGGAGACAGTCTGTCAAATCCCAGTAGGATGAGATTCATCTGAAGAGGACGAGAACCTGATTGGTGAGGTTAAGAGTACTCAGGTTGACTGCATCAATGATTAAATATTCGATGATGATTATTTCAATAAGCAGTATCCACCCATTGATATCAAATACAAGCAGTTAGAAGATAGATTGAAAGCTGTTGAAATCCAAGCTGTCCCCGGTTTAGATTTTGATGATTTGGGTTTGATCTCTGGGGTAGTCATTCCCCACAAATTCAAAATACTAATCTTTGCAAAGTACGATGGGGTTTCTTGTCAAAAACTCCATTTTAAATCTTATGTGCGCAAGATACAGCCACACACTACGGATAAGAAGCTCTGGGTTCATTTTTTCCAAGAAAGCTTAGCTAGAACGCAACTTGAATGGTTTTATCAGTTAGATGGTTCTCGTATCAATACTTGGGAGGATTTAGCTACTGCCTTCTACCATGTTGGCTTCTCTTCTTCTGGTTTCACCTAATTGATCTTAATCGGCGAAAGAGTTGAAAGTGGCATCAAAAGTGGGAAGATCTCTGTGGCGTCTACCTCCACTTCCAATCCTATCAAGAAACCTTTTGCTACAAAAAAGTAAGTCAACATTGTGTACGAGGCAAGGGCCTGTACCAAGAAGAATGATCATCTGTTTGTAAATATTATCCAAATCTCCAATCTGACCCCTACTCCAAGACCATCTTCAAATCATCAACATTTTGAAACTCCAAGAAGACAATTTACGAGGTTAGGCATGTCACTGTCTCAAGCCCTTCAAGATTTTCTCAAGGATAATTTAATGACATTGCGCGATCCTCCCGCCAATCCTGATACCTCGTCACCAAAGTATAATCCAAATGCCAAGTGTGCTTACCATTCAAGCAGCCCCGGGAACGAGACTGACCAGTGCTGGGCCTTGAAGAACAAAATCCAGGATTCGATTGATAGCAAAACTATTGAATTTGATCCTCCTCCAACACCGAATGTAATCACTGCTCTAATGCTGAAGCATGACAAAGGTGTTAATGCTGTCGAAGATGCAATTTTTGTCGCCTCTATTGAAGAATTAACTACTCCGCTGAATATAATCAAAAACAATCTGTTGAAAGCCGGGATTTTCCCTGGCTGCGTAAAGGACTGTGTGTGTTGTACAAGATAACTCAATGGATGTGAAGGGATGAAGAAAGACATACAACGCCTGATAGATAGCCACGAAATTCTATTCAAGAAGACCCCACTTGCCAAAAGTTTGACTAACAAATGTGAAGACCTCTCCATTATTACCATCTCAAACAAGCCTCTTAGGATCACCTCCAAAGGTCCTATTAGGATTTCAAATGAACCCACTATTGCTCCCTTAATAATTACCAGTCCCGGACCGATTCCCTACTCTTCAAATAAAGCGGTACCATGGAATTATGGTGCTGAGGTGTTCTATATTGGGATTAAACAAGACGCCTTGATCGAAGAAGAAAAAGATGTTGATGTCAGTAACATAGCTGGTTCAAGCAAAGTAACTAGAACTGGGAGAATATTTTCATCCAATATCTCACCACCAGTTGTTACAAAGATGCCCATCCGCATTACTGCTGCCAAGCTAAGTACTAATATAAGAGGGAAGGAGAATGAGCCTGATGTGATTGAAGTACCCTCTAAGGACGTAGCTGATAAAAAACCCTCCGCTCGCGAGATGGATGAGATTTTGAAGATCATAAAAAGAAGCGACTTCAAGATTGTAGAACAGTTGGGGCAAACCCCTTCTAAGGTTTCAATGTTGTCATTGCTGCTTTGCTCCGATGCCCATGCTCGGACATTAATCAAGTTCTTGAAAAAGGCTCATGTCCCCCATGAGACAACAAAAGACCAATTTGAGAATTGTGTGGCTATCCTGACAGCTGATAATGGCTTGGGATTTTCAGATGCTGACTTAACACCTCTTGGGAAGAACCACAATAAAGCTTTACATGTTTTTGTCGAGTGCAAAGGGACTACCTTAGCACATGTGCTAGTCAATACTGGTTCTTCTTTGAATGTATTACCCAAGGGGGCGTTAGACCGTCTAGACTGTGAAGGTTTAGTCTTGAAGCCAAGAGATATCATTGTGAGGGAATTTTACGGATCAAAGAGGACTGTTCATGGGGAGGTAGATCTTCCAATCAAAGTGGGCTCCCAAATCTTCAACTCCACCTTCTACATTATGGATATTCGTGCTGCCTATTCTTGTCTGTTAGGTCACCCATGGATCCATAAAGCTGGGGCAGTAACCTCAACTCTCCATCAGAAACTCAAATATCCAGTCAAGGGAAGAATAGTCACCGTCTGTGGAGAGGAAGAGTTTATGGTAAGCCACCTTAACTCGTTCAAATACGTAGAGATGGATGGAGAATTCATTGAAACCCCGTGTCAAGCCTTTGAGGTTGTACCACCGATGATTGCTGCTACCAAATGTTCTTTTGATGAGTCTAAAGCCGTTAAGGCCACGCCAAGGATGGTTTCAGTCAAGGATGTCCGTGCGGCAATTGAAGAAGGAAATTGTGATACTTGGGGATAACTCATCGATATCCCATTTAAAGCGGACAAGTTTGGTTTGGGCTTCAACTTCAAAGCTCAGAAGGAAGTGAGGCATGCTTATGCTGGAAAGCCACCTCTCCGCATTGGAAGCCATGAAGTCAACGCCGTGGGTGATTCTGAAGAAGAAGCTGCATTTGAAGATTGGGTGTATTCAACTACAACGAAGCTGAAGAATTGTCATGCAAAGGACTTTGTTCCCATCTCCTTCATTGAGGAGTAATCTACTTGTTATTGATTTTCTTTCAATTCAAGAACATGTTGTCTGTAATATTTTAACAATGACTTTTCAGCCATATGCCTGGTCCAGGGAACGTTGGTCCGTTTGTCAAGGGTTTTATTTATGTTCATCTAATCAAATGATCATTCAGTAAATTGGACTCTTTTGCATTCAAATATTTTTGTTCATTGTCTTTCTTTTCTTTCAAATACATTTTTTTTATAAAAATAGCCATGTATCTTACATGCACACACACACACTCTTGCAGGTCCACATCCACTCTGGATCCTATTTCCAATGACTCTACTATTGTTGATTATGACTTTGAATGTCCTATCAACCAAGCCGAAGAAGAAGGCGAGGAAGATTGTGACATACCGGGAGAACTAGCCAGACTTCTATTATAAGAGGAAAAAGATATTCAACCGTACGAAGAGTCAGTTAAAGTTATCAACTTGGGTACTGAGTCAGATAAGAAGGAAATCGGGATCGGCGCTAACTTGGAAAGCGGTATCAAGAGAAGGTTGGTTCAGATGTTGCATGATTATGTAGAAGTATTTGCTTGGTCTTATGAAGATATGTTTGGGTTGGATACCAACATCGTAGTCCATCATCTGCTGACAAGAGAAGACTGCCCTGCTGTTAAACAAAAGGTTCGTCGCATGAGGCCTGATATGTCTGAAAAGATCAAAGTTGAAGTGATGAAACAATTTGATGCAAGGTTCCTAGCTGTGACATCCTATCCTCAATGGGTTGCCAATGTGGTTCCAGTGCCAAAGAAAGACGGGAAAGTTTGCATGTGCGTAGACTATAGGGATCTGAATATGGCAAGCTCTAACGATGACTTCCCTCTACCACACATGGAGAAGACTACTTTCGTTACGCAATAGGGCACCTTCTGCTACAAGGTCATGCCATTCAGATTAAATAATGCAGGAGCAACATATCAAAGGGCTATGGTAGCTTTATTTCATGACATGATTCATCATGAGATAGAGGTATATGTGGATGATATGATTTCCAGATCACAAACCGAAGAAGAACATCTCGATCATCTGTACAAATTATTCGAGAGGCTGAAGAAGTACAAACTAAGGTTAAACCATATTTTGTTGTCAGCAATAAAGGCATTGAAGTTGATCCTGCCAAGGTAAAGGCCATCCAAGAAATGCCAGTCCCTCATTCTGAAAAAGAAGTCAGAGGATTCTTGGGTCATCTCAATTACATTGCTCGTTTCATATCTCACTTAATTGCTACTTGTGAGCCAATCTTCAAACTCTTGAAGAAAGACCAGGTAGTCAAATGGAATGATGAATTCTAAGCTGCCTTCGACAAAATCAAAGGATATCTACAAGAACCTCCTATTCTCATGCCTCCAGTTGAATGAAGACCCTTGATCATGTACTTGACAGTACTAGAGAACTCTATGGGGTGTGTTTTGGGCCAACATGACGAGTCTTGCCGAAAAGAGCATGTTATTTATTACCTGAGCAAAAAATTTACCGACTATGAAACCAGATATTCACTGCTTGAGAAAACTTGTTACGCTCTGGCATGGGCTGCTCGCCAACTAAGACAGTATATGTTGACTCATACCACTCTGTTGATTTCTAAAATGGACCCAATCAAGTACATTTTTGAGAAACCTGTCCTTTCCGGTCGGATAGCCAGATGGAAAATGATCTTGACTGAGTATGATATTCAGTATACTATGCAAAAGGCCATCAAAGGAAGCGTGCTAGCTGTTCATTTAGCCCATCAAGTTGTGGATGATTATCAGTCAATGAACTTCGACTTCCCTGATGAGAATATCATGCTAGCAACTGATTGCACGAGACTTGGACCGTATGACGGACCTGGACAAGGATCCCGATGGACTATGGTCTTTGATGGGGGCTTCCAACGCCTTAGGTAACAGAATTGGTGTTGTGATCATCTCTCCTGAATGTTGCCACACTCCTTTCACTTCCAGACTATGCTTTGATTGTACGAACAATATGGCCGAGTATGAAGCGTGTATTTTGGGTCTGAAAGATGCCATTGATTTGAGGATCAAACATTTGAACGTGTTTGGGGATTCCGCTCTAGTGATCAGCCAAGTAAAAGGATATTGGGACACTAAACACCCTAATCTTATCCCTTATAAGGAACTTGTGCTATCCCTAATTCCTTACTTCGAAGAGATCACTTTTGAGCACTTCCCTAGGGAAGAAAACCAGTTGGTTGACGCTTTGGCAACCATGTCTTCAATGTTCAAGGTCAGATGGGACAACGAAGCCCCTATGATTACAATTGAAAGATTCGACGAACCTGCACATTGCTGTGAGCTTGACACCGATGCGGAAAAGCCTTGGTACCATGAGGTGATAAGATATCTTGAAGCACAAGAGTATCTCGAGGGAGCATGCATCAATGACAGAAATTTCTTACAAAGATTTGCAGCCAAATTCTACCTAAGTAACATGATATTGTACAAGCGCAACCATGATTCAAATCTACTCCGATGTGTGGACAAGAAGGAGGTAGAGGAAATCATGGAAGACATGCACGATGGTCTCTTCAGTACTCACTCAAGTGGACATACGATGGCTAATAAAATCTTAAGCTCGGTTACTATTGGTCAACAATGGAGATTGATTTCCATCAACATTCAAGAACTTGTCACAAATGCCAAACCTACGCTGACAAGGTCCATGTGCCTCATATCCCTTTGAACGCCATGACTGCTCTGTGGCCATTTGCAATGTGGGGCATTGACATGATTGGAGAGATCAAGCCCACCGTTTCCAACAGACATCGCTTCATTCTTGTTGCTATCGACTATTTTACCAAATGGGTCGAAGCCGCCTCGTTTTCCTCAATCACCAAGAATGTGGTAGCCAGATTCATCAGACACAACCTCATCTTCCGTTATGGTATCCCCAAAAGGATTATCACCGACAATGGGACTAACCTCAACAATGCTATGATTACTAAGCTTTGCATTCAATTTAAGATCAAGCATCACAATTCTTCTCCATATAGATCGAAAATGAATGGCGCAGTCGAAGCGACCAACAAAAATATCAAGAAGATTGTGCAGAAAATGGTGGTAACCTATAAGGATTGGCATGAGATATTGCTATTTGCTCTACATGGCTACTGTACTTCATCTAGAACATCAATTGGGGAAACTCCTTTTTCCTTAGTCTATGGCATGAAAGATGTTCTGCCGGTGGAAGTTCAGATTCACTCGCTGAGGATTATGATTGAGGCAGGCTTAGGCGAAAACGAGTGGATTCAACCGAGATTATATCAGTTGAACTTGATTGACGAAAAACGGTTAGCTGTTGTTTGCCATGGTCAGACATACCAAAAATGGATGATCAAGGCTTTCAACAAAAAGATCAAGCCTCGAGTATATCAAGTTGGTGACTTGGTGATAAAACCCATCATTCTATCACAAGGTGACCCCATAGACAAATGGACTCCCACCTATGAAGGGCCAGTTGTTGTCAAGAGAGTTTTCTCTGGCGGTGCCATGATGCTGACTACCATGGATAGTGAAGATTTCCCACATCCTATAAACGCAAGCATATTTAAAAAATATTATGCATAAGAGACCCGCTAGGTTGACACACCTAGGCAAAATAAGGGATCCCGAAAAACCAAAAGGTTTGGGCAAAAATTAGGGATATATGCAAAAGATTGTACACTCGGCGAGTTGAAAACCCGAAAGGGAGACTTGGGCAATAAAGGGTATCTTGGTGGACTGAAAACCTGAAAGGGCGGTTGTGATACGGTGGGAGAACTGACTTGAGATTTTGCGTTTGTATTCGCACTTGTTCGGTTTAGCAAGAGTCGCCACCGACTTTTTATTTTATCCTAAAGGAAAGGTTAAAAAGCACAGGAAAAACCTTTTGAGATGTTTCGTGGGTTCGGGGGGTAGATTATGAAAAGGGAAGGTATTAGCACCCTCTTCATCCATGGTTATCCATGGGCTCTTAGTTACTTGTTTAGATCACTTGCCTTTGATTTTCAATTGCTTGAAATTGTGGTGTGTGTGTGTGTGATTTGAAAATGTTTTGAAAAAGACGCCTTGTCTTAGGCAACCGTTATAATGACTCGTGTTTGAGTGTTTTACAAAGGTGTGTATCTTTTCGAAAAGATGTTTCAAATGTTTTTTTGAAAGTTTGTTTTGAAAGTGTTTGTGAAGTGTGATTTTGAAAAGTAGGCAAGTGTTTTTGCAAGTTTGATCAAGTAACTAAGAGTCGTCTACCCCTAAATTTACTCAAAGGTTTTTCTCATGTTTTAACCCTTTTTAACAATTTTGTTCCACCATTGTATTTGGTGGATAATCTTGCGTTAGGATGTTTAACGGGACAGGCGCGGGTCATCGTATGGACCATGAATGCAATGGTGCCAAGTGTCTTTGGCAGTTTTGCTTGAAGGGACTATGATCATTTTGATAGGCAAATTTCGAAAGCGTCATCGAGGGACTATGATCATTTGAATTGTTTTGCCAAAGAAACTCGACGTGCAAGCATGTCCCATTTTGGAAGGCAACAAGCGGGATTACCCTAGGAGTGCAAGTGTGATTGTGTATTGATTTCATGTATTTGTTTTTGTATTAGGTTATCTAGCGTTTGATTTTATGTACATACAAACCCTAGGTCTAACCATGGTATATTTGAAAGCGATAAATTGCGGGAATTTAAAGTCTACGCTATTACAAATAAGTATCCGGGAGTGGGGGTACAAATATTTACAAATGGGGATGAGACTTAAGGAGGATAGTGTCCAAATAATTTACAACCAAATCGAATTGAGATCAAATGTAAAAATGTATCAATGTACAAGAATAAAGGCAATGTAAAATGTACCAATGTATCAATATATTTGTGTAAGTGTAGGTGAATGTGATTTATTTACAAGGTGGAAATGTGAATTTTAATGTAATCATTAAGTATTGTCTATCTATTTTGTTTTTGTATTCTTGTATTTTTGTCTTTATGTACAAAGCAAAACAAGTTTTAATAAGATAATAGAAAAGGTGTTTTAAATTCTATTTTTTATGTATTAAAATTAATTTATTTTAATTAGTATTTTTATGCACAAAACGTTTTAGTTAAAAAAAAGAATAAAAATTGTTTTAAACTTAAGAACAATTATTTAACTCAAAAATTATATTCCTCTATATATTTTAATTATACTAGCTAGAAATAAAGAAAGGGTGATTAAGAACCTTTTATATAAAAAAGAATGTTAGTGTATTATCTATAAACAAAGTATTAGTATATATAAAAAAAAGGGAAATAAAGAAATAAGTGAAAAGAAATGATTGGTTTTCAAAAATATAGAAGAAACAAGCTAAGAGAAATTGATGGCTCAAGAGATTTATTTGGGCCCATCAGAATAGGCAGGTTTCATGAAAAGAGGGGGGGTGTACGCGCGTTGAGATCAAATGGGCTAAGGCAGCTGATGGGGCAAAGCCCAAAACGTGTTAACAACAATTGTGAGGGTTTCAACTAAGTTGTTCATTTGGGAAAATTAGGGTTAGGCATAACAACGGCGCCGTTCTTCATCTTTGTTCCTCTTCATCCTCTCAAACCAAAGCTTGTCTGAGCAAAACCTTCGTCCAGAGCCACCGAGCGCCACCATTCATCCTCCTCCTCGTGTTTGCTCAAGCAACGATAAAAAAGGTATGACTTTTATCCCAACGCACTTTTGAGGGTTTCACGTTCGTGTATGTTTTGATTCTTATATGTTCTGGTTTTTAAGTGCTGTCGTTGTTTGCATGAGGTATGAGGAGAAGGAGTAGAAAAATACTACCTTTGTAGATATCGTGGCCTGGAGAGGAGGAGAGAGCTGGATTCGGAGGCGCTTAGGGTGGCTGAACGGCGAGGGGATGGTGATGCTGTGAACCTTTGCTTCCTGGTATCTTTATTTTTTTGCCTTTTTGTTGTTGATTTGATGATGATGCCTGGAAATCTGAAAATACTTAGCACGACCTTCTTTTTCCTCTTCTCTTTTGATTGCTTCTGTTGCCTTTGGAATAGCTTGCTTGTATGCTTATTCTGAGTTGTGATATTGGTAGCCCAATGATGAGGATACTCTGAGGGCTTGTGTTGGTTCGAATGTTTTTGACTTTAAGTTGCCTCTGAGACACTTGATATGCTGATTATTGCCTTGTATGCTTGTATGCTGACATTGATGCTTGCCTCTGTATGTTAACCCAGTGATGACAACATTCTGAGGGTTTAGAGTTTTGGTTGGATTTTGTTGATATGTTTGGTTGCCTCGATGATGAACTCTTTGAGTTCTGAGAGCTTGGGCTTCAGTTTGAGGCTTGGACAGATTAAGCTTGAGGGGTTTGAGGGCTTAGACAGGTTGATGCTTAGGCTTGCAAGCTTGGTATGAATTTGAGTTGTTTGCTTTGGGTTTAGGTTTGTTGTGCTGAAAAATAGGTTACAGGCTTGAAGCCTTGAGGCTTGGCTTGCTGTTTGTTTATTTGTTTTGGGTTTTGTTTCAGTGTAAGGCAGGCTTGATTTGCTGTTTGTAATCTTGAACACAGGTTGATGTTTTAGGCCTTTTGTGAGAGGCAGGTTATGGCTTATGCAGCTTAGAGGCAGGTTGGATTTGGTTTGATGCTTCAGGCTTTAGAGGATTTTGGTCTTAGACAGGCACGAGGCTTTTAGGCTTGATGACAGTTTACAGGTTTTTGGTGTTTTGGTTGCAGGTTAGGCTTCATGTTTAAGCTTCAAGGTTTGGCCTTGTTATGCTTCTTGTTTGGAGGCTGAACTGTGTTTCAAAAATGTTACAGTTTTGTAGCTTTTCTTTTTGTGATATCTCTCTCCTTCTTTTCTACTGTGTTGATAACAGTTTGTTTTATATATTTTTTCTTCAAGCCTAAGCCTGTAAGCCTCCTTTTCTTCTTCTCTTTTCTCTCTCTCCAGATTTTAAGCATATTAAATATTGCTTAGATGTACTTATGTTCTGAAAAGGTAGCTGGCCTTTGGAAAGTGATGATATCTTTTGAATATGCTTGCACTTGTGGTTTTCCTCTGCATACTTCTATCTCCTTTTTACAGATTTTCTGCGTCTTTGTGATAGCCCTTTTGATAGCCTTTGTACCATTGACAGATTTGGACAGTTTGCTGTCCAATTTGGACTTTGTTGATCTGGTTAGGCAATTCAGTTTGCCTTTTGTACTTATACATGCTGTTAGGAATTTTTGAAATGGGCAAATTGTTGACAATGCAATATGTTTGACAAATTTGAATTTGTGCAATTATAACTTTTGTGCATTTCATACTTTTTGCAAGCATTTTTATCCCTCTTTGTGAACCGGGAGAAATCTCGTGATTTGCAGAGAGGGCAAACTGATTCCGGCCAGTTGCTTTTAATGATGAATCCATTTTTTTATATGTCTGTCTTTTTTAATTTTATCTGCTTTTGACTTCTTCTTTTCTTTTTGCAGATAAAAATCAAATGGAGAGGAGTAGCAGTAGAAGCTGAAGATTTGAAGACTTTTAGGACATAGCTTTGTTTCCATTTTAATTATTTGTAATAGTATTAATGTAAATAACTGTAAATAAATATACAGTATTTAAATAATATATGTAACAAACAATTCAAAATAAATAAACATCCCTCTTTTTATCAGTTAATTCTTCTTCCAATTCATTGTTCATTTAATTATTTATAATTCTTAAAATTATAATAACTGGAAATAAATCCCAATCATTTTAACTCAGAATAATAAATAATCAATAAACGTCCGGAATCTTGAATAATCAGAGCACTGCACAGCTAAACAACACACGTCCACATGTCCCTTTTTTATTTGATCAAATTCAAACAATGCAGATTCTCAATTTAAGTACCTCAGCTTTTATCTCATCTCAAATCAAATGCCTTAGCCTTTACTGATTAAACAAAATACTGCAAGTTCTTGATTCAAATGCCTCAATCCAAATCTTAGAGTAAACCGAAAAGAACTGTAGGATTAATTCTTTCTGCACGCACAAACCCTAGTTCTTGATTAAATGTCAAAGAAACGTCTGCCTGATCAAAACCTGAGCCAACTCAACCAAACCTTAGCAATCTGCCTGAACTGCTTTAAAATCAATGAAAACCCTAATTTTGTCTGACTGATAAGAAAAGTCTGTTTGACTAATTCTTACGCCAATCTGAAAAAATCAGGAAAAGCCCGAAGCTATGATTTCTTGTGGAAAAATACGAGGGCAAATTTTGGGGTACAACAGTTGCCCCTGTTCAATCTTCTTGAACCTGAAGAGTTAGATTGGCAAGTTTGCCGTTCGCGACTCGAGGGTAAAAGGAGATTGGACACTAGAGTGCCCAAAAATTTGCACTCGGTGACGTGATGGTAGAGGGAATGGGCTTACAGATGCCATTTGGTGATGGGCTTAAAGATGCCATCTAGGGATGTGACAGAATCTTGTCGGGGGATGGGCTTATAGATGCCATCTGGAAATGGGCTTAGAGATGCCATCTGGAAATGGGCTTAAAGATGCCATTTGGAAGTGTAATGGATAGTTGTGGAGATGGGCTTACAGATGCCATCGGGAGGTGTGACGGAACTTTGTCGAGAATGGGCTTATAGATGCCATTTGGAATTATGTGTCGATCGCGTAAGATATTCCTTAGCGAGAACTTGCGTACTTTGAGAAAGAAAGATAATTTCCTGGCCTGTTACAGGGGTTGATCTTCAAACTCTTCATGAAGATATGCCCTGGCTAGATACAGGTATAGAATCTACAATTAGTTGCTCACATATATGCCCTGGCTGGATACAGGAATCAAATCTGGAATTGGTCGTCTACAGATATGTCCTGGCTGGATACAGGTATCGAATCTGGAAACTGTTCATGCAGATAGTCCCTGGCTAGATACAGGTATCGAATCTACAAATTTTCACTCACAGATATGCCCTGGCTAGATACAGGAATCGAATCTGGAATTGTGACAGTTGATAGTAATCATCTTTGGATTGTCCTTTTCCTGAAAAGGAAAAACATTAGTTGTATGCAATGTCATGATGTATGAAAATGCATGAGGTCATGATGTTTTCAAGAATAAATGAGATTGTGTGATATGATGTGTATATGCATGCGTCATGGTGTATGATAATGTGATGAATGTATAAGAATGTGTTTTCATCTAGGAAAATAAATCCTTGACGAATGTCGGGGGTTTGTTGAATCCTGGGCTGATGTTGAAGAATAGAGTTCTTCGCTCCCGCTGGGGATGATGGTTGCAAGAATAAACTGGTAGGAGAAGATGACTCCGTTGGGGAATAAACTGGTTAGAGAGATTACTCTGCGGGGAATTACTCTGTGGGAAGAGATACTTCGCCGAGGTTTCCACTGATAAGTTATGTTGGGGAATTTGATGAACTCCGCTGGGGATTGACAGTTTTGGCTCCACTGGGGATTTTGAAACTTGATTATGAGGGGAATTAGATTCTGTAAGGCTCTCTGGCTGGGGATTGCGAGAATCTTCTGAGTTTGAGAAGGAACCGGTGTAGGGTTTTCTGATGATGAGTCCGTGTAAAACTGTATCTGGGTTTGAAGAGGAACCGGTGTAGGGTTTCCTGATGATGAGTCCGTGTAAAACTGCATCTTCCAATAGGTGATGAAGGAATCGTTGAACACTTTTGACATTCGAATGCCCCAAGTGAAGATGAAGGAGACTCTTTATGTAGATAATTTCCTGGCTAGTTACAGGTGTTGATCCACAATCAGTCGTCCATAGATATTTTCCTGGCTTGTTATAGGTGTTGATCTGGAACTTAAGAAAGGTTGGTCAAGGAGATACTGTCCTGGCTTGTTTCAGGTATTGATCTTTGACCTGAGAAAGAAAGATGGTTCCCTGGCTTGTTACAGGTGTTGATCTTCAATCTCCTCATGTAGATAATTTCCTGGCTTGTTACAGGTGTTAATCCACAATCAGCCGTCCACAGATATTTTCCTGGCTTGTTACAGGTGTTGATCTGGAACTTAAGAAAAGTTGGTCAAGGAGATACTGTCCTGGCTTGTTACAGGTGTTGATCTCTGACCTGAGAAAGAAAGATGGTTCCCTGGCTTGTTACAGGTGTTGATCTTCAATCTCTTCATGTAGATAATTTCCTGGCTTGTTACAGGTGTTAATCCACAATCTCCTCATGTAGATGATTTCCTGGCTTGTTACAGGTGTTAATCCACAATCAAACGCTCACAGATTAGCCCTGGCTAGATACAGGAATCGAATCTGGAATTGGTCGTTATTCTGTTGGTAGTTGTAATTTCCAGCAGGTGATGAAGGAATTGTTGAACAGTTTTGACATTCGAATGCCCCAAGTGATGGTGACGGAAACTTTCCCCAGGTTAATCTGCAATTGAGAGATTTTGTTGAAATCTTGACTGGACTGCCCCAGGTTAATTGAACTTTGAAAGATTTGTTGAAATCTTGACTGGACTGCCCCAGGTTAACTGGATAGTGACATGTCATACCCCCTTGTTGATAGGAGATTTGTCAATGGAAGTGTCATCCTTTTTGAATTGATTTTATTCAATGAGAGAGCTTTCGTTCATCGAATATTCATTGTGTGAATTTCTCCGCTGTCAAACAAATAGCCACATGCAAACAATGATATTCAAGCAATGCAAAGTTTATGTTTGTCTCGAAGTTTTGAAAAATGCGTTTTTTAGCAGAAAACTTTTCATAAGACAAAATCAACACAAGATTTAGAGCAAAGCCTTACAGGAGTCAGGATACCTTTTGTAACAGTATGCTTTCAAACTAACCCATGCTTCAATTAGGACTTTTGAAGGGTTGTAACGTGGCTTGGTTCACGGTTTAAGAAACAAAGGATAAAAGGCTCAAAGTATATTTGTACCCACCCGCTCTTCGTGATGTTCTTCAATCCTAAACTCAGTTAATTGTGCGTCGTACTCTATTCGAATTTGGAACGACTTTTTGGGTGATGGTTCACCAGTTGAATTTTGGGAGACAGTCATCATCTCCTTTTTTCTTTTGCAACATTTTTCATGTTGTTGAGGATTTGTAATGACCTCTCTATTTTGATTTTGATTTGTTATCCCTAACTTTTGCCTGACTGTCTCTGTTTTTGAGATCACAGTCAGCG
Source organism: Vicia faba (assembly GCA_948472305.1). NCBI lineage: Eukaryota > Viridiplantae > Streptophyta > Magnoliopsida > Fabales > Fabaceae > Vicia > Vicia faba. Next base: position 1,398,573,768 of record OX451741.1, read on the forward strand.
GGATGCCCCAGCTTTCTTAAGCCTCCTTTACAGGTTTTGGCTTGGTGGGCTTTTCTCTTTTGAGAGATTGACTGCCTATGTGATAGGGAACCACCCTTGTCTTCTGATTCCAAAGGAATGCTTTCTTTTGTTGACGTCGTTCGTTGTGTTACGAACTGAGAGTTTGCGACTTCAATGCGCATTTTCTTTTGAATTAACGGAGATACTACCCTGCCCCAGGTTTATATCAAAGGTTTTGATTGTTTAGAACATAAAACTCCTACTTCTTTGGCTCGAAGGGGTTGACTAGGGATTATCTTCCTTATAACTCCAGTGTTTGGGAATTGAAAGAAATGCATGTACATCATCAGCAAGGTCTGTTCAAAAGCATATTGTATGAGATTACGGTATTGTTTCGTCATCCTCCCTCTAAAGGCTTGCAGCTTTTCATCAAGAGTTAAATATCATAAAGAAAGCATAAGAGTAGTGAAAACAAATGGATGAATTCAAGACAAACATATGCAATGCATTAATGAAACAAAGTTTAACATCAACAGTTAATTGTTTGAAAACAAAAGAAATTACAACTTTGAAAATTCAAATGAAGCAAAAGTCTTTCAGTTTGAGCTTCGTCAAATCAGGTGGAGAACTCCTCAACGGAAGATTTTCATCTCGCCGTCTGGCATGAACCTCAGCACTCCAATGTCAATCAGATCTTGAATCTTGTTCTTCAAGGCCCAACAGTCGTCGGTGTCATGCCCCGGACTGTAGGAGTGGTACACACAAAATGCGTCGGGATGATAGTTAGGAACGGAGGTATTGGGTTTCCGAATAGGGTCCCTCAAAGCAGTCAGATTGACCTCCAACAAACGCTTCAGAATTAGAGATGAAGGTATGTCAGTCTCAGTGAACTGTCTTCCCGGTGTATTTTGTTTACACCGATTACCCCGTTGACGCTGGCGATGTTGTTGTTGGGCTTGTGACCCTGAATCAAGCAGAGGAGCCTTCCCCTTGTCTTCTTGAGTGGATGGGGGTTGAGTGGTGACTTGCTCTTCAACCTCAGATGTTTTCCCCAGTTGGTTGTTCTGAAGCAGTTGGTTGACGAGAACTCTGAGTTCCTCTTGTCTTTGAGACAAATCCTGGATGAGAGCCATCTGGCCCACCAGATGCCCCGTCATTTGGATCCTCATTGTTGTCAGTTCAAACTGCAGTGCCTCCAACTGATCACTCCTGACATTGTTTGAATTCCCCTGGACCATGCCCCTTGTGAGGAGAGCTTTCATTTCTTCTTGCCCCAGAGACAAGTTCAGGAACATTTCCTGCAGCTGAGCAGTCTGGTCCTGGATATCCTTGACAGTCCTTTCTAGAGCCATCTCTTACTGAAATAAACAGTAGGAGAGTAAGGAAACCTGAAAAAGGAAAAACTGTTAAGATGTAATGCATGATATGCGGATGCATGCTTTCAAGGATCTCTTGGGGTAAACACAAGAGAATGTTAGAGGTTGAACTTCGATCTTTGACTGGAGACCTTTGCACCGGTGGATGTCTTTCCACGAGAATCAAGCTCACCATGTCGAGTGGGTCATAGCCCCTGATTCAAGTTGTTGCACTTGATCTTTGATTGGAGAACCTTGCATCGGCGGATGTTTTTCCACGAGAATCAAGCTCACCATGTCAAGTGGGTCATAGCCCCTGATTCAAGTTGTTGTACTTGACCTTTGATGGCATTTGTTAAAGGAGAAACCTCTTGCCCTTTGGTAGACGTCTGGTTCAATGTAACCCTGCATCAAAAGAACCCTCGAGATCCTTGAAATGGTTTATTGGAAATGCTATGGTATGATGTCATGATGTTATGTACATGTATGCAAAAGCAAGTGAGTGTATATACAGGTAATCATATTCACACAAAGCAAACAAGTCCTTAGGTTTAGGCTTGCATGGGGTTTTTAGGTAAGTACCCTCTTGAAGTTAGTTGGCTCATCCTGTCCTAGAAATAGAAACCGGGTTCTAAGGAGCTCAATATCATTGGATTGTTTTCTGTGTTCATTGTTTTGGTTTAGCCACTTAACTGGCGACCAAAATATTCCAAGAAAACAACCCTCAATGAGCGTAGTATCGAGTATCTACCAACTTCGGACTGCACCAAAGTCGGTCATCTCACTACCCCTAAAAAGGCTAGGATGGTCAATTAAGGTTCTAAGAGTTTGTTAGTGCTTCACGACATCACTCAGCGGCCCCGTACTCTCCTTGATTGAACTCAAGGGTTTCCGGTACTCATAAATATGTCACACTAACATAGCTTACTGCTTCAACCATGTCGGTATACCCCGCACAGTTCCCTCACAGTTTTATTGCTATTTACCTAAAAAGGTGCCCCAAATTCGGGTGTAGGATTTACAACAAACCCAAACAAGGACCCAAAAAGTAAAGTAATCAAGCAATCAAAGCAAGAATGTAAAGGTGATCTAAACCCTAAGGTAACCCCACTTTTAGATTGTCCCCAGCAGAGTCGCCAGTTTTGGAGATACGGTGGGAGAACTGACTTGAGGTTTTGCGTTTGTATTCGCACTTGTTCGGTTTAGCAAGAGTCGCCACCGACTTTTTATTTTATCCTAAAGGAAAGGTTAAAAAGCACAGGAAAAATCTTTTGAGATGTTTCGTGGGTTCGGGGGGTAGATTATGAAAAGGGAAGGTATTAGCACCCTCTTCATCCATGGTTATCCATGGGCTCTTAGTTACTTGTTTAGATCACTTGCCTTTGATTTTCAATTGCTTGAAATTGTGGTGTGTGTGTGTGATTTTAAAATGTTTTGAAAAAGACGCCTTGTCTTAGGCAACCGTTGTAATGACTCGTGTTTGAGTGTTTTGCAAAGGTGTGTATCTTTTCGAAAAGATGTTTCAAATGTTTTTTTGAAAGTTTATTTTGAAAGTGTTTGTGAAGTGTGATTTTGAAAAGTAGGCAAGTGTTTTTGCAAGTTTGATCAAGTAACTAAGAGTCGTCTACCCCTAAATTTACTCAAAGGTTTTTCTCATGTTTTAACCCTTTTTAACAATTTTGTTCCACCATTGTATTTGGTGGACAATCTTGCGTTAGGATGTTTAACGGGACAGGCGCGGGTCATCGTATGGACCATGAATGCAATGGTGCCAAGTGTCTTTGGCAGTTTTGCTTGAAGGGACTATGATCATTTTAATAGGCAAATTTCGAAAGCGTCATCGAGGGACTATGATCATTTGAATTGTTTTGCCAAAGAAACTCGACGTGCAAGCATGGCCCATTTTGGAAGGCAACAAGCGGGATTACCCTAGGGGTTCAAGTGTGATTGTGTATTGATTTCATGTATTTGTTTTTGTATTAGGTTATCTAACGTTTGATTTTATGTACATACAAACCCTTGGTCTAACCATGGTATATTTGAAAGCGATAAATTGCGGGAATTTAAAGTCTACGCTATTACAAATAAGTATCCGGGAGTGGGGGTACAAATATTTACAAATGGGGATGAGACTTAAGGAGGATAGTGTCCAAATAATTTACAACCAAATTGAATTGCGATCAAATGTAAAAATGTATCAATGTACAAGAATAAAGGCAATGTAAAATGTACCAATGTATCAATATATTTGTGTAAGTGTAGGTGAATGTGATTTATTTACAAGGTGGAAATGTGAATTTTAATGTAATCATTAAGTATTGTCTATCTATTTTGTTTTTGTATTCTTGTATTTTTGTCTTTATGTACAAAGCAAAACAAGTTTTAATAAGATAATAGAAAAGGTGTTTTAAATTCTATTTTTTATGTATTAAAATTAATGTATTTTAATTAGTATTTTTATGCACAAAATGTTTTAGTTAAAAAAAAGAATAAAAATTGTTTTAAACTTAAGAACAATTATTTAACTCAAAAATTCTATTCCTCTATATATTTTAATTATACTAGCTAGAAATAAAGAAAGGGTGATTAAGAACCTTTTATATAAAAAAGAATGTTAGTGTATTATCTATAAACAAAGTATTAGTATATATAAAAAAAAAGGGAAATAAAGAAATAAGTGAAAAGAAATGATTGGTTTTCAAAAATATAGAAGAAACAAGCTAAGAGAAATTGATGGGTCAAGAGATTTATTTGGGCCCATCAGAATAGGCAGGTTTCATGAAAAGAGGGGGGGTGTACGCACGTTGAGATCAAATGGGCTAAGGCACCTGATGGGGCAAAGCCCAAAACGTGTTAACAACAATTGTGAGGGTTTCAACTGAGTTGTTCATTTGGGAAAATTAGGGTTAGGCATAACAACGGCGTCGTTCTTCATCTTTGTTCCTCTTCGTCCTCTCAAACCAAAGCTTGTCCGAGCAAAACCTCCGTCCAGAGCCACCGAGCGCCACCATTCATCCTCCTCCTCGCGTTTGCTCAAGCAACGATAAAAAAGGTATGACTTTTATCCCAACGCACTTTTGAGGGTTTCACGTTCGTGTATGTTTTGATTCTTATATGTTCTGGTTTTTAAGTGTTGTCGTTGTTTGCATGAGGTATGAGGAGAAGGAGTAGAAAAATACTACCTTTGTAGATATCGTGGCCTGGAGAGGAGGAGAGAGCTGGATTCGGAGACGCTTAGGGTGGCTGAACGGCGAGGGGATGGTGATGCTGTGAACCTTTTCTTCCTGGTATCTTTATTTTTTTGCCTTTTTGTTGTTGATTTGATGATGATGCCTGGAAATCTGAAAATACTTAGCACGACCTTCCTTTTCCTCTTCTCTTTTGATTGCTTCTATTGCCTTTGGAATAGCTTGCTTGTATGCTTATTCTGAGTTGTGATATTGGTAGCCCAATGATGAGGATACTCTGAGGGCTTGTGTTGGTTCGAATGTTTTTGACTTTAAGTTGCCTCTGAGACACTTGATATGCTGGTTATTACCTTGTATGCTTGTATGCTGACATTGATGCTTGCCTCTGTATGTTAACCCAGTGATGACAACATTCTGAGGGTTTAGAGTTTTGGTTGGATTTTGTTGATATGTTTGGTTGCCTCGATGATGAACTCTTTGAGTTCTGAGAGCTTGGGCTTCAGTTTGAGGCTTGGATAGATTAATCTTGAGGGGTTTGAGGGCTTAGACAGGTTGATGCTTAGGCTTGCAAGCTTGGTATGAATTTGAGTTGTTTGCTTTGGGTTTAGGTTTGCTGTGCTGAAAAATAGGTTACAGGCTTGAAGCCTTGAGGCTTGGCTTGCTGTTTGTTTATTTGTTTTGGGTTTTGTTTCAGTGTAAGGCAGGCTTGGTTTGCTGTTTGTAATCTTGAACACAGGTTGATGTTTTAGGCCTTTTGTGAGAGGCAGGTTATGGCTTATGCAGCTTAGAGGCTGGTTGGATTTGGTTTGATGCTTCAGGCTTTAGAGGCTTTTGGTCTTAGACAGGCACGAGGCTTTTAGGCTTGATGACAGTTTACAGTTTTTTGGTGTTTTGGTTTCAGGTTAGGCTTCATGTTTAAGCTTCAAGGTTTGGCCTTGTTATGCTTCTTGTTTGGAGGCTGAATTGTGTTTCAAAAATGTTACAGTTTTGTAGCTTTTCTTTTTGTGATATCTCTCTCCTTCTTTTCTACTGTGTTGATAACAGTTTGTTTTATATATTTTTTCTTCAAGCCTAAGCCTGTAAGCCTCCTTTTCTTCTTCTCTTTTCTCTCTCTCTCCAGATTTTAAGCATATTAAATATTGCTTAGATGTACTTATGTTCTGAAAAGGTAGCTGGACTTTGGAAAGTGATGATATCTTTTGAATATGCTTGCACTTGTGGATCTCCTCTGCATACTTCTATCTCCTTTTTACAGATTTTCTGCATCTTTGTGATAGCCCTTTTGATAGCCTTTGTACCTTTGACAGATTTGGACAGTTTGCTGTCCAATTTGGACTTTGTTGATCTGGTTAGGCAATTCAGTTTGCCTTTGTACTTATACATGCTGTTAGGAATTTTTGAAATGGGAAAATTGTTGACAATGCAATATGTTTGACAAATTTGAATTTGTGCAATTATAACTTTTGTGCATTTCATACTTTTTGCAAGCATTTTTATCCCTCTTTGTGAACCGGGAGAAATCTCGTGATTTGCAGAGAGGGCAAACTGATTCCGGCCAGTTGCTTTTAATGATGAATCCATTTTTTTATCTGATTGTCTTTTTTAATTTTTTCTGCTTTTGACTTCTTCTTTTCTTTTTGCAGATAAAAATCAAATGGAGAGGAGTAGCAGTAGAAGCTGAAGATTTGAAGACTTTTAGGACATAGCTTTGTTTCCATTTTAATTATTTGTAATAGTATTAATGTAAATAACTGTAAATAAATTTACAGTATTTAAATAATATCTGTAACAAACAATTCAAAATAAATAAACATCCCTCTTTTTATCAGTTAATTCTTCTTCCAATTCATTGTTCATTTAATTATTTATAATTCTTAAAATTATAATAACTGGAAATAAATCCCAATCATTTTAACTCAGAATAATAAATAATCAATAAACGTCCAGAATCTTGAATAATCAGAGTACTGCACAGCTAAACAACACACGTCCACATGTCCCTTTTTTATTTGATCAAATTCAAACACTACAGATTCTCAATTTAAGTACCTCAACTTTTATCTCATCTCAAATCAAATGCCTTAGCCTTTACTGATTAAACAAAATACTGCAAGTTCTTGATTTAAATGCCTCAATCCAAATCTCAGAGTAAACCGAAAAGAACTGTAGGATTAATTCTTTTTGCGCGCACAAACCCTAGTTCTTGATTAAATGTCAAAGAAACGTCCGCCTGGTCAAAACCTGAGCCAACTCAACCAAACCTTAGCAATCTGCCTGAACTGCTTTAAAATCAATGAAAACCCTAATTTTGTCTGACTGATAAGAAAAGTCTGTTTGACTGATTCTTACGCCAATCTGAAAAAATCAGGAAAAGCCCGAAGCTGTGATTTCTTGTGGAAAAATACGAGGGCAAATTTTGGGGTACAACAGCGGTCTAGGAAAAAATTAAGGATTAAAAGCGTATGACTATGTACCATGGAATCAACACAGTCAATTTATCACCAAGGTCAAGTTCAAATGGTCCAAGATCAATCCAATCAACTTCTATCAACGACAAGGGACATTCGAAGACATTGGGGGAAATAGTAGATTTGGAAGGCAATGAGATCGTTTCACATGGCTATTTGTTTTTACTCTCAATTTTGTTTTCCTTCCGGCGATTTCCTCTTACTAGGATCTCCATCTCTCTGTATAAAAACGGTCATTCATGGGCAAAATATCAATACAGATATACTTTGAAGTGCAAAATTTATGTCTTTGTTTTGAATGCAAATTTGTCCAATGACTAAAATTGAATGAACATATGCATATGAACATAATTAAAACTGTTTGACACATATGACCTAAGTAGTAACAGACACCTCTTTAATAAATAGGGAATACCCTCACAGAGTTATTCCATTAACATCTTCCTCGACAAAGTTACTCACAAAGTCTCTTTGCATAGGATAATCCCTAACCAGAGTCTCAATCTCTTGGCAGCTGTCTCTCCAGCTAAGTCGATTTTTACAAGTTGAAGCCTCGTGGATCTCTTCCTAAAAGAAATTCACCTCCTCAACAGGGTTTATTTCCCCAACAGGTTTTATTTCCCTAACAACCATCGAGGAACCACAAAATTCCCCAGCCAAGTACATCCTCCACAATCAAGTTTGTATTCCCCCGACATAGTCTATCTTCTCCAACAAACGACGAGATAGCATAACTCCCCAGCCGAGTTAAAATTTCCCCAGCATACAACAATCAAGACACCACAAAATTCCCCAACTGAGCCTGTCTTCCCCAGCTGAGTATATCTTCCCCAGCCAAGGCTATTATCCCCAAATGAAGTCTATCCTCCCCAGTTGAGTGTATCCTCCCCAAGCTGAGTCTGTCCTACCCGACTGAGTCCATACTCTCCAGTTTGAATTTTCCTTTCAGATTATTGCAAATTGTAGGTCCACAACCCCTGATCCCCAGTAAAGCCGTAAGAAAAGCCTTTACTATTTCCAAAAAGATACTTTGAAGCCTGGACCCGACCAGATATTAGCACAATTTTCAAGTTATTACTGAAACTTGGACCTGACCAGATAATAGTTTGAGTATATGAAACTTGGACCCGACCAGATAACAGTCGATCTCAATTTCAAGATACTATGAAACCTGGACCCGACCAGATAATAGTATAACTTTTCAAAGATATAGAAGAACCTGGACTCAACCCGACCAAGGTTTAACTTCTTTTCCCCATTATAGTTTGCCTCAGCCCCAACAAATTACCGTGAAACCTGGATCCGACCAGATATCAGTTTTCAATTTAATCTTTTCAAGCAAGTTGTTGTGAAGCCTGGATATGACCAGATAGCAATCACCCTCAGATATTCGTTGTGAAACCTGGAAATCGACCAGATAAAAACTAAATCCACAAATAGTTTATTGTGAAACCTGGACCCGACCAGATAGCAATTGACCTTATCAACCTCAGAAATCTGCAAAGCCTGGACCCGACCAGATGACAGTTTTTCAAACAGTTTATTATGAAACCTGGACCCGACCAGATAGCAATTGACCTCATCAACCTCAGAAATCTGCAAAGCCTGGACCCGACCAGATGACAATTTTTAAACAGTTTATTGTGAAACCTATAACCCGTCCAGATAATAATTAACTATGATCTCCAGAGAGACACTATGAAGCCTGGACTCGACCATATAATAGTACAACTTTCCAAAAAATCATAAAACCTGGACCCGACCAGATAGTAGTTACCACTTCAAGTTACTGCGAAGCCTGGATCCGACCAGATAACATTTAACTTTCGTATCCTCAGCAAGTTATTGTGAAGCCTGGATCCGACCAGATAACTATTCAATTTCAAGAAATTTTCTGCAAAGCCTGGAATCCGACCAGATAACAGTTAATTCGTATCTTCCCCCAGTAAGTTGCCACGAAGCCTGGATCAGACCAGATAGCAGTTGACTACTTCATCCTCAACAAATTATGAAGTCTGGATCCGACCAGATAACAACTGAAATTCAAGAGATATTCCCCAGCGAAAGCATCCTTTCAACAAAGTTTGAAGATATGCATATTCTTCATCCCCAACGGCAATTAGGGATTCAACCCTCCAGAATTTCCTCAGCAGCAGTCGGGGATTTATTTTCCCGGACAAAAACATACATCTCGCGTTCATACATCATAGCATGTACATACCATATGCATTTAACATAATACCACATCTGGTGAACATCATGCATACATCTGCATTTTACTAACTCTTTTTCTCACAGGTAAAACATCAAGTTTTAGTATAAACCAACAAGAGATTTGTGCTGATACTTCTTGCAGTGTTTATCAACTTTCCTCCAAATGGCATCTATAAGCCCATTCACCATGCTATGTAAACAATGGAAAGATATCTCACAAAAAGGGTAGGAACTAAAGTGATTCACAAATGAACAAGTATACAAAAGAATGAATGGCATAAAAATTGTAAAAAGTCTAAGTATCATGAATATGCTAAAGTATAGAAAGCGATAAACACATACCTCGAACGTGTACAAAACTTTAACAAAATCATTACCATGCATTCGCAAGTCGAAACGATCAAACTTGACAAATCACCTCAATATTCTACAAGTTACTGGACAAAAACTTGAGTCCAAACACCAACAAAAGAATTATAAAAATAATACTCCTACAAAATTTCAATGTACAAAATTTACAATATATACAATGAAGAAAACTCCTCAAGCTAAACACGACAAGCTTTCGGAAAACACAAATTACATAACAAAACAAATACAAATAACGATATGAAAATTGGGTGAAAATGAATTAACAAGTTGAAAAGTAAAAATTTGAGAATTTAAAAACTAATTCGAGTTCAACTTGTTAAAACACAAGTCAACACATAACAAAAATGAATACAAATAAACATTCTTGTTTTACGTCGTAAGCTCGACGCCTTTATTGTGTGAGCTAGTAACTTCCCCTTGTCATGCCATGGTATGGTCACACCGCGTAAACCTAAAGAAAGTGTCCTAACAATCACACAACAAACGTTACGATAACGAGACAATTCACAACAATACGTGAAATCACATATACGCACAAATATCATATACAAGTTAATGTACAATTTCTATACAACATATACATTAATTACAAAACTCAAAAGCAAAAGAATTATCGCAATGCGAAATCAATAAAACTAATCCCCGCAACAGCGCCATTTTGTTGGAGTGGTGTAGCGGCAAGCAACAAAAGTTTTGGAAATATTTATTCGGGAATTTATCGTGTCCACAGAGATTGGTTATTGAATTGTCGTTCGACAAATCATTTGTTAATGAGTTTGGGGATAAATGGTTTTGTAAAGAAAATTTTATCAACAGAAAATAAATGTAAATAAAAGTAAAAACTAAGGAAGAACTTATCAAGCATGCATATAATCTACTCATCACAAACTTAAATATATCGACCAGTTACATTCAACCTAACAATACTCATCAATGCCACTATGTATCACTCACAACCTAAGTAATTTCAAACCCAAATTGAGAGACCGACTGTATCACCAAGGAAATGATCTCTCTACCTCCTCAACAACAAAGAAGACAACCATGTAATCACACTGACGATCTTTCAGCATAGCACAACCACACAGAGGCATTAAGCTCTGATACCCAAGTAGATATCAGCTCTAAATCTATCTCTAGAGTTAAGAAACTAACAAATAATCATCCTAGATAAGAATCTAAGCAGTATATGTCTATAACAACTCAAATCCCTAGCACAAAGTAAAAATCCAAGACAATAATCCACAAAGATTTATGAAGAAAGTTTTATATAACGCCATGGGCGATAAATATATATAAGTTCAAAGTAAAATACATGTACAAAACCCAACAAAAGAGAAATACATAGAGAGGAGAAGAGATAAACCATAAATCTTCCAATTTGTTAGCACCGGTCAATGAGAGATCCACCTCCAATCATCCATAAGCAAGCCCTAGTGATGTTATCTAAGCTAATCCACTACAAAAATGAGGTGGATGGAGTTGAGAGAAAAAAAATCTCTCCCAAAACCAACACCTAACAAATGAAACAAAAAGGAAAATATAAAGAAAATATGATCCGTGAGAATCACCCAGTGAAATAAAGCATCACCCGACGAAAGCTCTTATTCACTTGGTCCAGAATAAGCCACGTCCTCAACTAATAAAAAATATCCTCCATCACCCGGCGACCATAATTCATCGCCCGGAGACACTCCTTATTTTTGTCTGGTGACGCAGCAATGAAGCAAGGTAGGGACTTCAACAAAATTGTCTTCAAATTTCTGCCCGACGAGGCTCCCCTTTCGCCCGGCGATCCATGACAGGAAAGCAACTTTTGTTACTTTTTCTGCATAACTTATTATGGCTCAAATCTTGGCCTTATTCCTTTATTGATCCAAAAATGCATCTTGGAGCTTTATTCCTCATTGCTCCAACAATGCTCAAATACCTACAAAACTATCAAACGATACACTTTATACAAGAAAATGCATTATACACAAACTAAATGTATTTACACAAAAGTAGGGCTATTCAAAAATATTAACAAACAAAAAGTCGATAAGTGCAACAAAACTTATATACAAAAATAGTTATAATTTTCACTTATCGGTTACACCACTTAAAGTACCAGAACCCCATACAAAAATATTAGAGTCACTAACCGGTCTCCTTACTATGAGTATGTACGAATAACGAGCTTAAAGTGATTGCGCCTGAATGAAATAGGATGAGAAATGGGATAAGTAAGTTAGGCCTAAGCATAATGACATGATTGAGATTGGTTTGTATAGGAGAGAGACTTATGCTGACAAAAATGTGGAATGTGTTACTACGACGCTCTTGTTTTTTGTGATTTAGTACCTATGATATAACTTTGTCCAAAGAAAAGTCTTCGAGCCCGAAGTAGCTATTTATTGTCATTGTTTACTTTCATTTCACTCGAGGACAAGCAATGGTTCAAGTGTGGGAGAGTTTGATGACACCAAATTACACCGTTTATTTAACTCGATTTGTGCATGTTTTATTGTCATTTTTTATATTTCCACCTTTATGTTGATATTTGTGTTTGTTTCAGGTATTTTTCTGTTTTAGAGTCATGTGCGAAGAAACAAAGCAAAACAAACGAGAAACTGAAGAAAATGGAGCATTTTGCACTCAAGGTAACCACCATGGTGTTCACCATATAGGTGGCCATGAGTGGCCCACATCTCAACTGTCAGAAGACCAAGTCTTTCCAATTTTGAGAGCATGGAGTTTGCCATGGAGGTGTGGAGGTTACCACACGTTAAAGTTCACTGCAGTTGAATTGGGCCTTGGCTTGGTCTTACACTTCCTCCTTTTTCTCCTATTCTTCCTTACACGAATTCAGCAGTTTCAACCACCCTTTTAGTGTTTTATTTTCATTATAAATATGTCTTTTAGTTTTTCTTTTTGGTATCCAAGCTTAGTTATAAACTTAAGCCATATACTGTCAAATTTGTAAGCGATTAACTCTTCATATCATAGGGTTATCGCATTGTTGATCGAGTTTGGAGCACTTTTATTCGAAGCTTAATCTTGCCATCATTTTACTTCCCACATTCAAGTTTCAACAGTTTTACTTCCTATACCTGATTAAAGTCTCTTTGTAGTAGGTTTTTATTTAATTACATTGTATTTATTTTATCGTCTCTTTTATTTACTCGCACACTCTTCTTCTACCTTTCTTTTAATTTCATATTTAAAGCTTATTTTACTATTTTTGTTTTGTTCTATCACATGATCGAATCAATCATTTTGGTTTATGTTATAATCATGTATGGTTAAATTTATAAGTGTTAGAATGTGAGGATCATCGATTCGATGGTACTATGAATAGTTGTTCTTTGAGAAATACTATTGGGATTGTTTTGTGTTGTACCCCAAAATTTTCTTTCTAATTTCTCAAGGATACCCTCACAAGATCTTCTATGACGTCAAGTTTGCAACACTGATACATCAATTTAGTCCTGGAATTGGCACAAGGGCAAAATGGTCAATTGCATATTGGAAAGTCAAACTTTGACTTTTTGGTCAACATTACATTCCAAAGATCAAATTTCATCAAGACATTCAAGAATATCAAGCTTGATCATCAAGAAATCAAGAAAGTCAAAAGTCAATTTGAAAATTCAAGATTTCCAAGACTTCGAAATTTCCTAAGTGTTTTTTATACATGATAATTTCATCACTTCATGCCATTCTTTCATCATGATGCAAGACGATTCAAAAGAAGCTTTCAACGTGAAAGTTGTAGGTCTCCATGATATCTACAACATTTCTTTACACAACTTCTCCTAAATATGCTTGGATCTCAAGTTATAAATTCATGAAGTCATGACGTTTTCATTTAACACTTAGAGAAATTTTCAACAGATTTTGTTCAGGATTTTATCCCAACTTCTTGGCATTTTTTCACATAGTTACAAGATGATTTTGTCAAAGTACTGAACATGAAAGTTGTAGAGGGTGTTTCAAGCTTTCCAAAACATACAAGAGAATGAATTTATCATATTTGAGCTAAGAGACTCAAGGGGTTGAAGTTGGGCATCCCTCCTTGAATTGCAAGTCATTCTATTGAAGAACACATAACAAAACTCTCATGATTTGCTGAATAATCTTATGTTGCAGGCTTCTTTTCTTGCAAATCTCTATATAATTTAATGTTTACACAAGATCTTGAGCTATTACCCAAGTGTTTAAACCATTGTCCAAAAGATCTTTCCATTTATGGCATAAAGGCACCATTGCTATTCTTGAAAAGAAAGCTTTTTGTACAAAGTTTGTCTTGAGCCCATACCTTGCTGGTTGTTGATTATACTCCACCAAAAATTATGGGAAGTAGCTCCTCAATACTAGAAACTTTGGTACTTCATCTTGGGACTATGGAGTACTTGACTTAGTTTGATCTTTGTAATCTAACCAAACTATAACATGCTATTTTAAAAAACCTAATCAGCTCATATTCACAAACCCTTTGCCTATAAATAGAAGAAGCATTTGCAAGAGAAAGAGGTTAGAAAAATTTAGTGAGAGGTTAGAAAAAATAGATAGAAAAGCCAGAAGTTTTGTTGTAAGCTATCCATCAAGATCCCATACTCTCCAAAAAGCCATAACTGTCCAAAAAAAGCTTCCACTCTTGAGTTTTAAAGTCCAAATATTTGGTACTCTCACACCTTGCAAGCTATGTCCAAACATCTAAGCACCTCACATATATCACCTATAAAATTTTCAAACTCAAGAACAAGCTTCTACAACACCTCTGTTTTCTTTTCCAAGTTCAAGAGCAATCAAGACAACAACTCAAGCTCAGAGTATAAGACCCAGCTCCAAGGTAAGTTTCTTGACTTTAGTTCTTCATTTCAAGCATCATTAGTAATTCATTTTTTGAAGACAACGTGTAATGACCATTGTCCTTGAAACTAACCTTTTGTTTATCTTCCATTATTTTCATTATGTGTTGAGAACTAACCCATGTATACAGCAAAACAATGTTGAAGTGAAAAAAATAAAAGTATGAGTCGACACATAGCCTTATGAGTCCATACATACTGCTTTACAGACCCAAAACAGAAGGAAAAAGAGTGTATGAGTCGACACAAAACACGTATGAGTTGACACATGCAGTGTATGAGTCGACACATACCATTATGTATCGACCCATACTGATTTGATTTGGCAATACAGGGGCAAGGAAGGTTATGTGTCGATGCATAGGAGCTTGTGTCGACACATAATAGTTCAAAATGCAATTTTTCCTTCTTTTTACACTATTTTACATTTTCTTCATTGTTATTCGATATGGTTGTAATATTTAAGTTCCTATTTCATCCCCATTTGTAAATTGTACCCCCATCCCCTAAACAATGTAATAGCGTAGGACTTTATTTTCCACAATTTGACGCTTTCAAATACAAATGCTAGTAATTAGGGTTTTGTATGGAAAGACTAAAACCAATCAATAGAAAACCCTAATAAAAGACAAAAAAATGCATGTAAATCAATACACTTGCACACAAACACCCCAAGGGTAAATCCACTTGGTTTCCTTACAAAAATGACCATATTACGCATGTGGGGTATCTTAGCAAAGACGAGCGAAATACAAGATCATAGCCCTTCGATGACGCTATCTATGTTTCCTTTCAAAATGATCTTAGTCCCTAAATAAAAATGCTAAGATACCTTGCAATATTGCTAATCATTGTTAAACGATGATCCACGCCCGTCCCTCTTACATCCAAAGATAGGGCTTCTTACCAAAGCAATGGTAAGATAGCAATATCAAAGGAAAGAAAGAAATGAACTAAGACTTTTGAGTAGGTAGATTGTTCCTAGTTGCTTGCTAAATTTCAAATCAAACACTATTTCTTATTTTCAAAACAAACACCAACACTTTCAAAAACACTTTCAAAACATCTTCCAAAATTGAAACATTTTCAAAAGATCAACACTTTGTATACGTTCTTACGAACGAAAACTATTACAAAGTTTTCCTAAACAAATGGCCTCTTTTCAAAAATACTTATCAAAAACCACACAAAGCACATGTTCAAACAAAAGCAAGTGATCTAGAAAGTAACTAAGAGCCCATGGAAAACCATGGATGAAAAGGGTACTAATACCTTCCCTTTTCATAATCTACCCCCCGAACTCAAGAAACAATCTCAAAGGTCTTTCCTGTGCTTTTTCACCTTTCCTTTTGGATAAAAGAAAAGTCGGTGGCGACTCTTGCTAAACCGCAACATTTGCGATGAAACGCAAAACATCCCAAGTCAGTTCTCCCACCGTATCACATTTTGGTATTAATCACAACTTTTTCAAAACATAACTTTTTCGGTTATTATGAAAGTAGAACCACTTATATCCGGGTAAGATCGAAAGTCGTCCAATATAAAAAATTAAGGTTTTTCAGTTTTAATTGATAAAAACCGTGAAAGCTATTTGTTAATTAATTAGGAAGATTAGTATTTTAATAAAGTATTTTTGAACCTATTTTCGGACGGGTTTGTAAGTTTAAGGTACGGTTGGTCGAGCGAACACCGGGAACCCTTTAAAGTATTATTTTCCAATTAAAACAACTTTTCATCTTAGTAAAAGAGTTTAATTTCTTAAAATAGGTTTTACTACTTTAACGCAAACAACGCCTACCACTGTGACAGTAGACAATATAATTTAGAGAGTAAAGTTAGGTCCTGAATATGAAAAAGCGATTGTTCCTGTTGAATTAATTCTTTTCAAAGTGGAAAGTGTTGTCCCATAGAAATTTGATTTATGAACAACAAGAGTATCAATGAATTGATGAGATCCATATTCCAACATCACATTTCTGAATTTAATTCAAGTCTTTTATTTAATTTATTCACACAACTTCAACCTTATTTTATTAGCCATAGGTAAACACCATAGAGATAGCAAACAATAGTTTGATTATTAGGTCTCTGTGGGCTCGACATTCTTTAGATTAATCTGATACTTTTCGTGCACTTGCAAAATTACACCCCATCAAGCAAATCCAAACACAAGAGGGGGGAGATGTGAATTATGATATTCAAATTTTAGAAAACGTTTTTTATAAACACTTTGATATGAAATTAATTAATGTTAGAAGAAAGAAACAAACAAAGATAAAACTATAAAATAATAGAAGTTTGAATATACAGAGAAATTAGTAGCGAGAAAAATAAATGAAAAAAATAAAAGAGATAAAAATAGAAAGATCACTCTAGAGATTATCCTGGTTTGACCTTAAACTACATGACCTACTCCAATTTTCAAGATTTTCCTCTTAATATTTCCACTAAAAACAAACTTGAGCTTTTGCACAAGTTCAACCTAACAACCTTTCATAAACAACTTAAGCTTTTGTGCAAGTTCAACCTGACAACCTTTCACAAACAACTTGAGCTTTTGCATAAGATTAATCCGACAACCTTACACAAGTGACCTTGAGCTTTTACACAAGATCAACACAAAAAACTTTAAACAAACCATCTAGAGTCGTTACATAGGTTTATCTCAATAACCTTAAATCATTATTTTGTAAGTTTAGCTTGCAACCTTCAAATATATTACAAAAATATCAAAAGAGAACTATACTTTTGAATAAACAATTACAATACAACACCAACACTGCTCTCAAATGAAACTTCTCACTCTCTCAACATCAAGACAAATCTAGTCAAAAAGAATTTTATAGGAGAGGAGTTTTATTCACAAAACTGTTGAATTTTGAAATGAAGAGAACCCTCATTTATATAGAAAAAAAATCTTTCTAAAAAAGAAAATAATTATTGGATTTTTTTAACCTTTTAATTGATTAAATACATGTCTTAATCGATTTTCTTAAGCTAAAAAGGAAACTTTGAATTTTGGCGTCACTTAATTGATTATAAGCCTCCTTAATTGATTAGGATGCGTCACATATTGTGTTAACCAATTAGAATATGGGGTAAATCGATTAACCCATGTATTTTTCCTTCTTAATTGGTCAAACAAGCTTCTTAGTTGTTTAAGCACTTTCTCAGATTGGTTTTAATAAGTTTTATCAAAATGAAGAGAGGTTTGAAATAATGTGTGTGTGTGTGTGTGTATGTGTGTGTGCGCGCGCGTATTGTCCTATTATATTAAGACTCACTCTTTCTTCATTTATAATTAAATTATGATAAACAATATAAAACACTAAATGCGTGTTTAATTGGGTGAGCTTTCATAACTTCAAGTTCACATCTTCACAACTCAAGTTCTTTTTCTTGATTTAACTTTGTCTATAACTTGGTTTAAACTTTATATAGCAGTTTCAACTAAAACTTGAGACACTTTATCTCGTGCTTGCTTCTTTATTGATGATACTTTAGATATTATTTCATATTCAATTAGCATTATGAAAACTATTGAAAAAAATCACTTGCACAACACATTGAATCACACATTAGATCGTACATCTTTTTTTTTATATATCTAGATAGTAAATATGAGAATAAACTGAATATAGAAGAAATAATCTTCTTCTTTCTTTTTTAGGTAGGATTTGTGCGAGAAGAAAGTTTACGCACGATTTTAATTGAGAGAAAAAGTGAGAAATTATGTTTTCGACCCTGACTCTCTCATTCCTTTTTCTTTTTGTTACTTTGAAAGTAAGGGGTTCGACTTAGGCATATAGAAAGGAAAAATCAAAAATTTTGAATAATACTTTTGATAAAAATATAAGTACAATTTATTTTATACCTTACATTTTGATAAATAAAAAATGGACAAATATATAATGGAAAAATAATAAGAAAATGAATAAGTTAAAAAAACTAACGAGAAAAGATTCTAAAGCGAACAAATTCTAACAAGATTGAAAAATATTTTTTTGTTTCTTGAAGTATCAGGTGCAAAAGAAATATTTTTTTGTTTCTCGAAGTATCAGGTACAAAAGAATTAATCGAAACTTTTTTATTCTTTTTATTATAAGACAGGATTGGATCCATATACGTTCGATAAAAGTAATAATATTTTCATAAAAGAATAATGAAAAAGAAAAATACTTAATTGAAACATGAAAACATAACTATCTGAAATAGTTCTCATACATGTTGTTGTAAGGAAAAAAATAGTAGTAACCAAAATAATTTGTACACAGATAATATAACAGAATAAGGCGAGAAAAAACGAAGGTTTATTTACCCAGTTCGATCAAACTATCTACTCTTGAGGAGAGAGAAGCTCTCCAATTCACTATACTCATAAAGTTGTTACAAGAGATTACAAATGATTTGCAAGAAAATAACCTTTGCCTTCAGGTTCCCAAGAACAATCCTGAAGGCGTTCAAAAATTAGCCCTATTTTATACCCAAGTGTTACCCAACCTCTTCAACCTTTAATATATGAATAACTCAAACCCTAGGTGTAATCAAGTGTTTCCATATTTACTTTGTTTATTTGTTTGACTTGTGTGCTTTACATTATGGTTCTTTATTTGGGTTTAAATCCTCTACCCGGATTTGGGATACCTTGTAGGTAAGTAGCAATACGTTGTGGAAACTGTGTGGGGTATACCGACATGGTCTAAGCAATAGCTACGTCAGTGTGACATATTTGTGGGTACCGGTAGCCCTTGAGTAGTCAAGGAGAATACGGGGCCGCTGAGTGATTTCATAAAGCACTAACTGACTTTAGAACCTTTACTAGACCAACTTGGGCTTTAGGACGTAGTGAGATGACTGACTTTGGTGCAGTTCGAAGTTGGTAGATACTCGATACTACACTCATTGAGGTTTTGTATTTTGGGATATTTCGGTCGCCATTAAAGAGGCTTGTGCTGAAACAATGCCCGAGAAAACAAACCAGTGATATTGATCTCCTTAGAACCCGATTACTATTTCTAGGACAGGTTTGAGCCAACTAAACTTCAAGAGGGTACTTACCTATGAGACTCCATGCAAGCCTAAACCTAGGGACTTGTTTTCTTTGTTTGTATATATATATACTTGTACATAACATCATAAACATCATAATATCATACTCATATTCACTAACCATTTCAAGGATCTTAGGATTTATCTTTGTTCTGTTTTGTAGGACATGGATTATATTCGCGGGAAAACCAGTCAAGTCAATCTCGTAAGGATCCCTCTGCAACTTAAAGAGCTAGCATCAAGGATTCCTAAAAATTATCCATTTACCGAAAGACACGGTCGCCTACTAAACTTGGTTACCTCCAACATTGATGAAGACATGATGAAGGTGCTCTTCCAGTTCTTTGATCCTCTACACCATTGCTTCACTTTTCCCGATTATCAACTTGTGCCAACTTTGGAGGAACTCTCCCAACTCTTGAGAATTCCTATTCTCAATCAACTACCCTTCAACGGTACGGAAAGAGATCCAAAACCATAAGAGATTGCTCAAGTCCTACACTTGCAACCATCTGATAGCCAAAGTATACTAGTACATGAAATGTAACTACCGTAAGGATCATATACTCATATAAAAGCCAAAGTGTATATTTATATTCAATAACAAATAAGATCACATTAATTATTATGGTATCATGAAAAATCTAATGGAGAGTAAGTTTTTGATTCTTTATTCTCTTCCAAGTTTAACTTTGAAGCTTGATTATTCTTTTAATCTCTAGATTTTCCCTCATTGATATGTATCTGCAACAACAAAATTGTTAATAATTGTTTTCTTCTTCACACATGTTCTTCATTTGTAGAACCATCGTTCATCTTGAGTTCATCTTTTTCTATCAACAATGGTTCCACAATCATCTCAAATTTAAACATTCAAACCTCAAATTGAATCAGTGTTCTAAATTCATGCAAGTGATGGTCCAAATTCTATGTTTGTCCACAGAAAACAATGGAAACAATTATGCAACATGGAGTATATCTATGCGTAGAGCTCTTGGATCTAAAACAAATTGCCAATCATTGATGGCTCCATTAAAATTCCATATTATGAAGAGAACAATCGTGCAACGTGGCAGAAATGTAATTATTGGTTCATTATTGGCTCATAAATTATGCTTTTGATCCTATAATACAAACCATAAATGTTTCATGAAAGATCCATAGATGTGTGGAATGATCTTAAGGAAAGTTTCTCCAAGATTGATTGTGGTCATGTCCTTTACACTTTAATTTCAACTTAATAATTTCAAATAAGGATCAAGAACCATTCTTGATTACTTTATTGAAATGAAGACTCTTTTGGATGAGATAACTTCAAATCGGAAAATTCCATCATGTATTTGTCCTCACCCATGCAAATGTGAAGCAATGAGATGTGTAAGAAATTACATACTTGAGGACTAAGTTATTCAGTTTCTAACTCGTTCAAAATGATCAATTTTCATCTGTAAAGACATAAATATTATTGACGGAGTCCTTACCATCAATCAACAAATTTTAATCATTAGTTGCTTAAGTATAGAGCAACTTTATTCCTATAATTGTCATTGAGAAATACAACATATTAGCTAATGCTTGTGATCTAAATAAGGTATATGGTTGCGGGGAAGGTTTCAATAATGGTTGTAATGGAAATAATAATTTGATGGATTGCACTTATTGTAATAGATATCGCCATGATGTTGAGTTTTGTTATCATAAACAATGTCATCCTCAAGTGAACACGCCTACATCACGTTCTAATACATATAGTAGCAAGACTATGTATGACTATTACAATATGGCTATCATTCCTAACACAATTAGCCAAGATATTTTTATTTCTATTCTTACTCAAAATAAACATGGTCGACTTGTATTCTTGCTCTAACAAGCAAATTTGATGCCTTAAGCTAATCATGAAATTAGTTCAATTTCTAATAAGCCTACTGTTGTACCCCAAAATTTGCCCTCTCACTTATCAAGAATTTGCTCACAAGATCTCCTTGGGCTCAAGACAACACTAGGCTTTGATCAGCTCAAGACACCTCCTTAGGCACTGATGAACAAAATTAGGGTTTGAGTTTGCACAAGGATTTTTGAACTATCAATGCTTCATATGACTTTCATGGACCATTATGGATCCCCAATATTACTCATGTCAAGTTTCAAGCCTTGGATCACACTTTTGATTAGTCAATTGAACAGTTGACCTAAAAATCAGCTATATTGGGGAAAAAGTCAACTATGGACAATTTACAGTCAAACTTCATAATTTTTATCCACGTCAACATTTTAAACTCATATTTATCATATTATCAAGTTTGGACCATAATTCCTCAAGAAATTTGATCAAATCTCCAAAAGGGCAAAATGGTCAAAATTAGTGTTTTGATTGGGAAAGGGCAATTTCTGATTTTTGACCTAGGAAATGGTAAATTGGTTTAAGGCATGATATCAAGAGTCCAATTGCATAATTATGACCTAATTACATGATTCAAAACACTGCAAATCCATTGGATTGACAGATGAATTTTGCAGTCAACTGATCAAAAGTCAATTGTACACTGAAAAGTCAAACTTTGACTTTTTGGTCAAATTCAAGTGCCAAAGATCACAATGCATCAAAACATGTCAAAATATGAAACTTATTCATCAAGAAATTAAAAAATCAAGACTTCATTTTCAAAAGTCAAAATTTCAAAACATAGAAATTTTTCTAAGTCTTGGAAATTTCATGTCTTTTCATAAATTTGAGCCAACTTTTCACCATGATGCAAGATGATTCAAGAGAAACTTCCAACATGAAAGTTGTAGATCTCCATGAAATCTACAACTTTTCTTCACACAACTTCTTCCAAAAGTTCTTAGATCTCAAGTTATAATTTCAAGAACATAGGGTCATGAAACTAAACACTTAGTGAAATTTTGCCCTAATTTGGTCAGGATTTCGACCAAACTTCATGGAACTTTTTCATATAGTTACAAGGTGAATCTTCAAAAACAATTCAAATATGGGTTGTAGAGCACATTGTAAGCTTTCCAAAATGTCCAAGAACTCCTTGAGATCATTCTTGAGTAGGGATAATCGAAGAGATGAAATTAGGGTTTTGTCACTTGAATTACAAGTCATTTTGGATGAACACATGAACCAAATCAATGTTAGGCTGCATAATATTTTCTTTGCAGGCCTCAAACTTGTTTGTCACTCCATAATTAATGGATTACACAAACATTTGAGCTATAATCCAAGTGATTTAAGCTTTATCCAATTCACATTGCCATTTTGGGAAGAAAGTTAACAATATCATTCTTGAAAAGTAAGCTTTATGCATAAAGGCCATTCTTGAGCCTCTAAATTGTTCCCTCTGATCACACTCCATCCACAAAGTCAGAAGCAAGTGTGTTTAAAGCATAACCACTCTATCTTAGCAAGTACACAAGACTTTGAAACTTGTTTTGTCAAAAAATCACATGTTTAGCTTAAGGATGCAAATTTGAATTCTGATCAACTAGAGCATCCCAAACTTGTTGCTTATAAATAGAATCACTATTTGTGAGCTAGGACACGAGCTTGAAGACCCTTAAACTCACTCAAACTCCCTCTAGCCAGAAATTGTCTCAAAACACCATTGTTGTGCAAATTCTGACTTTACATACCAAACTCCAAATCCCCTCATGCGTTCTTTGGCCTTTCACTTCCAAAAGATTCTAAACATAAAATACAAACCACCCAAAGTCCATTTGCTCAAATGTAACACCTCCATCATCAAGTTCCATTTTCAAAAACAGGGGTCTGCAACTTGACTTCTCCAGAGCTCCTCAGCCACTTTCAGCTCAAGCTAATCATTGCATTAGCTTCCTGGGACCTCAAGGAAGCTAACCTCATCCTTGCAGCACTTTGAATCAAGCTCATTTGCATTTCATGATTTTCAGTTTTGAGGTATTTTACTTGAACTTCTATCTCATCATTTAAGCATCATTAATGTTTATTTTGTGAAGGAAAAATGTAGACCTCATTGTCACGAAGCTGTACATATCCATAGTTTGCATTTACATGGCCTGAGCTTAGAGAATTTTAGAGTTGAAGTTTCTGAAATTTTTAGGGTTCAAATTAGGGCCAGAGAAATTCTCATTTATCTTTGACTTTTAGCTTTAGTTATTTACATGGTTAGATTCGCGAGGAAGAATGCAACAACTTTCATTTTGTCATCTTCCATTTTTGTTGAGAAATGAAGAAGTTACAAGTACACTGGATGGAGGTTGAAGATGAAGTCATCAGGACTTGATTTGCCTTACATATTTATTGTTTTGTTTATATAAATGGATGTATAGTCACCCCAGTGGTAAAGCGCGCGCCTGTTAACCTATGGGACCTGGGTTCGAGCCCTAGTGGTACCCTTTTTGTGTTTTGACATGTTTTTGCATCTTCTGACCTTTTTTTGCTGGGCACCTGGGCCTTTGGGCTTTTTTGTTGTTTGTTTTACTAGTTAACCCCCCATGTGGACTACTTGCACCCCTGGCTCAGTTTTATTTATTTTTCTTTTTATTTTTATTCATTTCATTTTTATTCTCTTAAATATTTTTCCTAATATTAAAAAATCACAAAAAAATAGATTTTCATTTTAACTTAGTTTATTTTATTTTTTTCTCACAAAAAAATATTTTATTTAACTACACATTATTTATTTTATGGACTAGTCTTGTAAATTAAATTAAAACTAGGTTAATATTTATTTTCTTTACACCCATTAAATATATTATTTTAATATAAAAAAAGGGCTAAAAAATATTTTATAAAACCTTAAATATTTTTAAGACATAAAAATATCAAAAAAACACTTTTCTCATAAACTTATTTTCTTTTATTTTAACTAATAGATTTAGGGTTTTATTAAAAAATCTTTTCTTAAACAAATTTAGGGTTTATTTCTTTTATTAATTACTTTTCTTTTAATTAATTATATTAAGACAAAATCCCTTTTTCTAAAAAATCAAACATATATCCATTTACTTCACATTTTATATTTTTTGTATACTTATTCACTTTTGCACATTGTGTCCATTTAATTCTTTGTACAATGATACTCATTCAATATGGTTGTAATAGGCTAACTAGGTTTACATTTTTGAAATTCCCATTTGTAATTTGTACACCCCTCCCCTAATGATGTAATAGCGTAGTAATTTTTATTTTCTGCAATTTATCGCTTTATATACAAATGCTAGTAATTAGGGTTTCTATGAAAAGAATAAAATCAATCAAATAGAAAAACCCTAATTCAAGACAAAAACAAGCATCAAAACAACACACTTGCACCCAAGCACCCCTAGGGTAAACTCCACTTGGTTGCCTTATACAAAATGGCCATATTACGCATGTAAGGTATCTTAGAAAAAACAAGCAAATACAAGATCATAGTCCCTCGATGACGCTATCTAAGTTGCCTTACAAATGATCTTAGTACCTAAAAAAGAATGCTAAGATACCTTGAAATATTGCTAATCATGGTTATACGATGATCCATGCCCATCCCGTTTACATCAAAAGATAGGGTTTCTTACCAAATCAATGGTAAGAAAACAATGTCAAATGAAAAGAAAATGAACAAGAAAGACATTTGAGTAGCTAGATTGCTCCTAATTACTTGCTCCATTTAAAAACAAACATCCTTGCTATTTTCAAAACAAACACATACACTTTCAAACATCTTAAAAAATTGAAAACATTTTCAAAAGATAAAACATCTTTGTATACATTCTTACGAACGAGAAT
Source organism: Vicia faba (assembly GCA_948472305.1). Taxonomy (NCBI): domain Eukaryota; kingdom Viridiplantae; phylum Streptophyta; class Magnoliopsida; order Fabales; family Fabaceae; genus Vicia; species Vicia faba. The sequence continues at coordinate 1,398,599,022 of OX451741.1, forward strand.
CATTACAAAGATTGCCTAAACAATGGCCTCTTTACAAAATACTTTCAAAAACCACACAGAGCACAATTTCAAACAAAAGCAGGTGATCTAGTAAGTAACTAAGAGCCCATGGAAAACCATGGATGAAAGGGGTGCTAATACCTTCCCTTTTCATAATCTACCCCCCGAACTCAAGAAATAATCTTAAATGTCTTTCCTGTGCTTTTTCACCTTTCCTTTTGGATAAAAGAAAAGTCGGTGGCGACTCTTGCTAACAGAAACATTTGCGATTAAACACGAAACCTTCAAGTCAGTTCTCCCACTGTATCACAGAACTGGCGACTCTGCTGGGGAAAATTCTAAAAGTGAGGTTACCTTAGGGATAAATCATATTTATTTGCTTACATTGTTTGACTTGTATGCTTTACATTATGGTTCTTTTTTTGGGTTTGAATCCTCTACCCGGATTCAGGATACATTATAGGTAAGTAGCAATATGTTGTGCAAAATGTGCAGGGTATACCGACATGGTCTAAGTAATAGCTATGTTAGTGCGACATATTTGTGGATACCAGTAGCTTTTGAGTTAATCAAAGAGAATACGGGGATGCTGAGTGATGTCATGAAGCACTAATGAACTTTTAGAATCTTTACTTGACCAACTTGTCCTTTAAGATGTAGTGAGATGACCGGCTTTGGTGCAGTCTGAAGTTGGTAGATACTCGATACTACACTCATTGAGGTTTGGTTTCTTGGGATATTTCGGTCACCATTAAAGAGGCTTGTGCTGAAACAATAACCAAGGAAACAAATCAGTGATATTGAGCTCCTTAGAACCCGGTTACTATTGCTAGGACAGGTTTAAGCCAACTAAACTTCAAGAGGGTACTTACCTATAAAACTCCATACAATCCTAAATCTAGGGACTTGTTTGCTTTTCTTGTATATGCATACTTGTACATAACATCATGAACATCATGAACATCATATACATCTAGTGACCATTTCATGGATTTTTGGGATTCATCTTTGTTCTTGTTTTGTAGGATATGGATTCACTTCGCAGGAAAACTATTCAAGCCAATCTTGTAAGGATCCCTCCATAACTCAAGGAGCTAGCTTCAAGGATTCCTGAAAACTCTCCATTTACCGAGAGACATGGTCGCCTACTCAACTTGGTCACCTCCAACACAGATAAGGACATGATGAAGGTGCTTTTTCAGTTCTTTGATCCTTTACACCATTGCTTCACATTTCCTGACTATCAACTTGTGCCTACTTTGGAAGAATTCTCCCAACTCTTGAGGATTCTCATTCTCAATCAACTACCTTTCAACGCTATGGAAAGAGACCCAAAGCCAGAAGAGATTGCTCAAGCTCTACACTTGTACTCATCTGATGTCACAACTCATTGGGAAACAAGGAGTGGTGTCAAAGGTTTCTTAGCAAAGTTCTTGTTCGAGAAAGCCCAAAGTTGTTGGAATTCTTTGGACTTGCAAGCCTTTGAGGAAATTGTTGCTTTCCTCATCTATGGGATGGTTTTGTTTCCAAATCCTTACCAAGTCATAGATGTCAACACCGTCAAAATCTTCATATCCCGTAACCTGGTGCCTACATTGCTAGGAGATATCCTACACTCTTTTCACACTCGCACAATAAGGAAAAGAGGTGTCCTTATGTGTTGCACTCCTTTCTTGGCAAGATGGTTCATTTTGCATCTTCCCCAATCTGTATTAAAAAATGAGCAAGGTTCAAGGTGGTCACAAAGGTTGATGATGCTCAAACATTTGGACATTCATTGGTGCTCCCAATCCAAAGAGAATGTTATCATTGTCGACCGTTGTGGATAATTCCCTAATGTCCATTTACTTGGCATTAGGTGAGGTATCATCTACAACCCCTGCTTATCCTTAAGACAATTTGGTTACGCCCGAAGGGATGGCCCGCACGAGATGTTGATTCAAGGTTTGGTATTTGACTACGACAACGACAATCAAGGTCTTCGCCAGAGATTTATCCGAGGTTGGAGGTGTTGAATAAGGTGGATAGCAAGACTTTGGGGCACAATAATTCCATCCCTCTTGAGCCTTACCTAAAATGGGTACGAACTCGTGCTCAGAGCCTTATGATGCCTTACCCCTTCATTCTCCCGGTAATCATTGAGCCTGTCATGGAAGGATATGTTCCATACATTATCCTACATCCTGACATGCCTACCTCTCTTGAAGATCTACAAAGGGATTGGATATAACTCAAGGGAGAGCGAGATACCTTCGAAGCCCAATTCTACACAAGCGAGAAGAAGGTTTTGGAACTCACTAGGCTGCTTCATGAGGAGCAGACTCTCAATGCCTACAACGCACCAAAGAGGATGCAAACTACCTTTTTATCTTAAAGTTTTTGTATTATTTTGCCCGAAAAGGCATTGATGTACTCAAGCTTTAACGTATTAATATAACGTGTGTTTCCTTTTTGTCTGAAACAAATTTGAATCTTTAAAATCCTTAAAATCATTACATATGCATATACCATTCATCATAACATAAGCAAGTCTTTTGCAATAAGTCTCCTCATATCTCTACTGTTTATTTCAGTAAGATGGATCTCGAGAAAACAGTGAAGGACCTCCAAGCTCAAAATACACAGTTTCAAAAATTGCTCTTAACCCTAGCCAAAGGACAAGAAGAGTTGAAGACTTTGCTAGCTGAGGAGAAGAAAAAGAAGACAAAGAAGGTAACCGTAGTCCTAAACATGGGAAGAAGATTTCATGGGAAGACAAGAAGGACCCTAGATTTTGCAACGACATCCGGTGAAAGAGACAATCAAGATGGGAAAGGCAAGGAAACAGTTGTCTCGTTAGAGTCAGAAGAGGAAGAGGAAGAAGAAGACTATTTTGAAGAACAATACCCTCCAGCTGATGACAAGTATAAACATTTCGAAGAGCGGTTGAGTGCGATGGAAATCCAAAAAGTGCATGGCTTGGACTTTGAGGAATTGGGGTTAGTGTCGGGGATTGTCATTCCTCCCAAATTCAAAGCACCTGTGTTCGCCAAGTATGACGGAGTCTCATGCCCTAAAATGTATCTCTGGTCCTATGTGAGGAAAATCCAGCCCCATACCGCTGACAAAGACTTATGGGTACACTTCTTCCAAGAGAGCCTGTCTGGAACTCAACTTGATTGGTTTTACCAGTTAGAAAGAGCCAATGTTCATAACTGGGAAGATCTTCTTGTAGCCTTTTACAAACAATACCAATACAATGTTGATCTTGCGCCTACCCGTACTCAACTTCAGAGTATGGTCATGGCTTCAAATGAAGGCTTCAAGGACTATGCGCAAAAATGGAGATATTTACCCAGAAGAGTCCAACCCCTTCTATCTGAGAGAGAGTTGGTAGACATGTTTTTAGGGACCTTGTCTGGTCCCTTCTTCAATCACCTAATTGGAAGTTCATCGGCAGGTTTTACTGAACTGATATTGACCAGAGAAAGGGTAGAAGCTGGGATAAAGAGTGGAAAGATTTAAAAAGATACATCATTTTCTGCCATAAGGAAGCCATTTATCGGAAAGAAAGAAGTGGTTGTTGTTTATCCTCGGAGAAATCAAGATATGGCTGAACGTCGTCCAATGGTGGAGGTTGTTATGATTCCTAAGCCTGCGCCTGATCAACAAAGAAACAACTGTTGTACCCCAAAATTTTACCCCCCATTTTACTCAACAAATGTCAAGTGATGTCCCCAAGTTGCTCAAGGAAGTCCAAGAGTTGACCAGACAAACTCTCTCCTAAGGAAGTATACCTCAAATTAGGGTTTCCCTTTTCATCAAGATGTGTGAACCACAAAGAACTCAAATGCTTCCCAAGGTCCTAATATGTTCCCAAGATCATCCATGTCATGTTTCATGCATTGCACAAAGAAATTTTCTCAATCAACTGCTCAAATGCTTGAGAATCGACCGTATTACGTTAAAAGTCAACTATGGCCCACATACAGTCAAACCTCAATATTTTTGGTAAATATCAAAAATTTTAAGTGACTTCCATCATTTGATCAATGGTTGATCATGATTCCTCAAGGAATTCTCCAAATTCATCAAAACCTAAAGGTTGCTAAATTAGGGTTTTACATGAAAAGTCAACCCCCAACTTTGACCAAGCATAACTTCTTCATACTTTATCATAAAGTTTCCATCCAACGTTCATTTTGAATAGGATGCAATTCCCTACAATTCATCTTCAGCCCACAAGTTCAAAATATGCACTCATCAAAAGATATGAATTTTTACATTATAGGTCCTTTTGAAAAAACAACAAAAACACATTTTGGGTCAAAGCTTCATACATGGACATGAAAGATCCAATTGAAGTGAGACCAAAAGGGTTGCTTAGCGGACATCCTAAGCTTTCTAAAAAGTCCATGAAAACATATCTAGGATTAAAATTGGAAGAGATATGTCTTATCAAAGTTGACCCTTTTTGCAAAATTGCCAAAAGTCAAATGTGCTCAAAAGTGCATTTTTTACCAAATGGGCCTAGCATTTCATGATTTCACCTCACTTATAGCATGGTCCACGACCCAAATATCCAACCTCATGTTATTTTCTTCATTTTTAAATTTATTTGGATTTTTTGTTAATTAAAATTTCAATTAAATCAAATAATTGATGAATAATGGAAAAGATATGTTGTGATCTGATTTTTGGATAGGATCTCAATCAAATAATGCAAGGATATCATGATCAATTCGAATCAAGGCTAATTGGAACAAGAAAGGGATAATTTTGCTCATTATAGCAAGTTTACATATGCCATGAAGATCAAATCAAATCTTCAAAACTTTCAAAGATGTGATCTGTTTTTACAATCCTAATTCACCCTATGATATATATTAAACAAATACAAGTCAAAAGACAGGTTTTTAGAATCGTGAAAGAGGCAGAGCAAAGTCAAAAATCCAAGGAAAAAGTGTGAATCGGTTTCCATTCCCCAGGCCATCTCAAGTTGTTCAAGCTATCCCAATCCATTGTTGGACGTCTCAGGAAGCTATTCCAACCATTTGCAAGGTCTGAAACGCCAAGAAACACCAATTGTAACTCACACGGTTTGCATTTTTTTTAGAATCGATTATCCTAATTCATGCATCATTAGAAATTTTAATTGTCATATTTGTGATTATTATCATGTTTGCAAGCTAACTGAATGATTTAATTGCATTTCTGAAGCCTTTACACGCAGATGCCATTGTTAGGATTTTCACGTTGCTTTTAGGGTTTTCATCCACAAGGAAAATTAGGCCATGAATGAGGTACCATGATACTTGTGAGACCAAGACGAGTTGATTGGTACCATCACAATAGATTTATCATGCTTGTATTAAATTTTTTAATGACACAGGTTTTTAGCAACGAACATGGTCTATAGGTATAGGTTATGTACCTAAAACGACGGGCTGGAGGTAGAAGAAGGTGATTTGTCATCACCCCATTGGTTTGTTTAAATTCAATGTGCGCGGTTTTTTGTTCCAGGGACATTGAATTTGTTTTATATATTAAATATTCTCTTTATTGTGTTAACAATTAACAATCATAGCTCAGCTGGCAGCGTGACATTGGATTTAAGCGTGAGGACCTGGGTTCGATCCCAGGTCCCAGCGCTTTCTTTATTTTCTTTTCCGTTACCAGATCCTGCGCGTCACAATCTCAAGCGCCTTCCATACGACCTTAACGTCCAGCCACTGGATGCACTTCTACGCAGATCTAACGCTTCCAGCCTAAAGGTCCATGATGCACGTTCAAGTCAATGCCACACAAGACCCAACGCTAACTGGGTCTCAGCTTAGTGGGTCTGGGAATTTCAGTTTCATACACCCACTCTTCAACAAGGCAACAGGCCCATTTGGTTACTATTTTCTATTCTTTTTTAATTTCTCTATTTGTTTTCTTTAATTATTTTATTTTTTCTTTTAATTACCACAAAATTATTTTTTATTAAATTAACAAATCACAAATCACAATTTTTTTTTAATAATATTTTTATTTTTTAAATTAGTTAGTTTAATTTAACTTAGGGCAATTTGATCTTGTTTTATATAATTAAAAATAATTAGACTTAGGATTTTAATTGTACATAACTTAATTCATTTTCTTTTTCCTTAAAAATACACCAAGATCATTTTTCTCATAAAATATTTATTCCTTTAATTGATTAATTAATTAGAAAATTAGGTTAACTTAATTTCTTTCATAATTAAAAACAATTAGAAATTAGGTTTAATTAATTTGTAATTTAATTGTTTTCTCAAATAAAAATCCACAAAAAAAATACTTTTCCTCACTTATTGTTTTAGATTATTTTTCAACCGTCCTCGCATTTAATTCGCCGCGCGCTTGTTAAAAATTGTTCCATTGTTTTGTAACTGCTAAGGGTTTGTAATAGTTAACCTAGGGTTTTTATTTACTATTCAATCCCTGTTTTTTTGTTATGTAATTAATCCCCCCTCCCCGAAGCCTTCTAATAGCTAGGTTTATTTTTTGCACTTTAAATGCCCGCAATCTTTAACTGTCTAGATGCATGACTAATAGGATTGTATGGAAAGAATGCTCGAAATTTAAAACAGTAGATCACCTAATGTGCAAAGACTAAATAACTAAAATAAACTCATATGCACATATTCACTCCTAGGGTTTACCTCACTTCGGTTGCCTTCGGCAAACAATCATTAAGCATATGAGATTTTAGTGGTTGCCCTCCAGTCTAAAAGATCAAATTGTCCCATTTAAATGTTGCCTCGGAAATGTTTCCTCGGAAATGTTGTCTCGAAAAGATCTTAAGACTCTAGGGTTACTACTAAAGTTTTCTAACTATTTCTTAGTGATTGTACTTGTCCCTTTCGAATGTCCCTTACAACTCCAACGACGGTGCTACCTACTCCTTAATAGTAGGATAGCGTTGTCTAACGGAAACGAGAACGAATAATATTTTTTCGAGTAGGTAGAATCTTAAGTACTTGCTCAATAAAAACTTTTCACACAAACACCTTTCAAAACAAATTTTCAAAACAACTTCGTCACATTCTTGAGGATTGATACAAGGATTATCACGAAGTAAAACTTTTCAAAGCAAAGCACACACACAAGCAATTTGAAAAATGAGCAAGTACCTAAAGAGCCCATGGAAAACCATGGATAGAAATGGTGCTAAAACCTTCCCTTTTTATAATCTACCCCCTGTACTCATAATATCTCGAAAAAGGGTTTTTTCTGTTCTTTTTCCTTTTCCAAGATTGGATGAAATAAAAGTCGGTGGCGACTCTTGCTTACCGCGACATTTTGCGAACAAAAACGTAAAACGCAAACCATTATTAACAGTCGGTTCTGCCACCGTATCACAACAGCCAACCAAGGATGGAAAAACCAGTCATACAATTCACCAGAATTAACATGACCCTATCTCAGGTATTACCGCATCTACTAAGATCCAATTTGGTGACCTTGAAAGAAGCTCCAAAGAACCCTAACACAACATCTCCTCACTATCATCCCAATGCCCGCTGTGCATACCACTCTGAAAGTCCCGACCACGAAACTAATAACTGTTGGGCTCTAAAGAACAAAATACAAGATCTCATTGAAGCAAAAGAGATTGAATTCGATGCGCCCGAAAAGCCAAATGTCATTTCTACCCCTATGCCCAAACATGGCCATAATACCAATGCCATTGAAGAAGAAATGTTTGTTACTTCATTTGATGAACTTATGACCCCACTCTTGACTATTAAAGTGAACTTGTTGAATGCCGGTGTATTCCCGGGCTGTGATGAAGGCTGTTATTTCTGTTTGTCTTCACCAACCAACTGTCCTTTGTTGAAAACAGGCGTTCAGTGCCTAATAGATAACAAATAAATTTTTTTTAAAAGACTTCTGCTCCACCTATTCCTTTTGAAGATGTTTCTATCATTACCATTTCCGCCAATTCTTCCAGAGTATCCACCAAAAGACCCGTTAGAATTACATCAGTTCCGAAAGCAACTCCTTTAATAATCACAATGCCTGGACCAGTCCCGTATTCGTCAGACAAAACCATACCATGGAATTATGGAGGGGATGTCTACTACCACGGTATCAAGCAAGATTGGCCAGCCACCAAAGATTCGAGTTCCGAGAAAGTCAACTCTGACATCAGCAATATTGCAGGAACTAGTAAGATTACCCGAAGCGGAAGGATATTCTCTCCAGAAATTACTCCCCTAAAAGCAGTTTCTAGACCCGTAATCATTCCTGTTATTGCTCCCCCGAAGGCTATTCCCAATCCTACAATCATCTCTTCTAGTACTCCAATCGACAAAGATGTTACAATCCCTATTATCATTCCTACTGACACTTCTGCTGCCGATTTAACTGAGACTCGAGGTAAAAGTGTTCTAATTGAGCCTGTCTAGATGAAGGCCCGGTCATAGGCTATCCCTGAGACTTCCCGGAAAGAGATGGAGGAAATTCTGAAGATCATAAAAAGAAGCGACTACGATGTAGTTGAACAACTGGGACAAACTCCCTCTAAAATTTCCATGCTAGCATTACTACTATGTTCTGAGGCGCATGCAAAAGCCTTGGTAAAATTCCTGAAAACTGCCCATGTACCCCAAGAGACATCTGCCGATTAGTTCCAAGAATGCGTAGCTAGCTTAACTGCAGATAATGGTCAAGGTTTTTCGAATGCTGATTTAACGCCAAGAGGAAGGAAGCATAATGAGGCATTGCATGTCTCAGTTGAATGTAGGGGCACAACCTTGGCTCATGTTTTGGTGGACAGTGGCTCATATCTGAATGTATTGCCTAAAAAAGCTCTTGATAGGCTTGACTGTGAGGGATTGACATTGAAGCCAAGTAACATAGTAGTAAGGGCTTTTGACGGCTCGAAAAGGATGGTGCATGGGGAGGTAGACATTCCCATAAAAGTTGGAACACAAACATTTGATTCAACTTTTCATGTAATGGATATCCGTCCCTCATATTCCTGCTTGCTAGGCCGACCATGGATTCATAATGCTGGCGTTGTCACTTCTACGTTGCACCAAATGCTGAAATATCTGATTCAAGGGAAGATTATCACCGTTCATGGAGAAGAAGAGTATATGATCAGCCATCTCAATTCCTTCAGATATATGGAATTAGATGGTGAATTTATTGAAACTCCATTTCAGCACTTTGAAGAGGTTCCGCAAGATGTGGCAGTAACCAAGGTTGTTCCCGAGATCACAAGGCCTCCACTCCGGATGTCATCTCTGAAGGATGCCAAAGCAGTGGTAGAAGAAGGTGGGTGCACTATCTGGGGACAACTCCTGGATATCCCATATAAGTTTGACAAGTTTGGCTTGGGTTTCACTTCAGGTGCCCAAAAGGTTGTGTGCCACGCTCGTGCCGGAGGACCACCCCTAAGGATCAGCAACCGCGAGGTCAACACCGTAGAAGATGATGAAGATAGCGGTGACTTGGAGGACTGGATATTCCCAACTGTCAGTGGAGGGATCATATACTGGGAGGCTAGAGATTTTATCCCGATCACTTTTATCCTACAGTAATTTATCTTTACATTTTGTTGGATCTGTAATATTAAAACAATTCGCACTCTTAAAACCTTGTGTCTTACCCGAGGCACAATGGTCCATTTGTAAGGGTTATTATCTCATTTTCATATGACATCAATGAATCATGGGCGTTTTCACAAACAAACTTTTGTGCTCATTATTCTTCTTTTTACATTTTCATTTCTTTCAAGGATAGCTATACCCTTACACACGCTCACACTCACAATGCATGTATACATCCATTCAGGATCCCATGGGTAACGATACTGCTATGGCCTTTTGTGACTCTGAGAATCTAATCTACCAAGCCAAAGACGAAGGTGAGGAAAATTGTGAAGTACCAGGGGAACTTGCCAGACTACTACAACCAGAAAAGAGAACCATTCAGCCTTACGAGGAACCCGTGGATACAATCAACCTAGGTATCGAAGAAGACAAAAAAGAGGTAAAGGTGGGTGCCAATCTGGAACCCAATATCAAGGAGCATCTGATTCAGTTGTTACACGAGTATGTTGAAATCTTTGCATGGTCTAATGAAGACATGTCGGGACTTGATGCAGACATTATGGTACATCGTCTACCTACAAGAGAGGATTGTCCGCCAGTAAAGCAAAAGGTTCGCCGCATGAGGCCTGATATGTCAGAAAAGATTAAAGCAGAAGTCATGAAGCAATTCAACGCTGGATTCTTGGCTGTCACCTCTTATCCCCAATGGGTTTCCAATGTTGTTCCTGTTCCCAAAAAGGACGGTAAAGTGCGAATGTGTGTGGACTACAGAGATTTGAATAGGGCAAGCCCTAAGGATGATTTTCCACTCCCCCACATTAATATTCTAGTTGACAATACGGCACAACACAAAGTGTTTTCTTTCATGGACGGATTCTCAGGTTACAACCAAATCAAAATGGTGCCTGAGGACATGGAGAAAATAATGTTTGTCATGTCGTGGGGCACTTTCTGCTATAAGGTGATGCCATTCGGATTAAATAATGTTGGGGCAACCTATCAACATGCCATGGTAGCTTTATTTCATGACATGATACATCACGAAATAGAGGTCTACGTGGAAGATATGATAGCCAGATCTCGAACAGAAGAAGAGCATCTTAATCACTTACAAAAACTCTTTGAGAGACTGAAGAAGTACAAGCTAAGGTTGAACCCAAACAAATGCACATTTGGGGTACGGTCTGGTAAACTCCTAGGCTTTGTCGTCAGCAATAAAGGTATTGAAGTAGATCCTTCCAAAGTTAAAGCAATACAAGAGATGCTTGCTCATCGTACTGAGAAGGAAGTCAGAGGGTTCTTGGGACGTTTGAAATACATTTCCAGATTCATCTCTCACCTGACAGCTACTTGTGAACCAATCTTCAAACTGTTGAAGAAAGATCAAGTAGTCAAATGGAATGACGAGTGCCAAACTGCTTTTGACAAGATCAAAGAATACCTGCAAGAGCCTCCAGTGTTAATGCCACCAGTCGAGGGAAGACCATTGATCATGTATCTGACTGTTTTAGAAAATTCAATGGGGTGTGTGTTGGGGCAGCATGACGAGTCTGGCCGAAAAGAGCATGTTATTTATTACCTAAGCAAAAAGTTTATCGACTGTGAAACCAGATATTAATTGCTCGAGAAAACTTGATGCGCTCTGGCATGGGCTGCTCACCGGATAAGACAGTATATGCTGACTCATACTACTTTGTTGATATCTAAAATGGATCCGATAAAATACATCTTCGAGAAACCAACTCTTTCTGGGAGAATAGCGAGATGGCAGATGATCCTGATAGAATATGACATACATCATACTACCCAGAAAGCTATAAAGGGAAGTGTACTAGCTGATCACTTTGCTCACCAAGCCGTGGAAGACTACCAGCCCATGAAGTTTAAATTCCCAGATGAAGACATCATGACGGTAAATAACTGAAGAATTCAGGACATATGACAGACCTGAACAAGGATCATGATGGACCCTGTTCTTTGATGGGGCATCCAATGCACTTGGAAATGGTATCGGTGATGTACTCATATCTCCAGAAGGGTGTCATACTCCCTTTACTGCAAGACTCTGCTTCAATTGTACAAACAACATGGCGGAATACGAAGCATGCATCTTTGGTCTCAGAGCTGCCATAGACTTGGGGATCAAATCCTTGAATGTATTCGGAGATTCAGCTTTGGTTATCAGTCAGATCAAAGGAGAATGAGACACCAAACACCCTAACCTTATCCCTTGTAAAGAACATGTTTTGACATTGTTACCATATTTTGAGAAGATTACCTTCAAGCATTTCCCGCGAGAAGAAAATCAGCTAGCAGACGCACTAGCCACAATGTCATCCATGTTTAAACTTAATTGGGATAACGAGGCTTCCCAGATCACCATCAAACGAATGGATGAACCAACACACTGTCACGAGATTAATACTGAAGAAGTAATGGACCAACCCTGGTTTCACGAAGTCAAGAGGTATCTCGAGGCTCAAGAATATCTGGAAGGAGCTTCAGTTAATGACAAGAAGTTCTTAAGGAGATTCTCTGCTAAGTTCTTCCTTAGTAATGGCATCCTGTACAAACGCAATCATGACTCTGTGTTACTTCAGTGCGTAAATAAGGTTGAAGCTGAAAGGATCATGGCTGAATTGCATGAAGGCACTTTTGGCACCCATTCCAGTGGGCATACGATGGCAAATAAAATCCTACAGGCAAGCTATTACTGGTCTACCATAGAAGAAAATTGCTATCAACACTCTCGAACCTGCCACAAGTGTCAGATTTATGCTGACAAGGGGCACGTACCTCCGGTTCCTCTGAATGTCTTGAAGGCTCCTTGGCCCTTTTCTATGTGGGGGATTGATATGATTGGGGAAATCAAGCCAACATCCTCTAATGGACACCGCTTCATCCTAGTGGCCATTGACAATTTTACAAAGTGGGTAGAGGCAGCTTATTTCGCTTCCGTTACCAAGAATGTTATAGCCCATTTCATCAAGCAAAATCTCATTTGTAGGTACGCTATCCCGGAAAGGATCATCACTGACAATGGTACAAATCTCAACAACACTATGATCACCGCCTTGTGCGAGCAATTCAAGATCCAGCATCAAAATTCTTCCCCTTACTGGCCAAAGATGAATGGTGTTGTCGAAGCTGCAAATAAGAACATTAAAAAGATCATACAAAAAATGACAGTCACATACAAAGACTGGCATGACATTCTACCATTCGCTCTCCACGGGTATCGTACCATAGCTCGCACATCAACCAGGGCAACACCCTATTCTTTGGTATACGGCATGGAAGTCGTCTTGCCTATTGAGGTTCAGATTCCCTCTCTATGAATTATGAAGGATGCAGGTCTGAATGAAGACGATTGGATCCAAACTCGACTTGATCAATTGAATTTGATTAATGAGAAAAGACTTACCGCTGTCTGTCATGGTCAAATGTATCAAAAACGGATGATCAAGGCTTTCAATAAGAAGGTCAGACGCCAAGTGTATCGAGTTGGAGATCTGGTGATCAAACGCATCATACTGCCACAAGGTGATCCCAGTGGCAAATGGACTCCTACGTACGAGGGACCATTTGTAATCAAAAACATTTTCTCTGGTGGGGAAATGATCTTGACCACCATGGATGGCAACGACCTGCCGCATCCTGCGAACGCGAACATAGTCAAAAGATGCTACGCATAAGAGACCCGCTAGGTTGACACACCTAGTCAAAACAAGGGCATCCCGGCGAACCAAAAAAGGTTCGGGCAAAAGTTAGGGACAAAAAAAAATCTCTACACCCGGCAAGTTGAAAACCCGAAAGGGTGACTTTGGCAAAAAAGGGTATCCCGGTGGACTGAAAACCCGAAAGGGCGGTCCAGGCAAAAGTTAGGGAATTAAAGCGTATGACTATGTCCCGTTGGATCACCTTACGGACAACTTGCAAACTCGACATTTCTGATCAATTCAATCATCTTCGGACAAGGCAACAAATAAACAAGATGCTCAGAGATACAAAGGTTATAGAAAAATGGGAACCCCATGGAATTATTTCACATAGCTATCTTTTCTTTGAATTAAAATTTTCAATTTTTACGACGGCATTCTCTTACTAGAATGTTTGTCTCATTGTAAAAAAATACTTACTCAAAGTCAATACAAAGATATCCCTTTGAAAGTGCAAAAACTATCTGTTTTTCTTTACGCTTGTGTTTTGTTTACAAAAACGTCCAATGATTCATTGTTGAACATATGCATTTGAACATAATTACTATTTACAAATAAACAAAATAAAAGACAATTACTAATGACTCTAAGAGGTAGGTAAATCTCTCTAAGCTATTTCCATAAATCCCCCATAATTTGCAGTTTAATTCCCAGCGGAACAAGCTTCCAATTATCAATCCCCAGTAGAAGTCGTTCAATTTCTCAGGATTTCACAACAGGATTTTACAAGCAGTACACAACATTTCCCTTACAACAGAGTTTGTTTCTCTAAGCAGAAATTCATCAACACTTCAACTTCACAACATGAAGACTTACACTCCATATCCTCAGCAGCAGACATGGATTCAGTTTCCCCAATCCAACAGCAGTGTAGCAGAATTAGCTCACATGCACATACATCGCATCCATATATCATAAACATTGATAACACAAATGCATTATACTATGCATTTCATACAACATAACATTGCATATTAGCTAACATTTTATCTTTTTCGGGATAAGATTAATCAAAAAGCTACCATTAACAATGTTCAAAGTCTTCAGATACAGTTCAGATACGCTTTAGACACGGATGTCATTCTGATACTCATTCAGATTCAACTTCTCAGATACAGTTCAGATACGCTCCAGACACGGATTCCATTCTGATACCCATTTAGATTCAACTTCTCAGATACAGTTCAGATACACTCTAGACACGGATGCCATTCTGATACTCATTCAGATTCAACTTCTCAGATACAGTTCAGATACGTTCTAGACATGGATTCCATTCTGATACTCATTCAAAATCTCAACTCTCAGATACAGTTCAGATACGCTCCAAACATAGATGCCATCCTGATACTCATTCAGATTCAACCTTTTGATACAGTTCAGATACACTCCAGATACGGATGCCATTCTGATACTCACTCAAATTCAACTCTCAGATACAGTTCGGATACGCTCCAGACACAGATTCCATTCTGACAATCATTCAAAATCAGCTCCTAGATACAGTTCAGATACGCTCCAGACACGGACGCCATTCTGATACTCATTCTTTCAACTTAAAAATTATAACACAAACAATCACTTTTGGATGACATCTTTAAGCCGATCTCCTACAAATTTCTATCACCTCTCCAAATTGCATCTTTAAGCCCATTCCCTCAACCATCACATCACCGAGTGCAAATTTCTGGGCACTCTAGTGTCCAATCATCTTCCACCTTCGAGTCACAAATGGAGAAACTCGCCAATCTAAATCTCCAGGCTTAAGAAGATTGAACAGGGGCAGATGTTGTACCCCAAAATTTTCCCTCTCACTTATCAAGAATTTGCTCACAAGATCTCCTTGGGCTCAAGACTGCACTAGGGTTTGATTAGCTCAAAACACCTCCTTAGGCACTGATGACCAAAATTAGGGTTTGAGTTTGCACAAGGATTTTTAAACTATCAATGTTTCATATGACTTTCATGGACCATTATGGACCCCCAATATTACTCATGTCAAGTTTCAAGCCTTGGATCACACTTTTGATCAGTCAATTGAACAGTTGACCTAAAAATCAACTGTATTAGGGAAAAAGTCAACTATGGCCAATTTACAGTCAAACTTCATAATTTTTTATCCACGTCAACATTTTAAACTCATATGTATCATTTTATCAAGTTTGGACCACAATTCCTAAAGAAATTTGATCAAATCTCCAAAAGGTAAAAATGGTCAAAATTAGGGTTTTGACTGGGAAAGGGCAATTTCTGATTTTTGACCTAGAAAATGATCAATTGGTTTAAGGAATGATCTCAAGAGTCCAATTGAATCATTTTGACCTAATGACATGATTCAAAACATTGCAAATCCATTGGATTGAAAGATGAATTTTGCAGTCAACTTATCAAAAGTCAATTGTACACTGAAAATTCAAACTTTGACTTTTTGGTCAAGTTCAAGTGCCAAAGATCACAATGCATCAAAACATGTCAAAATATGAAACTTATTCATCAAGAAATCAAAAAAATCAAGATTTTATTTTGAAAAGTCAAAATTTCTAAACTTTGAAATTTTTCTATGTGTTGGAAATTTCATGTTTTTTCATAACTTTGAGCCAAATTTTCACCATGATGCAGATGATTCAAGAGAAACTTCCAACATGAAAGTTGTAGATCTCCATGAAATCTAAAACTTTACTTCACACGACTTCTTCTAAAAGTGTTTGGATCTCAAGTTATAATTTCAAGAACATAGGGTCATGAAACTAAACACTTAGTGAAATTTTGCCCTAATTTGGTCAGGATTTTGACCTAACTTCATGGCATTTTTTCATATAGTTCCAAGGGGAATCTTTAAAAACAATTCAAAGATGGATTGTAGATAATATTTCAAGCTTTCCAAAATATCCAAGAACTCCTTGAGGTCATTCTTGAGTAGGGGGAATCGAAGAGATGAAATTAGGATTTTGTCACTTGAATTACAAGTCATTTTGGATGAACACATGAACCAAATCAATGTTAAGCTGTATAATATTTGCTTTGCAGGACTCAAACTTGTTTTTCACTCCATAATTAATGGATTACACAAACTTTTGAGCTATAATCCAAGTGATTTAAGCTTTATCCAATTCACATTGCCATTTTGGGAAGAAAGTTAACAATACCATTCTTGAAAAGCAAGCTTTATGCATAAAGGCCATTCTTGATCCTCTAACTTGTTCCCTATGATCACACTCCATCCACAAAGTCAAAAGAAAGTGTGTTTAAAGCATAACCACTCTATCTTAGCAAGTACACAAGACTTTGAAACTTGTTTTGTCAAAAAAATCACATGTTTAGCTTAAGGATGCAAATTTGAATTCTGATCAACTAGAGCATCCCAAACTTGTTTCTTATAAATAGAGTCATTATTTGTAAGCTAGGACACGATCTTGAAGACCCTTAAACTCACTCAAACTCCCTCTAGCTAGAAACTGTTTCAAAACACCAATGTTGTGCAAATTCTGACTTTACATACCAAACTCCAAATTCCCTCGTGCGTTCTTTGGCCTTTCACTTCCAAAAGATTTTAAACATCAAATACAAATCATCCAAACTACATTTGCTCAACTATAACACCTCCATCATAAAGTTCCATTTTCAAAAATAGGGGTCTGCAACTTGACTTCTCCAGAGCTCCTCAGCCACTTTCAGCTCAAGCTAATCATTGCATTAGCTTCCTGGGACCTCAAGGAAGCTAACCTGATCCTTGCAGCACTTTGAATCAAACTCATTTGCATTTCACGATTTCCAGTTTTGAGGTATTTCACTTGAACTTCTATCTCATCATTTAAGCATCATTAATGTTTATTTTATGAAGGAAAAATGTAGACCTCATTGCCACGAAGTTGTACATATCCATAGTTTGCATTTACATGGCCAGAGGTTAGAGAATTTTAGAGTTGAAGTTTCTGAAACTTTTAGGGTTCAAATTAGGGCCATAGAAATTCTCATTTATCTTTGACTTTTAGCTTTAGTTATTTACATGGTTAGATTCGTGAGGAAGAATGCAACAACTTTCATTTTGTCATCTTCCATTTTTGTTGAGAAATGAAGAAGTTGCAGGTACACTGGCTGGAGGTTGAAGATGAAGTCATCAAGACTTGATTTGCCTTACATTTTTATTGTTTTCTTTATATGAATAGATGTATAGCCACCCCAGCGGTAAAGCGCGCTCCTGTTAACCTATGGGACATGGGTTCGAGCCCCAGTGGTACCCTTTTTGTGTTTTTACATGTTTTTGCATTTTCTGACCTTTTTTTGCAGGGTGCCTGGGCCTTTGGGTTTTTTGTTGTTTGTTTTACTAGCTAAACCCCCCCCCCCCCTGTGGACTACTTGCACCTCTGGCCCAGTTTTATTTATTTTTATTTTTATTTTTTATTCATTTCATTTTTATTCTCTTAAATATTTTTACTAATATTAAAAAATCACAAAAAAAAAATAGATTTTCATTTTAACTTAATTTATTTTATTTTTTTCTCACAATTTTTTATTTATTTAACTACACATTATTTATTTTATGGACTAGTCTTGTAAATTAAATTAAAACTAGGTTAATATTTATTTTCTCTTTACACCTATTAAATGTATTATTTTAATATAAAAAAGGGCTAAAAAATATTTTATAATACCTTAAATATTTTCAAGACATAAAAATATAAAACACTTTTCTCATAAACTTATTTTCTTTTATTTTAACTAATAGATTTAGGGTTTTGTTAAAAAAATATTTTCTTAAACAAATTTAGGGTTTATTTCTTTTATTAATTATTTTTCTTTTAATTAATTATATTAAGACAAAATCCATTTTTCTAAAAAATAAAACATATATCCATTTACTTCACATTTTATATTTTTTGTATATTTATTCACTTTTGCACATTGTATCCATTTAATTCCTTGTACATTGATACCCATTCAATATGGTTGTAATAGGATAACTAGGTTTACATTTTTGCAATCCCCGTTTGTAATTTGTACACCCCCTCCCCTAATGATGTAATAGCGTAGTAATTTTTACTTTCCGCAATTTATCGCTTTATATACAAATGCTAGTAATTAGGGTTTGTATGTGTGATACGGTGGGAGAACTGGCTTGAAGGTTTTGCGTTTTATCGCAAATGTTGCGGTTTAGCAAGATTTGCCACCGAATTTTCTTTTATCCAAAAGGAAAGGTAAAAAAGCACAGGAAAGACCTTTTAGATTGTTTCTTGAGTTCGGGGGGTAGATTATGAAAATGGAAGGTATTAGCACCCATTTCATCCATGGTTTTCCATGGGCTCTTAGTTACTTGCTAGATCACTTGTTTTGTTTGAAATTGTGATTTGTGTGGTTTCTTGAAAGTATTTTGAAAAGGCTCCATCGTTTATGCAAACTTTGTAATGATTCTCGTTCGTAAGAATGTATACAAAGTGTTGATCGTTTGAAAATGTTTTCAAGTTTGAAAGGTGTTTTTGAAAGTGTTGGTGTTTGTTTTGAAAATAGCAAGGATGTTTGTTTTGAGATGGAGCAAGTAATCAAAAGTAATCTACCTACTCAAATGTCTTTCTTGTTCATTTTCTTTTCCTTTGATATTGTTGTCTTACCATTGATTTGGTAAGCAACCCTATCTTTGGATGTAAACGGGACGGACGCGGGTCATCGTATAGTCATGATAGAAATGTTGTGATGTACCTTAGAATTTTTTGAGGGACTAAGATCATTTTGAAAGGCAACATTTATAGCGTCATCGAGGGACTATGATCTTGTATTTCGATTGTTTTTTCTAAGACATCCCACATGCATAACATGACCATTTTTTAGGCAACAAGTGGAGTTAACCTTAAGGGTGCATGTGTGAATAGTGTGTTTGATTTGCATGCATTTAATCTTTTATTAGGGTTATCTACTTGTTGATTTTATGTCTTGCCATACAAACCCTAGTTACTAGCATTTATATTTGAAAGCGATAACTTGCGGAAATGTAAAGTCCTACGCTATTACAATCATTTGGGGATGGGGTGTACAAATTTACAAATGGGGATTGCAAGAAATTAAAGTCCTAATTATCTATTACAACCATATTAAATAGCCATGAAGAAAATATATGAAGCATGTAAAAATAAAGAAAATTGAAAGGAAAAGAAAACATTTTTGATCATTATGTATCGACACATGCCATAAAATCAAGCTTCTCGAATGCAATTTTGCTTTGATGAAGACCAATCATGATTAATAAAGAAGGCAAAAAATATTGATCAATCTAAAAGCCTATTTAGATGAAGTCTTTGGTTCAAGCCCTTAGCAAATTTCAAGTTATAATGATAATACTTACCTTGAACTTAATATATAGATGCTCAATGGTCAAAAGAAACATTTTATATTGTCCAACTCTTTATTCAAGTCTTTTCAAAGAAAAAAATTCAGTTTTTATTTGAGTGCAATCGATTTGCATGTTAGTGCAATCGATTGCATGCTTCAGTTTTTCAAAACATTGGCAACTAACTTCCAGTGTAATCGATTTGCATGGTTGTGCAATCGATTGCACAGTCAAAAATTTTGGAAATTTAGCTACTGGAACACCGTGCAATCGATTTGCATAGTTGTGCAATCGATTGCACACTCAAAAAATTTTGGAAACTTGGCTACTGGAACCCCGTGCAATCGATTTGCATGGTTGTGCAATCGATTGCACACTCAAAAATTTTGGAAATTTGGCTATTGGAACCCAGTGCAATCGATTTGCATGGTTGTGTAATCGATTGCACACTATATGATTTTGAAAAACAGCAACCTTACACCTTCCTGTTCATGATACTATTTCATGGAAAACTTTTCACTCAATCTTGGCAATTGTTCATGATTTTTTTACAAACCTTTTCTTCAAAGGTCACTGCATTTTAGCCTCAAAAATGAACCAAATGATGATGATTTAAATGAAAAGTTTAAAGTCAAGAAAACTTACCTTGAAACTGAAATTTGGTGCTTTGAGTTTGAATTGTTGTATGGGTTGTTGTTGAGCTTGGGAAGTGATGATAATGATGTTACAGAAGTTTTTCTTGTGTTTGAACAACTTCTATATGATGTATGTGGAGTGTTTAGATGGTTGGGAATAATTTGCAAGGCATGAGAGGTTCAAAGGTTTGGACTTTAAAACTCAAGAATGGAAGTTTTGTAGACTGTTATGGATTTTGATGGTTAGTTTACAACAAGACTTCTGGTTTTCTTTATATTTTTTCTAACCTGTTCTAACCTTTTTCCAACCTCTTTCTCTTGCAAATGTTTCTTCTATTTATAGGCAAGGGGTTTGTGCATATGAGCTGACTAAGTTTGCAAGACAGCATGTTATGGTTTGGTTGGATTACAAAAATCAAACTATGTCAAGTACTCCATAGTCCCATGGTGAAGTACCAAAGTTGCTGGTATAGAGGAGCTACTTCCCATGATTTATGGTTGAGTATAATCAGCAACAAGCAAGGTATGGGCTCAAGACAAACTTTGTACAAAAAGCTTGCTTTTTAAGAATAGCAATGGTGCCTTTATGCCATAAATGGAAAGATCTTTTGGACAATAGCTCAAACACTTGGGTAATAGCTCAAGCTCTTATGTAAACATTAAATTATGTAGAGATTTGCAAGCAAGAAGGCCTGCAACATAAGATTATGCAGCATAGCATAAGGGTTTTGTTGTGTGTTCTTCAATAGAATGACTTGCAAATCAAGGGTGGATGCCCAACTTCAAGCCCTTGAATATCCTAGCTCAAGTATGATAAATTCATGCTCTTGGATGTTTTGAAAAGCTTGAAACATCTTCTATAACTTTCATGTAGGCCATTTTGACAAAATCATCTTGGAACTATGTGAAAAAATGCCAAGAAGTTGGGATAAAATCCTGAACAAAATCTGTTGGAAATTTCTCTAAGTGTTAAATGAAAATGTCACGACTTCATGGATTTATAACTCAAAATCCAAGCACTTCTAGGAGAAGTTGTGTAAAGAAATGTTATAGATATCATGGAGATATACAACTTTCATGTTGAAAGTTTCCCTTGAATTGTCTTGCATCTTGGTGAAAGAATGGCATGAAGTGATGGAATTATCATGTATAAAACACAGAAAATTTCTAAGTCTTGGAAATATTGACTTTTCAAGTTGAATTTTGACTTTCTTGCTTCTTGATGATCAAGCTTGATATTCTTGAATGTCTTGATGAAATTTGATCTTTGGAATGTAATGTTGAGCAAAAAGTCAAAGTTTGACTTTCTAATATGCAATTGACCATTTTTCCCCTGTGCCAATTCCAAGCCTAAATTGATGTATGAGTGCTGCAAACTTGACGTCATAGAAGATCTTGTGAGAGAATCCTTGAGAAATGAGAGGGCAAATTTTGGGGTAGAACAGTATGGAAAGAATAAAATCAATCAAATAGAAAATCCTAATTCAAGACAAAAACAAGCATGAAAACAACACACTTGCACCCAAGCACCCCTAGGGTAAACTCCACTTGGTTGCCTTATACAAAATGGTCATATTACGCATGTAAGGTATCTTAGCAAAAACAAGCAAATACAACATCATAGTCCCTCGATGACGCTATCTAAGTTTCCTTACAAATGATCTTAGTCCATCAAAAAGAATGCTAAGATACCTTGTAATATTGCTAATCATGGTTATACGATGACCCACGCCCGTCCCGTTTACATCCAAAGATAGGGTTGCTTACCAAATCAATGGTAAGACAACAATTTCAAAGGAAAATAAAATGAACAAGAAAGATATTTGAGTAGGTAGATTGCTCATAATTACTTGCTTCATTTCAAAACAAACATCCTTGCTATTTTCAAAACAAACACATACACTTTCAAACATCTTACAAAATTGAACATTTTCAAAAGATCAAACATCTTTGTATACATTCTTACGAACGAGAATCATTACAAAGATTTCCTAAACAATGGTCTCTTTACAAAATACTTTCAAAAACCACACAAAGCACAATTTCGAACAAAAGCATGTGATCTAGCAAGTAACTAAGAGCCCACGAAAAATCATGGATGAAAGAAGTTCTAATACCTTCCCTTTTCATAATCTACCCCCCGAACTCAACAAATAATCTCAAAGGTCTTTCCTGTGCTTTTTCACCTTTCCTTTTGGATAAAAGAAAAGTCGGTGGCGGCTCTTGCTAACCGTAATATTTGCGATCAAACGCGAAACCTTCAAGTCAGTTCTCCCACCGTATCACACCTACCATATCCACTTTTCTTCATAGTAGTCTTTCACCAAATGAGCCTAATGCATAAGGTATTTCTAATGGCATTTCTTGTTATGTAAGTAAAATTTCAAAATGTTGCTTATTGACTCTAGAGCAACTGACCATATTTCTAAACATCTTTTTGATTCATTTTATCGCATTAGGCCCATTAAAGATCATTTACCAAATGGTAACTCAATTCAATTTCATTATGTTGGTAATGTTTAATTTCTCCTACTTTATACATCACTAATATTTTATATTCACATAGTTCAAGATAAATCTTAATTCTATGTCCAAATTGTGTTAATCTTTAGCATCTGCAGTCAAAGTCACCAATGATCATTGTTACAAACAGGATATGAAGTCCTTGAAAATTATTGATTTGGTTAATCAAGTCAATGGGCTATGTCAATGAAAGATGGAGGATAAACTCACACGACCAAACCAACTCTACATCTATACATATACTTAAAATTTTCAACACCTTAAACACCTCACAATATAATCATTTAATTCATATGTTATTTCTTTGGAACTTTAGGTAGACTATTTTTATAACCATATAATGTCTCATATGTCATAATTGTATCCATCTAGTACACATGATAATAAATTTTTTTGTGATATATGTCATTTTTTTGAAAGACAAAGGAAAATGCCTTTCAAATTCAATACTTCACATGCTTAATCAAAATTTGAACAATTGCATTTTGACAAATGGGAAACAATTTCAACCTAATCATTTCATGTAAAAATAATAATTTCTT
Source organism: Vicia faba (assembly GCA_948472305.1). Taxonomy (NCBI): domain Eukaryota; kingdom Viridiplantae; phylum Streptophyta; class Magnoliopsida; order Fabales; family Fabaceae; genus Vicia; species Vicia faba. The sequence continues at coordinate 1,398,622,326 of OX451741.1, forward strand.
ACCATACTTCAGTATTGTAGTACATCCACTTGAATAATTTTTTTAAAATTCAAAGGCGAAGTTTCTTCTCATATTTGAAACTTCATACAAATGATTAAAAATCAACACAAAACTAAGCATAAAATTGTAAGGAGTAATAATGGTCTTGAATTTTCCTTATCAAAATTCTATAATTTTAAAGGCACACACTATCAAACATACTGTGTAGAAACTCCACAAAAAAATAATAGACAGGAGAGAAAACACCAAACATCCTAAATGTAGACAAGAGCCTTCTATACTAATATAAATTTCATATACAATATTTGTCTTATACATTAAATCATGTTGTTTTAATAATAAATAGAATTGTCACACCAATAATTCAAAACAAATCTCCAAATACCTGATTACATAAAAAAATAGTCGGACCTAAATGCCTGCAAAGTATGTGAATGCATGGTATATACATCAACCATTCAATTACGCATAACAAAGTTAGAATGCACCAATAGGAAAGTTGTGAGTGCACTTTCCCGTTAGATGATTTGTATGATGTAAAAACTAGGATAACTTTAGTATTTATGTATATTAGATGGTATCTCTGAGTCATTATGCGCACCTTTGTGTTAGTGTACTTAGAATACATTTAGAATATTTTTGAAAAAGGTATCATGCATTAAAAATAATTTATGCACGAAAAATAGGTCTAGGTTTATACGCATACAATGTATGAGTCAACACATGTGGGTCAATATTAAAGCATGTAATCTTTGTTTCTATGTGTCGACACACACAACCTTTTAGGTCGACACATATTGAAAAATCTCATATATGTGTCGACACATACGATGTACATGTCGACACTTGTAATCCATTTTTAAAGCATGTAGCTTCTATTTCTATGTATTGTCACATGACCTTAAACAAGTCGACACATGTTATAAAATGTGTCAACACATGACTTATATATGTCGACACATGCTGTAACTTTTCTGAAAAATTGCATTCTTTTTCAAACTTTTAAGTTTCCTTTTTGCCTCCAACTTGCACACATATAACTACTTCATACATGCATCATTTTCAACTTGATGAAACTATAAACACATACAAAGATTGATCTCCATCTTTAACCTTTCATCTATGCATACACACAAACAAATTACACATAATCATTTTTTGTTTAAGTGTCATCTATACAAGTGTTGATTAAGTAATGCAAGTTGAATTATCATCTCTTGAAAGAATATGTACATGGAAGCTTATTGACTTATAACCCAATATCAAACCAATTAGGTGTAGACGTATATTAAAAGTCAAATTTCATATTGATGATTTAGTGGAAAGACTCAAAGTTCGACTAGTGAAAAATTGATGCAACCAAATTGAGAGACTGAACTACTTTGACACATACTCATCTGTTGCAAAATTAATCACTGTCAGTCTTGTCATTATCTCTCACAACCTTCAATAATTGATTCATCCATCAATTATATGTAAACAATACTTTCTTACAAGATGTTTACATGACTATTCTACCATAAATTCTTCCCTCTAAATCCAATCAAGAGTGTAGGCTCATTAAATCATTATATTCTCATTTTATACACAAATTAATTAGAATATACTAACTAACATGGTGGTTAAGGTAGTTATAGTATGTTAAAGTATGTGATTGTATACTTGTACGTGAAGTATAACTACCATAGAGATTATATACTCTTGTAATTAACAACCAAAATGCATGTTCATATTCAATAATGAAAAAGATCACAATTACTATTCATATTATAGATATCCAAAGATCTATGTGGGCTGACATATAGGTTTAGTACATGGATTAACGAAAAATGTGCAAAAGTTTTATTTGACTGCCATCACAACTTTCTTTAAAAGCATCTACTAATTCAAAAGTTACTTTCAAGCCTTCAATAGAGTAATAAAGTAGTATAAGTTTCAGTTGGATTGATATGGATTAGGGAAAATTAAATATTATTATTAGCTAGGCCAACTTGTCAAGAATTTCAGTCCATAGATTACAAGTTGATTAATTAGGAAGGCATTCCCTTGTCATCTAATTGAGACTCACTTGGCATTATCATACAAAGGAATCTTCTTAATTATTTTGCTTAATTTAACACAATATAATTCAAGTACTTTAAACCAATCTTTATAGCTAACTTGTTGGAACTATTTTAAAAATTGAACTAGTGACTTAATTAACTATAGCTTGTGTTAAAAATTACTAAAATTTAAGAATATTACACCACTATCAAATTCCATTATATAAATATCCACTTCTTAATTTGGATACATCCACTCCTCCATATCTTACCAAATTTGGCTATGTACACTTAGTAAATAAAATCATTATATTAAGTCACATCAAACATGATAATTAGTCTTTGGATAACCACACTAATCTTAACATAAATAGTATGTTCAAAAGGCAATCAATAACCAAAGACTAGGGTGAGTTAGTTCAAAGGTCATAATCACAATCAATCAAAGATATAAAAAATAATTGAAGCTTCTACAATATGCTTTTTGAATATCATGATCAATGTCACATTATGTATTATATATAAGATAAAATTAAAGTAGCACACTGTGCCACTAATTACTAAGCTGAAAAAGATAGATTGCATCACTAAAATTAAATCTAGGATTGAAATATTTTTACTAAATGTCCAATGTGCAACCACTTTGCTATATCTATATATCAAGAAAAATAATTCCACTATATTGATTTTGTTGCAACAAACACTGTATACCCTACCCTAGGCACCACTTGGTGGAGGCAAAAGATTATAATAATTAAATAAATAATTATTGTTAGTTTATTGTATTAATTATGCAATTTTATAATGTACACGTTCCTTAACAAATAAGCGGCTTTATAATTAAGCAAAGAGGTAATAGTAATCACTTTATTTAATTAAGTCAAAAACAAGTTGGAGGAAATTAAGCAATAATAGTGATTGTGTAGATGAGGAAACACTAAATGTAATTTTCTTAACTTGTTGCAATCATTTCAATAATTTATGGTAAGTTGATGTTATATATGATGCCTATTATGATGAGATAAAAATATTTTGGTGAATAGATCATGAAATAAAATAGGCAATTGTAAATGACATATAGTTAACAAGTTCATTGCATATTCCTTATTATCATACACACATTAAAGACTAATTACAGGTCATTGTAATTAAATTGACAAATTATCTACTGATTGATCATGATTAATATATACAGTCTAGAAGAAAAAAAAGATGAAAAGGACTATTCAAAATTGACTAGTAAAATTGACACAAATTATTGAATGCTTAATTATATATTTTTCCATCAATTATATCGTTTTCCAAATGTTCCATTTGCTTTCTTTAATCAAAAGAAGAAAAGAAAAAAAGATTCCATGTGCTTCAAAGGATTTAATCTCAAAATCGGTTATTTATTTACTCAATATGTCTTTTTACTCTAAAATGACCTAACATTTGGTGTCTTGTGTTGAATAAATTAGGTTTAAGTGATGTAGTCGGAAGTCTTAGAAAATAATAAGCGTTAAATTTAAAATAAAAATACAAAATTTTAAACGTAAAATCTTTTAGATAAGTTTTAGAATGTACTGGATAGAGAAGAAAACTTTGAATTTTATTATAATAAAATATAATCCTTATGGTCACGTCAAATGTCTTTAAATACAGAGAATAAATAAACTCTAATGGGCTTAAAAGAGATCCTAATGGGCTTTTGATCCAAAACAAAAATAAAACTAAAAATTGTTTAAATATTAAAATGCTTCATGACGCGCAGTTTCTTTTTCGATACGCGCAACCACCTTTCTACACCAGTCTCTTCCACCTCTGAAGAACTAGACCCCGAGTTCTCTTCTTGATAAGGAATCTCATTTGCTTGATACTCATGAATGTCAGCAACATTAAAGGTTGGATATATTTACGATATTCGAGAGAGCCACCACATAAGCATTACAATTGATCAATCAAGTCACTTTGAACGGGCCATATTAGTGTGGATGCAGCTTGCTGTAAGTATAAACCAGAAACCTCTCTTTGCGTAGAAACACCATCACATTGTCTCTTACATTGAAAACCTTGACTCTCATGCAGTTGTCAGCAGTTGCTTTATTCTTCTACCCAGTAGCTTCGAACTTAGCCTTGACAACTTCTTTAACGGTTACCATTTCCTCATCCATATTTTCATCAGTCGCACTAACTCCAGGCGCCTTAGGCAACTTAACCAAATAAACCACATGCTTAGGAACAGGAGTATAGATCAGGGAGAATGGTGATTTTCCTGTAGCTGAATGTACAACGTTGTTGTAAGCAAATTTGACCTGAGGCAAAACTAAATCCCAGTGTTTTGGCTTGTCACCACAAACACTCTGAATCATATTTCCCAAAGTTCTAATGATTACCTCAGTTTTTCCATCTGTTTGAGGATGAGTTGTAGAACTCCTATTTAGCGCGATTCCAAATATTCTCCAAAGAATAATCCAGAAATGACTGAGAAATTGGTGTCCATGTCTAAAGCAATTGACTTAGGAACCCCGTGAAGACGCACACCATCCTTGAAAAATAATTTGTCTATGTTGGATAAATCAACAGTCTTCTTACAAGCAATGAAGTGAGTCATCTTAGAGAATCTATCTACTACAACAAACACAGAATCTACACCTCGTTGTGTATGAGGCAAGCCTAACACAAAATCCATGAATAAAGCTTGCCAAATACCATCAAGAATATGTAAAGGCATATAAAGACCAGTATTTTGAGACAGACCTATCGAAACATGGCAAGTATAACACCTCTTGACTATAGTACCAGGGTTCCTTCTCAAGTGTGACCAATAATATCTCTTCTATGGGCTAGCAATGGTCTTGTATCTACCCAGATGACCGCTAAGACCACCATTATGCAGGTCTTGAATTAGCTTCTCTCTTAAAGAGGAGCAAGGAATGCATAATCGATCCCTTTTAAAAAGATAGTCATCTCAAATATGAAAATCTGCACAAGGATGTTTTCCACTGCACTTGGCCCATAACTCTTTGAACTAAACATCACTTTCATACAACTCTTTCAGGCACTCAAACGTTAGTATCTCTTGCGCTAAGGTAATTAGCAAGGAAGCTCTCCTACTCAATGCATCTGCTACCTTGTTAAGAGCCCACGACTTATGCTGAATAATAAAAGGAATTTTCTTCCGGAAACTCATCCACCGAGCATGCATCTTATTTATCACCTTCTGGATACAAAGAAAATTCAAAGCTTGATGGTCAGTAAATAGAATGAACTCCTTCTGAACCAAATAATGTTCCCACAGGCGTAGAGCTCTAAAGACTGCATAGAATTCCTGATCATAAGTACTCTATATCTGGCGGGCATCGCTTAATTTTTTACTAAAAAGGCTATAGGTTTCTTCTCTTGAGATAACACAACTCTTATTCACATTCCACTAGCATCACGTTCAACTTGGAACACCTTGTCAAAATTGGGAAGTGCTAATACCGATATAGTACATAACTTCTCCATAATTAGGGCAAAACTCTTTACTCAAAACCTCAATTGAACTCCCCTTTTTTCAAACATCCAGTAATAGGTGCAGTGATAGTACTGAAATCTTTTATAAACCTCATATAGAAGGTGGCCAGACCATGAAATCTATAAACCTCACTCATAAATTTAGGTGAAGGCCACTCCCTTATAGCATTCACCTTATCTTGATTAACCTAAATCCCTTCTTCACCAACAATAAAGCCTAGAAAAAGTAACTTGTTGGTAATGAATGTACATTTTTTTAGATTAATGTACAACTATTCTCCTGTAAGACTTGCAAAACTTGCCTCACATGCTGCAAATTCTTTGTCTTGGTCTTACTGTAAATCAGAATATCGTCAAATTAAAACACTACAAAAGAACCAGTAAACGACTGCAAAACCTGATTCATCAACCGCGTGAAGGTGCTAGGGCCATTTGAAAAATCAAAGGGCATCACCAACCACTCATATAATCCATCTTTTCTCTTGAAAGATGTTTTCATTGATCTCTAGGTCTAATTTTGATCTGATGATAGCCATTGCGTAAATCGATCTCTGAGAACACCTTAGAACCGACCAACTCGTCAAGCATGTCTTCCAAACATGGCATTAGGAATCGATACTTGATAGTTATCTTATTGATGACTCGACTGTCAATACATATTCTCCACTATTTATTTTCTTAGGGACTAAAAGGACGGGTACTGCACAGGAACTCATGCTCTCACGAATAAATCCCTTCTTCAATAAATCTTCAATCTTCTCCCTTAAAATCTCATTCTCCTTGGGGATCATACGGTAGTGAGGAAGGTTTGGCAAGATAGACCCCTGGATGAGGTCAATCTGATGTTGAATATCTCACATGGGAGGCAAATCATTTGGTAATTCCTCTGTAGTTAACTCCTTGAAATTCTCAAGGATCTCTAGCAATTCTTCTAGAATTTTTGTTTCATCCTTTATAAAATTCATCAACCCTTTGATATCCACTAGACAAAAACGTTCAGTTTCTCTTACAACCTCATCAAGCTCATTTTCACTTTGCGTCATCACCAAGAAACTATTTCCTCCCAGATTCTTATCAAAGTGCAACACATGAGCCATAGCAATTTTATGTGTTCCCCGTGTAAACATCACTACTTTATCTCGTCCTCGATAAGTGATATCATTATCAAAATGCCAAGGTACACCAAGTAAAATATGAGAAACATCCATATCAAGAACATCACAAAGTACCTCTTCTTTGTAATGTTTTTTGATGGAGATAGAAACTCTGCATGCTAGTGTTACTCAAACTTGGAAGCCCTTGCTTACCCAACCGAGAGTGTATGGCTTATCATGGAGTTCTATGGACAACTTCAAATAATCTACCAATTTATGCGACACCAGATTCTCCATGCTGCCATCATCCAAAATCAAATTACACACTTTGTTCTTGATATAACAATAAGTTTTGAACAAATTCTTACGTCACCCTTCGTCTTTGGATGCTAGTAATATTTTATGCAACACAAACACTACTACAAAAAGCCCTTTAAACGTCGGACACGAAATGAGTTTTACCTCGGCTAGAGAAGAAAGGTAACCAATGTTGTCATGAAAAGTAAGGACTTAACACCTCAGTGTTTAAAACACCGAGGGGTATTTTAATTGTGCATGGATTCGAAACTCATCATCTGCATTTTTATCATTTACAATAGTAACACCTGATATATCTCGGGTTATCAATAACACTGAGGGTTAAATTATTAGTTTTTTTTTAATTTAAACTCGTTACATTGTTTACATAGAAATTAATAAAATAATGTGTATACAAACTACAATGTTTACCCATAATATTATATTGTTTACACAAAATAATAAAATAAAAATTAATTGTCCATGAAGATCATATGTTGTATCTTCAATTTCTTGATATTCTGGGCAAGATCAAATATTGGGTGCCAATATATTTTCTATTAATTTTCCTTGCATTTGTTTCTGATATAAACAAAAATAAAAAAAGTTAGATAAATAAATTATTTTATGCTCAAATAAAAACTTAAGAACACAAACCTTAAACCCAAATAATTTTATGCTCTTGCAATCCATCATAGAGAACTTTTCATGGAAAAGACACTTGCAAACCTTAAAGTGAAAGATAGTTTCAAGTGCTTCATGATGGTTCATTATCAATTTTTGATATTCAGAATACTTTTATAATGGAAGTTATAATGGATGTTTCACGCGGATCACTAATAGTAGTGTCTTGAGCGTTGATATTCATGAAATATACGAAAATGATTTGATTAAGGACGATGATAATTATCCTCAATTTTAACGCTAAATTATCCCCTCGGTTTTTAGGAAAATTGAGGTGCGAGAACTTGTCTTTAAGCTACATTATTTACAAAGAATATTAAAACACAATATTACAACAAATCCAGATTCTTGGAGAACAACAAATCTTTGCTATAAGGAGTTATATGTTCCAAGCATTGGAAATAAATTGCTTACAATAAATCTTTGGTGGAATCTAAATTTTATTGCATACCTTTATGTTGCATATCTAAAAAACACTCCATAACTTATCCAACTTCTGATAAGTTATTTTATTTTCTGCACTTGCAATCCATTCCAGAGATTTGTTCTTAAGCATTTCTAGATAAAAAATGTCATGGTAATAGAGCGTGGTAAATATTTTCTCTTTTTGGTGTGGCTACATATAAATTAGAATTAGGGTAAAATCTATTTAATAACGGTATTTATAGTAAAATCTGATTATTTTACCCCTCGACTTTATAAGATAACCGAGGTACAAAATCTTCTGATTTTGACTATCACCTCGGTTATTAAAAAAGACCGAGGTGAAAGTTATTATTATTATTATTCTTATTATTATTATTATTAAATTATTATTATTCAATTACATTGTTTAAATAAAATATTAAAATAAAATATTTACAACAAATATTTGCTCTTGGGAATGAATATCTTCGCTGATATACATCTTCTGATCAGTTAAGCTCTCTTCTTTGTTCAACTTTTCAAAGGTTGAGTTGATCCCTTCTTTGTGTAACTTGAAGCAATATTGATTTTATGTACTTGCAATCTATCAAATGAGCAAAAATATAACAACAACAACAACATCAACAACATTATGTAAGATAGACTTCACTTGAACTTTCATCATCATCACTGGAATCACTCACACATGAGTTATTGGTGGAGGACTTTGATCTTGAAGCCTTTAATGCAATAGACTTCTTTTCCGTGTCTTTTGGTTTTTCTTTCTTTTCCTCGTGCTTGTTGAGATTTATGAGCTCTTGCTCATGCTCTTGAAGCTTCCCAAACAATGTTGCTATGTCAAGTGTAGATAGATTGTTGGCTTCCTTGATTACTGTAACTTTAGGTTGCCTTTCCCTATTAAGACATCTCAAAATTTTGTTAGTAGCAATAGCATTGAGAGTAACATGACAAAGAGTGTGTAAGCGATTGATTATATGAAAAAATCTCTTTTGAATATCCGCAATGGTTTCACCATGCTTCGTGTGAAAGAGATCAAACTCTTGAGTCAATGTATTTATTCTAGAAAGTTTAACATCATTTGTCCCCTCATGGGTAATTTGTAGAGAATCCCACATTGCCTTAGCAGTAGCACAATGTCAAACTCTAAGATACTCATCAACACCTAAAGAAGCAATAAGCATATTTCTACATTTCCAATCATAGATATACTTTTTCTCGTCTTCCTCATCCCATAGTGCTTCCAGTTTGGGTATGGTGACGTTATCCTCATTTTTCATGGTTATTTGTATAAGACCATCCTAGATAACTTTCCATATCTTTCTATTAACACAATTAATATACACACGCATACAATCTTTCCAATAGCTATAATTTTCACCGGTGAAAATAGGAGCTCTCGTATAAGCCCCTTTTAGATCGTTCTCCATTTTCTACAAAGTAATATGAAAAACACCAAATAAACCGGCACTCTGATACCACTCGTTAAACGATGTGATCGATCTAGAAGGGGGATTGAATAGATCGTTTAAAATAATTTGCGCTTTTTAAAATTGTTTTTCCGAAATATATGTGAAAGCTCCCAGAATCTACAATCGTCTAAACGATCCTCTATTGAAAAGATAGGATATGCGTAACCGTATGGGATAAGATGACAAAGTAAGAATCAATACTTTTTACTCAATTGGTCAATCACTTATACAACCTCAATGAGTATGAATTACTTCCAATGAGTTAATTAAGATAAAGCTAAACACAATGAATAATTTGTGGATGAGTTAATTTGTCAAACACCTTATGTGCAAAACATCTTTGGTTTGATTTTAGTAAATTGTAGTGGTGAGTTTTCTTAGGTATCAATCAAATGGATTGTTACCAATATTGTGAAATGATCTCAACACACCACAATTTCAGTATAAGAAAATTTAACAACTTAATTTCCATAAATTATAGTAATCAAGAATGGAAATAAAGAAAAAGAAGAAGAACACATGATTTGTTAAGGAAGTTCCCCTTGTCGTCTTCGTGTAGGGTACGTCTGCCCCCAATTCTAGAATCTAGAATTGATATATTTGATATTAAGTTGCAAATGTTACAAGAGAAGTGATAGTTCACAATACAAACAAACCAATGTTGCTGATGTAACACTCTTCTTCCCTTTCATTGGTTTGAGCCAAACCAAATGCCAAATTCTTCGAACAAACCTCAGGTTACAGCTACTTGATTAAGCAAACCCATCGTTTCTTAATCCTTTCACTCGGTTGATTTTAATCGTAAGCAATTTGACCCCAAATCTTCCTTCACAATCCTCCGGTTACCGCTACTTGATTAAGAAAACCAAATGTTTCTTAATCCTTTCACTCGGCTGAATTCGATTAAGCAAAGAATTATGCAAAAAACCCCGCACTAATTGGAATCTTGGAGGAGAAAATCCAAAGAATTTTGTTCAAGAACAACCCACAATTGCCCAACCCAAAATTGAATTGAATCCTTGATTTGAACGTTACACCACAACATTTTTCTTGAATCAACAACCATGATTATGTGTACATGTTGATTTTTGAGAAGAGAGGATGAAGATGATGAGCACTATGTGTATATTTCACTAGTTCTTGTTGAATTGAAATGATGATACTCAATGAATACTGTGATCGGTGGATCTGGAACTGACTGTTTAACGCTGGTTTCGCGAAATGTCGCGGAAGCAAGAGTCGCCACCGTCTTTTATTTTCTCCAACAAGGAAAGGACAAAAGCACAGAAAAATTCCTTATTGAGATATGTTCTCGGTTCGGGAGGTAGATTTATAGAAAGGGAAGGTGTTAGCACCCTTTCTATCCATGGTTATCCATGGGCTCTTAGATACTTGCTCATTTGTGTTTTCAAAATGTTTGTTTGCTTTTCAAGGTGAGTGAGTTTGAAAAAGTTTCGTTTAAAATTTCAGTTCGACTCTTGTATCAGTCCTCAAGAGTGTTTGAAAAGTTGTTTTTGAAAGCTTTTTGCAAAGTGTCGGTGTGAAAAGAAGTTTTTTTGATTTGTTTTGAATTAGAGCAAGTATCTACGAGTCATCTACCTACCCTAAGGAATTAGTCTGTGTAAATGTCCTTAAGGTAGTGCCATCCCACCATTGAGAGGTAGGTAGCACCACCGTTGGAGGTGTTCGGGTCAATTCGAGTTTAGGGACAGTGTGGTCACCGAGCAACAGTAAGATACCTTAGAAGCTACCCTTATTCCATTGATCTTTTATTCCGAGGCAACTTGTTTCGAGGCAACCGTTCGAGGCAACTAGATCAATGGAACATAAGGACTTACTAAGACGTCCTATAGTCGACGACCACGTTTCGAGGGACAAGGCAACAGTGTGGTCACCAGAGCAATGGTAGGACACCTTAGAAGCTACCCTTATGCCATATTCATGGACATAAGGACTTACTAAAACGTCCTATACTCGACGACCACGTTTCGAGGGGCAAGGCAACAGTGAGGCGTACCCTAAGAGTGGTGTGTGAATTTGTGTATTGTTTTTAGTTATGTTTTATCTTGTCATGCATTATAGTGATCTACGCTTTGATTTTATTTGGGCCATTCATTCTTTCATGCAAAATTTAGCAATTAAGGGGTGCGGAAATTAAAGTACGGAAAACGTAAATCCTACGCTATTACAAGGCGCGGGTCTATACATCGCCAAATCTTTACAAAGACCCGTTTTAAGTAAATAAGTGCGGAAAATAAAAAAACAGTAAAAAGGTCCTATTTACTATTACATATCCGGAGCAATTACATAATAATCGAACAAATTAAATACGCGCGAATAAAGAAAAGGGAATTAATTTTTTTGTCTTTTTTTTTGGTAATTAAATAAAATTGAAAACTAATTAATTATTTTAATTACAAGAAAATATTTTTTGACCTTTTTTATATTTTTATGAAATAAAATAAAAAAAGAATTAAAAATGTCAAAAGAAAAAGCCTAAGTCTAAATTTGTTTTTATTTATTGTGAAAAAAGGTTAAAATTAACTAATTAAACTAATTAATTTGTTAGTATTTTATTTACAAAAATAATTACTAAAGTGAAATTAATAATAATAATAATAATTACATTTTTTTTTGTTTTTTTCTGAATTTATGAAAATAATTATTTGTGAACTAACTAAATAATAATAATAATTAATAAAAGGAAAGAAAATAAGAAAAGAAATGCTAAACCAAGGAGGTGAAGGCCGGATTTTGGAGGTTTTACTCAAAATCATCCTTAGGCATCAAAAATTTCATCTAAGCCCATGGTTGTGATCGTCCATGTCTCTTGATCACGTCTATGCTTATGGTTTGTCCCAATTTCACCTGTAGACAAAATACCTAAAAACAAAACCAACGAACCCTAGGCACGGGTATTGTTATACGAGGCCTAAAAATGAAATTGAATATAGCAGTTACATTGGAAATTAGGCATGGAGTATGAATATGCTATTATTTTCCAGAAAAAGTGCAAGAATGGAGAAACATGATTTCGTGTACAGGGGTGAGTTTGAGACAACTTACAGCGCTTGGTAGTGGACCTTAGGACGCGTTTGTGGTTGCTTTGGCTTCAGGGAGTGGCAAGGAAGAAAGCCACGTGCTTGCTTTGATCTGAAAATGTTTGCAACACCGCTTTAGATCTCTCACTTTTTTGGACAAATTTTGAACTTTTCCTCTGGCCGTTTGTGCACACTCTCCTTTTTTTCTAGGTTCTGAATGAGGCTTGCAAGGCTTGTATATATAGGCTTGGATGAGAATCAGTCACATTAAGGAGCTTTTAAGTCTTGCAATGAAGTTTTGATTTTCTCCATAATCACCATTGAAATAACTTGCCATATTTGCTCCAAATTTGAATTTTTTTTGCTTGAAATAGGTCTTGAACGAATTTGGTATATGTTTTATGGTGTATCAAAGCTATTCAAACCACAAAATATCCTCCCATTAATTTTCTTGATTTTTATTTGAATTTTAAAGATTTAAAATGAATTAAATCAAATAAAATTAAACAAAAATAGAAAAATTAATTTTTATTCTTGAAATAAAACATGGGACACGTGGGAGGTATGGAAAAGCTTAATCAAGTGGAAAAAGTGGGCCCCTTTTGTCAAAAATGAAGTTTCAAGGATAATTGACTTTGGCCCTTTCACAAAAATTTCCCAACTTCTCCAATGCATATCTTGCTCAATTTTGAAGCTATGAACATGTTCTTGGACATTTTGGAAAGGTCTTGAAGTCCTCTAACCAATGCCTTTGGTCCCATGTCATTTTGATTTACCAATATCAAGTTATGGTCTTTGACTTAAAGTGCCTTTTTGTTGACTTTTGAAAATGACCTATAATGTTGAAATTGATAACTTTTTGTGAGAGCATTTCTTGGACTTGGAATGTGAAGATGAGTTGTAGGAAATGTCTTCCCCTTCAAAATGAGCATTGGATGGGATTTTTTTGATGAACCATGAAAAAGTTATGCCTTGGTCAAGGTACAGTTGACTTTTCAGCTGTCCAAAAATAGAAACTTTTGACACCTTGATGATTTTTGAGCCATGCTTGAGGAATCATGATCAAGATTTGACCAAATGATGATTGTGGCTTCAAAATAAGATGTTGACCAAAAATTTTGACTTTTGACTGCCAAATGACCATTTTCCCCCTACAGTTGATTGTGAAGCAATTAGGGTTTTTGACTGTGCAACTTGACCTTGTGAGCCTTGAAACTTGACATGTAGGTGCTTGACAATGTTTATAGGCATGTGGGACTTGATTGGACCATTGAAAACCTCAACTTTCTTGAAGGAACCAAAACCTTAATTTTGACTGGCTTAGGAGGATGGTTGACTGTGCAATCCTTGGAGTAGCCTTGAACCATTTGAGGTGATGCTTGGCAAAACTTTTGAAGAATATGGGAGGGCAAATTTTGGGGTACAACAGTTGCCCCTGTTCAATCTTCTTAGACCTGAGGATGTAGATTGGCGTGTGCGCCTTTCGTGATCCGAGGGTGGAAGATGATTGAACACTAGAGTGCCCAGAAATTTGCACTTACATAGTAGAGTATCAGCAGTGTGATAGCGGGAATGGGCTTAAAGATGCCATTTGGAGAGATGATGGATAGGAGGATGGGCTTATAGATGCCATCTGGAAGTGTGACATAACCTTGTCGGGAATGGGCTTATAGATGCCATTTGGAGACTGTCGGATGATTGAATCTGAATAAGAAATATAATAGCTTCTGTGCCTGGAGCATATCTAGCCTATATCTAGTTGTTGACGTCTGAATAAACAGTAGAATGACCACCGTGTCTGGGGTATATCCATATTGTATCTGTATGAGCGACAGAATGTCATCCGAATCTGGATCGTATCTGGACTGAACAATAGAAGAGCATTCGGGATGGAGCATCTCTAAGTTGTTTTTTAGAAGTTTGAATCTGAATAAGCAATAGAACGGCATCCGGATCTGGAGCATCTCTAGGCTATATCTGAAAGGAAATCTGAAATGAGTGTCAGAACGTCGCCATGCCTGGGTCACATCTGAACCATATCTAGAAGGAGTCTTGAATAAACAAAAGAACAGCATCCATATCTGGAGCATTTCCAAGCTATCTCTGAGAGGAAATCTAGAATAAGTATCAGAACGTCGCCATGCCTGGGTCACATCTGAACCATATCTAGAAGGAGTCTTGAATAAGCAAAAGAACAGCATCCATATCTGGAGCATTTCCAAGTTATCTCTGAGAGGAAATCTGGAATAAGTGTCAGAACGTCGCCATGCCTGGGTCACATCTGAACCATATCTAGAAGGAGTCTTGAATAAACAAAAGAACAGCATCCATATCTGGAGCATTTCCAAGCTATCTCTGAGAGGAAATCTAGAATAAGTATCAGAACGTCGCCATGCCTGGGTCACATCTGAACCATATCTAGAAAGGTGATCTCTGAATAAACAACAGAACAGCCTCTGTGCCCGGAGCATCTCTAAGTTATATCTGAGAAGAAATCTGGAATAAGTATCAGAACGTCGCCATGCCTGGGTCACATCTGAACCATATCTAGAAAGGTGATCTCTGAATAAACAACAGAACAACCTTCGTGCCCGGAGCATCTCTAAGTTATATCTGAGAAGAAATCTGGAATAAGTGTCAGAACGTTGCCATGCCTGGGTCACATCTGAACCATATCTAGAAAGGTGGTCTCTGAATAAACAATAGAACAGCCTCCGTGTCCGGAGCATCTCTAAGTTATATCTAAGAAGAAATCTGGAATAAGTGTCAGAACGTCGCCATGCCTGGGTCACATCTGAACCATATCTAGAAAGGTGATCTCTGAATAAACAACAGAACAGCCTCCGTGCCCGGAGCATCTCTAAGTTATATCTGAGAAGAAATCTGGAATAAGTATCAGAACGTCGCCATGTCTGGGTCACATTTGAAACATATCTAGAAAGGTGGTCTCTGAATAAACAATAGAACAGCCTCCGTGTCCGGAGCATCTCTAAGTTATATCTGAGAAGAAATCTGGAATAAGTGTCAGAACGTCGCCATGCCTGGGTCACATCTGAACCATATCTAGAAAGGTGATCTCTGAATAAACAACATAACAGCCTCCGTGCCCGGAGCATCTCTAAGTTATATCTGAGAAGAAATCTGGAATAAGTATCAGAACGTCGCCATGCCTGGGTCACATCTGAACCATATCTAGAAGGAATTTTGAATAAGCAAAAGAACAGCATCCATATCTGGAGCATTTCCAAGCTATTTCTTTAATCTTTTTAACATAGACCTGCCCTGGCCGGATACAGGTATCGAATCCACAATCAATCGCTCACAGACATGCCCTGGCTAGATACAGGAATCGGATCTGGGATTGCGATAGTTGATGGTAATCATCTTTGTATTAACCTTTCCTGAAAAAAGGCAAAACATTAGTTATATGCAATGTCATGATGCATGAACTGCATGATTTTAAGATGTTCTCAAAAATAACTGAGATTTGTGTGATATGATGCGTATGTGCATGCATTGTGTATGTAAGCAAGATGTATGAAAGGTGATATGTTTATGAATGTATTTTCGTCTAGGAAAATAAATCCTTGACGAATGCCGGGAAGTTGAATCCTGGGCTGATGTTGAAGAACAGAGTTCTTCGTTTCCGCTGGGGATGATGGTTGCAAGAACAAACCGGTAGGAGAAGATGACTCCGTTAGGGAATAAACTTGTTGGAGAGATACTCTGCGGGGAATACCCTGTGGGGAATGGATACTTCGCTGAGAATTTGATGATAACTCCGCTGAGGGATACCGTTGATAAGCTTTGTTGAGGGAATTAATGAACTCCGCTGGGGGTAGGAAGAAACTTCGCCGAGGACGATCTTTCCGTGGCAATTAGCTGAGGATAACCCAGTTATACCCTGGTGGGGAATAACTTTTGAATAAATCCGGGGAGACGCGTCCGTACTCTGTGGGGGATAAGCTTCCAGAATCTACTGGGGATAAGCTTCCTACTGGGGAGATTGATTCAAACTCTTCCTGGGGAGACTTTTTGAGACTGTACTGGGGAATGGTTCCATTGGGGTGTCTGGTATTCCGTTGGGGAACAATCTTATACCAAGACTGCCGGGGATGCTTGCTTAGGAACATATGTATACTCCGCTGGGGAATGCTGAGATCTTCTGGGGATACCCAACTTCCATAAGGCTGACTGTAGGCTAACTCTGCTTGGGGAGAGTGTTGCTGACTTGCTGGAGGTATTGTGCCTTCTCTGTTCGGGGGGAGTATGGCTGAACCTTGTCTCATTCTCTGGGGAATTAAGGTATCTTGGTTACATTCTTTAGCCGAACTTACCTTGGTACCTTGATGGCAGAGCAACTAGATCGCTTAGACAACTCATTATTGCCCCTATTTCTGTGGAGGTCTTGATAACTGCCGATTTGACAACTCTTCTGGTAGGCAAGTGACGAGATGACGGGACATAGTCGTACGCTTTGATCCCTAATTTTTGCATGGACCGCCCTTTCGGGTTTTCAGTCCACCGGGATACCCATTTTTGCCCAAGCCGCCTTTTCAGGTTTTCGACTTGCCGGGTGTACAGATTTTTATTTTCATCCCTTATTTTTGCCCGAACCCTTTTGGTTCGCCGGGAAGCCCTTATTTTTGCCTAGGTGTGTCAACCTAGCGGGTCTTTTGTTCATGCGTAGTATCTTTTTGACTATGTCCATACTCTCGGGACGAGGGAGTTGCCCCTGTCAGTAGGGTTGTGTTGTCATGCTACCAGAAGATCTTCGTTTGATCGTCCAATGCCCCAAGTGATCCAGGTGGAGATTTGCCCCAGGCTGTTTGGCATCTTGAGAGATTCTCCGAATCTTGACTTAACTGCCCCAGATGATGGACAATGACCAGGCCACGCCCCTTGATTGGAGGTGCTTTTGTTCATTAGACATTCGTCGTGCGAACTTCTATGTTGTTCCAACAAATAGTCATATGCAAGCACTGTTATATTAAAAATGCACAGCTTATGTCTGTCTTGAAGTTTTTGAAAATGCATATTTTTTTATAAAAACAAGTGAATTTTGTGAACTGTGATGTCAACTCGTCATTTTACCGCAAGCCTTAAGGAGTCAGGATACCTTTCGTAACAGTATGCTTTCGAACTAACCCATGCTTCAGCTAGGACTTTTGAGGGTTATAACGTGGCCTGGTTCACGGTTTAAGAAACAAAGGATAAAGGCTCAAATTTATTTGTACCCACCCGCTCTTCATGATGTTCTTCAAACCTAAACTCAGTTGATCGTGCGTTTGACCTTGTTTGGGTCTTTGTCCTGATATTCCAATGATGGTTCGGATGTTGATAGTTTATTTTGACCAGGCAGTCATTTCCTTTTTGTTGAGGGTTTGTATGACCTCTTTCTTTTTGGTTATTATTATCCCTGTTTTTTGCCTGAACTATTTCTTTTGTGGAATTACAGTCAGCGGGATGCCCCAGTTTTGTAAGTCTCCTTCATATGTTTTGACTTATTGGGCTTTTTATTTTGATAGATAATGACTGTATGTCTTTATGATTATTCGGAACCATCACCATCTTTTGGTTTGGAAAGACTCCTTTGGTGCCGTTCGTTATGCACTTGGATCGGCTGAGAGAACTACCCTGCCCCAGGTTATGATTAAGGGTTTAATTTTTGAAAAGAAAAACTCCTACTTCTTTGGCTCAAAGGGGTTGACGAGGGATTATCATCCTTATAACTCCAGTGTTTAGGAATTGAAACAATGCCTGTACCTCATCAGCGGGGTCTGTTCAAAAGCATACTGTAAAAATCGCGGTATCATTTTCGTCATCCTCCCTCAAGAGGCTTAGAATTATTAACCGAGAGTTGATCATCACAGAAAAATGAAAGCAATTTTGAATATAATGAAAACAATTGTATTAATTCCAAAACAGACATATGCGATGCATTAATGGAATAAAAGAGTTTGCTATGACATTAAATTGTTCGTATAAGCAAAAAATTACAACTCGGAAATTCAAATAAACAAAAGTCTTCAATGATTGGGCAAAGGAGCATTGATTATGTTTGGAGTCTCTGACGCTTCAAACTGAATCTCTCCGGCATCGATCATGTCTTGAATCTTGTTCTTCAACGGCCAGCAGTTGTCCGTAGTATGACCCGGGCTATCGGAGTGGTATGCGCACCTCTCATTAGGATGGTAGTTGGGAGCAGAGGTGTTTGGTTTCCGGAGAGGAGCCCTCAAGGTAATCAGCCCTGCCTTCAACATTTGCTGTAGTGCTTGATCCAGTGACATGTTGATTTTAGTGAATTGTCTCTTGGGTGCGACCTCCTTATGTTGATGCCCCTGTCCTTGTTGAGCAGGCCTAGGATTAGAGATCTGGACTGCCCCTACATGTTGATCGTGGCGACCCTTTTGGCTGTACGCAGCATTGGCCTCTTTCTTCCCAGTGTAAGGCTTTTTGTGAGTATCAGAAGGTGCAACTTCTTGGATCTTTCCAGCCTTGATGCCAGCTTCGATCCTCTCCCCTGTCAAGATCAAGTCGGTAAACCCAGTAGAAGAGTTCCCAATCAGATGGTTGAAGAAGGGACCAGACAGGGTCCCCAAGAACATGTCAACGAGCTCACGGTCAGTCAAAGGCGGCTGCACCCTTCCAGCCAGATCTCTCCACCTTTGTGCATATTCCTTAAAACCTTCACCCGTCCCAAGTGACATACCCTGGAGTTGGGTACGCGTAGGAGCGAGGTCGGCATTATACTGATACTGCTTATAAAAAGCAGTTGCCAAGTCCTCCAAGTTACGAATAGTGGTTCCATCCAGCTGATAGAACCAATCGAGTTGAGTCCATGAAAGACTCTCCTGGAAGAAATGGATCCATAGATTCTTGTCTGCCGTGTAGGGCTGGATCTTCCTTGCGTAGGAACGGAGGTGCAGCTTAGGACAGGAAACCCCGTCGTACTTTACAAAGGCAGGTGCCTTGAACTTGTGAGGGATCACCACCCCAGAAGATAAACCTAGGTCCCCAAAGTCCAACCCAGGCACACGTTGGATATCCATAGCATTTAACCGGTCCTCCAGCTGTTTGTACTTGTCTTCAGCAGGAGGGTACTGCTCATCATTGAAGTTTGTCTCAGTGTCAGAGACCACGGGACTAGGAACCCTTCCCTCTTGGTGACTGCCTTCCCCAACAGATGGAGTAGTCTGCTCAGCCTCATTCTGCAGTGTATTCCCAGATCTGCGTCTAGGGTTGAACAAAACAGTCCTCTTCTTCTTCTTCTTCTTCAAGAGCAGAGTCTTCAATTCCTGTTGTCCTTGTGCTAAGCTCATGACCAGCTCCTAGAACTGGGCGTTCTGGGCCTGGAGGGCCTTGATAGCTTGTGCATTGGATGAATCAGGATTCATGATGACTGCTGAAATAAACAGCGAAGAAGGTAAGCAACCTGTAGAGAAAGGGAACTTGTTATGCAATGATATGTATGATATGCATGCGATGTTTTCAAGGATCTCGCGGGGTAAACAGGGAAATTGGTTAGAATTTTGTAGCTTGATTGAAGGAACTTCATGTTGTTGAGAGTCCTTCTTCAAGAGTCAAAGGCTCACCATATCTAGTGGGTCATAGCCTCTGACAACCTTGGCTAGAGGAAAATAAATCCTCTTTTCCCCTTGCTGGACAGTTGGTTCATCGTGACCTATATCACAAGCCCCTGAGATCCTTGAAATGGATTAGTCTTTGTGCAGGATGTATGCAATGGTATGATGTTATGATGTTATGCTATGCGTGGGGTAATGTAGGTAAACCCTGTTATGAGTCCAGATTAAGGACTATAAACAAAACCTGCAAGAAACTCAAGTGTCAGATAACAAGCATGCAAGTAGTCAAGTTTGAAAGCACACAAGTCACACAAAGAGCCCTTAGAGTTTAGGCCAACATGAAGTTTGGGGTACTACCCTCTTGAAGTTGGTGGGCTCAACCTGTCCTATCAGAAGTAACCGGGTTCTAAGGGTCCCAATATCATTGGATTGCTTTCATTGTTCATCGTTTCGATTTAGCCACTGAACTGGCGACCGAAATATTCCAAGAAAACAACCCTCAATTGAGTGTAGTATCGAGTATCAACCAACCTCAGACTACACCAAAGTCAGTTATCTCACTACCCTAAAGAGGCCAAGATGGTTCAATTAAGGTTCCTAAGGTCAGTTGATGCTTCACGACACCACGCGGTGGCCCCGTACTCTCCTTGACTGAAATCAAGGGTTACCGGTACTCACCAAAGTGCCACATCAACGTAGCAGACTGCTTCAACCATGTCGGTATACCCCGCACAGTTCCCTCACAGCCTTGTTGCTACTTTCTAAGAAGGTATCCCCCAGATCCGGGTTAGGACCTATAGAACTCCTGAGACTGTCCCACAATAATAAACAAACAAGCACAACAATTGAAAACACAAGTGATCTTAGTCCTAAGGTACACCTCACTTTTAAAGAGTCCCCAGCAGAGTCGCCAGTTCTGTGATCGGTGGATCTGGAACTGACTGTTTAACGCTGGTTTCGCGAAATGTCGCGGAAGCAAGAGTCGCCACCGTTTTTTATTTTCTCCAACAAGGAAAGGACAAAAGCACAGAAAAATTCCTTATTGAGATATGTTCTCGGTTCGGGAGGTAGATTTATAGAAAGGGAAGGTGTTAGCACCCTTTCTATCCATGGTTATCCATGGGCTCTTAGATACTTGCTCATTTGTGTTTTCAAAATGTTTGTTTGCTTTTCAAGGTGAGTGAGTTTGAAAAAGTTTCGTTTAAAATTTCAGTTCGACTCTTGTATCAGTCCTCAAGAGTGTTTGAAAAGTTGTTTTTGAAAGCTTTTTGCAAAGTGTCGGTGTGAAAAGAAGTTTTTTTGATTTGTTTTGAATTAGAGCAAGTATCTACGAGTCATCTACCTACCCTAAGGAATTAGTCTGTGTAAATGTCCTTAAGGTAGTGCCATCCCACCATTGAGAGGTAGGTAGCACCACCGTTGGAGGTGTTCGGGTCAATTCGAGTTTAGGGACAGTGTGGTCACCGAGCAACAGTAAGATACCTTAGAAGCTACCCTTATTCCATTGATCTTTTATTCCGAGGCAACTTGTTTCGAGGCAACCGTTCGAGGCAACCGTTCGAGGCAACTAGATCAATGGAACATAAGGACTTACTAAGACGTCCTATAGTCGACGACCACGTTTCGAGGGACAAGGCAACAGTGTGGTCACCAGAGCAATGGTAGGACACCTTAGAAGCTACCCTTATGCCATATTCATGGACATAAGGACTTACTAAAACGTCCTATACTCGACGACCACGTTTCGAGGGGCAAGGCAACAGTGAGGCGTACCCTAAGAGTGGTGTGTGAATTTGTGTATTGTTTTCAGTTATGTTTTATCTTGTCATGCATTATGGTGATCTACGCTTTGATTTTATTTGGGCCATTCATTCTTTCATGCAAAATTTAGCAATTAAGGGGTGCGAAAATTAAAGTACGGAAAACGTAAATCCTACGCTATTACAAGGCGCGGGTCTATACATCGCCAAATCTTTACAAAGACCCGTTTTAAGTAAATAAGTGCGAAAAATAAAAAAACAGTAAAAAAACAGTAAAAAAACAGTAAAAAGGTCCTAATGCATAATCTGTTATCCATAAGTCAATTAAGTGATAACGGTTATGATATAATCTTTAATCAAAAATCATGTAAAGCTGTTAGTCAGAAAGATGGGACTATCCTATTTAATGGAAAGAGGAAAAACAACATCTATAAAATCAAACTTTCTGAACTGAAAAGTCAGAATGTAAAGTGTCTTCTGTCTGTTAACAACGAGCAATGGATCTGGCACAGAAGATTGGGGCATGTTAGTATGAGAAGAATCTCTCAGATTAAGAAACTCAATCTGGTCAGAGGACTTCCTAATATGAAGTTCAATTTAGATGCTCTGTGTGAAGCATGTCAGAAAGGCAAGTTTGCAAAACCTTCTTTCAAATCTAAAAATGTTGTTTCTACCTCTAAGCCATTAGAACTTCTGCATATTGACTTATTTGGACCAGTTAAAACTGCTTCAGTCAGTGGCAAAAAGTATGGGTTAGTAATCGTAGATGACTATAGCAGATGGACATGGGTAAAGTTCTTAAGACACAAGGATGAGTCACAATCTGTGTTTGTTACCTTCTGTAACCAAGTTCAGAATGAAAAGGATCTTAGAATCGTTAAAGTCAGAAGTGATCATGGTGGAGAATTTGAAAACAAAGATTTTGAGTCATTCTTTAATGACAGAGGCATTCTGCATGATTTCTCTTGTCCTAGAACTCCCCAACAAAATGGAGTTGTAGAACGAAAGAACAAAACATTGCAAGAAATGGCCAGAACCATGATCAATGAGACAAACGTTGCTAAGATCTTCTGGGCAGAGGCAATAAACACAACGTGCTACATTCAGAATAGAATCTCAATAAGACCTATTATGGAAAAGACTCCATATGAATTGTGGAAGAACAGAAAGCCCAACATTTCATATTTTCATCCATTTGGATGTACTTGTTTTATGTTAAATACAAAAAATTATTTGAACAAGTTTGACTCTAAAGCACAGAAGTGTATTATGTTAGGATACTCTGAACGCTCAAGAGGGTACAGAGTATACAATACAGAAACACAGATTGTGGAAGAATCAATCAGTGTTCGTTTTGATGATAAGCTTGACTCTGAAAAGTCAAAGCAGAATGAAGTTTTTGCATGTATGGAAGTTGAATTTACAGGTTCTGGAGACAAGTCATCAGAAGCTCTCAACAAAGACACTCCTTCAACATCTGAAAGGAGCACTACTAGCAATCCTACAACAGCTGCTGATCAACCTCAGAAGAGACTACCCAGAAGCAGCTTGGATCACCCAGAAGAAACTATCTTAGGGAGAAAGGAAGATCCAATCAGAACAAGAGCCAGCTTCAGAAACTCTGAAGAATCCCTCATGGGACTTGTGTCTCTGATTGAACCTTCCTCTATTGATGAAGCACTTCTGGACAACGACTGGATTCTAGCAATGCAAGAAGAGCTGAATCAATTCACCAGAAATGATGTATGGGATCTTGTTCCCATACCAAAAGAATTCAACGTCATTGGAACAAGATGGGTGTTCAGAAACAAGCTGAATGAACAAGGTGAAGTTATCAGAAACAAAGCACGACTGGTAGCACAAGGTTATAGTCAGCAAGAGGGAATAGACTATACAGAAACCTTTGCTCCAGTCGCCAGGTTAGAATCTATCAGACTTTTAATTTCGTTTGTTGTTAATAAAGGCATCACTCTGTATCAGATGGATGTCAAGAGTGCATTCTTAAATGGTTATATAGAAGAAGAGGTTTATGTGCACCAACCCCCTGGTTTTGAAAGTACAAAAAATCCAGAATATGTTTTCAAACTAAAGAAGTCACTATATGGTCTGAAACAAGCTCCCAGAGCTTGGTATGAAAGACTAAGTAACTTTATGTTAGAAAATGAATTCACCAGAGGGAAGGTGGACACTACCTTATTCTGTAAGTCAGTTAAGAATGACATCTTAGTCTGTCAAATTTACGTTGATGATATTATTTTTGGATCTACTAATCCTTCTCTTGGAAGAAAATTTGCTAAGTGTATGGAGGCAGAATTTGAGATGAGCCTCATGGGAGAACTGAAATTCTTTCTTGGAATTCAGATCAATCAAAATCCAGAGGGAACTTACATTCATCAGAGCAAATATGTCAGAGAACTTCTGAAGAAATTTGACCTCTCAGAATGTAAGCCATCAAAGATTCCAATGCATCCCACGTGCATTCTGGAAAGAGAAGAGGTAAGAAAAAAGGTAGAACAGAAGGTCTACAGAGGTATGATTGGTTCTCTCCTTTATCTGACGACTTCAAGGCCTGATATCTTATTCAGCGTATGTATTTGTGCTAGATTCCAATCAGATCCTAGAGAATCTCACTTAACAGTTGTTAAGCGAATTTTCAAGTATCTGAAAGGTACTACTAATCTGGGTCTATTTTATAGAAAATCTAGTGATTATAGCTTAGTAGGCTACTGCGATGCTGACTTTGCTGGAGACAGAGTAGAGCGTAAAAGTACTTCTGGAAGCTGCCAGTTTCTGGGAGAAAATCTGATCTCTTG
This sequence comes from Vicia faba, assembly GCA_948472305.1. Taxonomy (NCBI): domain Eukaryota; kingdom Viridiplantae; phylum Streptophyta; class Magnoliopsida; order Fabales; family Fabaceae; genus Vicia; species Vicia faba. The sequence continues at coordinate 1,398,647,036 of OX451741.1, forward strand.
GTCCAGCAAAAGGCAATCCACAATTGCGCTATCAACAGCAGAAGCTGAGTACATAGCAGCAGCAGGATGTAGCACACAAATGCTCTGGATGAAAAGTCAGCTTGAAGACTTCCGGATTTTTGAGAGTAACATCCCTATACTCTGTGACAATACTTCTGCCATTTGCTTAAGTAAAAATCCTATTTTGCATTCTAGGGCTAAGCATATAGAAATAAAACATCACTTCATTAGGGACTATATTCAGAAAGGAATTTTGAACTTAAAGTTTATTGATACAGACCATCAATGGGCTGATATCTTCACTAAACCTCTATCTGAAGATAAGTTCAATTTCATTTTGAAACATCTCAGCATGAAACTCTGCCCAGAGTGAAAATGTTTTAATTTTATATATTAACCTTCAGAATGTGTTTTCCTTTTACTGTGAACTTCTGATCAATCTTCTTTCAGAAAGATAGATATGCAGATTGTATCAGATTCTATTCTTAAAGATCTGAGTGTTTCAGCTCAAGGATAGACGTGCTGCTCACTAAATCAAACAAGTGTCATTCAATCATCAACAAATCTCTGGAGTAGAACACGCGTGCACGCTTCTGAGAAGGCAAAACACTGATTGGATGCATTGAGACACATGTATGGTAACCGTTCCAAGTATCTTTCTCAAATCCCCCAAAATCAGCAAGCATTAAATGCACGTAATCATGTTTTAAAATGTAATCATGAAATAATTCTCTTTCTTAAAACCGTTTACGTTTTCAAAACAATTTTTGAAATCTATTTAAGCACATTAACATCATTCATTAAACTTTTACCGTTTCTTACAATCATCCAAATATTTTCTCTGCATTCTTACTTGTGTGTTCATCTTCTTCAAAAGAAACCCTTTTTCAAGCTTTTATAAAAGAAACCCTAAGTGTGAACATGGCGACCTCTAGCAATGTTTCTGCAGGTTCTCAGAAGGAGGCTTCATCTGAACAATACCAAATTCCCTTCAGAACGCTCCTTACACCAGTGAAGAACTTGGAAGTTCTGTCTGAACTGATTGTTGATTTCTCCAGTCTGAAAGAAAATGGATTCGATTTGACAGAAGAAGTTAGGGCACAAGGATGGGAGAAGTACTTTGATAGGTTGGTGGGGCCAACATTCCCAGTATTGGTCAAGGAATTCTGGATTCATGCGTCTTCATCAACACATCAAGTTACTTCCTATATAATGGGAAAGAAGATTGTGATCACTGAGGATCACATTGCAAGATTGATTGGATACAATGGTGGTGGTATCCGCTGTATCGACATGGCAGAAAGATGCTCTGACGCTGCTGTCATTGCAAGAGAAATATTCACCCATGGGGTTCCCAGCAGCAAAATCAGAGACTTGAAGGATCAACACATAATATGGGCGAAGATTATTCTGGGGTGCTTCAATCACAGGAAGCCCACCAGCTCTCCTGATTATATAAACATAGATCAACATTTTCTGATCTACTTTATTAATCAGAAGGTAAAGATTAACTTGGCTCATCTTCTGTTTAATCACCTCAGGACCAGCGTCAAGGAGACAAGAGAGGAAGAAAGGACAAAAAGGGACTGGATACCCTTTGGCAGGTTAATATCAGATATTCTGACTGAGAATAGGCTGATAGAACACCTTACAGAAGCTCAGGAATTAAGCTCTATTGAACCTACTATTGGCAAGCCTCTGAACGCCAAGAATCTGAAGAAAATGAAACTGATAGAGAATATCAGAAAGGAGCCCAGCGTCACTCCTATTGCTGACATCACCAGCAGAAGAGTCCCTCTGGACGACTTTCCAATATTTTCTGAGATTGACTCTAAACCAGTCATTGTTCTCAGATACTTGGACGCTTGCAAGGCTGATGGCACAGATCCCACTCTGAACATCAAAGATCTGCACCAGCAAAATCCAGAAGTTACTGTGAAGAAGACGAAGAAAAAAAAGGCTACTTCAGAAGGACCATCCCAGCAGACCCCTAAGAAGAGAGGTAATCTATTTGCTGCTAATGTTTTAAATTCTTCTGCTATTCCAACATCAATCCCAACCCCAGCTTCTCATGAACTCCCAATCCCCATACCAACCATTGATGAAACCGAACCAGAGGCTGACCCTTCTGAGTCACTGACTCTCAGGAGATCCCGCACCAAATCCCAAACTCCAAAACCCACAACATCAACAGAATCAGAACTTGACAAAGTTCTTTCTAAAATTGATCAACGTTCTTCCGCTCCCCTGTCAGAAAATCCAAACACTCAACCAGAAATTGCCCACTCTCCTCAACCAGAACATACTCTCTCACCCATACCAGAACAACCAGAAATTCCACCTCCTTCTCCACAACCAGAAATTCCACCTCCCTCTCTTCAACCAGAACTTCATCCACCTTCACCTCAACCACCATCTCCACAACCTGAGTTTCATCACTTTGAAACCCCTCAAACCCCTGAACCTCATTCTCCTCAATCCTCTGAGCCACAACCCTTGGCAATTCAGCTGCCATGTGGTACAACAGTAAACATGGCCCAACTGCCATCCTCACCAGAAACTACCCCTCCCAATACTCCACACAGTCCAATAATCATTTCTAATTCTCCCACTCCATCTCCCAAACAAAATACTGAAGACCACAGCAGGACCTTTATTGATTTAACAAGCCTTAACCGTATTGCTGACCTTAAAAACAAAATAGCCATCCCCAAACCCAAACAACTAGATGTTGGTGCTGGCATTTTGAATTTTGAAACAGGCTTGCAGAATTGGATTGCTTCTCTAAAGCAGGTTTGTCCTGGAATGATTGACCCTGCCGCTTCATACCATCTCTGGACTTAATTCAGAAAGTGGGTACGCGTTGAAGCCCTCAAGCTGCAAGACATCAATTATGAACAGGCACAACAGAACTTCAGCAAGCTGCTGAAGGAAGTTGAAAGTCAGCTGCCACAGGACGAAGTGCTCTTTCTGGATAGTGAGCCATGGTCTGAAAAGCGTCCAGCGTCAAAAGCTCAGCAAGCAGAAGATCAGACTATTCAAGCTGAAGATGTTAGTCAAGCTGAAGATGTTGCAGAAAGCTCTCAGAAGCATCCTGCTTCTGATGTTTCTCAAGCTGCCTTGGACAGGCAGACTCTGGAAGAGCTGAAGCAGAATGATATTCGTCTGCAACAAAGAATGGATGAGAATGATCAGAAGATGAAGGAAAGGATGGATGTGCAAGATAGCAAGATTGATATAGTAGTCAGCATGGTGCACAAACAGAATGAAACTGCTGATCAGATTAAGACAATGCTAGAGACTCTGTTCACACGCCTTCCACCCCAACCTTAGTTTTTCATTCTTGATATCTTCATTGTTTTTTTTGCATATCATCTGTAATGTTTGTCTGGATCTGAATTAAATATAACAGTTTTTCTGCTCTGATCGTTTTAGCTTATATTACTTACACTTTTTGATTGCTGACAAAAAGGGGGAGAACAAGAATGATATTTTTCAATAACGGATTACTGAGACAAAAAGTCTCAAACATTCTAACACTCTGATATACTTGAATGTTTTCTGTTTTTGCATAAGTCTACAGGTACAAGAAGTTAATCACCTCTGAAACACCGAAGCTCTGATATTCTGGTCTGAAGCTCTGATACTCTAATGTTCAAAGAAAGTCAGTAAAGATCTGATCCTGAAGAACTCTTGGAATTAAAAAGGGAAGTAATAAATTCAGGGGGAGTATCTCCGATCTAAACTCTGATATCTCTTTATCCCTTATCCTCTTATCTTTGATAACTTCCTATTTAATTCTGATACAACTTATTATTTAGTTATCTCTGATACTTTTCACGCTAATTTTCAATTAAAAAATATCTAGTTTTTGTCATCATCAAAAAGGGGGAGATTGTTAGAACAAAGTTTGAATCTACTACCCTAAGTTTAAGTTTTGATGATAACAAAATGCAAAGATATATTAATTATATGATTCATGTAAGACATATATGCTGCCTAAAAAATTACGTTCTATTTTACAGAAACTCTGATGGGTATCAGCAAGAGAACATCATCATCAGCATCAGAAGATGAGATATCAACATCAGCATCAGAAGATGTTATATCAGATGGCAGAATCAGAAGATCAACTTGTGCTTACGCTGAAGCGTGATGAACATATATGCGCTTAACCATCTGAACTCTGATCAAGACAACAACAGTTCATCAACACCTAAGCAGCGTCAGAATGAGCCAAAGCCAGAACACGCTTAAGTGGCAAAGGTACTGTGCATTCAAGATGCTTTATTACCAACAGCATCATTCCAGACAAGATCTTCTCAATTTGGAAAGAATGTTATTGGCATTGAAACGGATTAACTGACTCCCAACGTACCTTATTTCCAATGCTATATAAACCAGTCAGTGAAGATTGAATTGGCTAATGCTCTACAACCTTCTACACGCCTAAAGCTATTCATCATCTTCCTCACTCTCAGTTTGCTAAAGCTCTCAAATTCTTTATTCAATTAATTTAGCACTCTAGTTCTCATAAGCTTAAATTGTGTAGTATCACAGTTGTGATAAACAGTTTTTGTAGAAAACATTCAACACACCTAGATTTCAATTATCTGTAAGAAAGTATTACCTTGAGAAACCGGCTTGTGGTTTGACTCAAGAAGGCTTTAGCAGTTGTTAAAGCAGTTGTAATATTCAGTTGAATATAGTGGATTAAGACCTCGTTGGAGAGAGGCGAAATCACCTTGACGGGTGGACTGGAGTAGTTTGAAATTAAACGAACCAGGATAAAAATACTGTGTTGACTGCAATTGATTTCCAGTTTTTTACAATTCAACCCCCCTTCTTGTGTTTTTCTCTTCTTCATATATATATATATATATATATATATATATATATATATATATATATATATATATATATATATATATATATATATATATATATATATATATATATATATATATATATATATATATATATATATATATATATATATATATATATATATATATATATATATGTATATGTTACCTAATAGTCAACACCCAAAAGCATAGCAGAAAAATAGTTGAAAGCAGCGAGCGCTCGACTCAAGCAGTAAGGGGGGTCGGCGCGACACAACCTGTAGGTGGAGGAAAGCCATTTTTAAGTGTAGTGCATCGACCGCTACAGGGCTTGCATCGACACAATATTTGAATACTTTGATTCCCAGATTGAGTCGACTGGAAGGGTCGACGTGACACATCCTACAAGTGGAGGAAAACCATTTTGAAGTATAGTGCCTCAACCGCTACATGGTTTGTGTCAATGAAATAGTTGAATATTTTGATTCCCAGGTTGAGTCGAACGGAAGGGTCGGCGCGACACATTCTGAGCTTGGTTGAGAATGATGAGTCGACCGCACATATCTTTGAGTCGACACAAACATTGAATTTTCCAAAAAAATTAATGTTTCTGGAGATCTTCATTCCAACCATTTCACAACAAGATTGTTCATAGGAAAAACCCAAATGGAGAGTGAGTAATAACCGTTTTGACATCATTAAAACACATATAGAGGTACCTTGCCCTCTCGCTATATGATGTGATTTTTGAAGCATTTTAGAGATTTCTTATCAAGCTTTACAATGTGAAAATAATGGTTGCATTTGGTGTCTTGGATCAAAAGTTGTATATCTTTGAAATCAGCAAAAACACACGGATTTTCCACACTTAGAAAAATTTCTAAGTTTGGCATTAAAAGTGACTTGTAATGTTTTGCATCCAAACATGACCTTCCACTCAAAATTTGCTTTTGACCAAAAAATATGGAATGAAGTAGATCTCTTAAATGACATTTTGAGATTTGAACCACTTAAAAAAATCCAAGAATTGAGAGAGTTATGACCTTGTGAAGTTGGTGAAAATCCATGAAATGGCCTATAACCTTTTGAACTTTTTGGGTATCTTTCACTCATTTTCAAGCCTTACACATAAAATAAGAGTTGAAGTTCACATCCTTAAGATAATTATGGAAAAAGAATTGGCTCAAGAAGATAAAAATTGACAAAGTTATGGTCTTTTGAAATCACATAAGGGAATTTGATGACCTATCTAGAGGACTTGTAATGTTTCTTCATCATTAGGGATCTTCCACACCAAATTTTCTCGAAACTCTTGAAATGATTAGTTGATAACCCTTTAAGGAGAAGAATGTATTTTCAATCACACAAAAATATCAATAGATGGACATGATATAGCCCTTAGAAGTTCAAAATGCTAGCTCATAAAGCACCAAAAATGACTTGGAAAACCTTTTCAATTTTGACAAACTTTCTTGCACAATTACTTTTTCCATGTGAATAGAAGTTGTTGTGGATTATAATAATAACCCATAATAACAATAACCACTTCCAAATATTAAGAATTGAGAGAGTTATGCACTAGTGATCAATGAATCAAGAACTTGTCCAACCAAGTCAAACTTCTCCAATAAACTCTTGCATCTTTTGGTTTTCTTTGACAAATTGAGGCATGATGAATCATAGTAGACATTGTCATGATATTACTTTAAAGCATCTTCAATAATGAAGCTTGAATCTCAATGAAGCTCTGTTGAAGAAGGCATGGAAATAAACTCATGAACCTATGAATCAACTTGATGAAATGTGTTGTGCTCTCACCTATAATATCATCAATTAGAGCAAACATTCATTGTTTTAGTTAGTTAAAAGTTAATCAACACTAAATATAGATAATCACAATATATAAATCAAGATGCTTGGTGATTCCCCATAAGCAAACCTAGAGATAGAGAGAAGAACCAAATCCTAGTGTGATCTTGTTGTGATTGAGTTGATATGAGATGATAAAGGAATCTTAGGGGCAAAAATTGGGGTACAACAATATGTTTTGAATTTGTTATGGGTTTGTTGGATTTTAGAAATTATAAATATGTATTTCTTCAGTTATTACAGTGTGACAATATTAGCAAAAAAGGGAGAGCAAGGATTTAAAGTCATAGCATAGAGTTTTGGTTATTCTCAAGGGAAACCTTAGAAAGGCAAGCGTTTTGGAAACCTTTGGAGTTATCTAAGGTTATTGGTAATTGGGAAACACCTGTTTACTCCTTGGGTTTGAGTTATTCATATATTGAAGGTTGAAGAGGTTGGGAAACACTTTGTTAGAAAATAGGGTAATTCTTAGGCACCTTACATTTGTTTTTGGGAACCTGAAGGTGAAGGTTTCTCTCTCCCTGTTTGATTGAACTAGGTAAACAAATCTCATCTTTTTCTTACCTTATTCTGTTATATTATATGTGTACGACTGTTTATTTTGGTCAGAAAATTTCTCGATCTTACATCTAACCATGGTGCTCACTTGTAAACATAGACAAATATAATTAATGATGTGTTTCTCACTTATATTTAATGAGATATAAACATAGATAATCATAGACAATTATATTTAATTAGATTTGTAATACCCTGATTCTCTGACACCGATATTATCAATTTAATTAGTTAAATGATAATTAGAGAGCATATTGGTCTTGTTTCAATTATGGATAGTATGTACCTATGAATATATTAAGAACTTTGACAAGAGTTAGTGGAGTAGTTAGAATCAAAAGGATTTAGTTGGAATGTAACTAAATGGAAAACTTGTAAATGCCACTTAGTTAAAGGGCAATTTGGGTATATAAGAAAGTATGACATAAGATAAAGTCTTGTTTGGTAGAGACCTCATAAGGGTGTTATTCTAAATCATATTTTATGGAAGCAAGAGAGAGTGGAAGCTTGGGACAAAGAAGAGGAAGCCATCTCCAAAACCCATTTTTCGTATTCTTCGAGCAACCCTCACTAAAAAGGTAATATCTCTTAGCTCACAACTCAGATTGAGATGATTCTGGACTTTTTGGAAAGTTTACGAAATTCCATTCACCCTGGTATAAGATTTCATGATCATAGCTTTTGTATTCAAGGAGAAAAACACATTTGAAGTTGGAGGATGCATGTTGAAAATGGGTATTGAGGTGATTATGGGTTTGGCATGGTTGGAGGTGAAGTTTTGGGCATGATAAGAGTTCAAATGCAGCAATTATATCATCTTAACCTCTACAAATTCAAGGTGAGTTCCATAGTTAGAACTTGAGTAGAAATTGGGGTTTTTGTGAAATTGCACGTTTGGGATCAAGGGTTAGAATGAGTAATTCCTGATGCATGTATACCCTATACTGTGAATAATGCTTGTAATATTATTGTATATTTATATAACATTGTGGGTACGTAGATTGAATTGAAAAATTGGGATTTAGAACCCAAAAACAGAACTGATATCATTCTGGTTTTTTATGTATTTCACAGATCGCGCTTAGCCCGCGAGATCGCGCTTAGCGCGCCCTCTTGATAGTTGAATTTAGGAAATTCGTAGACCGCCCTTAGCACACGGGGCCGCACTTAGTGTGCCCGTGATACGGTGGCAGAACCGACTATTAATACTGGTTTGCATTTTTTGTTCGCAAATGTCGCGGTAAGCATGAGTCGCCACCGACTTTTATTTTATCCAATCAGGAAAAGGAAAAAGAACAGAAAAAACCTTTTTCGAGATATTTCTGAGTACATGGGGTAGATTATAAAAAGGGAAGGTGTTATCACCCTTTCTATCCATGGTTTTCCATGGGCTCTTAGGTACTTGCTCATTTTTGAAAACTGCTTGTGTGTGCCTGCTTTAAAAAGTTTTGTTTTGCTTCGTTTTAACCCTTGTTTCTGTCCTCAAGAGTGTTGCAAAGTTGTTTTTGAAAACTTTGTTTGGGAAAGTGTTGGTGTGAAAATGTTTTTGTTTGTTTGAGCAAGTATCTAGGAACTAATCTACCTACTCGAAAAAAAGTCTGTTCGTTTTCCTTTTAGACAATGCTATCCCATTATTGAGAAATAGGTAGCATCGTTGCTGGAATGTGTGCGTAATTCCCCAAGCGATTCAGATGGATATCTGCCCCTGGTTATTTGGCACTTTTGGAGAGACTGCCCCATGTGTGTTTAGACATCATGTCATGCCCCTTGCTTATGGAAGACCTGTTATTGGAAGTGTCTTTCCCACTAAGGTGATTCTGTCCATTGAGAGGATGTTTGTTCATTGAATATCCATTGTGCGGATTTCTCTGCTGTCAAACAATTAGTCATATGCAAACAATGTCATTTAAAGAATTCAAAACTCATGTTTGTCTTGAAAAGTTTTGAAAATGTGTTTTGTGTAGTAAAACGAAATTTTCAAGAATGTGATATCAACTCAGGATTCGTAACAAAGCCTACAAGAGTCAGGATACCTTTGTAACAATATGCTCTCAAACTAACCCATGCTTCAGCTAGGACTTTTAAGGGTTATAACGTGGCCTGGTTCACGGTTCAAGAAACAAAGGATAAAGGCTCAAATTTTATTTGTACCCAACCCGCTCTTCGTGATGTTCTTCAGTCCTATGCTCAGTTAATTGCGCGTTTAGATCTCGATTGAGTCTGGAATCTTTGCTCTGATACTTGGTGATGATTCAGAAATTGAACATTTGTTTTAAAAAGGCAGTCAATTTTGTAATCTTCTTTTTGTCGAGGATTTGTAGTAACCTCTTTTTTTTTTGTTTTCGTTATCCCTTCTTTTGCTTGAACTGTTTCTTTTGTGATTACAGTCAGCGGGATGCCCCAATTTTTCTCTTAGGTCTCCTTCATAGGTTTTGACTTAATGAGCTTTTGTTTCGAGAGATAATGACTGCCTGTCTTGACGATTTTACGGAACCATCACCGTCTTTTATTTTAGAAGGACGTCTTCGATTCCATTCATTATGTACGAAGCGGCAGATTGTGACTGAATGCACCTCTGAATTAACTGAGAAAACTACCATTCCCCAGGTTATGATTAAGGGTTTTAATTTGTGTGAAAAGAAAAAATCCTACTTCTTTGGCTTGAAGGGGTTGACTAGGGATTATCTTCCTTATAACTCCACTGATTAGGATTTGAAATAACGCATGTACATCATCATCAGGGTCTGTTCAAAAGCATATTGTAGAGATTGTGGTATCATTTTCGTCATCCTCCCTCTAAGGCTTATAGTTTTTTAATCGAGAGTTGAATATCACAAAAGGAAATAAGAACACATTTTTGAAATAGTGAATACGAATGAATTGATTCAAGACAAACATGTGCAATGCATTGATGAAATAATGAGGTTTGATATGAATAAATGTTCAAACAAATCAAAAGAAAATTACACATTGAAAATTCTAATGAACGAAAAGTCTTCTTGTGAGAACTTGTCACTTCAGATGGTATGCCTTGGAGGGATGGAAGAAGAACTCAGCCTGACCGTCTTGTACGAATTCTAGAGCTCCTTCATCAATCAGGTCTTGAATTTTATTTCTCAACGCCCAACAGTTGTTGGTGTCATGTCCAGGACTATTGGAGTGGTACACACATCTTGCATTTGGATTGTACCTTGGGGAGGCTATGTTGGGATTCTGAGGAGGGTCCCTTAACATAATCAACTTGGCCTTCAACAGGCGCTGCAATGCTTGAGCCAATGACATGTTGATATCGGTGAAGCGTCTTTCGGATGTATTCTTCTTATGTCGATTGCCCCGTTGTTGTTGGCGAGGTTGTGGTTGGGCTTGTGATGTAGTAGCAATCTGGAAAGGTCTGTTCCTGACCAAACCAACCTCTTCTCTCACTGGGGGCTGATTAATGCCTTGATCCACAATTTTAACTGTTTGTTTCATGGATCTGCATCCATCTTGGTGAAGCTTGTTGAGGAAGGCTCTTATCCCTTCTTGTCCTCGAGCTAAGTTTTGGATAAGAGTCATCTTCCCCAGCATCCGGATTCTCATTGCTTCTACCTCATCTTGCAGTTGTTCCAATTGTTCATCCTTGTTGTTGTCAGGACGTTCCTTGGTCAGATTCTCGGCGAAGAGTGTTTTCAGGTCTTCTTTCCCCTTGGATAGATTCAGGAGAAATTCCTTGAACTGGGCATCTTGAGCTTGGAGATCTCTGTTGTCTTGTTGGAGAGCCGTTGTTGAAATAAACAGCGAGAACATGAGAGACCTGCTTTGAAACCTGCTTATGCAATGATATGTATTATATATGTATGCAATGTTTTCAAGGATCTCGCGGGGTAAACAAGAAAATGTCAGAAGTTGAAATTTGCAGCTTTGATTAAAAAACTTTGTATCGTTGAGAGTCCTTCTACGAGAGTCAAGCTCACCATATCAAGTGGGTCATAGCCCCTGACTCAAGTTGTTGAGTTTTGATCTTCTGACGACATTGGCTAGAGGAAAATAAATCCTCTTGCCCCTTGCTAGACGTCTGATTTATCATAACCTGCATCACAGGCCCTCGAGATCCTTGAAATGGTTAAGGAAATGTTAAGGCATGATGTTATGATATGTATGCTATGCTTTTAAGAAAAGGTGCGAAGTGATGTAAGCAAGTAAACCCTGCAAGAAATCCAAGTTATTGGATAATAACTGTAAACAAAACCTGCAAGGAACTCATGTTGTCAGGTAATAAAACTATGCAAGTAGTTCAAATTGAAAGCACACAAGTCACACAAACAACCTTAGGTTTAGTCTTGCATGGGTTTTAAGGTCATACCCTCTTGAAGTTTAGTTGGTTTCAAACATGTCCTATAAATATGTAACCGAGTTCTAAAGGATCTCAATATCACTGATCTTTCCCCCAAGCCTTGTTCAATCGATGATTGACTCGTAATCAAACAAAACTCAGAAGTCAAACCTCAATGAGTGTAGCATCGAGTATTTGTCGACCTTGGGCATACACCGAAGCCGGCCATCTCGCTATGTCCTACTGGCCAAGTTGTGCAATTAAAGGTTCTAAAGTCAGTTAATGCTTTATGACACCACGCGGCGGACCTGTACATCTCCCTGATTCACTCACGGGTTACGGGTACCAACCAAAGTGCCACATCAACGTAGCTACTGCTTCAACCGTGTCAGTATACCCCAGCAAAACTCCCTCATAGTTTATTGCTACTTACCTAAAAGGTGTTTCCCGATCCAAGTGTAGGATCAAATAACCCAAACAGTTCCCATAAATATATTCTAAGGTTTACCCCACTTTATATTCTTTTCCCCAGCAGAGTCGCTAGTTCTGTGATACGGTGGCAGAGCCGACTGTTAATACTGGTTTGCGTTTTTTGTTCGCAAATGTCGCGGTAAGCAAGAGTCGCCACCGGCTTTTATTTTATCCAATCAGGAAAAGGAAAAAGAACAGAAAAACCTTTTTCGAGATGTTTTTGAGTACGGGGGGTAGATTATAGAAAGGGAAGGTGTTAGCACCCTTTCTATCCATGGTTTTCCATGGGCTCTTAGGTACTTGCTCATTTTTGAAAACTGCTTGTGTGTGCTTGCTTTGAAAAGTTTTGTTTTGCTTCATTTTAACCCTTGTTTTTGTCCTCAAGAGTGTTTTTGTTGTACCCAAAAATTTTCCCTCTCATTTCATCAACATTTCTCATCACAAGACTCTTGGAATTCAAGATCAAGCTAGGGTTTGCTCTGCTCAAGGCACCTCCTTGTACTATTGACCTAAATTAGGGTTTGAGTTTGCACAGGGATGTTTTGACCTATAATACCCAAAGTGACTTTCATACTTCATGTTGGATTCACAAGTTTGTCCATACCAAGTTTCAAGCCTTGAATCAAATTTTTGCCCAGTCAATTGGACAGTTGACCTAGAAATCAGCTGTATTGGGGAAAAAAAGTCAAATGTGGCCAATTGATAGTCAAACCTCATGAATTTTGACCCATATCAACATTATGAACTCATATGAACCATTTGATCAAGTTTGGATCATAATTCCACAAGAAATTTGATCAGATCACTAAAAGGGCAAAATGGTCATTTTTAGGGTTTTGACTGCACAAAGGCAATTTTTGACTATTTGACCTAGCCAATGGCAAATCAAGCTCAACCATGGACTCAAGTAATCAATGACATCATCTTGACCCATTCAACAAGTTCAAAAGATCTCAAATGCATATGATTGACAGATGAATTTTTCAGTCAATTGATCAAAATTTAACTGTATACTGAAAAGTCAAACTTTGACTTTTTAGTCAAAATCAAGTGCCAAGGGTCATTTTTCATCAAGACATGTCAAATTATGAAACTTGTTCATCAAGAAACCCAAAATTGCAAATTAGGGTTTAAAATGGAAAAATTTCATAACTTAGAAATTTTCTAAGTTATAAAATTTTCTTATTTTTTCCTAACTTTGTCCCATATTTTCACCAAGATTCAAATGGATTCAAACAAAACGTACAACATGAAAGTTGTAGTCCATCACAAAGTCTACAACTTTGATTCACAAAGTTTTCTCAAAAGAATCTTGGATCTCAAGTTATGATTTTTGGAACAAGGGTCCCTAAAACTTTTAACTTAGAGAAATTTTGCCCTACTTTAGGCAGGATTTTGACCCATCTTCTTGGCCATTTTTCACATAGTTCCACTTGGAGTCTTAAGTTTCATTTTAAATATGGATTATAGTACATGTTGCAAGCTTTCCAAATTGTCTAATAACTCCTCAAACACCTTTGTGGTTAGGGAGAATCGAATGCTTGAAGTTAGCAAAAACTCACTTTGTAACCATGGCCAATACATGTTCATACAAAGTTACAAATCTGACCAAACTAGCTTAGTACATAATTACAGGCCTCTAAACTAATTTACACTCAAAAATTGAATGCAAATACATTGGACATTGGCATTGTTCTGATCAAGAGAGCTTTGTACATTGAACTTTTCCATTTTAAGCATAAAGGTCATACTTCCATTTTCATAAAGGCCACTTTATGTCAAATTGCATTTTCTTGAGCCTTGAACTTTTTTCCTTGCAGCAAACAAGTTCCCTAATCTCAGGCATAGTACACCAACTTGAGCATGCTTGTAACTAGCCTGTACAGGCCCTAGCTTGGTCAGTTCACATCTTTGCTTTCAAAACAAGTCAAATGGAAAAAAGCTCATAACTCACACATCTGATATATTGAACTGAAGCAAAGTTTTGAAACAAGTTCCACACATCCTCACAAGCCAGAAGCACGAGCCTTTGACCTCTCAAACCTCCTCATACTCAAAAACCACATTCTCTTGCAAAACAGGGCCAGTTCTGCAAATCACAAGCCACAATCAAATCCCCTCGTGCATTTTGTCCCAAATCACTTTAAACACGTTCTAAACAATATACCTAAGCTATCCAGGCCATTCACAAGTTGATGTAACTCCATTAACACACATCACCATTTTTGTTTGGAAGCTTTGCAGGTTGAGTTCTGTAGCACGATTCAGGCCACTTCAAAACAAACTAAGCATTGGGAAAGGTTCAGGGGACATCAAGCAAGCTCAAAAGAACCTCAGGCCCCAATGAAAGTTGCTGCATTGTCCAGCTTGAACTCAACTGAAACAGGTATTTCATGAACTTTTATCTCTCTATTTAGGAACATTTAGCCTTAGGTTTGTGAATGAAAGATGTTGTATTCATTGCCCTGAAACCATACATATGCTTAGTTTTCATTTATATTAATCGTGTTAAGACAATTTCATCCATGAACTTTCTGAAAAAACTGGGTTAGAAATTAGGGCCAGAGAAATTCTCTCTGGTCTTTGAGAGTTAGATCAAGTTTTTTATATGGTTAGAATCGTGGTTTGATGCTCTATAAGTTTCATATTTTGAGTTTTGTCAAAGGATCACGTTTCCAGGAGTTACCAGTTTGTACACAGAAGGCGCGTGTTTTTGGTTGAACAGAGGAAGAAGATGAAGTTGATGGGCTGGGCTGGCTTTGTTTTTGCTTTCTAACACTTGCTTTTTCAGTTTCACACCCCCTGACCCATTTCTTTGTATATTTATTATTTTTGCATTTTAATTTCATTTCTGACTTTATTATTTTATTTCCAAACATAAAAAAATGCCTAAAAATTATTTTCATAAATTTTTATATTTATTTTGTATTTATTTTAATTATTTCCAATATTAAAATGTTTAAATACTTTATATTATTTTGTTTAAACCTAAAAATAATGTAAAAAATATGTTTATTTTCATTTATTATTTTTATACACATTTGAAAATATTTTCTTGAAATACATACATTTTTGTAAATAATTTATTTTATTTTTTACACACTTAATATATATATATATATATATATATATATATATATATATATATATATATATATATATATATATATATATATATATATATATATATATATATATATATATATATATATATATATATATATATATATATATATATATATATATATATATATATATATATATATATATATATATATATACTTTATTTTATTAAAAGCATAGAATAAAAAACACAAAAATAATACATTTTTATTTTTATTGACATTTTATACTAAAAAATACTTTTTTGAATATATTTCATTTTTTTTACATATTGATATATTTTTGTACATAAATAATACATCCTATTTATTTTCTTAAGAAATTAGGGTTTTTGCCCTAAAAACAAATAAAATTAATCTTTTATTTATTTCTTATACCTTGTACATTAAAAAATACTTTTGCATACATGAATAAATAAAAACCTTTTTTTTGCATAATACATTTTATTTAATATTTATTTATTGTATTTATTTAAATATTATACATTTAAATGTTATGCCTTGCAAATTCAATTTGGTTGTAATAATTTAGGGTTTAATTTCTTGCAAAATAATCCCCTATTCAAATTTGTACCCCCTCCCTATATCATGTTTTAATAGCTTAGAATTTAAATTCTCGCACCTTTAAGCTTTCAATTATGCCATGATTAGAATTAGGGTTTGTATGCAAAATCAAAACCAACAAATAGTTTGACCTAATCAAAGACAAAAATGCATGAAAATCAAACACAATGCACACTTGCACCCCTAGGGTTTCAATCCACGTGTTGCCTTCAAAAATGGGCCATGGTATGCATGTCAAGTACTTTGGCAAAACAAAAACAAAACAAAGATCATAGTCCCTTGATGACGCTATCTTGGTTGCCTAAACAAAAATGATCAAGTCCCTCAAGAAAATTGCCAAAAATACTTGACACTATTGCTATCATGGTCTATACGATGACCCACACCTGTCCCGTTTAACATCCTAACACAAGGTTGTTCACCAAATACAATGGTGAAACAACACTGTTAAAAGGGTTAAAAACATAAGAAAGATCTTTGAGTAAAATAGGGTAGATAGTTCTTAGTTACTTGATCAAAAGCTTGCAAAACATCCTTGCTATTTTCAAACACACTTCACAACACAATTTCAAAATCCAACTTTCAAACATTAAAAACTTTTCAAAAGACAAAAATATCTTTGTATACATTCAAACAAGAATCATTATAAAGGTTGCCACAACGATGGCCTCTTTTCAAAACATCTTTCAAAATCATACACAAAGCACCATTTCAAACAATTGAAAAGCAAAGCAAGTGATCTAAACAAGTAACTAAGAGCCCATGGATAACCATGGATGAAAAGGGTGCTTGCACCTTCCCTTTTCATAATCTACTCCCCGAACCCAAGAAAACATCTCAAAGGTCTTTCCTGTGCTTTTTGACCTTTCCTTAGGATAAAATAAAAAGTCGGTGGCGACTCTTGCTAAACCGAAACATTTGCGAACACAAACGCGAAATCCCAAGTCAATTCTCCCACCGTATCACAGTTGCGAAGTTGTTTTTGAAAACTTTGTTTGGGAAAGTGTTGGTGTGAAAAAGTTTTTGTTTGTTTGAGCAAGTATTTAGGAACTAATCTACCTACTCGAAAAAAAAGTCTGTTCATTTTCCTTTTAGACAATGCTATCCCATTATTGAGAAATAGGTAGCATCGTCATTGGAGTTTTAAATTCGAAGGGACAAATACGATCACAAAGCAATGTTAGGAAATGTTAGTAATCATCCTAAAGCCTTAAATATCTTTTTCCGAGGCAACATCCGAATGGGTCATTTTAGATCTTTCGGGGCTAGAGGACAACCACTAACAAAATCTATACTTCATGATTGTTTACTGAAGGCAACCGGAGTGGAGTAAACCCTAGGAGTGAGCATGTGCGAGTGTAATTTTCAGTTAATTTATCTTTGCACATTTAGGGTTTTCTACCGTATTAATTTTCAGTTTGTCTTTCCATGCAATCCTATTAACATATATCTAAGCAGTTTATAGTTTGCGGAAATTAAAATAAGGGAAAGTTAAAAGTCCTAGCTATTACAAGGCTTTCGCAGATACATAATTATTTTGACTGAAAATAAAGATGCAGAATTGAAACCCTAATTACTATTACAAACTCGGAGCAGTTACAATAATAATAAAAAGAAAATTAAAAAATGTGTGCGACGACTTAAATGCGAGATTAATTAGCAAACCTAAAAAAATCTAGTTGAAAAATAGTTAGGTTAGTTTTTTGAGAAAAATTAATTAGGTTATGTACAAATTAAATCCTAATTTCTAATTGATTTAAATTATGAAAAAAAGGAATTAAATTATCCTAAATAATTAATCTAGTTAATTAAGGAAATAAAATATTTTTTATGAAAAAAATGATTTTTATGTTTAATTAAATAAACCTAAAAAACTTAATTAATTTTAATTACTAAAAAATGTTAATTTTGAAAAAAAAGTTAATAAAAAAACCTAAAACCTAATTAATTTTAATTAATAAAAAAATGTTAATTTTGGAAAAAAATTAATTAAAATACCTAAATCCTAATTAGTTCGAATTAAAAAAAAGGTTAATTTAAAAAAAAAGGTTAATTAAAAAATAACCTAAAAAACCTAATTAATTTTAATTAAAAAATGTTAATTTTGAAGAAGAAAAAAAAGAATTAAGTTTGCCAAAAAATAGATAGGGGAAGAAACATCAATGAAAATAGGGTTAGAAAATTAAAATAATGCAAATGTCAGGGGTGGGTGTTGACCCAAAAATTAATTTAAAACTTAAAATTAAATTTAAAAAAAAACATAAAATTAATTATTCGAGTTTATTATGAAAAATTATGAAAAATCAAAGGTTTGTGAAAAATGTTAGGTTTTATGAAAAATGTTTTAAACAGAAAGAATGAAAATAGGTAAAAGGATAAATAGAAAGGAAGAAAATCAAAATCAATAGGGGTGGTTGTTGAACCCACGCCCTTAACATTCTCAGGATGTCTGTCTCGCCATGCATTGGTGGTTATTCTGTTTTGGCCTCATCGTTTTGTAATAACCCAGCACAGGATCATGTCTAAATCTACAGTATATAATCTCATGAACACATTAAATAAATTACTATATCATGAAATACAAATAAAACAAATATATGAAATTTTGCAATATTAAAATCGATATGGCATGTATGAATGCTTCTATACCCTTTTGATTATGGAGATCAAACCAGCCTTACCCTTACTGGAGAAGTAGTGAGATGTGAGTTTGTAACAAGGATGACTTGTTTGTAGTGAGATGGGGGTTTGCAATATAAGGATTTCAAGGTTTTTAGGGTTCTTGAAAGAATTTGATATTTTGACAGGGTTGTGGCAAATGTTTTTTTTTCCGTTTGTCGTGTCCTGTTTGTGTGAAAAAAGTGAGATTATATAATGGAAATTAGAGAAAATATATGGGCTTTGAATGTGCAATTGGGTCTCCAATAACCACAAGCAATAGTGCAGATTTTTATTCACTTGAGTTCGTTATATTCCAGGCTAAATCGAAGGGGCTTAAGTACAATTTTTGAAGTTGAAATGTGAAAACAAAATATAGCCGACATTGAGATCTAACTCCTATCCAAAAATGGGCTTAATCAGATAAACGGTGAATTAGTTATAAATTTTTGAAGTTTCGCCTCAGACATACTTATTTTGGGCTCCAGTGTCAACTCTGACTTGTTATTCAATAAAAAATTGGTATTGATCAGAGCATAACCCGGTCCCGACTTTAGAAGAAAAGTTGTAGATCTCTGAGTCATTGACCTTGTGTAAAAATATGGACCCGGTCCGATAAAAATTGACCGAGTTATGAATTTTCGAAGTTTTGACCCAAATGAAATAATATTCAGCGTTCAGGATTTTCGGCGCGTCACACGCACTCTGTGAAAAAAACGAAGGCCTTTTGGATACCATTCAACTCGATATCTCCTGTGAAAATGTTGTAATTGCAAGCTTCTCAAGTCAAATTCAAAGCATGTGTTTTGATGAAGACAACATGGACATCAAGTTTCAAAGGATGTGCAAAAAGCTTATCAACATCAAATAAAAGTCTTGAAGATTATTGAAGAATTATTGAAGAAATCATCAAATGTAAATATGGTATAAATAATTCTTAAAACCTTGAATATAGATGTTCACAATATGCATTCATCAACATATACATATTCCATAACTTTAACATCAAGAAAAACTTTGTTTGAAATATCTTTCAAAATGTATTTTTGAAAATAAACCTTTAGGAACCGGTTCCTCCCTAACAGGGAACCGGGTTCCAGCATTTCTCAAAAAACATGTCCCTGGATTTTGTACCAGGAACCGGGTTGTACCAATAGGGGAACCGGTTCCTGCGTGATAAATTTGAATTTCAACTTATAACGTTCACTAAGAACCGGGTTCTATCAGTGTCGGAACCGGTTCCTAGCGAACCAATGCAGCTTTTACTTTGTTTTTTGAACATTTTTCAAGTGGTATCTTTTCATGAATGCATTGCATCTTTTCATATGAATTGGCATGAATGAAGAGGTTCTTACAACTTTATAAAATGCAGAATTTCTTATTTTCAAACAACAATTCAATACTTCAATTTTCAAATTAACAAATATACTTCTTCATTAACAATTTTCTCATTCACTCTCATTTGAATTTAAACTTTCATGTGTTCATAATTTTGTGAAACTTGCCATATACACTTTCATTATCATTACAAGTTTCATTCATACATTGTGAACATTTATATACATTGTTGAGAATTGTTTTTATCTTGAAGAAGAAGATCAATTGAATATTGATAAAGCTCTCCATATACTTCAAAATTAATCATTGTATTACTTAAAGATTTTCCCTTACTATCCAGGATTGTTGGAAGTAAGTGTTGTGATTTGAAGAGGATTGTTCTTCATTCACATTAGTGTTTGTTTGGTCTTAAAGGTGTTAAGAACCTTTGATCACCCTATAGGTTAGATAGTAAGCATAGGCTGTACAATCATTCTAACTATAGTGAAATCTCTTTCGTGTTGGAAAGGGGACTGGAGTACTCTCGGATTGTGAGGGGAACCAGGATATATCACCATGTTCTTTACTTTTCCGCATTTATCGCTTTCATCGCCATAATCAGGAAAAGATAAAGATATAAACAAAACCTTCAAACACTTAACCAAAAATTACTACCAAGCATTCTCATAAAATCGAGTAAATTTTTATAAGACCTAATTCACCCCCCCCCCCCCCTCTTAGGCACTCTGAGACTTTCAATTGGCATCAGAGCAAGTTATAGGTAACTTGTTCCTAAAGATCCAGAATGGCTTCCGCAAATCATCAACCAGTCTTCAGAGATGGTGGTAGTAACAACAAGCCTCCTCTATTCTGTGGTGAATATTTTGACTTCTGGAAAATACGCATGAAGACGCATTTAGGAGCACAAGGAAAGGAAGTATGGGATGCTGTTGAAAATGGTCCATTTATCCCGATATCAGTAATCAATGGCATTGGTTCTGCAAAGCCCAAAACGGCATGGGACTACGATGATAAAAAGAAAGTTCTCTATGACAAAAAGGCAATAAACCTTCTTCAAGGTGCACTCAGTATGGACGAATTTTTCCGTGTCTCAAACTGCAAGACAGCAAAAGAAATATGGGATACCCTGGTTCAAACTCATGAAGGAACGGCTGAAGTAAAAAGATCAAGGCTAAATACCTTGAGTCAAGAATATGAACTATTTCAAATGCAGCCCGGAGAATTCATTCTTGACTTACAAAAGAGATTTGTGCATTTGACAAATCACTTAAATGCTCTTGGTAAAACCTTGACAAATGATGAACTCAACTTGAAAATCCTTAGATCATTGACTAGGGAATGGCAACCAAAGGTAACGGCAATCTCGAAAAAGAAGAGTCTCTCCGCAATGACTTCCGCTACATTATTTGGCAAACTTCAAGAATATGAAACGGAACTCGGTAGACTTGAAAAACATGAAAATTTAGAGAAGAAATCCAAAGGCATTGCCTTGAAAGTTGATTCAAAGGAAAGTCAAGATAAAGATGCATCGGAGGAAGATGAAAACTTCTTGCTTCTTGTAAAAAGGTTAGGAAAATATTTTGGTCATAAAAATAATCTTCATAATGCTAACTTTGTCAAGAGGAAGAAATTTTATAATCATAAAGATAAAGAAGCCTCCACATCAACACAAGATGTCACATGTTATGAATGTGGAAAGCAAGGTCACATAAAGCCGGATTGTCCAAAACTCTCCAAGAAAAATGGATTCAAAGGCAAAAAGGAGTTCAAGAACAAAAAGGCTTATGTTGCATGGGAAGATAATGAGATAAGTTCTTCATCCGATTCGGAAAGTGAGGAATGTGCAAATCTAGCATTAATGGCTTCACATCACTCCGACAATGAAGAAGAGGTTAGTAATGAATTTAATATTTTTGATGATGATGTTCAAGATGCTATTGATGAACTATTGAGAGAATGCAAAAGTTTATACAAAAAGGTGTCAAATCAAGAAAAAGAACTTCTAAGTTGTTTAGAAAAAATTGACACCATGACTAAAGATTTTGAACTTCAAAAACAGAATTTTATTAAAGAAAAAGAAAACTTTGCATGCTCCAAGTGTGAATCAAATGTATTTCAAATTGTTCAATTGAAAAGAGTCATTGAACGATATGAAAAAGGACAAATAGGATTGGAAGGATTACTAAGCCAACAACGTTATCCTAATGATAAAAGGGGTCTTGGTTATATGAATTCTAAGAAACCAAGTAACAATCCCACTGTTTTTGTAAAGGCTAGTAATAGTTCCAATCCCAAGAAAGTAGAAAAGAAGCAAGTTGTTCATAATCATCAAAAGAAAAAGCCTAATGTATCGAAAAAGAAAACATTTCCTAAGAATAAATCTTATCCTTCTAGATATAGAAGTAACTTTGAACCTACTTGTTTTTATTGTGGTATTAAAGGTCATACACCTAATGCTTGCTATGTTAGAAACTTTAGTATAGCAACTGGGCATTATGTGTGGGTGAAAAAGGGAACTAACTATGAAGGACCCAAGGCAACTTGGGTACCTAACAAAGAATAATTTGTTTATGTAGGTATGTTTGAAATTCACATCAAATGTTTGGTATCTTGATAGTGGATGTTCAAAGCATATGACAGGAGATGTACACCAATTTTCATATCTAGTACATAAAGCCAAAGGGTATGTCACCTATGGAGATAACACCAAAGGAAAGATTCTTGGCGTTGGAATAGTTGGCACACCTCCATCCATTCAAATTGAGGATGTTCTCTATGTTGAAGGATTAAAGCACAATCTTCTTAGCATAAGTCAACTTTGCGATAGAGGGTTCAAGATCAAATTCAACAAAGATGAATGTCTCATTATGGATGAGGCAACCAATGAGGTAAAACTCAAAGGTATAAGAACTAACAATATTTTTATGATTACTTTAGATGATTTTTCTCTGAAGGTACAATGTCTTATGGTAAACAACAATGACGCTTGGTTATGGCACAAGAGAATCGCTCACATTCACATGGAGCACTTGAACAAATTGGTTAAGCATGACTTAGTTATTGGTCTACTAAAGATGAAGTTCATCAAGGACAAATTATGTAATGCATGCCAAAAGGGAAAACAGACCAAAACAACTTTCAAATCTAAGAATATGGTGTCTACTTCAAGACCACTACAATTGTTACACATGGATCTTTTTGGTCCATCAAGAACAAAAAGCTTCTGAGGTAATGTATACGCTTTAGTCATTATTGATGATTTTTCTAGATATTCTTGAACTTTGTTTCTTGTGCAGAAAAGTGATGCTTTCAAAGCCTTTAAGAATTATGCTAAGCAAATCCAAAATGAAAAATCACTAAAGATTGTATCCATAAGAAGTGATCATGGTGGAGAATTCCAAAATGCTCAATTTGAAGAATTTTGTGAAGAACATGGTATCTCTCATAATTTTTCAGCACCTAGAACTCCACAAAAAAATGGAGTAGTTGAAAGAAAGAATAGGTTTCTAGTGGAACTTGCAAGAACAATGCTTAGTGATGTAAATCTTCCTAAATATTTTTGGGCGGATGCGGTTAGTACGGCATGTTATGTTAGAAATTGAGTTATCATTAGACCTATAATAAAGAAGACTCCATATGAACTCTTCAAAGGAAGAAAGCCAAATATTGCTCACTTCCACATTTTTGGATGCAAGTGCTTTGTTCTTAACAATGACAAGGATAATCTCGGTAAGTTTGACGAGAAATCCGACGAAGGTATATTTCTTGGTTATTCGCTTTCTAGTAAAGCATATAGAATTTATAATAAAAGAACTTTAACTATTGAAGAATCTATGCATGTATCTTTTGATGAAACTAACCCCTCCAAGGAGAAAGTAGTTGTTTGTGATGATGATGATGATCCTATAGATTTACCCCCGGAAGATCTTTCAATTGATCAAATTAATAAATCACCGGAAAATCAAGAAAACATTGTACAACAAGATTCAAAGACCAATGATCTACCAAAAGAATGGAAAACTCATAGAGACCATCCTATTGACAAAATTATTGGTGACATTAGCCAAGGAGTATCAACAAGATTGAATCTAAAAGATGCTTACTTAAACATGGCGTTTGTTTCTCAAGTTGAACCTACCAAAGTTGATGAAGCCTTAGGAGATGATCAATGGATTATTGCTATGTGTTGTACCCCAAAATTTGCCCTCCCATATTTCTCAAAACATTTCAAGAAAAATTCACAAGTCCAACCCGGCGCGTCATAGTCAGGTGTTCTTTCGCCAAGATATCTCTGATAACGTATTCTCAAATTCATGTTCGGCTCAAGAGTCAATTCTTTAAAGAAGGTATCCAAATGTGTGAGTTTTCTCGAAGAAATATGGTAAAAAAAGTGTGCTGAAAGTGCAGTTTTTCCGCGCTAAAAAATTCATAACTTGAAGATCGTGACTCGTTTTGAACCCGTTCCGGTGGCCAAAATTCCGTCTTGACATTATCTACGTTTTCATCTCTCACAGCTGGAAGCCAATTTCGATCAGAAGGTTTTCAAAAATGTGGATTTATCAAGTATTTTCGTACAGAAAATTTATGACAGAAGTTTATTTGCGTCATGTTCAGAAAATCATAACTTGGTCGATTTTCATCGTATCGAGCTGGTTCTGGCGCCAAAATTTCACAAATTGAGTTGGCTACATTTTCACAGAAGGTATTGAGTTCAAACGGTATTCAAAAGGCCTTCGTTTTTTGCTCAGAGTGTGTGACACGCTGAAAATCCTGAATGCTGAATATTATTTCATCTGGGCCGAAACTTCGAAAATTCATAACTCGGTCAATTTTTATCGGATTGGGCTCATATTTTTACACAAGGTCACTGACTCATAGATCTACAACTTTGCTTCAAAAGTCGAGACCGGATTATGCTCCGATCAATACCAGTTTTTTATTGAAGAACGTGTCAGAGTCGACACTGGAGCCCAAAATAAGTTTGTCTGAGCTGAAACTTCAAAAATTCATAACTAATTCACCGTTTATCCGATTGAGCCGATTTTCGGACAAGAGTTAGTTATCGATGTCGGCTACATTTTGTTTTCACATTTCAACTTCAAAAATTGCACTTAAGTCCCTGCGATTTAGCCTGGAAAGTGACGAACTCAAGTGAACATTGGAGGCCCAATTGCACATTCAAAGCCCATTTTCTTTACCCTAATTTCCATTATATAATCCCCTTCTTTTCACACAAACCAGGGAGGAGAAAAAGAGAGAAAAAACCTTGCCACAACACTGTTAGAATATCAAATTCTTTCAAGAACCCTAAAACCTTGAAATCCTTATTACAAATCTCTCTCTCACTACAAACAAGCCATCACAGTTACAAACCAACACCTCACTACTTCTTCAGTAAGGATAAGGCTGGCTTGATCTCCATGATCCAAAGGGCATAAAAGCATTCAGGTCACCAATTTTCCAGTAAGGATTTAGACAGGATCCCATGCAGGTTCATTAAGGAACGTTGAGGCCAAAAGCCAAATGGCCAAAAGCCAAAAGCCAAATGGCCAAAAGAATAACTTATGCATGACACCAATACATGGCGAGACAGACATCCTGAGAAGATTAAGGAACGTTGAGGCCAGAACACAAATGGCCAACAGCCAGAACACAAATGGCCATGAAACCCAATCCAATGGCCAAAGAATGCAAACCGTTCAAAAAAACCTCCCCTTGGGCCTGAAACCCCCCTTGGTTTGCATCCTTTTTAATTTTATTTTATTTTCTTTTCTAATTCTTTTTTAATTGTTTTAATTGTTTTTTTTACCATAAAATAATTTTCTATAATAAAAACAGAAAAATCAAAAATACAAATATATTTAATTATTATTAATTTCATCACTAACCTATTTTTTGTAAATAAACTCTAACAATTAACTTAGTTTAATTTAGGTTTTTAAACTTTAATCTTTTTCTTAATAAGTAAAAAGTATCTAGAATTAGGTTTTTTTGACATTTTCATCTTTTTCTTAAATAAATTATTAATCATCATTATTTATCATTATTATTAATTATCATTAATTTTGTAAATAAACATGTAAATAAATTAATTAACTAGTAAATTAGGTTAACTTTAATATTTTCATTCATAATTAAAATAATCTAGATTTAGGGTTTCCTTTTAATTCTTTTTCTTTATTTTTCATAAATACAAAAAACACTAAAACACTTTCTTTTCTTTAATTAAATAATTAATTGGACTTTAATTTAATTTAATTTCATGCAAAGGGTCAAAACCCTCGGACGTCCTAATTTTAATTCTTTTCACGCATTATTTCTTTCGATCATTATGTAACTGTTTCTCATATGTAATAGTAATTAGGTTTATCTTTCCGTATTTACTTTCCGCATTTTTATCAAAACGGGTCTTTGTAATTTGGCGATGTATAGACCCGCGCCTTGTAATAGCGTAGGATTTACCTTTTCCGTCATTTAAATTTCTGCACTTTTAAATCATAATTGCATGAAAGAATGTATGGCCTAAATTAAAAACAAGCGTAGATCACCATGATACATGTACAAGATAAAACATAACATGAAAATAACACACAAATTCACACACCACTCTTAGGGTACGCCTCACTGTTGCCTTGCCTTCGAAACGTGGTCGTCGAGTATAGGACGTTTTAGTGAGTCCTTATGTCCATGACATGATCCAGTTGCCTCGAAACGGTTGCCTCGGAATTAAAAAAGATCAATGGCATAAGGGTAGCTTCTAAGGTGTCCTACTGTTGCTCTGGTGACCACACTGTCCCTAAACTCGAATTGACCCGAACACCTCCAACGGTGGTGCTACCTACCTCTCAATGGTGGGATGGCACTACCTTAAGGACATTTACACAGCCTAATTCCTTAGGGTAGGTGGATGACTCGTAGATACTTTCTCTATTCAAAAACAAATCAAAACTCTTTTCACACCGACACTTTCAAAAAAAAGCTTTCAAAACAATTTTTCAAACACTCTTGAGGACTGATACAAGAGTCGATCTGAAATCTTTAAACGAAACTTTTTCAAACCCACTCACAATTGAAAAGCAAACACTTTTGAAAACACGATGAGCAAGTATCTAAGAGCCCATGGATAACCATGGATAGAAAGGGTGTTAACACCTTCCCTTTCTATAAATCTACCTCCCGAACCGAGAAACTATCTCACAAGGAATTTTGCTATGCTTTTGTCCTGTCCATGTTGGAGAAAATAAAAGACGGTGGCGACTCTTGCTTCCGCGACATTTCGCGAACCAGCGTTAAACAGTCAGTTCCAGATCCACCGATCACAGAACTGGCGACTCTGCTGGGGACACTTTAAAGTGAGGTGTGCCTTAGGACTAAGATCACTTGTGTTTTCAATTGTTGTGCTTGTTTGCTTTATTATTGTGGGACTGTCTCGGGAGTTCTATAGATCCTAGCCCGGATCTGGGGGATACCTTCTTAGAAAGTAGCAACAAGGCTGTGAGGGAACTGTGCGGGGTATACCGACATGGTTGAAGCAGTCTGCTACGTTGATGTGGCACTTTGGTGTGTACCGTAACCCTTGAGTCCAGTCAAGGAGAGTACGGGGCCGCCGCGTGGTGTCGTGAAGCATCAACTGACCTTAGGAACCTTAATTGAACCATCTTGGCCTCTTTAGGGTAGTGAGATAACTGACTTTGGTGCAGTCCGAGGTTGGTTGATACTCGATACTACACTCAATTGAGGGTTGTTTTCTTGGAATATTTCGGTCGCCAGTTCAGTGGCTAAATCGA
The DNA here is from genome assembly GCA_948472305.1 of Vicia faba. Classification (NCBI taxonomy): domain Eukaryota; kingdom Viridiplantae; phylum Streptophyta; class Magnoliopsida; order Fabales; family Fabaceae; genus Vicia; species Vicia faba. The sequence goes on from OX451741.1 coordinate 1,398,674,562, forward strand.
AACGATGAACAATGAAAGCAATCCAATGATATTGGGACCCTTAGAACCTGGTTACTTCTGATAGGACAGGTTTTGAGCCCACCAACTTCAAGAGGGTAGTACCCCAGACCCCATGCTGGCCTAAACTCTAAGGGCTCTTTGTGTGACTTGTGTGCCTTCAAACTTGACTATTTGCATGCTTGTTATCTGACACATGAGTTCCTTGCAGGTTTAACAGTCCTTAATTGGGACTCATTACAGGGCCTACTTACATTACTCCACGCATAGCATAACATCATGCCATCATACCATTGCATACATCTTGCATAAGGACTAATCCATTTCAAGGATCTCAAGGGCTTGTGATGCAGGTCATGATGAATCAAAATGTCTAGCAAGGGGCAAAAGGGGATTTATTTTCCTCTAGCCAAGGTTGTTAGGGGCTATGACCCACTCGATATGGTGAGCCTTGACTCTTGAAGAAGGACTCTCAACAACAGGAAGTTCCTTCAATCAAGCCACCGAATTCAAATTCTAACGATTTTCTTGTTTACCCCGCGAGATCCTTGAAAACATTACATGCATATCATACATATCATTACATTACAGGTATCCCTTTTACAGGTTGCTTACCTTCTTCGCTGTTTATTTCAGCTCGCCATCATGAATCCTGAATCATCTACTGAGCAATCCATCAAGGCTCTCCAGGCTCAGAACGCCCAGTTCCAAGAGTTGATCATGAGTTTTGCCCAGGGGCAACAAGATCTGAAGACCCTGCTTTTGAAGAAGAAGAAGAAGAAGAGGACGGTGCTGTTCAACCCTAGACGCAAATCTGGGAATGGATCACAAAACGAAGCTGAGCAGACTACCCCATCTGTTGGGAAAGACAGTCCCCAAGAAAGGGAGGTTCCTAGTCCAGTGGTCTCTGACAACGAGACCGATTACAATGATGAACAACACCCTCCAGCTGAGGATATGTATAAACAATTGGAAGACCGGCTAAGTGCCATGGAGATACAAAAAGTGCCCCGCCTGGACTTCAAAGATCTAGGTCTGTCTTCTGGGGTAGTGATCTCGCACAAATTCAAGGCACCTGCTTTTGCAAAATATGACGGGGCTTCCTGTCCTAAGCTGCATCTCAGGTCTTATACAAGGAGGATCCAGCCCTACACGACTGACAAGAATTTGTGGATTCACTTCTTTCAGGATAGTCTGTCGGGAACTCAACTCGACTGGTTCTATCAACTGAATGGAGCCAACATCCGCAGCTGGGAGGACTTGGCCACTGCATTTTATAAGCAGTATCAGTATAATGCCGACCTCGCTCCTACGCGTACCCAACTCCAGGGTATGTCACTGGGGACGGGTGAAGGTTTTAAGGAGTACGCCCAAAAATGGAGAGACCTTGCTGGAAGGGTACAACCACCTCTAACTGACCGGGAGCTCGTTGACATGTTCTTGGGGACTTTGTCTGGTCCATTCTACAACCATCTGATTGGGAATTCTTCTGCTGGGTTCACAGATCTTATCTTGACTGGGGAGAGAATTGAAGCTGGTATCAAGTCAGGGAAGATTCAAGAAATCGCACCTGTTGATGCTCAGAAAAAGCCCCACAGTGGGAAGAAGGAGTCCAATGCTATACATGGTAAAAAGGGTCGTCATGATGTAGGGGCAATCCAGATCTCTGATCCCGCGCCTGTTCAACAAAGAAAGAGCAATAGGCGTAGGATAAAGTATCAAGATAGGAAGTATACTGACATCAGCATGCCTTTGTCTCAGGCACTATAACAATTGCTGAAGGTGAAACTGATCACACTAAAGGATCCTCCTCAAAATCCTGATACTTCCTCTCCCAAGTACAACCCGGGTATGAGATGTGCCTACCATGCTGACAGTCCCGGACATGACACCGACAACTGTTGGACCTTGAAGAACAAGATCCAGGATTTGATTGACGCCAAGGAGGTCAAGTTTGAACATTGATCCTACACCGAGTCATCGAGAATGTCTTTTGTTCATTCGAATGTTCAAGTTGTATTTTTCTTTGATTGTTCAAACATTTTATTCATGTCAAACTTTTGTTATTTCATTAATGCATTACACGTGTCTGTTTTGAAGTAATTATGTTTACTATGCTTAAAACTGTTTTCATATTTTTGTGATGTTCAACGCTCGGTTAACAATTCTAAGCCTCTTGAGGGAGGATGACGAAAATGATACCATAATCTTTACAGTATGCTTTTGAACAGACCCTGCTGATGAGGTACAGGCATTGTTTCAAATCCTAAACAGTGGAGTTATAAGGCAGATAATCCCTCGTCAACCCTTTCGAGCCAAAGAAGTAGGAGTTTTTCTTTTCGAAAATTAAAACCCTTAATCATAACCTGGGGCAGGGTAGTTTTCTCAGTTGATCCAAGTGCATAACGAATGACATCAAAGAAGTCCTTACAAAGCAAAAGACAGTGATGTTTCCGAATAATCATAAAGACAGGCAGTCATTACTTCTCAAAATAAAAGCCCAACAAGTCAAAACCTATGAAGGAGACTTACAAAAACTGGGGCATCCCACTGACTGTAATCACAAAAGAAACAGTTCAGGCAAAAAATAGGGATAACGAAATCAAAAAGAAAGAGGTCCTACAAACCCTCAACAAAAAAGGAAATGACTGCCTAATCAAAATAAATCGTCAGTATCCGAACCATCACTGGTATATCAAAGCAAAGACGCAACAAGGTCTAACGCACGATTAGCTGAGTTTAGGATTGAAGAACATTACGAAGAACGGGTGGGTACAAATAAATTTGAGCCTTTATCTTTTGTTTCTTGAACCGTGAACCAGGCCACGTTATAACCCTTAAAAGTCCTAGCTGAAGCATGGGTTAGTTCGAAAGCATACTGTTACGAAAGGTATCCTGACTCCTTAAGGCTTGCGGTAAAATAACGAGTTGACATCACAGTTTACAAAAAAAAAACTCACTTGCTTTTATTGAAAAATGCATTTTCAAAAATTTCAAGACAGACATAAGCTTTGCATTCTTAAGATAACATTGTTTGCATATGATTATTTGTTTGAACAGCAGAGAACTTTGCGCAACGAATATCCGATGAACGAAGGTCCTCTCAACAAAAGAGCCACCTCCGGTGGAAGAAACACTTCCAATCAAGGGGAATGGCATGATCATTGTCCATCATCTGGGGCAATTAAGTCAAGATTCGGAGAATCTCTCAAAAGGCCAACCAGCTTGGGGCAAATCTCCATCTGGATCACCTGGGGCATTCCGACAACGAATCTTGCCTGATCAAACATCTTCTAGTGGTACGGCAACGCAATACTACTGACAGTGACAACTCCCTGCTCTCTGAGAGCATGGATATAGTCGAAAAAATACTACGCAAAATCAAAGACCCGCTAGGTTGACACACCTAGGCAAAAATAAGGGCTTCCCGGCGAACCAAAAGGGTTCGGGCAAAATAAGGGATGAAATGAAAAATCTGTACACCCGGCAAGTCGAAAACCTGAAAAGGCGGCTTAGGCAAAAAAAGGGTATCCCGGTGGACTGAAAACCCGAAAGGGCGGTCCAGGAAAAAATTAGGGATCAAAGCGTACGACTATATCCTGTCATCTCGTCACCTGTCTACCAGAAGATTTGTCAATTACCCCCACAGGTGCCTTCTCCCACTGAAACTGGGGCAATAATGAGTTGTCTAAGCGATCTAGTTGCTCTGCCATCAAGGTACCAAGACAAGTTCAGCTGAAGAATGACCAAGATACCCTAATTCCCCATAGAATGAGATAAGGTTCAGCCATACTCCCCCGAGCAGAGAAGGCACAATACCTCCAGCAAGTCAGCAACACTCTCCCCAAGCAGAGTTAGCTTACTGTCAGCCTTAAGGAAGTTGGATTATCCCCCGAAGATCTCAATATTCCCCGGCGGAGTACAAACATTCTTAACAAGCATCCCCGGCAGTCTTGATCTAAGATTGTTCCCCAGCGGTATACTAGACATCCAGCGGAGCCACTTCCCCAGTACAGTTCAAAATTTCCCCAGGAGGGTCCAGTCCAAAAGCCTCCCCAGGAAAGTTGAATCCATCTCCCCAGTAGGATGCTTATCCCCAGTAAATTCTGGAAGCTTGTCCCCTGCAAAGCACGAACGCGTCTCCCGGATTTTATTCAAAGGTTATTTCCCCACCATGATATAACTGGGTTATCCTTAGCTAATGACCACGGAAAGATCGTCCTCGACGAAGTCTTCCTATCCCCAGCGGAGTTCATCATATCTTCCAACAAAGCTCGTCAATGGTATCCCCAACAGAGTATCATCAACATCTCAACAAAGTGCCTCTTTCCCCACAGAGCATTCCCCGCAGAGTATTCTATTCGCCAAGTTTATTCCCCAACGGAGTCATCTTCTCCTACCGGTATTCTTGCAACCATCATCCCCAGCGGAAACGAAGAACTCTCTTCAATATCAGCCCAGGATTCAGCTCCCGGCATTCGTCAAGGATTTATTTTCCTAGACGAAAATACATTCATAAACATCACATTGTCATACATGCATACACGCATCATATCACCCCAATCTCATTTATTTTTGAGAACATCTTAAAATCAGGCAATTCATACATTATGACATTGCATACAACTAACTCGTTACTTTTTCAGGAGAGAACGATCAATAGATAAAAGTCTTTACCGTTTGAGGTAGATGACGCCTAAGATTCTCTCATCATTCTGCTGAGGTTGAAGTCGCCAAAGATTCTCTCATCATTCTGCTGAGGTTGAAGTCGCCAAAGATTCTCTCACCATTCTGCTGAGGTTGAAGTCGCCTAAGATTCTCTCATCATTCTGCTGAGGTTGAAGTCGCCTAAGATTCTCCCACCATTCTGATGAGGTTGAAGTCGCCTAAGATTCTCTCATCATTCTGCTGAGGTTGAAGTCGCCTAAGATTCTCTCATCATTCTGCTGAGGTTGAAGTCGCCTAAGATTCTCTCATCATTCTGCTGAGGTTGAAGTCGCCTAAGATTCTCTCATCATTCTGCTGAGGTTGAAGTCGCCTAAGATTCTCTCATCATTCTGCTGAGGTTGAAGTCGCCAAGGTTCTCTCATCGTCCCGTTGAGGTAGTAATCACCCAAGGTTCTCTCATCGTCCCGTTGAGGTAGTAATCGCCCAAGGTTCTCTCATCGTCCCGTTGAGGTAGTAATCGTCCAAGGTTCTCTCATCATCCCGTTGAGGTAGTAACCGTCCCTGATTCATTCGTCACATCATGATCAATAAAAGCCTTTTGAAGTTCCAGACTCGATTCCTGTATCTCGCCAGGGCACGTCTGAAGAGTTCGAAGATCTGATTCCTGTATCTTGCCAGGGTGTATCTGTTGACGACTAACATTACCAGACTCGATTCCTGTATCCGGCCAGGGCACGTCTGAAGAGTTTAAAGATCCGATTCCTGTATCCAGCCAGGGCGCATCTACACAAAGGGTTTGAAGATCAACTCCTGTAACAGGCCAGGTAATTATTTTCTTTCTCAGGTACGCAAGTTCTCGCTAAGGAATCTCTTACGCGATCGACACTTCCTAGATGGCATCTTTAAGCCCATCTCCACAACTATCCATTACATTTCCAGATGGCATCTATAAGCCCATTCCCGACAAGATTCTTTCACATCTCCAGATGGCATCTATAAGCCCATCCTCCTATCCATCATCTCTCCAAATGGCATCTGTAAGCCCATTCCCGACATCACATTGCTGATACTAACACCATGCGAGTGCAAATTTCTGGGCACTCTAGTGTTCAATCATCTTCCACCTTCGGATCACGAAAGGCACACAAGTCAATCTACATCCTCAGGTTTAAGAAGATTGAACAGGGGCAACTGTTGTACCCCAAAATTTGCCCTCCCATATTTCTCAAAACATTTCAAGAAAAATTCACAAGTCCAACCCGGCGCGTCATAGTCAGGTGTTCTTTCGCCAAGATATCTCTGATAACGTATTCTCAAATTCAGGTTCGGCTCAAGAGTCAATACTTTAAAGAAGGTATCCGAATGTGTGAGTTTTCTCGAAGAAATATGGTGAAAAAAGTGTGCTGAAAGTGCAGTTTTTTCGCGCTAAAAAATTCAGAACTTGAAGATCGTGACTCGTTTTGAACCCGTTCCGGTGGCCAAAATTCCGTCTTGACATTATCTACGTTTTCATCTCTCACAGCTGGAAGCCAATTTCGATCAGAAGGTTTTCAAAAATGTGGATTTATCAAGTATTTTCGTACAGAAAATTTGTGACAGAAGTTTATTTGCGTCATGTTCAGAAAATCATAACTTGGTCGATTTTCATCGTATCGAGCTGGTTCCGGCGCCAAAATTTCACAAATTGAGTTGGCTACATTTTCACAGAAGGTATTGAGTTCAAACGGTATTCAAAAGGCCTTCATTTTTTGCTCAGAGTGTGTGACACGCTGAAAATCCTGAATGTTGAATATTATTTCATCTGGGCCGAAACTTCGAAAATTCATAACTCGGTCAATTTTTATCGGATTGGGCTCATATTTTTACACAAGGTCACTGACTCATAGATCTACAACTTTGATTCAAAAGTCGAGACCGGATTATGCTCCGATCAATACCAGTTTTTTATTGAAGAACGTGTCAGAGTCGACACTGGAGCCCAAAATAAGTTTGTCTGAGCTAAAACTTCAAAAACTCATAACTAATTCACCGTTTATCCGATTGAGCCGATTTTTGGACAAGAGTTAGTTATCGATGTCGGCTACATTTTGTTTTCACATTTCAACTTCAAAAATTGCACTTAAGTCCCTGCAATTTAGCCTGAAAAGTGACGAACTCAAGTGAACATTGGAGGCCCAATTGCACATTCAAAGCCCATTTTCTTTACCCTAATTTCCATTATATAATCACCTTCTTTTCACACAAACCAGGGAGGAGAAAAAGAGAGAAAAAACCTTGCCACAACACTGTTAGAATATCAAATTCTTTCAAGAACCCTAAAACCTTGAAATCCTTATTACAAATCACTCTCTCACTACAAACAAGCCATCAAAGTTACAAACCAACACCTCACTACTTCTTCAGTAAGGATAAGGCTGGCTTGATCTCCATGATCCAAAGGGCATAAAAGCATTCAGGTCACCAATTTTCCAGTAAGGATTTAGACAGGATCCCATGCAGGTTCATTAAGGAACGTTGAGGCCAAAAGCCAAATGGCCAAAAGCCAAAAGCCAAATGGCCAAAAGTCAAAAGCCAAAAGCCAAAAGCCAAATGGCCAAAAGAACAACTTATGCATGACACCAATACATGGCGAGACAGACATCCTAAGAAGATTAAGGAACGTTGAGGCCATAACACAAATGGCCAACAGGCAGAACACAAATGGCCATGAAATCCAATCCAATGGCTAAAGAATGCAGACCGTTCAAAAAAACCTCCCCTTGGGCCTGAAACCCCCCTTGGTTTGCATCATTTTTAATTTTATTTTCTTTTCTTTTCTAATTCTTTTTTAATTGTTTTAATTGTTTTTTTTACCATAAAATAATTTTCTATAATAAAAACAGAAAAATCAAAAATACAAATATATTTAATTATTATTAATTTCATCACTAACCTATTTTTTGTAAATAAACTCTAACAATTAACTTAGTTTAATTTAGGTTTTTAAACTTTAATCTTTTTCTTAATAAGTAAAAAGTATCTAGAATTAGGTTTTTTTGACATTTTCATCTTTTTCTTAAATAAATTATTAATCATCATTATTTATCATTATTATTAATTATCATTAATTTTGTAAATAAACATGTAAATAAATTAATTAACTAGTAAATTAGGTTAACTTTAATATTTTCATTCATAATTAAAATAATCTAGATTTAGGGTTTCCTTTTAATTCTTTTTCTTTATTTTTCATAAATACAAAAAACACTAAAACACTTTCTTTTATTTAATTAAATAATTAATTGGACTTTAATTTAATTTAATTTCATGCAAAGGGTCAAAACCCTCGGACGTCCTAATTTTAATTCTTTTCACGCATTATTTCTTTCGATCATTATGTAACTGTTTCTCATATGTAATAGTAATTAGGTTTATCTTTCCGTATTTACTTTCCGCATTTTTATCAAAACGGGTCTTTGTAATTTGGCGATGTATAGACCCGCGCCTTGTAATAGCGTAGGATTTACCTTTTCCGTCATTTAAATTTCCGCACTTTTAAATCATAATTGCATGAAAGAATGTATGGCCTAAATTAAAAACAAGCGTAGATCACCATGATACATTTACAAGATAAAACATAACATGAAAATAACACACAAATTCACACACCACTCTTAGGGTACGCCTCACTGTTGCCTTGCCTTCGAAACGTGGTCGTCGAGTATAGGACGTTTTAGTAAGTCCTTATGTCCATGACATGATCCAGTTGCCTCGAAACGGTTGCCTCGGAATTAAAAAGGATCAATGGCATAAGGGTAGCTTCTAAGATGTCCTACTGTTGCTCTGGTGACCACACTGTCCCTAAACTCGAATTGACCCGAACACCTCCAACGGTGGTGCTACCTACCTCTCAATGGTGGGATGGCACTACCTTAAGGACATTTACACAGCCTAATTCCTTAGGGTAGGTGGATGACTCGTAGATACTTTCTCTATTCAAAAACAAATCAAAACTCTTTTCACACCGACACTTTAAAAAAAAAGCTTTCAAAACAATTTTTCAAACACTCTTGAGGACTGATACAAGAGTCGATCTGAAATCTTTAAACGAAACTTTTTCAAACCCACTCACAATTGAAAAGCAAACACTTTTGAAAACACGATGAGCAAGTATCTAAGAGCCCATGGATAACCATGGATAGAAAGGGTGCTAACACCTTCCCTTTCTATAAATCTACCTCCCGAACCGAGAAACTATCTCACAAGGAATTTGGCTATGCTTTTGTCCTGTCCATGTTGGAGAAAATAAAAGACGGTGGCGACTCTTGCTTCCGCGACATTTCACGAACCAGCGTTAAACAGTCAGTTCCAGATCCACCGATCACACTATGCAAGAAGAATTAAATCAATTCGAGAGAAATCAAGTTTGGGAACTTGTTCTTAGACCAAGTGGTAAACACATCATAGGTACCCGATGGGTGTTTAAGAACAAACTTGATGAGAATGGTCTAATTGTTCGAAACAAAGCAAGGTTGGTTGCCCAAGGTTACAATCAAGAGGAAGGAATCGACTTTGAAGAAACATTTGCTCCGGTTGCAAGGTTAGAAGCTATACGTCTTTTACTTGCTTATGCTTGTTCATTAAATTTTCATCTTTTTCAAATGGACGTCAAAAGCGCATTCTTAAATGGATACATCAATGAAGAAGTCTATGTCAAACAACCCCCGGGATTTGAAGACTTCAAACATCCTTCACATGTCTTTAACTTGAGAAAGGCTCTTTATGGCTTAAAGCAAGCACCAAGAGCATGGTATGATAGACTTAGCAATTTTTGTGTGAAAAAGGTTTTGAAAAGGGTAAGGTTGATAAAACCTTGTTCATTAAGAAAATCCAAAGTAACACTTTATTGGTTCAAGTCTATGTTGATGATATCATTTTTGGATCGACTAACAAAGAAATGTGTGAGGAATTCTCATTGATGATGCAAGGAGAATTCGAGATGTCTATGATGGGAAAGATGAACTACTTTCTTGGACTACAAATCAAGCAACTAGAAGATGGAATCTTCATCAATCAATCTAAGTATTGCAAAGAATTATTGAAAAAGTTTGATATGGACAATTGTAAAGCCATGAACACTCCAATGGGCTCCGGTACATATGTTGATCAAGATGAATCCGGTACTCCAATTGATATTTCAAAGTACAGAGGTATGATTGGTTCTCTATTGTACTTGACGGCAAGCCGTCCTGACATCATGTTTAGTGTTTGTCTTTGCGCTCGCTTTCAAGCAAATCCAAAGGAATCACACCTCATGGCAGTTAAAAGGATCATGAAGTATCTTAAAGGAACAATCAATGTCGGCCTATGGTATACAAAAGGTAGTACTTGCACTTTAATTGGTTATTCTGACGCGGATTATGCAGGTTGTAAAACTGATCGTAAAAGCACAAGTGGTACTTGTCACATTATTGGAAATGCATTAGTATCATGGGCTTGTAAAAAGCAAGCATGTGTTGCTCTTAGCACCGCCGAAGCAGAATACATAGCAGCAGGTAGTTGTTGTGCACAAATTCTTTGGCTCAAGCAACAACTCTGTGATTACGGACTTGATCTCGGATGCATTCCTCTTCGATGCGACAATACAAGTGCTATCAATATTACAAAGAATCCGGTCATGCATTCAAGAACCAAACATATAGATATTCGACATCATTTTCTCCGTGATCATGTACTTAAAGGAGATGTCGAAGTCACTTTTATGGATACTCATAACCAACTCGCAGATATCTTCACTAAACCGCTTGCTCGAGAACCTTTCTTCAAAATCCGAAGAGAACTTGGTATTTTGGATGAAGGTGATATCTAATGTTTCTCTTAAGATACACGTCTTAATTTTTTATATGTATATATTTCACTCTTTTTCCCCATCCTTTTTGATGTTAACAAAGGGGGAGAAGAGTATGCATGTATGTTGTTTTGTTTCAAGAAATTGCAGGCCCAAATAAATATCAAACTCTCTCCAAAATTCAAAGAATCATGGACTTAGGGGGAGCATACAATTTAGGGGGAGCCTTGCATTTGCTCAACATGTTCGCTACACAAAACAACATGAACATTTCAAGAAATCGTTTTCAAGACTTGGTTGTCATCATCAAAAAGGGGGAGAATGTAATTGCAAGCTTCTCAAGTCATATTCAAAGCATGTGTTTTGATGAAGACAACATGGACATCAAGTTTCAAAGGATGTGCAAAAAGCTTATCAACATCAAATAAAAGTCTTGAAGATTATTGAAGAATTATTGAAGAAATCATCAAATGTCAATATGGTATAAATAATTCTTAAAACCTTGAATATAGATGTTCACAATATGCATTCATCAACATATACATATTCCATAACTTTAACATCAAGAAAAACTTTGTTTGAAATATCTTTCAAAATGTATTTTTGAAAATAAACCTTTAGGAACCGGTTCCTCCCTAACAGGGAACCGGGTTCCAGCATTTCTCAAAAAACATGTCCCTGGATTTTATACCAGGAACCGGGTTGTACCAATAGGGGAACCGGTTCCTGCGTGATAAATTTGAATTTCAACTTATAACGTTCACTAAGAACCGGGTTCTGTCAGTGTCGGAACCGGTTCCTAGCGAACCAATGCAGCTTTTACTTTGTTTTTTGAACATTTTTCAAGTGGTATCTTTTCATGAATGCATTGCACCTTTTCATATGAATTGGCATGAATGAAGAGGTTCTTACAACTTTATAAAATGCATAATTTCTTATTTTCAAACAACAATTCAATACTTCAATTTTCAAATTAACAAATATACTTCTTCATTAACAATTTTCTCATTCACTCTCATTTGAATTTAAACTTTCATGTGTTCATAATTTTGTGAAACTTGCCATATACACTTTCATTATCATTACAAGTTTCATTCATACATTGTGAACATTTATATACATTGTTGAGAATTGTTTTTATCTTGAAGAAGAAGATCACTTGAAGATTGATAAAGCTCTCCATATACTTCAAAATTAATCATTGTATTACTTAAAGATTTTCCCTTACTATCCAGGATTGTTGGAAGTAAGTGTTGTGATTTGAAGAGGATTGTTCTTCATTCACATTAGTGTTTGTTTGGTCTTAAAGGTGTTAAGAACCTTTGATCACCCTATAGGTTAGATAGTAAGCATAGGTTGTACAATCATTCTAACTATAGTAAAATCTCTTTCGTGTTGGAAAGGGGACTGGAGTACTCTCGGATTGTGAGGGGAACCAGGATATATCACCGTGTTCTTTAATTTTCCGCATTTATCGCTTTCATCACCATAATCAGGAAAAGATAAAGATATAAACAAAACCTTCAAACACTTAACCAAAAATTACTACCAAGCATTCTCATAAAATCGAGTAAATTTTTATAAGACCTAATTCACCCCCCCCCCCCCTCTTAGGCACTCTGAGACTTACAAATGTAGCCAATTCAATTTGTGAAATTTTGGCACCGGAACCAGCTCAATACACTGAAAATCGACCAAGTTACGATTTTCTGAACATGACGTAAAAAACTTCTGTCACAAATTTTCTGTATAAAAATACTTGATAAATCCGTATTTTTGAAGATCTTCTAATCGAAATTGGCTTCCAGCCGTGAGAGATGAAAACGTAGATGACATCAAGACGGAATTTCGGCCACCGAAACGGGTTCAAAAGAAGCCACGATCTTCAAGTTATGAATTTTTTAGTGCGTAAAAACTGCACTTTCAGCACACTTTTTCACCATGTTTCTTCGGGAAAACTCACACATTCGGAGACCTTCTTTAAAGAATTGACTCTTGAGCCGAATACTGAATTTGAGAATATGTTATCAGAGATATCTTGGCAAAAGAACACCTGAATATGACGCACCGGGTTGGACTTGTGAATCTTTGAACCCCGAATTGTTGCAAAACAGCGAACCGATCTTCAGCACAGAAAATACTCTGAGAACATCCATTAGCAAAATAAATGTCACTTGTAACCTGAAGAAGCTTGATAAATATACCTTGATTCCATAACCATAAAACCAATGATATGCGTGTATGTGATAATGAAATGTAAGCCAAAAGGTCGAAATAAAGAGGGTAAATTTTGGGGTATAACAGTGCCTCCTCAGACTTGAAATTCTTTATTTCACAGAGTACGCTTAGCGCAGGAGGCTCCGCTCAACGTGCCCTCATGGACAGAACTGTATTATTGAAATCCCTTGAGTGTTGTCCCATACCATGGTGAGTATCAGACGCCTCTTTGATCTTAGTGATCGTTTGGAAATGTGTGGTGTAATGTGTGTAGACTTTATGTGATCTTTTATTCGTTATGACATGAATATAAATGATTATGTTGAAATCACATTATATGATAAATTCTATGACATGATTTAGCGTATGTTTACGTTTTTTTCGGATTGAATGTTCGGATGGATTGTTGTATGTATTATGTGATATGTGGTATTGCATGGGATAATTTTGATTGTTTGTCATTCAGGTTGAACATTCGGTGATGTGTATTTATGTCGATTGATGCGTGCCTTTGTGGCTTGATACACATTGTGATTTTAATGTATGCTTGAATCAGAGTAGGCCCGACAACTAGGATGTAAATCACTTATAACGTAGATCTTGTATGTCATTTATACTGTTGTGATGTGCAGTTGTGGGACAAAATGGAAGGGTCTTTCCACACTTGATGAAATCACATTTGCATGCTCGGTATGTCATGAGCACCTTAGCTACCATTGTGATGCGCTTCTGTGGATCCATGTGCAGCGTTCCACCAGCAGTTAAGAACACCATGTGCTTGGTATGGTGGGATTGTGATGCCACGTAGGCAATACCACATCGTGACTAAACTCAACTATAATGGTTCCATATAGGCAATACCATTAGGCTTTCGCCCAGAGGGCTCGTGTTATCAAGACGGTGTTTTTCCACCGGCAGTTAATCACATGTGTTGGGGTGATGGGCGAGTTATGATGCTATGTTGGCAAATGTCACTCCTGGATTTGTCATGGGTGGAATTCCATTTAGGAATGATATGAATCGTCGTGTTGTAATCGGGGAAAGTCTCTTGATGCAATACATGGGTGGAACTCATCGAGGGCGTGACAGTGTAACCTGAGTAGGGGCAATGACGGACTCCTTGATTCCTCATACACGGGTATAGGTCTGTATACTTGTTTGGGTTTGACTATGTCTTGTTTGCCTTATTAGATATTTATTGGACTTCCAATGGCAGTCTATCGTTGTTATGTACTTGCACCCAGCCGTGAGAGAAAAACCCTGATTCACGGCAAATTCGTTTTTGATGCATGCACCCTGTAGAACCGAGTGAACCCATAAGAAAGGGGAACTCACTGAGATTTAGTAATCTCACCCTAATCCTCTTATTATTTTTTCAGGAACAGGTGATAAGTCATAGAATTGCTAGATGGTCGATTTTGAAGACTTCAGACGAGCATATGAAAGGAAGACCTTTCTAGAAGTTATCTTTCTGTTGTGCAATATTGAAGATAAGCTATTCCTATACGTTTGATATTGGAATTATATTGTATACGGTTTAAATTTATTGTCTTTTCAGTCTATTTGTATGTTTAGTTGTACCATTTTTAGCATCACTGCATATTATTCTAGACATATATGTATGGGGTGTTACAGTTGGTATCAAAGCATTCAATTCTTGTCCCTGCCATGAAACATCACTAGTAATTCTCTTCTCCCTAACATGTGTGTGTTTCTTTCCTGGTTTCTACTATTATAGCATTCAGTCGTTGAGCCTTACCCTATCACTGAATACATATGCAATGGATAGGATCATGGTGGAGCCACCACGAGGATGCATAAGATTCGAAGCGACTCGAGTTGAAGTGGTAGAGACCTGTTGATTTGAGAGAGTGTTGTGATTGTTGGGTATAGATGGAATGTTGACGCAGATTAGTTGGCAGCTGAATTGTCGTGGTAAGGTTTGAGACTACTGAAGTTTTCAAGATTCGATTGGATGAAGTGGAACTTTCTCTAGATCCTATTAGCGGTGGAGGAAATTCATGAGGCACTTGAGTAAGACTACAATAAGGGAATTCCGAGATGGAACGAAGTTGAAGCTACTAGAAATTCACTGCTCAATCCTGGTACCAGTGGCAGATATGAATTGAGAACCTGTCGGATGAATGACTTTTGGGATTTTTAACGAAGGAGTCATATCTTTCTGGTTACCCTGGGGTGGACAGTACTTGTATGGGCAAGGTGTTAGACTCTAATTCGTTTTAGTATGTTGTAAGTTGTGTATGGATTACCCATTAAAGGATTGATAGAAGGAGTGGAAGTGGGGATACCTAATTGGGCAGGTCTTGGACACCCGATTAGTGAAGGGACTGTTGTATCTTCGTTCTTGCGAAACTGCGATTGAGCCCTAGAACTACGCTAGGCGGTAGCCGAAGAAAAAGGAAGAAGGAAGTACAATGGCCTAAGTTTTCTACTACTTATGATTCGTCTAACCCCAAGTGATACCATAGAACTACGCTTGGTGTTAGGTAATTAGATGAATGAAAACTAGTGTCTATCTGAAGCATCCATGGGATGATCGAAGTTGTATTGACTATTTGGAACCCTAGTATTCCTATCTGTAGAATTATTCTTAGAATTTATTATGCATGCACTGTACGGGTAAGTACGTGCATGGCATAGTAATTAGAAATGAATTCTTACCCAATATTATCTAGCTTGTTAATTCCGATTAAGTAAACCTTGAACGTGTGACACTCTTAGGTTTTAGCATCCTAAGGAGTGTGGCTGGAAGGTTTTGAGGAGAGATGACCTCAGTAGAAAGTTGTTCGGACATCTGGCGGCTGTGACTATAGGATACTGGAGGAGATCGTTATACGCTACGTGGTAGGTTACTTGAGATCATAGCCTCGAAGTTGGACCACCGTGTTGGTACTACTAGATAGGTATAACACCACAATATCGCTATCATGCATGAATCTGACAGATGTGGGAAAGTTTTGATCCAGAACTTAGGGTAAGTTTCTGATTTGGTATTCATGAGACGCAGACTCGAATTCTCATGAGGCAGGTGTAACGAGGATTAATGCCATGATAAATAGTAGGGAACTACCCAAGCAGGTGATAGCGGGACGGATCAAGTTTTGGTACTAAGCTTATAGGGACCCCGAGTGGTTGCGGTTATGTGGATGATATTGGGTGATACTGTATGGATGCTTTTTGTTCTGTGGAGTTGTAAGTGGTAAGTGTGCATGAGTTCCAGGGGTGGAACTGGTGTAAAGTTATCATATCTTAGAAAGTACGTTGTGTGGGTATTCTTTAATGTTGGGAATCAGTGTTAGAATAGACGAAGTATATCTTGGGTTAACCCGATGTGAGGTGTGTCTAGGGGAGTATCTATAGACTCTCAAGAGTGAAGCAATGTCAGTCTCAGTGAACATAGACACTTTGGATTTAGAATGACGATAAATTCCAAAGGGGTATGTTTGAAGCACGAAGTATGATTCCTTGCATTTGGATCGTGCACTAGACATTGGAAACACTGCATTTGGGAATGCGGTCGAGGTAGTCAGTTTAGTAATAGTTTCATAAACAACGAGGCATGGTAATGAGATGGTCCTAGAAGCTTGAACTGGAAAATTGAATTTGCATTAGAGTGAGAGGAATCCTGAGGTTGTGCAGGTATGAGACTGCATGGTTGAAGGAAGGTGCATAAGGATTTGGTAAATACTACATGTAGCAACAAGATGCACTTTCTTTTCAATATTCTGTTCTGTAAGAACTCCATAGTTAAATGTGTTAGACTTTGAGTAGAATTGGGATGGGTGACCTTCTGGGAAGTTCCCTGAAAGTGTGTGAGTAAGGATAAGGCATGATGAAAGGATTTGTTCGGTTTGTAGGGTCAATCGATAATCACGAAAACAATCTAGAGCGTTACGAACGGTATTAGTCGACTAATTGGGCGAAGTGTAATTGTGAAATAATTATTGCATTGCTTAAGATACATGAGTTATCAAATGTGTTGTCACACTAAGAGTATGAAGTTGTATGGTTAGGAAGGAACTAAGAAACGTTATCAGCATTATCATATTTATTGTACGACGTGGAAGTCGGTGGGGTAAAATGAACTCATCTTCAGTAAGCATTTGACTTAGACATCCCGAAATTGAAGCGTGTGACCAAGTTGTATTTGTGGACCTTCCAAGACTGATGGAATCAATAGTGACCTTATTTTGGAATTACTCAACCTCAAGGAGTGGTCTCTGTTGTGTGTGTTTAAGACTCTAGTGAGTATGGTGATTGGACGAATTCCGATCAAGGGTTGTTGTTGTTTAATGGATCGAACCAAGTGTAGTAGAGTAATGGAACCGAGTGGATGGTGGAGAAAGTGTGATTTAGTAGGTTTCAAGAATTGTGTGGCAGGTTGAGATCAGAGTAGCGCAACGGATGGAAGAAGAACCTAATAAGCTTGTATTAGGTGTGAATGAAATACTTATAACCAGTGTTGAGTGGAGGAACCTTCCAAAGAGAAACTCTCTGAGAAATGTGTTGTTCATCCCAGTTTCTCAAGGATCCACCATAATCTAGAGAGGTACTGCCAATGGACCAACATAGAGGAGACTCTGTGATTCATATATGGTAAGACATTCTTGGGATAATGGTCGAATTTCTGAGTATTGAGGAAAGCAAAGGAAGGATTCTACTTGGAGTAGACTCTTCATGATTGTGTCTTGTGCACTTATGAGCGTGTGTGAAGACTTGGGCGATGGTTGCAGGATAATTGTTATAATTCACCTTTAGTCAGTAGAACCTTGTGTGAAGCTGTTAGATATTAAGACGATAGTTATGGGGTGCCTGTGAGGGTTAATCTTCACTAATAGGATGTTGTGTGTAGTTGTCAGGCGTAAGGACTGTAAGTTATGAAATTGTACACTCTTGTGATTCTAGGTGTCAGTGATACAACCAAGAATTAAAGGAAGGATTGAATTAAGAAGTTTGTTGTACGAAGAAGGTAGACTAGGAGCAAGTCAATCTGAACATCTAGGAATTTGAAGTCAAGACCAAGAAATTCAATAAACATCAGTATGTCATTGTTTGGACTCGTGTGGGAGCAAATATGAGATGTCATTATTAGAGAGATGATGCGGAATAAACGTATGGATTTTAGGTATTACCATAAACCAAAGGAAGAGAAGTAGAAACTGGTGGTTGTGTGTGGAACAAGAATGAGCTTGACAAACATTAAGGATGAGGAATATCCAACCAGAATGAATTGCCAGGGATTTTGAAGCTTCACAGACCTGGTGCGAAAAAGTAAAGGTTAGAGACCTTAGGAGAGTCAATTCCCAGGTATGTCATGACAGAACGTCAGGAGAGATGTGTTGTGCAAGGACTAAGGTTCCTAGTTAAGAGTGGTAGGATGCAAGTGAAGCAACAAATTGTGTTTTCTTGGATGGAATAATTTTCAAGTGGAATCTTGTGATTATCCTAAGGAGGATGTAAGGAGTCTGTTTTCATGGTGATCGGAAGGAATTCGAGGGCGAATTCTATTTAAGGGGGGAGAATATAATACCCCGATTCTCCGACACCGATAATTATAAATTAAATTGGTTAAATGATAATTAGAGAGCATATTGGTCTTGTTTCAATTATGGATAATATGTCCTTATAATATTAAGAACTTTGACAAGAGTTAGTGGAGTAGTTAGAATCAAAAGGGTTTAGTTAGAATGTAACTAAATGGAAAACTTGTAAACGCCACTTAGTTAAAGGGCAATTTGGGTATATGAGAAAGTATGACATAAGATAAATCTTTGTTTGGTAGAGACCTCATAAGGGTGTTAATCTAAATCAGATTTTGTGGAAGCAAGAGAGAGTGGAAGCTTGGGACAAAGAAGAGGAAGCCATCTCCAAAACCCATTTTCGTATTCTTGGAATATCCCTCACTAAAAAGGTAATATCTCTTAGCTCATAACTCGGATTGAGATGATTCCGGACTTTTGGAAAGCTTACAAAATTCCGTTCATTTTGGTATAAGATTTCATGATCATAGTGTGAGGGCAAGATTCATGTTTTCATGATTTCAAAACCTCTCTTATCCTTAATGACATGTGTGCTACATAAAATATACTTAGGACAAAGTATTGGATGCAAGCTTGGATGAAAATAACCTTTTTGGTAAAAAAAAATGAATCCTGCGTCAACACAAACTAGCTTCGGTCGACTCAAAGCTTTGTGCTTCTCCCGGGTTGTGTTGCACCGACCCCTTGGTCGACTCAACTTGATGGTCAAGAAAATTGAAGGCTGCATCGACGCAACCCCCTGGTGTGATCGATGCATTCAAGATATTTGGCTCATCTTCTAGGCGCGGGTTATGTTGCACCGACCTAAGCCTCTAGAGCGGTCGATCGCTCACTTAACATACTCAAAATTCTGTTCGTATTATTTTCTTTCTTTCTCAAATATTATTTATTTTACTAACACATATAAATAGAGTTTTGATTCCTTTTGAGTAGTTAACAAGAACTAGTGAAAGATACACATAATGCTCATCATCTTCATCCTCTCTTCTCAAAAATCAACATCTACATATAATCATGGTTGTTGATTCAAGAAAAGTGTTATGGTGATAACATTCAAATTAAAGATTCAATTCAGATTTGGGTTGAGCAATTATGGGCTGTTCTTGAATAAAATCGTTTAGATTTTCTCCTCCAAAATTCCAATTAGTGCAGGGTTTTTTGCACAAGTCTTTGCTTCATCGAATTCATCCAAGTGAAAGGATTAAGAAATGGCGGGTTTTCTTAATCAAGTGGCGGTAACTGGAGGATTGTAAAGGAAGATTTGGGGTCAAATTTCTTGTGGTCAAAATCAGTCAAGTGAAAGTATTGCAGAACAAGAGTTTGAGCAAACTAAGTAGCGGTAACCGGAGGTTTGTTTGAAGAATTTGGCACTTGGTTTGGCTCAAACCATGGAAAGGGAAGAAGACCGTTACATCAACAACATTGGTTTGTTTATATTGTGAACTATCTCTTCTCTTATAACATTTGCATCTTAATATCAAATATCTCAATTCTAGATTCTAGAATTGGGGGCAGACGTACCCTACGCGAGGATGACAAGGGGAACTGCCTTAACAAATCGTGTGTTCTTCTTCTTTTTCTTTACTTCCATACTTGACTACTATAATTTATGGGAATTAAACTTTCGAATTTGCTTGTATTGAAATTGTGGTGTGTTAAGATCATTTCACAACATTGGTAACAATCCGATTGATTGATACCTAAGAAAACTCACCGCTATAATTTAGTAAAATCAAACCTAAGGTGCTTTGCATATAAGGTGTTT
Organism: Vicia faba; assembly: GCA_948472305.1. Lineage (NCBI taxonomy): Eukaryota > Viridiplantae > Streptophyta > Magnoliopsida > Fabales > Fabaceae > Vicia > Vicia faba. The sequence continues at coordinate 1,398,694,597 of OX451741.1, forward strand.
GACAAATTGATTCATCCACAAATTATTCATTGTGTTTAGCTTTATCTTAATCAACTCATTGGAAGTAATTCATACTCATTGAGGATGTTTAAGTGATTGACCAATTGAGTAAAATGTATTGATTCTTACTTTGTCATCATAGCCCATACGGTTATGCATATCTGATCTTTTCAATAGAGGATCATTTAGACGATTGGAGATTCCGGGAGATTTCGCATATATTTCTGAAAAACAATTAAAGCACAAATAATTTTTTAAACGATCTATTCATTCCCCCTTCTAGATCGATCACATCGTCTAACAAGTGGTATCAGAGCGCATATTTATCTAGTGCTTCGCATATTACTTTGTAGAATATGGAGAACAATCCAAAATGGGCTTATACGAGAGCTCCTATTTTCACCGGTGAAAACTATAGCTATTGGAAAGATTTTATGCGTGTGCATATTAACTCTGCTAATAGACAGATATGGAAAGTTATCGAGGATGGTCCTATACAAATAACCATGACCAATGAGGATAACTTCACCATACCCAAACCGGAAGCACTATGGGATGAGGAAGACGAGAAAAATTCTAGCTATGATTGGAAAGGTAGAAATATGCTTTTTACATCTTTAGGTGTTGATGAGTATTTTAGAGTTTCACATTGTGATACTGCTAAGGCAATGTGGGATGCTCTACAAATTACCCATGAGGGGACAAATGATGTTAAACTTGCTAGAATCAATACATTAACTCAAGAGTTTGATCTCTTTCACATGAAGCATGGTGAAACCATTGCGGATATGCAAAAGAGATTTTCTCATATAATCAATCGCTTACACAATCTTGGTCACGTTACTCCCAATGTTGTTGCTACTAACAAAATTTTGAGATGTCTTAATAGGGAACGGAAACCTAAATTTACAGCAATCAAGGAAGCCAAAAATCTAACTACACTTAATATAACAACATTGTTTGGGAAGCTTCAAGAGCTCATAAATCTCAACAAGTACGAGAAAAACGAAAAGAAAGAAAAACCAAAAGACATAGAAAATAAGTTTATTGCATTAAAGGCTTCAAGTTCAAAGTCCTCCACCAATAACTCATGTGTGAGTGATTCTAGTGATGGTGATGAAAGTTCAAGTGAAGACATGAGGTTGTTTGTGAGAAAATATCATAGATATCTCCGAAAGAATGAAGTCCAACACTCGGACAAAAATCTCATCAATTATAGAATCCAATCAAAACCTTCAAGACAAGATGAAGGTAGGAAATCTAAATCAAGAGGATCATATTTCAACTGCGGAAAACCCGGTCACTACAAACCGGATTGCCCATTGCTCAAGAAAGACAAAGGAAAATACATATTCCAAAAGAGACCTAACAAAGCTAGAAGAGCATACATTGTTTAGGATAGTGATAGTGAAGCTTCAAGAAAAAGTGACACTAGTAATGAAGAAGAAACGGTCAACCTTTGTCTCGTGGCTCATCAAAAGAAGAAAAGGAATGTAAGTCACTCTAAATATGATCATATTGATAAAATGTCTCACATAGAATTGCAAAGAGCTTTTGATACTCTACAAAATGAGGCTAAAGAAGCTTTTAAACGATTAGCCTCAAACAAGAAAAAAATTTCATACCTTGAGCAAAAAGTGTCCTATTCTGAAAAAGAGTTGGAAGCCCTAAAGGCATCTATGGTAGAGAAAATCAAAACCGATAGCAAAGATGACAAGTTTTCTTGGCATGATTGGACTGGATGTGAAACTTTTTATATTTGGCAAAGAGAGGTAAAAACTCTCAAAGCCAAACTTGACAAGGCTTTACAACCCAAAATTACTTTTGGCATTAATAGATCAAATTTCAAAAGTAGTATGATTAATCCTTATCAAAAATACACTTATGAAATAAGAGATCCTCCAAGCAAAAGTAACTTACCCAAAACTCTAACTTGTTTATATTGTTGCAAAAGGGGCCACACCATTGGTAAATGCCGATTTAGAAGGTTTTTTGGCTCCTCAAGGTATTTTCAAATGGTTACCAAAATGCAACTCAAGTATCACTCACACACAAGAACCCAATAAAAATTGGGTACCTATTTCCATTGTTTAAATTTGTAGGTGGAATGTCTTGAGACTACGGAGAAAAGATTGTTTCTCGATAGTGGATGCTCAAGACATATGAGGGGCGATATCTCCCTATTTTTTGACTTTATGGCAAAAAAGAAAGGATTTGTCACCTATGGATATAATAACAAGGGAGAAATAATCGGTAAAGGTAGTGTAGGTAATCCCTCTTCTAATACTATCTCTGATGTCCTATTAGTTGATGGTCTTAAACATAATCTTATTAGCATTAGTCAATTATGCGACAAAGGATACAATGTCTAATTTTAAAAAGATTGTTGCATAATTGAACACAATTATAAGAAAGATGACGTGTTCAAAGGCTTGAGGGTAAACAATGTATACATGATTGACTTGAATAATGTATCCTTAAACGGAGCTAAATGTCTAGTCACTTTAAGTGAGGACTCATAGCTTTGGCATAGACGTCTAGCTCACTTGGATTTTGATTTGTTAAATAAAATAGTCTCAAAAGATTTAGTAGTCGGTTTACCCAAACTAAAATTCTCCAAGGATCACTTATGTGATGCTTGTCAAATGGGGAAGCAAACAAGAATCTCGTTTAAATATAAAAACATTGTTTCTACAACGAGGCCTCTTGAACTTCTCTATATGGACCTTTTTAGACCATCTAGAATTAAAAGTCTAGGTGGTAACTACTATGGATTTATTATTGTATATGATTACTCTATATTTTGTTGGATAATTTTCTTAGCAAATAAAATTGATACCTTTCCGGCATTTGAAAAGTTTTCCAAGATTTCTCAAAACAAATTAAACACTAGCATAGTTACTATTCGAAGCGATCACGGTGGTGAATTTGAGAATGATATCTTTGATAAATGTTTTGAAAAATACGACATTAATAATAATTTTTCCTCCCCACGTACTCCGCAACAAAATGGAGTGGTGGAACGTAAAAACCGTGTTTTAGAAGAACTCGGAAGAACTATGATCAATGAACACCGTCTTCCAAAATACTTTTGGGCCGATGCCATTAGCACGACATGTTATATTTTGAATATGGTTCTAATACGTCCTATTATAAACAAAACTCCCTATGAACTTTTAAAAGGAAGAAAACCAAATATTTCTCATCTTCACGTTTTCGGATGTAAATGCTTTGTGTTAAATAATGGTAAGAAGATTCTAGGTAAATTTGACTCAAAAGCTGATGAAGGTATCTTTCTCGAATACTCTCAATAAAGTAAAGCTTATAGAGTATTTAATAAAAGGTTACATATTGTTGAAGAGTTTATGCATTCTTCCTTAGATGAATCTGATCCGAAATTAGTCGGAAAGGGTAGTATTTATGATGGTGCAGGTGTATCTTCAGAAAGCATACTAAAAGATCCCAAAGAAAAGGACTCGGAATCTACTAAAATCGAGGAAGAGTTGGATCAAGTATCCGAAGAAAGAGGGGAAGATCATCCAAGTAATAAAAATGTTCTTCCTTTGGAATGGAAAACCTCTAAGGATCATCCCATCGATAACATCCTATGAGACATATCAAAGGGAGTCACCACTCGCTCTAAGATAAGTAACTTTTGTTATCATTTTGCTTTCGTCTCTCAAATTGAGCCTAAAAATTACAAAGACGCCTTACTCGATGAAAATTAGTTTTTAGCTATGCAAGAGGAACTAAATCAGTTTAAAAGAAATGATGTTTAGAACCTTTTCCATCCTCCACGAGATCATCGAGTTATTGGAACTAAATGGGTATTTAGGAACAAACTAGACGAAAACGGAATTATAACTCGCAACAAGGCTCGTCTTGTTTCCCAAGGGTATAACCAAGAGGAAGGCATTGATTATGAGGAAACTTACGCTCTGGTGGCCCGACTCGAGGCTATACGCCTTTTTCTTGCATATGCATGCTCACAAAACTTCAAATTATTTCAAATGGATGTAAAGAGTGCTTTCTTAAATGGATACATTAATGAAGAGGTTTATGTGTTTCAACCTCCCGGTTTTGAGAATCTTAACTATGCTTACAAACTTAAGCGTGCGCTATACGATCTTAAACAAGCCCCTAGGGCTTGGTACAAACGTCTTAGAAAATTCTTACTAGATCAAGGATTCTCAAGAGGAAAGGTTGACACAACCCTTTTTATTAAGAATGAAGGAAAACATTCTATTTTAGTTCAAGTATATGTAGATGACATTATTTTTGGTTCTTCTAACATATCTTTGGTCAAGGAATTCTCTAAGTTAATGCAGGGAGAATTTGAGATGAGCATGATGGGGGAGTTAAACTACTTCCTTGGACTTCAAATCAAGTAACTAAATGAAGGGACATTCGTGAGCCAAACAAAATATTGCCTTGACCTACTCAAGCGATTTGACATGACAAACTCAAAAGCAATCGATACTCCTATGCCTACGGCCATGAACTTAGACCGAGATGAAAATGGTAAACTCATCGATATAAAAAGGTATAGAGGTATTATTGGTTTCCTTCTCTATCTTACAACTTCTCGGCTATATATCATGTTTAGTGTTTGCATGTGTGTTCGGTTTCAATCATGTCCTAAGGAGTTACATTTAAAAGTCGTAAAGTGCATACTTAGGTATCTTAGTGGTACAACTAAGTATGGACTTTGGTTATCCAAGGGTAGTGATTGTTCTTTGGTTGGCTATTCCAATTCTAACTTTGTCGGGTGAAAATCAGATAGGAAAAGCACTAGTGGTACTTGTCATTTCTTTTCAAATTCTTTGGTCAGTTGGTATAGCAAAAAGCAAGTTTTCGTTGCTTTGTCAACTGCCAAAGGGGAATACGTTGCAGCCGGTAATTGTTGTGCCTAAATCTTGTGGCTCAAACAACAATTGCTCGACTTCAATGTCCGACTTGATCGCATTCCTAGTTTTTATGGAAATACAAGTGCCATCAGCCTAACCAAAAATCTGATTTTGCACTCTCGCACAAAACATATTGAGATTAGGCATCATTTCCTAAGGATCGTGTGGAAAAGGGTGATGTCATTTTCGAGTATGTTGATAGCAAAAATCAACTTGCCGACATTTTTACTAAACCACTCGCTACAGAACCCTTCGTTCACATCTGTAGGGAACTTGGTGTTCTCGATATCTCAATCAGGTTGCAACTTAATTAAGCTGCATGATCCTTATTTTATTGCATATATTCTCTTAATGTTTGATGTACTTATTGATAGTTTTAGTGAAAGCTCTCATAAATCTTCATAAAGGTAATATCTATCCTATCTATTTCCCCTTCTTGATCATATATGTGTGTTTATTTAGGTCATCTTCTTGCTCTACATTCATTATACTATTGATATGCATGTGTGATTTATTATTACGTCCCCTATTACACGACTTTCCTTAAAAAATGTAGTAAATCTCAAAATCTCTCAGGAAGACTCGACCCACAACAAGATTGCATCGATGCACTCTTATATAAACTCTTCAATATCATTTTTTTTAACATTGTGTCGACGCACGACCTGGTTTGGTCGATGCATCTCCCGAATTTTCATAATTTTAGTTGTATGTTGTATGTTTTGTATTAATTCAATTATCCTTATTTCTCCAAACCCCACAAACCCTAAACTCCTCTAAACCAAAAACGAAATTCCCTCTACTCCAAACTATTTAAGAAAACTTCATCATGGCCACATATAGGGTTGCAAAGAAGAGAACCCTCAGAGGTAGTTCCTCCAGTGCTCCTTCCAAATCTCTGGTAAATGCTCTTCTCTTCTCTCTGATGACATAGTTGAATCTTATGAAGCTAAGTTTGGAAAGAGAAAGATTGTTAAGCAATTTTTTTTTGGAAATGACAACTTTGGGTAATTTACACCATCCTGAGCTTATTGATCTTATTAGATTTCAGAAACTTCACAACTTTCTTGAATGTAAGGATAAGTATAATGAAGATCTGGTTAAAATATTTTTTACGGGTGTCCAAGGAAATTTTAAGGATTTTGAGTTTAGGTATAGGATTAATAACAAAAGTTGTATGATCAGTTCTCATGTTTGGAAATATTTGGTTCAGATGTGCCCTATTGACTCTTATTCAATTAAATTTTCTGACTCTAATGTTGCTCCTAGATGTGAATCTAAGAATGCTTTAAACTCTATGCTCAAGAAACCCTACATTGAGCGAATTGTGAACAGTGATATATTTCCCAAGTTTGTGACCACGGGTGCCCTAGCTCCTCTTGATAGGATTTTGTTTTGGATCTTTTGCCACATCATTCGACCCTAAAAGGGTGGTTACTCTCACGTGGACAAGCCATAGGTTCATCTCATGTATGTGCTCAAGAACAAGATCAATATTCATTGGCCATACTATTTTTCTAGCAGGATCTTTGATCTACACAAGTCTGAGAGAGGGGCTGCATTATGCTACCCATCATGTATCCAACGAGTTCTCAACAGAGAAAGTATTCATGTTCCCGGTATCTCTTACACGAGTTTGGGTATGGACCAAGAATTCTCCAGCAAATCACTCACCTTACTGGATTTTCTGTGGGATTCCCAAAGGCAAAGATACAGACACATCGTAAGAAGTAACTGTGTACAATTCCAAAACAGTAATGGTGAAGAGGATGAGGAAATTGATATTGAGAGTGAAGAAGAAGAAAGTGATGAAAATGCTGAAGATATGGATGAGGATACTCCTGCTGCTCAAAGCAACAACTCTAGTGTGTTAGCTCAATTGGAAAGGATGTAGATCCAACAACATAAATATGCTTCTATCCAAAATAAACGAATCTCTAACCTCTACAATATTATCAAGGTCCAAAGTGAAACCTTTGCTTCTTACTCGGCTGTCCAAGCTCAAAGGTATTCAACCTTGCATGGTATGGCTCAAACACAAGCTGACAACTTAGCCTCCTTCCAATCCACCTTCATGCAACACTTTCAGCATCCTCCTAACAAGGTCCTTCAACCCAAGACCAAGACCAAGAAAATTAAAATTGAACCTGCTTTGTGTCTTGTTTTTAGCTTAAGTTTTATCTTGCTACAATTTTGTCATGTTTTGCCTAACTTTATTTGCTTTCCTTAAACCTACTTTTTGTTTGTTTAAGTTTATTTGTCATTTGGCATATATAGTACTTTGTGATGATTGTTTAATTATCTCATTTGCATTATTTTTCATTTTATGTGAATGGTCTTTAGTGCGTTAAGGTGCAAAATTATGATCTCTACTCTACTTTTAATTGCAACTATTAATCAAATGTGTTTCTCTTTTTGATGTTGTCAAAGGGGGAGAAGTGTTATGAGACTGAGATAGACTTACAATTTTTGAGTTTTGAAGATGTGCACAAACTCAGGGGGAGTTCCTTCTTCTTATGTCATTTGCTGTATTTTTGATTTGACAATGTTGTATAGGTTTTGCCATCATCAAAAAGGGGGAGTATGTGAGGGCAAGATTCATGTTTTCATGATGTCAAAACCTCTCCTATCCTCAATGGCATGTGTGCTACATAAAATATACTTGGGAAAAAGTATGGGATGCAAGCTTGGATGAAAATAACCTTTTTGGCTAGAAACATGAAGCCTGCACGATGCAAACTAGCTCCGGTCGACTCAAAGCTTTGTGCTTCTCCTGGGTTGTGTTGCACCGACCCCTTGGTCGACTCAACCTGATGGTCAAGAAAATTGAAGGCTACGCTGACGCAACCTCCTAGTGCGGTCGATGCATTCAAGCTATTAGGCTCATCTCTTAGGAGCGGGTTATGTTTCCCCGACCCAAGCCTCTGGAGCGGTCGACCGCTCACTTAATATACTCAAAATTCTGTTTGCCTTATTTTCTTTCTTTCTCAAATATTATTTGTTTTACTAACACATATAAATAGAGTTTTGATTCTTTTTGAGTAGTTAACAATAACTAGTGAAAGGTACACATAATGCTCATCATCTTCATCCTCTCTTCTCAAAAATCAACATCTACACATAATCATGGTTGTTGATTCAAGAAAAGTGTTGTGGGGATAACGTTCAAATCAAAGATTCAATTCAGATTTGGGTTGAGAAATTGTGGGCTGTTCTTGAATAAAATCGTTTGGATTTTCTCCTCCAAGATTCCAATTGGTGCGGGGTTTTTTGCACAAGTCTTTGCTTCATCGAATTCAGCCGAGTGAAAGGATTAAGAAACAGTGGGTTTGCTTAATCAAGTAGCGGTAACCGGAGGATTGTGAAGGAATATTTGGGGTAAAATTTCTTGCGATCAAAATCAGCCGAGTGAAAATATTGCAGAACAAGAGTTCGTGCAAACCAAGTAGAGGTAACCGGAGGTTTATTCGAAGAATTTAGCACTTAGTTTGGCTCAAACCAAGGAAAGGGAAGAAGACTGTTACATCAGCAACATTGACTTGTTTGTATTGTGAACTATCTCTTCTCTTGTAACATTTGCATCTTAATATCAAATATCTCAATTCTAGATTCTAGAATTGGGGGTAGACGTACCCCACCCGAGGACGACAGGGGGAACTGCCTTAACAAATCGTGTGTTCTTCTTCTTTTTATTTACTTCCATACTTGACTACTATAATTTATGGGAATTAAATTGTCAAATTTTCTTGTACTGAAATTATGGTGTGTTGAGATCATTTCACAACATTGGTAACAATCTGTTTGATTGATACCTAAGAAAACTCACCGCTACAATTTAGTAAAATCAAACCTAAGGTGCTTTGCACATAAGGTGTTTGACAAATTGATTCATCCACAAATTATTCATTGTGTTTAGCTTTATCTTAATTAACTCATTGGAAGTAATTCATACTCATTGAGGATGTTTAAGTGATTGACCAATTGAGTAAAACATATTGATTCTTACTTTGTCATCCTATCCCATACGCTTATACATATCCGATCTTTTCAACAGAGGATCGTTTAGATGATTGGAGATTTCGGGAGCTTTCGCATATATTTTTGAATTTTTTTTTTAAAAAGCGCAAATAATTTTTTAAACAATCTATTCAACCCCCTTCTAGATCGATCACATCGTCTAACACATAGCTTATGTATTGAAGGAGAAAAACGCATTTGAAGTTGGAGGATGCATGTTGGAAATGATATTGAGGTGATTATGGGTTTGGCATGGTTAGAGGTGAAGTTTTGGAAATGATAAGAGTTCAAATGCAGCAAGTATATCATCTTAACCTATATAAATTCAAGGTGAGTTCCATAGTTAAAACTTGGGTAGAAATTTGGGTTTTTGTGAAATTGCATGTTTGGGATCAAGGGTTAGAATGAGTAATTCTTGATGCATGTATACCCTATACTGTGAATAACGTGTGTAATGTTTGTTTCTTTCTGTATAACACTGTGGGTATGAAGATTGAAGTGAGAAATTGGGATTTGGAACTCAAAAAAGAACTGATATCATTTTGGTTTTTTCTGCATTTTACAAATCGCGCTTAGCACGCGGGGCCGCGCTTAGCGCACCCTCCTGATAGTTGAATTTAGGAAATTCGCAGACCGCGCTTAGCGCATGGTGCCGCGCTTAGTGTGTCCTCTTGAGACTTGAAATTCTTTATTTCACATAACGCGCTTAGCACGGGAGGCTCCACTAAGCATGCCCTCTTGGACATAACTATATTATTGAAATCCCTTGAGTGATGTCCCGTACCATGGTGAGTATCAGATGCCTCTTTGAACTTAGTGATCGTTTAGAAATTTGTGCTGTAATGCGTGTAGACTTTATGTGATCTTTTATTCATTATGACATGACTATAAATGATTTTGTTGAAATCACATTATATGATAAATGTTATGACATGATTTAGCGTATGTTTCCGTTCGTTCCGGATTGAATGTTTGAATGGATTGTTGTATGTATTATGTGATATGTGGTATTGCATCGGATAATTTTGATTGCTCGTTGTTCCAATTGAACATTATGTGATATGTATTTATGTCGATTGATATGTTCCTTTGTGGCTTGATACATATTGTGATTTTGATGTATGCTTGAATCAGAGTAGGCCTGACAACTAGGACATAAATCACTTATGACGTAGACCTTGTGTGTCATTTATACCGTTGCAATGTGCAGTTACGGACCAAAATGGCAGGGTGTTTCCACACTTGATGAGATCACATTTGCGTGCTCGGTATGTCATGAGTACCTTAGCTACCATTGTGATGCGCTTGTGTGGGTCCATGTGCAGCGTTCCACTAGCAGTTAAGAACATCGCGTGCTTGGTATAGTGGAATTGTGATGCCACATAGGCAATATCACAGCGCGACTAAACTCACCTCTAATGGTGCTATATAGGCAAGACCATTAGGCTTTCTCCCGGTGGGCTCGTGTTGTCAAGACGGTGTTTTTGCACCAGCAATTAATCATATGCGTTGGGATGATGGACGAGTTGTGACGCCACATTGGCGAATGTCACTCCTGGACTTGTCACGGATGGAATTCCATTTAGGAATGATCCAAATCGTCGTGTTGTGACCGGGAAAGTCTCTTGATGTGATGCACAGGTGGAACTCACCGAGAGTGTGACAGTGTAACCTGAGTATGTGCAATGACGGACTCGTACATGGGTACGGGTCTGCATACATGTTTGTGTTTAACTATGTATTGTTTGCCTCATTGGATAATTATGGGACTTCCAATAACGGTGTATCTTTGTTGTGCACTTGCGCCCAGTCGTGAGAGAAAAACGCAGATTTGTGGTGAATCCATTTTTGATGCATGCACCCTGTAGAACCGAGTGAACCCATAAGATAGGGGAACTCATTGAGATTTAGTAATCTCACCCCAATCATCTTATATTTTTTTCAGGAACATGTTATAAGTCGTAGAATTTATCTTTCCGCTGTGAAATATTAAAGGCAAGTTGTTCGTATACGTTTGATATTGGAACTGTATTGTATATGATTTAAATGTCTTGTCTTTTCCAACTATTTGTATGTTTCTTTGTATCATTTTTAGCATCACTGCATATTATTCTAGACATATATGTACGGGGTGTTACAAGATCTATAATTAGTTGAAGTGAATATGTCAATTTGAACCAGCGAAAACCGTGCTAAGATGAAAAAAACAATAAACGTCGCACAAAACATCGACGAAAACTTAAAAGAAGCAGATCTTATGGATAATCACTTATATAAATAAACAGATGGAGAAAAACGGTGTTGAGGTGTGATTTCAAGCCAAAATGGCCAAAAATCACCTCCTACAAAGGATGAATGAAAGGAGAGAAAAGTTCAGAGAAGGTTCAGAGAAAAATTTAACTATATATATATCTTTTATAATAGTTGATATTTGATTTTTTATATGCATATAAAATTATCTTGTAGAACATTTAGATTATGTTTGAAATTATATTATTAATTTATTAATGTGAAAGATAATAAACTAAAAAAATACTATAATAATTTAAAATTTATAAATTTAAAGAAATGAATATTATTTAAGTAAAGAATATTATTAAATATTTATTTATAAATTACATTTGATGTTGTATTTAAATCTTCACATTCAACATTAGTCATCAATATCTTCAACCACCAATATCTTCAACAACCAATATCTTCAACATTTTCCTTGAAGTAATCATTGATATGGCAACATATAGTTGTCATGATATACTCCAATATGTTTTCATGATATACTCCAATATATTTCGGTGATTGCCTTTAATTTTTATTGATTGTCATTGCAAATAAAACAATAAAATGAAATTGGAATCGTTAAAATTTGAAAGAGATTCTTTTATCAGAAGGAATCAATGTTAATCTTGAGATATAATTTTTTTTACCAATATGACTTTTCAAAATATAAGAACATTATGTGTAATGTTTCTTTTTCATTTAAAATAAGATTATTATTTAGAAGTATAAGAATTTTATTGTTTTAACTTACAAATTTGATTAAAAAATTAAAATATATATCATTTTTATAGTTACTAATAAATTTTAATAAATTTAAAAAGATATATTAAATTTTATCATTAAAAAGAAATCTTATAATATTTTAATATATTTCATCTATTAGTCTAAACTTTTATATTTATCTTATAAATTATATTACTAATAACTTTTTTTATTAAATTTGTGTTTTTATTAGTTCTTCAGTTTATAATATATGATATAGTGAGTATACTATACTCTAATTATTTATTAAGTGTTGTTTATATTTAATTTAAGAAAATTTTACAAAATAATTAAAATTCATCTAGTTTATTAATTAGCATATTTTACAGTGTTATATTCAAATTACTTTTTAGACCATATATTTTCTAAATATTATTATAATCTTTTTTATATTTATTATTTCATTTAATATGCTATTTTCAACGTATTTTTCAGCCGTTATTTATATATGGATATAATGATTTCAAATGTATTTTATTTTCTATCATAAATAAACTTAATCTTTATAAGATAAGTTCTATATTTTACAAATATCATTTTATGCACCTCATTTTCTATACAAAATAATTGATATTCTTTATTTTATATATTTTTATTCATTCAAATTCATAAGATAATTTTTTAAATATTAATCTATTAAAAAAGAAATAAAGTTATAACTTACTCACCAAAAATAAATTTGATATTACTTCTAAAGACGATATACATTTACTTAAAAAGTTAATAAAAATTAATTTTATCCCGGTTACAAAAACTTTATTAAGAAACACTTGTAATAATTATTATACTAATTTAAATAGTTATCTAATTATTAAGAGAAAAAAATATAATTATTAAGAAAAAATAAATATAAATTATAGAAGCATCTAAATTATAAGATATTATAAGATACAATAATTATAAAATATAAAAAATTAATATATAAATACCATCATCTAAATTAATGTAATAAAAAATAAATTAAATATTTAAATAACTTAAATATGGTTATAATATATTCAATATTCTCGATCATAACAAAAACACGTGAAAGAACATTACATATAGAAAACCTAAAAGTTAAACCATATAAAATCAAATAACCAAAAAATTATTTGTTGTTAATCAATATGTGAAATTGGAATCACATACAAAAATATATAAAAAAATATTTTTTGTATTATTGATATAAAACAATAATAGATCTTCTAATAGCACAATTATAATTATATTCAGCTCTAAATTCCAAATCAAAATCCTCCAAAGGCTTATTACTTTGACACATTATGCACTCAACTCCTACTAAATATGAATTCTTCAAACACATTTTTAGCACACATGATTTCTAAATATTACATTAAGCAACATATATATGATAAATTCTTAGACTGAATATAAAACTATTAGTTTTATAATTTATATATTAAAAGTCATATAAAGGTAAATGTAAAAACATACATACCAATAGTAACAAATAAAACAATATTGAAAATAACAATATGCTAAAAAATGTTAGGGATAAAGATATGTGATATATCTATTTATGTGAATAATTATTTAAAAATTATAATAAAAATTACATTAATAAAAATATGAATTTTTTTTTGGAATAATCAGGTATTAAAAAAAATCACAAATAACTATGTTTCAGAGAAAATTACGCAAATAACCATGTTTCAGAAAACCCCATAAGGGAGGAGCCAACCCAGTTAGCGCATCCACTCCCCATTTGCCCTAGGCGCCATTCCACTTGGCGCCTCCTCTCTCTTTTAGCCAAGTGAGATGGCGCATGCACTTTAAAAGTGAGAGGAGACGCCATCTCACTTGGCTCCTAGGGCAAAATGTAATTTTTATAAATAATTTGTCTGTTTCTCCGTCATTCCTCACACTTTCTCACACTGTTCTCTTATTTTTTTCTCTGTTATTTGCGTCATGACATCGCCCATGATTTTTACCAGAGATGGTTACGTTATTTTCTCCGCCACAAAACCTCCAATGAAAATGAAATTCTGGCACATTCACTCCATGGAGCGTCTGAAGAGGGAGTTAATGCGATGGCTAGAGGGAGACATCGAGGAGGGGGAACAAATTAGAAGGATCTACCGAAGACGAACAACAACCTCACTTGCGATAGGAAGACCTAATTTTTGTTTGGAGGAAGTCAAAACAGACAGCGACGTAATGCTGATGATGCATGGGTTAGATGAAATTGTTTTAACGGTTGTAATTTCGTAGACGGTTTATCGTATTTTATTTCTTGTTCGCGCAATGTTTATTGTAACAAATACTGTTAATGAAAAACCCTAATATTTACAACTTAATAAAGGAAAGATGTTTTGTAATACAATTTTTATGTGGTTGAGCCAGTAGCCCGATTCAGACAATTTTTGCGATTGTGTCCGACCTGACGACATAAACCAAAATTTCTTTCCAGCTTGTCAAGGGAGTCCATTTCAGTTGTGATGCGCTTACTTTTGGGACGACCCTTTTTATTCCTTCGCATTTGGTCATTGTGCCATACTACTTCACCGTCATATGCAGGTCAATAATCAGGTTTTGCTACCAAAGGAAAGTTGTTGTTGTATACGTTGAGCAAGGTTTTAGATTTGTAAATGGGAGACAGAAGTTGTAGCGCGTCTTGATGAGTATAGGCACACGCAACAATGACATGAGAGAAAGGCATACAAAAGGCTTGAAACTTGCCACAATCGCACCAACGAGAAGGTAATATAACCCTATACTCTTGTCTTGGCAGACCCTCGTTATGGTTGATTGTCTATTTGACAATGAAGTTGTGGCTGTGTCGGTCAAACCGTATAACCAGATGGGTGTTGGCTTTGGCACTTTCTTTCTTAATGTACTTCATGCATCTTTCACTCCATAGTTGTCCATATTGCAACACAACATTCCATATTTCACCTCTTTTGGCAAACAACGAAGCCATCCTAAAATATATTTATTTAACCAAAGCAGTGACTGAGAGGTTTCGTATGCCTTTGAATACCCCATTCATCGATTCAATTAGATTTGTTATCATGTGGCCCCATCTTTGTCCATTGTCGTATGACCTAGTCCATTTTTCTACCGGAATATTATCTATCCACCTACCGGCGTCCGGATTTGACAAACGAATCTCGTTGCGATAATATTTGAACGTAGGTTGTATCAATGCATATCCCGCATTCATAACTGCTTTCCTAAGAGCTTTGTCTTTGATCCCCCTCGTGAAATTTTGGACGATATGTCTAATGCAATAGACATGCGTAGAAGGAGGGTCATGCCAACCGTTTGCAGGATTGATGTATGCACTTTCAATGGATGTATGTCTATCAGAGATCAAACATATATCTGGTTGAGGAGCCACGTGTGTTCAGAGATTCTTGACAAAAAAGCTCCCAGCACCACCAGTCTCTCCCTCGACTAGGGCAAAGGCAATTGGGAAAATGTTGTTGTTGCCATCTTGTGCAACTGCCATCAGTAGCGAGCCTTTGTATTTCCCATACAACCAAGTCCCATCAATTTGTATAATTGGTTTGCATGATGCAAACCCTGTGATGCAAGGTTGAAAAGCCCAAAATACTCGACTGAATATTCCATTTCTGTTGAGTTGACTACCATCCGGGGCATACGCTGGCATTATTTCCAGAACGTAAATAGTACCCAGAGAATAAGTCTGGAGTGCATTCAGGTAGCGAGGAAGTTCTTGGTATGACTCCTCCCAGTTTCCATATACCTTTTCAATCACCTTAGTCTTTTCTAACCACGCCTTTTAGTAAGACAGAGTATAGTTAAATACCGTAGTGATGTGGGAGATTATGGTTTTCACCTTCAATGATGGATCGTTGCTGACGAGTGGTAGGATTTCTTGACATATGAGATCATAATTTAGTTTCTGATGATCCTGTGATTGAGTAGAACTGACACAAGTGTGGGTAGACATAGAACCTATGACCCAACAATCACCTCTTAATCTGTATGATGCAGTGAGCTTGAACATACAATCTGGATGGACACACTTGATCTTGTACCTTTTTGGATTTACACGGTCCACCTTAAAATCGACCGAGTTGAGCATGTGAAATTTTTTGATGGCTCGGATACATTCTTCTCTGTTATGAAATTTGTCTTTCTCTTTTAAGTTTTCATCCGACTGCATATACAGATTGAAAAATAAATCAGAAGACGGTTCATCTCCACCCATGTTGAAGTTTGTCATGTGCGGAGGTGGTGTGTAGATCTCGTTTGAAGGAATATCAGGTATCCCATCATCTTCGGAATCATCGTTGACCATTTCGTCAAACTCCAACTCGTCATCTTCTTCTTCTTCATCAACGACATCTACTTCTGCTTGTTCGGTCTCCAGAGGATCAACCACTTGTGACAGCTGAGGCTCTCGCAGCATAATGTACAACTCAATAGAGTCGTACCCAGAATACTCATGACTAGAAAACATATTCTGAAGGTCCTCGTCATCTTGAACCTCAACCTTATAAAATATTATTTGGTTGTTACCAAAAAAACCGGATTCTGATAAAATATTTGTGTCACGGGACCTCGTCCAAGTTTGGCCTCTAATCGTTTTTTGAAGTACAAGAAATTGGCTTTCCTGTTTAAACAAAATCGGATGTTCTCAGTGTCTCTAAAAAAAACCCAGAGGTGGGACAAATGTATGTCTCGCCGTTGAAATGTGCACTGATCACATATTGGGGTGCATAGGCCATTGTGTATGACTGTTTGAAGGTTTGAAGTATATGAGTTGATTGCTTGAATTTTTGAATGTTCTAGTGTTTGAGTGATTAAGTGTAGGAGTGTTTTGATAAATGTAAGATTAAATAGGTTGTACTGAATTTGAATAAACCAACAATAAGCACTCTCCAAGGCTGTCACCTAGCTTGCACATACACTGCAACCCATGCCAACTTCTAAGGCACCTCCCATCACGTCCAACCGTGTTACATGTATGCAGAGATGCCTTCTCCAAGGATGTCACCTAGCCTGCACCTACACTGCAACCCATGCCACCTCTTATTCGCCAACAGGGATGGCGACACCTTTCATTTTTGTACTCTTTCGCCAAGTTCAATGGTGCCTCCCTTCACGTCCAATCGTGTTGCATACATGCAGAGATGCCTTCTCCAACGCTGCCACGTAGCCTGCACCTACACTGCAAGAGTGACACTTATCATGCATGCATGCACCCACCTACCACCTCACTTACTCTATGATAAAATTTTGCCTATAAATACAGAGCCTCACATACTTCTATCGCATCCACAATCATCCCACTCTCTACTACAAACTCTTTCATAATCTCATACAATTTCAAACTCTTTCATAATCTCAGACAATTTCAATAATGGCTCTTCTCACAATGGGCGATTCTCACAGAGGCACAAGGGACAATATTACAGCGTTTGTAAGTTTCTTGTATACTTATAAATTTTTCATACTTCTATTAATGCTTTATTCATCTTACCTACTCTTACACTTTTTACATTATTAACTTAGGATACTAAAAGATTCAGAATCCAGTCACATAACTACCTTGCTCCTGACCCGTTGATCGTACCCTATCTTGAATACGCAGGTTTCAGAAACGTTATAAAGATCTCCAACTGCACAATTGATTCAAAGTTCATACTGGCAATGTTGGAAAGGTGGAGACCAGAGACCCATACATTTCATCTACCAATAGGTGAATGTACCGTCGCACTAGAGGACGTGTACATGTTATTAGGTCTCCCTGTCGATGGTAAGGAGGTTAACGGGTCGGTTCAACAACCCAATTCTCTGTGTGAAGAATTTTTGGGCAAGGATATGGTTGAAGGTGGTTGTGCGAGAGGTCAGGGTATACTACTCACTGAGCTAAAAAATCATTATGCGACTCTGGAATTGAACGAAAATTCCTCCGAGCTAGCTAAGGTAATAAAAGCTAGAAATTATATAATGATACTATTTGGAATCTTTTTATTTCCCGAAAGTACGGGAAATAGTGTAAATTTTATGTATTTAAATTTACTTAGAGACTTCGAAAAAACTAGAAAGTATAGTTGGGGTTCTGCTGTTTTAGCCCATCTATATAGTTCGTTGTGAAAAAATGCAATCAAGGAAAAATGTATATTTTATGGCTGTGCTTTTTTACTTCAAGCCTGGGGTTGGTGGAGGATGGAGTCCCTAAACCCCGTCAACAACAACACATTCGTTTTCCCATACGCAACAAAGTAAGACATTAACTTATATCAGTTACTACTATTCATCTCTTCACCAAATATATGATAAAAATAAAATATTTTTCAATTCCTTTAGGTACTGCGTGAGGGATATGGATTACGACAAGAATTCAAGATTCAATGTCGCTCTATACCGCAATCTATTGGATCACCTTGGCCCGAATGATGTACGTCATACCTTTCAACTTTTCTACTTTTAAATTATTTATTTATTAGGTTTTCATTAATCTGATTTAATTTTATCCGCAGTTTGTATGGAGACCATATTTGGGCTTGGACCATGAACCAAACCCCGAGGATGCAGCAATTTGGAGCGTAAAGACTGCAATCATACGGTTCAGTATTGTGGAGATGCACCACAACGACCGTGTCAAGATGCAGTTTAGAATGCATCAAGAGATACCCGGTGATCTGACTTGTTTATCCTCGTGGCATCTCAAAAGGGTCGACGCCCAATGGGGTCTTACCAACTGGAAAGATTTTGCTCCAGAATGGTGTAAGATGTGGCAGAGGCGTCACCGACATGTCTTACAATTCCCAGTTTTCCTCAACCATGGTAATATGCGACACACAGATTAATATTTATCTTGGTACAGATCGGTTAGTACACCTGAAATGCACGTGTCTCATCCAAGGTATTTGATTTACCCATGAACATAATGGGCACAACTCTCATTTCCCCAACAACAAACCTAACACACATCAACCTCCCACCAACCCCCTGATGAAACAGAACCACAAACACCCAACCACAGTCACCACCACAATACAATTACATTCACATGCCCCACAACCAACCACAATCACCACCTCAGTACCAATACCCCCATATGCCTCACACTCAACCACAATTTCAATCACAATACCAATGCACCTGCATACCCTACACACAATTTCAGTCTTCTGCATATCCCAATATGGGCCCCTCAACATCCAACCTTAGCCCTGATCTGGGATTGTCCAAAGATTATCAACCAACCAACCCAACTTACCATCAACCACAACATCACCAAAGCACCCAACATTCTCAATACCAAACACCCCAAGATCCATTTCCTTTCTACCCCCCGTACTCAGACGACCAGTGCTACAGACCAACCATGGAACGCCACCCACCACCAACACGACCAAATTTTGAGGGTATGGGCAACCGACTGTACCAAAGAGGATCTTCTAGATATGGAGATCTGACCGATTTCATGGATCCGGAACACATTGACTTTGTTGGGCCATCGACTCTGCCACAATAGGAAACGCGACGAAACCCAGCACGGGAAAGGCGAGGACGGGGATGTGGAGCTGAGGGTCATTACCGGGTTCCGGGGGACCACTGATTAATCTGTATTTTTTTATGTAATCGTTATGTGTGTAATCATATTATGTAAATAAAAAGTCAATTTTATTGATCCTATATCGTTTACGTAACACAACGCATTTAAAATAAAAAACGCGAAAAATTGCCTCCCAATTGCACTAAGACGCCATCTCACTTGGCTTAGGGCAAGACTTTCACACCTAGGCGCCAAGTGAGATGGCGCCTCCCCTTTAAAATAAGGTGTAGGCGCCAAGTGAGATGGCGCCTCCCCTTTAAAATAAGGTGTAGGCGCCAACTGGGTTGGCTCCTCCCTTGTGGGGTTTTCTGAAACATGATTATTTACGTAATTTTCTCCGAAACATGGTTATTTGGGGGAAAAAAATTTAATACCTAGTTATTCCAAAAAAAATCATAAAAACATACATAAGCGATCATTTCACCAATTTTCCAAGCAGCAATGATCTAACACAAATTTATTCTATTCTTCTGATTCAAATAGGAAAAAAATCAATAAAAGAGAGAGTTTAAGTATTTGTAATAGAATAACTCAAGACAAGACATATATGTAAAGTGAAACAAAAACTATTATAAAAAGAATAGAAGATCACCATCAAAGATTTGTTTTATAGAAAATAATGATGAACTATTATCACATATTTATATACATGATGATTATGGATATGGGTAAAACAATAACAAATAATAAAAATAATAACTTATTAATAATAACTTATATATTATAATAAATGAGGGAATGATCATAACTAAACAATAGCAATTACAAAATTGAAAGAAAAAAAACGTTTAAATAATTAATTGACACATTTATATATTTATTCAATAAATAGAATTTTTACATTATTATTGTTATAAAATTTTATCCTTTTTACTCTTTTATTTAATTTAATCGCGTAATTATTTCTATAAAACATATAATTTAAGTAATTTATGTAGTATGTATGACGTTGATTAAGTAAAAATTATAAAATATTTGACTAGATAATATTATACAAACACATTAATGTAAAATAATTAAAAGATAATTATTTTTTATTATTGTAAGAAGTCTTTTTTATATGGACACTTTGTTAGTTTTTATTAAATAGAATTGTAAAAGTTAATTATTTTTTAAATTTTATATTATAATTATTATTATATGTAAAGATTTATAAAAAATAAATTGTTATTTTTTTGATATTAAAACATATTCCAAAATAATATGTTACTATATGATATTATAAATTTGAGTAAAATAAATATATTATTTAAATAGAAATATGTAACTATTTTATTATATTCATAAAAATGTCAAATTTATATGAAAACTTAAATGAGAAAACATTCACCTTAATACATAGCTTAATTTTTAATTAAAATTATTTAGTTATATTTTTTGTTTTAATTAATTAAAATGACTACTAATTTAAAAATGGAAAAAAATAGTTTAAGAGTTTATAATATAAAACGTTAATAAGAGTTATGAAAGTAGTAGAATACTTTAAAGAATGTTAATTGAGTTATAAGTTATAAAAATTAATAACGTTTGAGAGTTTTTTAAACAAAAACTATTTGAGGTTCATATTAAAATAAATATATAAATTCTATTAAATTTATAAAATAGAAAACTACATATCAATAAAAAGGAGATTTAATATTTTAATAAAATAACTCAATCCCTATTATAGCTCACAAATCAAGGACAGACATACATGTAAAGAGAAACATAAATTATTATAAAAAATAGAAGATCACCGCCATAGACTTATTTTGTAAAAAATGATTATACACTATTATCACATATTTATATATATGATGATTATGGATATGGATGGAACAATATATTACAAACTAATATCTTGATATATGATATGATATATTTGAATAAAATAAATATATTATTTAAATAGAAGCATGTAACTATTTTATTATATTACTAAAAATTCCAATTTATATGAAAAATTAAATGAGAAAATAGTCATTTTAATGTATAATTGAATTTCCAATTAAATTATTTAGTTATATATTTGGTTTTAATTAATTAAAGTGACTATTAATTTATAAAATGAAAAAAAGTAGTTTATGTGTTACTAATTTATAATAATTTTTATTTGGAGGTTTTTAATAGTGGTAATTGAATATTATATTATTATTATTATTATTATTATTATTATTATTATTATTATTATTATTATTATTATTATTATTATTATTATTATTATTATTATTATTATTATTATTATTATTTAAAATAGTGGTAGTTGAATGTTGAATAATTATTATTTAATTAGTAATTGAATATCATATTATTATTATTATTATTATTATTATTATTATTATTATTATTATTATTATTATTATTATTATTATTATTATTATTTTAATGTAGGGACAAATAAGTAAAAATATGATTAGGATTTGTGTTTAGAATTGTTAACAAGATGACATGTAACTTAAAATTGGTACTAAGATGACATGTGGCTAGGGTTGTCATCATGACATCTTTAGATTTAGATTAAGGAGATGTTCATCTTTTGACCTAGATTTTCATTTATCAATAAATAATTTTTAGACATAGTTTTGTGAGTTGATATTCACTAATATTGAGCTTTTAAAGTTATCAAATTGATAGTTAGATAGAGAGATCATATAAGGATCAATTTGACAAAACTCACAATTTGTTTTAGAGATGAAACAGATTGAGAGGATATGTGATTATATTGATTGTTAATGAGTTCACATGCTTTATTGAAAAAAGATGTCTGAAATAGATTATCGAGCCCGAATCTTGACACATTTTATAAACCTTTTAAAAACCAAAACTCTCTTTTACCAATTCTTGATACTTTACATGAAATCGAAACTTTCTGTTACTAAAACCAAAATCAAACCCTTTTATGAATCTTAAGCTTAAAACAATTCTAACTGTAGAATGACGGTGATATCACACCAATCTATGTGGAAAACGATAATTTAAATACTTACTCTGTAAAGTGTTTTCAACAGTAAGGTAACTTTGTAGGCCACTTCTCCTACTCTCTTAGAAATCCGATAAGGCCCAATGAAACGTGGCGTGAGCTTTCGATATTTCAGCGCTCGAGCAACACCAGTTACCGAAGTAACCCTCAAAAACACATGATCTCCCTCTTGGAACTCAAGTGTCGTCCTTCACTTATTGTGGTAAATCTTCTGATGACTTTGTGAAGCTTTCATCTTCTCTTGAATCATCTTAATTTTCTCAGAGGTCTGCTAAACTATCTCAGGTCCGAGCATAACACTCTCACCCGTTTCATACAAACATAAAGGAGTCATACACATCATTCCATACAACTCCTCAAACAGTGTCATTTCAAAACTTGAATAAAAACTATTGTTTTAGGTGAATTCAATCAAGGGAAAGTAGTCATCCCAATCACCTCTCTGCTCTAGCACACACGCTCTCAGTGAATCCTCCAAAGACTGGATAATCCTCACTGAATGATCGTCTGTCTCTGGATGATACGCAGTACTCAACCTCAACTATTGCCCATAGCTTCCTGCAAACTCTCCCAGAACCTCAATGTAAATATCAGATCTCTATCAAAAATAATACTCAAAGGAATACCATGAAACTTGACAATCTTCTCAATATACTCTTCAACTAACTTCTGCAATGCATAACTGATCTTTATTAGGATAAAATGAGCTGATTTAGTCAATCTATCCACTATCACCAAACTAAATCGTTTCCCATAGACGTCTTTGGAGAATTCGTCATGAAATTCATAGAAATATCATTCCACTTCCACTCTGGAGTATTCAGCGGTTGCACCAATCTTGACGATTTTTGATGCTCAATATTTGACTTCTAGAAAGTCAAGCACGAATATACAAACGTAATAATATCTTTCTTTATTTCTGGCCACCAAAATATCTTCTTTAAATCTTAATACATTTTAGTAGCACCAGGATGAATACTTAAACCACTTATGTGATCTTCCTCAATAATACTTTTCTTAAGTTCTGATACACAAACTCTGTTGCAGAATCTCATAATACCATTCTCATGGGTTATAAAATCACCTTCACTATCCTGATTGATTAACACCAAACGATCAATCAACTTCGAATCTGACTTCCGACATTCTCTGATTTCTTCAAAAATACCAATAGTCAGCTTCAACGTACCCAACTTTACACTGGTATGAGTCTCTTCACACACCAAACTCATATCTCTGAATTGTTCAATCAATTCAAATTCTCGAACCAGAAGCATTGACATATGCAAAGACTTCATACTCAACGCGTCACGCGACATTGGCCTTACCAGGATGGTAACTCAAGCCAAAATCATAATCCTTTAGAGATTCGAGCCATGTCCTCTGCCTCATATTCAATCATTCTAGTCGAATAAATACTACAAGCTCTTCTGATCACTGAAACTTCAAATCTGGAACCAAACAAATAATGTCTCCAAACCTTGAGAACAAAAACCACAGCTGGCAACTCCAGATTATACATAAGATAGTTCCTCTCATGAAGCTTCAATTGTATATAAGCATAAGCCATAACCTAACTATTTAGCATTAGCACACCACCTAGACCCATCTTTGAAGCATCATAATCCACAACAAATGATTCACTAGAACTTGGCAAAATCAAAATTGGTGTTTATGTCAACTTCTTCTTGAGTTCTTGAAAACTCTCTTCATATTTCACACTCTAGACAAAAGCTTGACCCTTTCGAGTAAACTGATTAAAAGGCAATTCCAACTTCAAAAAGTCTTCGATAAACCTCCTATAATAATCAGCCAAACCCAGAAAACTTATGATCTCGATAACAGACTTCAAAGTATCCCATTGCAACACTACATCAAATTTCAATGGATCAACAACAATATCATCACTAGAAATCATATGACCAAGGAAACTCACTTCTGTCAGCCATAACTTACACTTGGATAACTTCAAATACAACTTGTTATCTTTCAATGTCTGCGACACAACCTCCAAATGATTTGCGTCATATATATCTAATTTCAAATATATCATAATATCATCGATGAACACAATAACAAACTGATCTAAGTACGAACATAATATTCTATTCATGTACTCCATGAACACTCCAGGCACATTAGACACACCAAACAACATCACTGAATACTCATAGTGACCATACCTCATCCTGAATGCAGTCTTTGGAATATCTTTTGACTTCACATGGATCTGATGATAACGCAACTGTAATCGATCTTTCTAAACACACAAGCACCAACCAACTGATCCATCATATCATCAATACTTGAAGATGATACTTATTCTTGATAGTAACCTTGTTCATCTGTTGATAGTCAACTCACAATCTCATGCTATCATCTTTCTTCTTAACTAATAGCATTGGCGCTTCCCACAGTGAAACACTTGGTCGAACAAACTCCATCTAAAGCAAACACATGGCTAGTATCAGGAACTAAATCTATGGTTAACTCAACTTTACGTTCCAGCGGAAAATCACTAATGTGATATGGGAATACCTCAGGCAACTCACTCACAACAGGTAGATGAGTAATCATTCTCCCGCTTCCCCCTCTCAAGGACGCATACAACATGAATACTTGAGCACTCTCTCTCTCTCAAGAACATCCATTCCTATCTTGCGGTTATGAAACTCAACTTTATGCTCTCCTCAGATTCAAGAAACTTCACTGATTTCCCAAAATAATTTATATACACATGGTTGAACTCCAACCAATTCATTCCCAGAATAACACTGAGTTGACTTAAAGGCAAACAGACTAAGTCAGTTCCTAAATCTCTACCATAAACTGTCAATGAATAATTCACACACTCTAATGAAGTAGTCACCGAACCATTAGCTGGGGTATCATGACCATACTACCATTCATAACAGACACTTCCAAATTCAGTCTTTCCATACAGTTAGCAGATATAAATGAATGTGTTTCACTCGTGTAAATAATAGTAATCAAAGATATATCAATAATAAAACACGTACCTCGAATCATATTATCTGATTTAGTAGTCTCTACTTCATACAAAGCAAAGACTTCCCCTCCCGACTGCTCCTTCTTTGGCTTTTGGCATTGAGTACTAATATGACCCTATTCTCCACTATTATAATAAAAGTTAGAGTATTACTCTTGCATTCAGCAGCTCGATGACCAGGCTTCCCATATTTGAAGAAATTCACAGTTGTTTTCTTACACTCAGAAATACGATGCCCAAACTCCCTACATTTTAAACATATCACAAAAACAAGAGTTCCTCCCCCACTTTTCTCTTTCCCTCCTGCAAATTTCTGGTTAGCCTTCTGCTTACCCTTATCTGACCCATAAGGTTTTCCATAACTATGATCATATTCTTTCTTCTCACTCAGACTCTTATAGTGAGCATATCGTGCTCTGTTATCTTTATCATATATCCTGCACTTATTCACCAACATAGAAAATCGACGAATCTACTGATACTCAATACCTTGCTTGATCTCAGGATGTAAGCCGCTTTCAAACTTGATACACTTTAATCCCTTAGTCTTTTCACTATTATAGTGTGGACAAAAGTTCAGCAGCTCTTCAAACTTAGTAGCATGTTCAACAATAGTCTTTTTTTCTTGCTTCAGCCCAAAGAAACTTGATCCCTTTCTTGCAGCGTACATCCTATGGAAATTACTTCTCTAGAAATTCAGCTTTTAACACAACCCAAGTTATCTCAGTACCCACAACTTCCATCCCCTGACGTGCATTATCCCACCATTCTTCGAACTCTTCTGACAGCATATGAGTATCAAACTGTACCTTATGAGTTTCAGTGCAAGCCATCATCAAAAAATATTTTCAATCTCTCTGAGCCATGTTTGTGCACCCTCTAGATCATATCTTCCCTTGAAGGTCAGTAGATTATTTCTCTAAAACTTCTCAAATCTACATAATTCAACAACAACTCCACCATTTTGATTATTCTGATTATTCTGAGCCTTTACTTGAGCCAGTGATTCCAATACTTCACCAATTTCATCATCGTTTCTTCCTCCAGACATATCTCTGCATATAGGAAAACAACATTAGAATAAAAGCATCGACAATGTTCACACACTAGTCTACTACTAGGGAACCGGTAACATTGCAAAACATGGTCAGATGGACCGACCTGCATTTGATACCACTATTGTAATACCTTAAACCCCTCCAACATGTAATAATACAAAATAACTTGAATATAAAAAAATATTCACATTTAGGGTGTCACACATCACATCACAAACCTGCTTTGTAACACTTTTTAAATAAAACATATAATTCAAAACACTTGTCATCACATGTTCCCTTTTACTTAGGCACGTCACAACAGAATTAATCAACAAAACACAACTAATCAATTAAATAAATTTCATAATAGTTTTTTTTTTGAAATTAAACGTAATTATGGCAAAAGCCTTCAACATCAAAACAACCTAGAAACATCAAGAGTTATAACATCTAACTCTCGCAATAACAACTCGTCATAAAATAAATCATAAACGTTTGACCGCCCGGTGTTACAGATCAAAGCAATAAAAATATAAAAACTCCTAAAATGGAAAAGGAAGAATAACCTCAACGCCGTCCTTCAACTATAAAGCATCTACTCATCTACAAGCTTATTTGTACCCCAAGAAGGAGCACAAAACACCACAAACAACAAAGAAGTGAGAATATACTAAAATATATAATGGTGGAAAAGAAATTTAAGGGTAGCCTAAAACAAAGATATAATCTTTCATACATTTCAATTACATCAATTAGAATAACTCATATGCGTTAGCCAAACAACTCAATTGCACAACAACATCAAAACATTCATTTGCACAACCTGTATGAAATGTAATACAGACAATGACTCAACTCATGCATGTGGTACCAACTAAGAAAAGTTTCTTCATACGAACCAGGTTCCAACATCTAAACCCCGAGCCCCCTCATCTGATCCCTAACAAGTCACCAGTCTCTTCATCTGAACTCGTGACTCGCCTCTTTCAAAACAACAACAACATATGATGCGTGTATATATTTATGCAACAACAACAACTCAACACATAATTTACAACTCAACATATAACTGTAAATTAATCATGTACAACGATGTAAAGTAGTTCCCACATCTGAATTACACACCACAAAATCTCAATCATATGATCATCACAAAATTATCACACAATAACGCAATTGCAATTATATGCACACCATTTAATTATTTCCACAACCACACATTTGATTTAATTTATTATTATACAATTATAATAAATCCTTTAAATCAGTTAAAATAATCAAAATATTACAAACAACAGCCAAACATCAACCGCATAGAAAAAAAACATAGAAAATTTGACTCAGCAGCTCCAAACACTGCCACTAACATGGTGACAGGCAGGTCGTCACCAGGGTGACGTCCGTCATCCCTTTTCCCCCCAAACCTATCACTCTTCTGACAACCGAAGGCCTGACATCTGCCTGGAGACCATGACAGTCTCCCCATCAGCCAGTTGCGCTTGTCGGCATCTTCAAAAATCATGATGACATGTGTTAGTTTTAAGAGTGTACAATCTAGGGGAGGGTGAATTATACTTGCTGGATTTTTTGGTTTTTATGCAAGTTCCACTTCTTTTTTACTTTTCCGGAAACAAGTTAAGTGTTGTAACTTAATTAGAATAAATTTATGTAGAAAATTAAGCAGAAAAGTAAATGACACAAAGATGTATACTAGTTCCTCTTTCTAACCAAGGGTACATCTAGTCCCCTCACACCCTATGAGAGATTTGCACTATTGTTAGATCTTTGTACAAGCCTCACACCAAGACTTCTCCTACAATATTATAACAACAACAAAGAATCACATCACTTCTTTGATTTCCAACAACACCAACAACTATGGTGGACTTTGAATCAAATCAATTCAAAGGACCTTTTTACAACAATCACCAACAACTTGATAATCACACCAAACAACAATGGTGAACTAATAAATAAAAATTTAACACTTGAGTTTGTATCTCTTTAGAATTGCTTAAATTACAAGATATATGAAAGTTTGGCTCTTCTCTTTCTCTTTGATCACAATCCAAACATATACACTTAAGTGCTAAAAAATTATTTGAATGGAACTTGTTTAAATGATGTGAAAATTTATGCACAAAGTTTCATTTGAAAGTATATGAACATTTAAAAAATTGTTTGAATTAATGTGAAAAATTAATAATGAAAGAGTTTAATTTGAAAATTAATGTATTTTATTTTAAATACATTCTAATAAACCTCTTTGAATTGATGCAAAAGTTCAAGATATTTTCATGAAGGTTTTCAATAGTTTAGAATGACAATGGTTCATGAAAAGACACAATTTTAAATTTTGTACAAGACTTGTTAAGTCGTTTAAACGAATACTTGACTTAACAAGTGTTGTTGTACCCCAAAATTTTCCCTCTCATTTCTCAAGATATTTTCTACAAAAGATCTTCAACGAATCAAGCTTGCACAAGTACTGACTAGGTTAAGACGTCTCCTCAACACTAATGCCTCAAATTAGAGTTTGAGTTTGCGCAAAGACAGTTGGACTCCTAACATTTCAAATGACTTTCATGGACTATTATGGACCCTCAGGATTGCTTCTGTCAAGTTTTACGTCTTGGATCACAATTCTCCAAGAAAGCCATTCAAATTACCAAAAGGTCGAAATGGGCAAAATTAGGGTTTTGATTGGAAATGGCCGAACTTTGATTTTTGACCTAATACCTAACCTATTGGTTAGAAGCATGATCTCAAGGATCCGAGCGCGTCATCGCATATTTCAATTCATCTCATGAGATTAGTGGATTGATAGACGAAATTCAGTCAACTGGTGGAAAAAGTCAATTGTACACTAAAAAGTCAAACTTTGACTTTTTGAACAAAATTGGGTCCCAAAAGTCACATTTCATCAACACATCCAAAATATGAAATTTGATCATAAAAAATCAAGAGAGTCAAAAATCAAACTTTGCAAGACTTGGAAATTTTTCTAAGTATTTTCTATACTTGTTAATTTCATTGCCTCGTGACATCTTTTCACTACAATTCAAAATAATTCAAGATGTTACAAATAATTTAAGTTATCATAAAGTTTCATTTTTACAAGATTACAAATCCTAAAGCTTTGTCTTGTTTGGATTTTTTTCCTTTGAGTCAAGACCTTACCACTATGCTTTGGATTTGTTACAATCTGCATAAATTGGTCCACAAACCAGATTTTGTATCATGCTATAAACAATGTTGTCCAAGTTTGTTGTACAGCTCACATAACATCCCAAAACCATGTCAAAAATAGTTTGTTGTATTACTATAAAACAGCCCTGCACCAAGCTTCCACAACACACCAAAATTGCTGCAAAAAAAAGCAGCCATGTTATGCTACTACCAACCCAGTCCAAGCCTGCATCATCTCAGTCCCATGTTTGCACCAAATTTTTATATGAGAGCTGCATCTAAAAGGCAATAAGACAGCATACCCAAATTGTTCAAAAAAAACTTATTTATGCCCCCCCCCCCCCCCAAATCTCAGCCAAACTTCCTCTATAAATAGATTGTTTTCACAACACACAAGGTGGTGGCTTTTAGAGAGAGAATAGAGAGTTTTTTTAACAAAAAAAACATAAGTCTTTGTAACCTTTGCTAATTAAAAAAAAAACAGCTCTACTTTCATTCAAAACAGAACCTCAACCCATTATTCCATATTGCAAACACTCAAATAAACCAACCAGCCCAAACACCTTATTACATAGAGATTGTTCAAGCACAAGAACATTTTCTGTAGTATCATTATCATCACCTTTCAAACACAAAAAATAAAAATAAAACAACACTGTGTAACTTGAGTGAGTTGGAGAGTGGTCTGGCATCTTCCAATACAGAGGGAGGACTAGAACAGTTTCCTGGAGATTCATTGGAGCCATCATAGCATCTTGAAAAGTATTCAGATTTAAAACACCAAGTGCAGTCTCAAGGTAAGTCTTCTTGAGTTTTCATTTTTCATACATCACTAATGATTCATTCTTGAAGACGAAATATAGCAATCATCGCCCCTTTGAGCTAACCATTTGCTTGTTGTTTATTTTTTATCAATCATATGTTGTAAACTGACCTGTATAGATAATAAAACAATGTTTAAGGAAAAAACTGCAGCATGAGTCAACACATACCCACACGGGTTGACTCATTCTAGTGATAAAATAGGGTATGAGTCGACACATGGCCTTATGCATTGACCCATACTGTTATCCAGGCCCCAAAACAAAAGGATGAAAGGTGCATGAGTCGATATAAAACACGTATGTGTCGACACAAACAGGAAATGAGTCAACACATCCCATTATGTATCGACTCATACTGAGTTTATTTGGTTTTACAGGGACAAGGAAAGTTATGTGTCGATGCATAGCAGCATGTGTCGACAAATAATAGTTCAAAATGCAAATTTTCCTTTATTTTACATTGTTTTTACATTTTCTTCATTGTTATTCAATATGGTTGTAATATTTAAGTTTCCACTTCATCCTCATTTGTAAATTGTACCCCACTCCCCTAATGATGTAATAGCTTTGGATTTTAATTTCCACAATTTACCTCTTTAATATAAATTGTTAGTAATTAGGGTGTGTATGGCAAGATAAAATCAATCGCTAGAAAACCCTAATCTCAAAGACAAAAATGCATGCAATCAAACACACTATTCACACGTGCACCTCTAGGGTAACCTCACATGTTGCCTCAGAAAATAGTCACCTCCCTCGAATATGGGTGTTTTAGCAAAGACCCTCGATAAAAAAGATCGTAGTCCCTCGATGTCCCTCGGTGTTGCCTTTGGTAAACGATCTAGTCCCTTACGAAAATTGCTAAAACGTCTCATAAGTTGCCTTCTATGACTATACGATTGACCCATTCCCGTCCCTTCACATCTAAGGATAGGGTTTCTTACCAATCAATGGTAAGATAACCACATATAAAGGAGGAGGAAAAGAACAAAGACCTTTTGAGTAGGTAGGAAGCTCGTAGTTGCTTGCTCACCAAACTAAAAACCATTTTTACACTCACACTTTCAAAATATCTTCAAAAACAAACAAACATCTCTTTGAACTATTTTCAAAACCAACACTTTGTATGCATTCTTATAGAGACGAGAATCATTAAAAAGTTTTCCGCAACAAAGGAGATTTCAAAATATTTTCGAACTTACACCAAATCACAAACACATTTCAAACAAAGCAATTTCAAAAGTGATCTAGCAAGCAACTAAGAGCCCGTAGATAACTATGGATGAAAAGGTTGCCAATACCTTCCCTTTTCATAACCTACCCCCCGAACTCAAGAAAAATATCTCGAAAGGTATTTCCTGTTCTTTTCACCCTTTCCTTTATTGGATAAAAGAAAAGTCGGTGGCGACTCTTGTTATCCACAACATTTTGCGATAAAATGCAAAACACCCAAGTCAGTTCTCCCACCATATCAAAGAACTGGCGACTCTACTGGGGACTTAACTTAAACGTGGGGTTACCTTAGAGCTAGATCACCTTTATAATGCTTTCCTTATTTGACTTGCTTGCTTTACATTTTTGGGTCCTTGTTTGGGTTTTGTTTTGATCCTCTACCCAGATCGGGGAACATTATTAGGTAAGTAGCATTAGATCGTGGGGACTATGTGGGGTATACTGATATAGTTGAAGCGATAGATATATTAGTGTGACACATTTTTTGGTACCGGTAGCCCTTGAGTTTAGTCAAGGAGAATACGAGGCCGCTGTGTGGTGCCATTACCTTAGAACCTTTAATTGAACAACTTGGCCATTAGGAAGTAGTGATATAGCCGGATTTGGTGCAGTCTGAAGTTGGTTGATACTCGATACTACGCTCATTGAGATCAGACTTTCGGGATATTTCGGTCGCCAATAAAGAGGCTTGCGCTGAAACAATGCCCGATGAAGAAAGATCAATGATATTGAGATTCCCTAGAACCCAATTACTTTCTAGGACAAGTTGAGCCAACTAAACTTTAAAAGGGTACTTACCTATGAACCTCACGCAAGCCTAAACTTAAGGACTTGTTTTGCTTTGTGTATATATATTTGTTTGTACATAACATCATGACATCATACCATGGCATTTTGCATTAACCATTTCAAGGATCTAGAGATTTATATTTGTCTTGTTTTGTATGACATGGCTCCCACTTGCAGGAATACTGTCCAAATCAATCTCGTCAAAATGCCTCCTCAACTTAAGGAATTGGCATCAAGGGTCCCCAATGACTCTCCCTTCACAAAGAAATACGATCGTCCCGTCCCCTTGGTTACAACAAGCTTTGAATAGGATATGGTGAAAGTGCTATTCAAATTCTTTAACCCTAAACACCATTTCTTTACCTTTCCTGATTACCAACTTGTGACTACTATGGAAGAGTTCTCTCAACTCTTGGGAATTCCTATTCTTGATCAACTACCCTTCAACGGTATTAAAAGAGACCCTAGACCTGAAGAGATTGCTCGAGCTCCACATTTACCTCGGTCTGACGTTGTGGCAAATTGGGAAACAAGAAGTGGTGTCAAAGGGCTTCTAGCCAAGTTTTTGTTTGAAAAGGCTCAATGTTTTTGGGATGCTTTGGATTTACAAGCATTTTAAGAAGTGTTGGCTCTTCTTATCTATGTGATGGTTCTATTTCCCAATCCAGACCAACTCATAGATGTGAACGCAATCAAAAATTTTCTATCTCACAATCTGGTGCCTACTTAGGGATATCTTGCATTCTCTTCACTCTCGCACCATGAAGAGAAGATGACTTCTATGTTTTGAACTCCTCTTTTGACTAGGTGGTTTATTTCGCACCTACCCTGATCTATTGTGAAGAACGAGCATGGCTTAAGATGGTCTAGTAGGTTGATGTCACTCATATATTCTGATATTTATTGGTGTTCTCGATCCATGGAGGACATTACTAGTATTGACCATTGTGGGGAATTCCCTAATGTCCCTCTACTTGGCATTAGGGGAGGTATTACCTACAATCCTTGTTTGGCTTTGCGACAGTTTGGATATGATAGGAGGGATGGCACTCATGACGCACTTGTCCAAGGAATTACATTTGACTACGAGAACGATGTCCAAGGTTATCGTCAGAGATTCATACGAGCTTGGGGCATGGTTAACAAGGTTGATAGAAAGACGTTGGGGCATAAGAACTCCATTCCTTTGGGTCCTTATCTTAAGTGCATGCGAGCTCGCGCTCAAAGCTTTATGATGACTTATGAATCCATCCTACCTATCATCTTGGAGCCTATTGTCGAGGGAGATGTTCCTTACACTATTCTCCATACTGACATGCTGACTAATCTCGAGGAGTTACAAAGAGCTTGGATTCAACTAAAAGGGGAGCGAGACACCTTCAAAACTCAGTTCTACGCAAGCGAGAAGAAGGTTTTGGAGCTTACGAGGCAACTTCATGAAGAGCAAAGTTTGAACGCCTACATTGCACTAAAGAGGACGCGCTCATGGGAAGCTTGATTTCTTTTTGTTTTAGGAAGTTTATTTTGTAGTATTTTTGTTTCTTCCATTGTAAGCCCAAGAGGAATTTTTGTAACCGTTTAAATTTATTAATGCAATTAATGTTTGTTCTCTCTTTATCTAAGAAAATTTAAATCTTAAAAGTCCCTGGAAACATTGCATAAGCATGTCATACATATCATCACATAAACAAGTTTCAGGACCGGTTTCTTATCTTTTTGTTGTTTATTTCAGCAAAGAGAAATGGCTCTCGAATAGAATATTAAGGATCTTCAAGCACGAAATGCTCAATTCTAGGAGATGTTCCTGGCTCTGGCTAAGGGACAACAGGACCCGGAGGCTCTCATTCTCAAAGAAAAGAAGAAAAAGACAAAGAAACCAGTGGGTGTCCTGAATATGGGAAGGAGATTTAGAGGACCAGCAAAGCGAGTCCTAGAATTTGCAACTCCGTCAAATGAGGGAGACAATCAGGAAGAAAAGACAAAAGAAGATGACCACAATCCAAGGTCTGATGAAGAAGAGGTTGACTACGCTAAAGAACAATATCCTCCTGCTGATGACAAATATAAACAGCTGGAGGATCGTCTCAATGCCATGGAAATTCAGAGAGTACCTGGTCTAGATTTTGAAGAATTAGGGTTGGTTTCTGGGGTGGTCATTCCACAGAAGTTCAAGGTTTCCGCATTTGCTAAATATGACGGAGTTTCATGTCCTAAGCTGCACCTGAGGTCTTACATCAGGAAGATCCAACCTCACACCGCTGATAGGAATTTGTGGGTGCATTTCTTCCAAGAAAGTTTACTGGGGACTCAATTGGAATGGTTCTATCAGCTGGAGGGAACCAACATCCGCAACTAGGAGGATCTGGCTGCTACTTTCTACAGGCAGTAACAATACAATGCTGACCTCGCTCCAACCCGTACACAACTTCAAAGCATGTCTATGGGTTCCAGTGAGGTCTTCAAAGATTATTCCCAGAAGTAGAGAGATCTTGCAGAAAGAGTCCAGCCTCCTCTGTCTGATAGAGAGCTGGCAAATATGTTCTTGGGTACTTTGTAAGGCCTATTTTTCAACCATCTGATCGGAAGCTCTTCAGCTGGGTTCACCGAGCTGATATTGACAGGTGAAAGAGTAGAAGCTGGTATCAAGAGCGGTAAGATTCACAGGGATGCATATCCAAGTGCAATGAAGAAGCATTTCATTGGGAAGAAGGAAGTTAGTGCTGCTTATGGCCAGAGAAATCAGGGTAAAGTTGAACGCCGTCCAACGGTAGGAGATGTAATAATCTCCAACCCAGTATCAACTCAACAACAAAACAATCAGTACAAGCAGGATGCGCCTATAATAAAATTCACCAGACTCAACATACCCTTATCTCAAGTATTGCAACATCTAATGAAGGCTAGCTTGGTAACTCTGAGGGAGCCTCCTCAAAATCCAAACACTACATCTCCTTGTTGTAACTCAAATGTTTGGTGTGCCTACCACTTCAACAGTCCAAGGCATGATACAAATGATTGTTGGGCTCTGAAGAATAAAGTTCAGGATCTTATTGAGGCAAAGAAGATTGAATTTGACCCTCTTGAAACCCCCAATGTGATAACTTCACCAATGCCCAAGCATGGCCAGGGTATTAATGTTGTTGATGAGGTTCTATTTGTTTCTTCTGTGGATGATTTGATTACCCCTCTGCCAACTGTTAAGAAGAATCTCTTACAAACCGGTTTATTTTCGGGATGTGGTGAAGGTTGCCACCTGTGTGCATCTCTGCCCAATGGTTGTTTGTTGTTGAAGATAGGTTCCCAACGCCTGATGAACAATAAGGAAATTTTGTTTGAAAAGACTCCCTCTATGAAATGTCTATGTGAAGATGCAAGATGTGAAGATGTGTCAATTATTACCATTTCTGGCAATCCTCCCAGGGTCTCCTCCAAAGGACCTGTCAGGATTACATCCACTTTTAAGGTTTCTCCTTTAATTATCACCTTTCTAGGGCCCATACCATATTCCTCCGACAAAGTTGTTCCTTGGAATTATGGAGCTGACATTTATTATCATGCCATCAAGCAGAACCTCCTGGCGATCAAGAATGAAGTTGATGAAGATATTGATCCTAACATCGACAACATTGTTGGGACCAGTAAAATTACCCGAAGCCGAAGGATTTTCTCTCATGAAATCTCTCCAAAGACTGTTGCCACTCCTTCAGTTATTCCTACTAATACTCTTGTTATTATTCCTGCTACTGAGTCAGCTGAGACTCGGGGAAAAGAAGTATTGGTCAAGCCTGCCCAGACGGAGGCACCTAAAGAAACCACTCATGAAGCCTCTAAAAAAGAAATGGAGGAAATTTTAAAAATCATACGAAAGTGTGATTACAATGTTGTGGAGTAATTGGGGCAGACCCCCTCAAAGATTTCAATGTTGGCCTTATTGTTGTGCTCTAAAGCCCATGTTAAGGCTTTGGTGAAGTTCCTGAAGTCTGCTCATATGCTGCAAGAGACTTCTGCTGACCAATTTGAGAACTGTGTTGCTAATCTGACTGCTGACAATGGACTTGGTTTCTCCGATGTTGATTTGACGTTTAAAGGAAGAAAGCATAATGATGCCCTACATGTCTCTATTGAGTTCAGGGGCACTACCCTGGATCATGTTCTAGTTGATACATATTCATCGTTAAATGTTCTACCCAAGGGTGCTTTAGACATATTGGACTGTGAAGGACTGACTTTGAAGCCCAGTAATATTGTGCTAAGGGCTTTTGATGGTTCCAAGAGAATGGTGCACGGGGAGGTGGACATTCCTATTAAAGTTGGTTCCAAAACTTTTGGCTCCACTTTCCATGTGATGGACATTCACCCGTCTTACTCTTGTTTGTTAGTACGCCCTTGGATTCATGGGGCCAGCGCTGTCACTTCTACCTTGCATCAGATGTTAAAGTATCCGGTTAATGGAAAGATTGTTACAGTCCATGGTGAAGAAGAGTATATGGTGAGCCATCTCAACTCTTTCTGATATGTCGAGATGAACGACAAGTTCATCGAGACCCCCTTCCATAATTTTGAAGAGGTTCCTCAGACAATTGATGTTACCAGAGCTGCTACCGCTGTTCCAGAGATTACCAAACCTCAACTCAAGATGGCTTCTCTAAAAGATGCTAGGGCTATAATTGAAGAAGGTGGGTGCACTATTTGGGGCCAACTACCTGACATCCCCTATAAGTCTGACAAATTTGGTTTGGGTTTCACTTTAGGAGCTCAAAAAGTTGTTCATCGTGCTCGTGCCGGAGGACCACCACTACGCATCAGCAACCATGGAGTCAATGCAGTAGAATACGCTGACTGTGACTGTTACCTGAACAATTGGATCTTCCCTACTACCAATGGTGGACTCAACAATTGGACGGCTAGAGACTTTGTTCCCATTACTTTCATTCAGGAGTAATTGTCTTTTTGTTTTTTCGGATATGTAATATTTGAACAATTTAAACTCTAAAGCCTTGTGTCTTACCCGAGGCACAATGGTTTATTTGTGAGGGTTATCATTTCACTTTCATATGTCATAAATAAATCATTGGACGTTTTGCATACAAATTTTGCTCTCTTTGTCTTTCTTTTCTGCTTTTACTTTATCAAAATAGCTATGCTCTCTTACACACACCCATATATCAAACTGCAGATCCACATTCACTCTGGATCCCATTGATAATGGTTCTACTATTGCCAGTTATGACTTTGAAAATCCGATCTGCCAAGTCGAGGACGAAGGTGAGGAAGATTGTGAAGTAACAAGAGAACTTGCTAGACTGTTATAATAGGAGGAAAGAGCAATACAACCTCATGAAGAGCGAGTCGAGACGATAAAATTGGGTACTAAAGAGGATAAAAAGGAAGTCAAGATAGGTGCCAACTTAGAGCATAGTATCAAAGAGAGGTTAATCCAGATGTTACATGACTATGTTGAGATCTTTTCTTGGTCATACGAAGACATGTCGTGGCTGGACACTGATATTTTGGTTCATCGTCTACCAACGAAAGAAGACTGTCCTCCAGTGAAGCAAAAGGTTTGTCGTATGCATCCTGAGATGTCAGAAAAGATCAAGGCTAAAGTTATGAAATAGTTTAACATCAGGTTCTTAGTTGTTACTTCTTATCCACAATGGGTTGAAAATGTGGTACCAGTACCTAAAAAGGACGGCAAGGTGCATATGCGTGTGGATTAGAGATTTGAATAGGGCGAGCCCCAAGGATGACTTTCCACTTCCCCATATTGATGTTCTGGTTGACAACACTGCACATCATAAGATATTCTCCTTCATGGAAGTTTTCTCCAGATATAATCAGATTAAAATGGCACCTGAAGATATGGAGAAAATGACTTTCGTCACGCAGTGGAGCACCTTCTGCTATAAAGTTATGCCATTTGGGTTGAAGA
The DNA here is from genome assembly GCA_948472305.1 of Vicia faba. Lineage (NCBI taxonomy): Eukaryota > Viridiplantae > Streptophyta > Magnoliopsida > Fabales > Fabaceae > Vicia > Vicia faba. The sequence goes on from OX451741.1 coordinate 1,398,733,079, forward strand.
ACGCTGGGGAAACCTATCAGCGTGCTATGGTAGCTTTGTTTCACAATATGATCCATCACGAGATAAAGGTCTACATCGATGATATGATAGCCAGGTCTCAGACTGAAGAAGAGCACTTAGATCACTTGCAGAAACTGTTTGAAAGACTGAGGAAGTACAAGTTAAGACTGAATCCGAACAATTTCACCTTTGGAGTAAGATCTGGTAAGCTCCTAGGTTTCATTGTCAGCGGCAAAGGTATCGAAGTAGATCCTATGAAGGTTAAAGCTATTCAAGAGATGCAAACTCCCTGCACCGAGAAGGAGGTTAGGGGATTCTTGGGACGTCTAAACTACATTGCCAGATTCATTTCCCACCTAACCGCTACTTGAGAGCCAATCTTCAAATTACTAAGGAAAGATCAAGTAGTGAAGTGGAATGACAACTGCCAGACTGCCTTTGACAGAATCAAGGAGTATCTCCAAGAACCTCCAATTTTGATGCTGCTGGTTAAAGGAAGACCTTTGATCATGCACTTAACAGTATTAGAAAATTCAATGGGATGTGTGCTGGGGAAGCATGACGAGTCTGGTCGAAAAGAGCATGCAATATACTACCTTAGCAAAAAATTTACCGATGGTGAAACAAGATACTCACTGCTCGAGAAAACTTGATGCACTTTGGCATGGGCTGATCGCCGACTAAGACAGTATATGTTGACCCACACCACTTTATTGATATCTAAAATGGATCCTATCAAATACATATTCGAGAAGCCCGCTCTCTCTGGATGAATAGCAAGATGGAAAATGGTCCTGAACGAATATGACATTCAGTACACTACCCAAAAATCAATAAAAGGAAGTGTACTAGCTGATCATTTGGCTCATCTGGCTGTGGACGACTATCAATCCATGAATTTTGAGTTCCCGGATGAGAACATCATGTTAGTGACTGATTGTGAAGAACCTGGAACAGATGAAGGACCTGAAAGAGGTTCCTGATAGACTATGGTTTTTGATGGAGCTTCCAACGCACTTGGCAATGGCATTGGTGCTGTGATCATATCTCCCGAAGGCTGTCATATTCCTTTCACTACCAGGCTATGTTTCAAGTGTACCAACAATATGGATGAATATGAAGCATGCATTATGGGTCTCAAAGTTGCTATCGACTTGAGAATAAATTTTTTGAGTGTATTTGGAGACTCGGCCCTGGTAATCAGTCAAATTAGAGGAGAATGGGACACGAAGCATCCTAATCTCATCCCTTACCGATAGCACGTGTTGACACTGATTCCACACTATGAAGAAGTTACCTTTGAGCATTTTCCACGAGAAGAAAATTAATTAGTGGATGCGCTAGCAACTATGTTATCCATGTTTAAAGTCAGATGGGACAATGAAGCTCCCCAGATCACTATTGAGAGATTGGACGAACCATCATACTGTTATGAGGTTGATACTGAAGAAGTAGTGGACAAACCTTGGTTCCACGAAGTAAAAAGATACCTCGAAGCCCAAGAGTATCCTGAGGGACTTCTGTTAATGATAAGAAGTTTCTAAGAATGTATTCTGCCAAGTTTTTCCTCAGTAACAAAATCCTCTACAAGCGCAACCACAATTCTACTTTGCTTCGGTGTGTAGACAAGAGTGAAGTAGAGAAGATTATGGCAGATATACACAAAGGTACCTTTGGCACCCATTCTAGTGGGCACACAATGGCTAAGAAGATTCTGAGGGAAGGGTACTACTGGTCCACTATGGAAGCATACTATTATCAACATTCCCAAACTTGTCACAAGTGCCAGATCTATGCTGATAAAGTACATGTGCCTCTGGTTCCTTTGAATGTCTTGACTGCTCCCTAGCCTTTCGCAATGTGGGGCATTGATATAATCGGAGAGATTAGACCTATCACTTATAATGGGCACCACTTCATCCTGATTTCCATTGATTACTTCACAAAGTGGGTCGAGGCAGCCTCATTTGCTTATGTTACCAAGAACGTCATGGCCTGGTTCATCAGACATAACCTTATCTGTCGGTATGGTATCCTAGAAAGAATCATCACAGTAACGGTACCAATCTCAATAATAATATAATCACTGAGCTCTGCATACAATTCAAGATTCAGTATCATAACTCTTCTCCTTACCGACCGAAGATGAATGGTGCTGTAGAAGCCACCAATAAAAACATCAAGAAGATCATACAGAAGACGACGATGACATACAAAGACTGGCACGAGATGCTACCATTCTCTCTTCATGGTTACCGTACCTCAATACACACGTCAACAGGGGCAACTCCTTTCTCTCTGGTATACGGTATGGAATTTGTCCTACCCATCGAGGTCTAGATCCCTTCCTTGAAATCATGAAGGATGCGAGTTTGAATGAAGACGAATGAATTCAGACTCGACTTGACCAATTGAACCTGATTGACGAGAAAAGGCTCGCGGTTTTTTATCATGGTCAGATGTACCAGAAACGTATGATCAAAGCTTTTAACAAGAAGGTCATACGCCAAGAATATCAAGTTGGCAACCTAGTAATCAAGCACATTATCCTGCCACAAGGTGATCCCAGCGGAAAATAGACTCCCACATACGAAGGACCATTTGTGATCAAGAACATATTTTTTGGTGGAGCCATGATATTAACCACTATGGATGGTGACGAACTTCGGCATCCTGTAAACGCGGACATAGTTAAAAGATACTACGCATAAACAGAGACCCACTAGGTTGACTGGCCTAGGCAAAAATAAGGGCATCCCGGCGAACCAAAAGTGTTTAGACAAAAGTTCTCTCTCTCTCTCTCTCTCTCTCTCTCTATATATATATATATATATATATATATATATATATATATATATATATATATATATATATATATATATATATATATATATATATATATATATATATATATATATATATATATATATATATATATATATATATATATATATATATATATATATATATATATATATATATATATATATATATATATATATATATATATATATATATATATATATATATATATATATATATATATATATATATATATATATATATATATATATATATATATATATATATATATATATGAAAAACCTGTACACCCGGCAAGTCGAAAACCTGAAAAGGCGGCTTGGGAAAAAAAGGGTATCCCGGTGGACTGAAAACTCGAAAGGGAGGTCCAGGAAAAAGTTAAGGATTAAAATCGTACAACTATGTCCCGGTGGATCACCTCACAGAAAGACATTAATGTCAAGTGTCAAATTCAAATGGTACTAATCAATCCAGTCAGCTTCCGTCAATCAGCAAAGTGATGAGACACTCAAAGATATAAAGGCAATAGCATAATGGGAACCCAATGGGATCATTTCACATAGTTGTTTTTCGTTGTATACTGCTTTGTATAGTTTTCATTTCTTACGAAGTCATTCTCTTATTATGATGTCTATTTCCTTGTACAAAAATGCCTGTTATAGGCATACTTCTTCATATTAATACAAAAGCCATCTCTTTGAAAGTGAATAAACTATTTTGTTTTGAAAAAATTTCCAGTGATTATTTTTAACATATGCATTTGAATATAATCACCATTTGTAAATACACGCATAAAAAACAGAAAGACAGTTACTAATGGCTTTAAGAAACGGGACAATATCGAAAAAGCCATCTGCAAATCACCGTAGATACATCCCACAATAGATACAGAGACAAAGATGTCCTCCTACGAAGTCACTGCCATATCTTCAGCATACAGCCTATTGATGTCAGAGGTTCTGATATCCCCTGCAGAGCAAGAGTCCCCAATCATCTCCCCAGCATCTTGAAGAATTCCACAACATGGTTCATAAACTTATTGGGTTCCCTAACAGAGCTTCATAAAAATACCCAAGCAATTTATGGAGTTTTCTTTTCCCATTAGAGTTTATTTCTCTAGCCATGGAAATCCATCTCCCAGCAATTCAACTTCAACAAATAATGAAGAATCACATTCTTCATCCTCAGCAGCAGTCAGTGATTTTATTTTCCCTCAATTCAACGATGCTACAAAGAACAACTAATCAATTCATATATTGCATTCATACATTATTTTACAAACATTATAGCATATGCATACAAAATACATATAGCACAATCTCATTTACTTTGAGAACATCATTACACAATGTGTGTCATGCATCATGACATTGTATACATCTAATGCTTTACCTTTTCAGGAAATACCAATAAGCAAATATCATCATCAATTTTCAACAAGTTCTAGATTAATTCCTGAATCAATAAAGACAACTATCTTTGAGCAACTGATTGTAGATTAATACCTAAAATAAGACAGGACAACTATATACATGAACAGATTGAAGATTAACTCCCAAAATAAGATGGGGAAACTATCTTTCTTTCTTTAAGGTCAGAGATTAATTCCTGAAAGAAGTTAGGGCAACTATCTCTACGACTAACAAAAAGAAGGTTCTAGATTAATTCCTGAAACAAGACAGGACAACTATCTATGAAGAACTGATTATAAATTAATACCTGAAACAAGACACGATAACTATCTACATGAACAAATTGAAGATTAACTCCCGAAACAAGATAGGGAAACTATCTTTCTTTCTCTAAGGTCAGAGATTAATTCCTTAAACAAGTCAGGACAATTATCTCTACAACCAACAAAAAGCAGGTTCCGAATTGATACCTGAAACAAGACAGGACAACTATCTGTGAACAACTGATTGTAGATTAATACCTGGAACAAGACAGGACAATTATCTATATGAGCAGATTAAAAATTAGCTCTCGAAACAAGACATGGAAATTATCTTTATTTCTTTTTGGTTAGATAAAGATCAGTTCCTGAAACAAGACAAAGCAACTATCTACACGACCAAATGAAGCAATCTTACACGAATTCCTTCTCATCATGAAATGCAGCTTTACACGGGCTCATCGGGAAGCAATCCAACACGGGTTCCTTCTAATACATTTCCGGACACAGCTTAACTCAGGTCCATTCCAGCATATCATTCATATTTCAATCGACCAAAGATTTACCCCGATACTTCTTCCAATCTCTATCAACATTCCTTTGGATGGCATCTATAAGACCATCTCCGGTGACTCCAAGTTACTTTTGGATGGCATCTATAAGCCCATCCCCGACGTAATCAACCAACCTAACATCGAGTGCAAATTTCTAGACATTCTAGTGTTCAATCATCTTTCACCTTCAAGTCACGAATGGCGAGCTCGCCAATTTAACTCTTCAGGTTTAAGAAGATTGAACAAGGGCAGCTCTTGTACCCCAAAATTTTCCCTCTCATTTCTCAAGATATTTCCTACAAAAGATCTTTAACGACTCAAGCTTGCACAAGTACTGACTAGGTTAAGACTTCTCCTCAACACTAATGCCTCAAATTAGGGTTTGAGTTTGCGCAAAGACAATTGGACTCCTAACCTTTCAAATGACTTTTATGGATCATTATGGACCCTCAGGATTGCTTTTGTCAAGTTTCAAGTCTTGGATCACAATTCTCCAAGAAAGCCATTCAAATTACCAAAAGGGAGGAATGGGCAAAATTAGGGTTTTGACGGGAAATGACCGAACTTTGATTTTTGACCTAATACCTGACTTATTGGTTGGAAGCATGATCTCAAGGATCCGAGCGCGTCATCGCATATTTCAGTTCATCTCTTGAGATCAGTGGATTGATAGACAAAATCCGGTCAACTGGTGGAAAAAAGTCAACTATACACTAAAAAGTCAAACTTTGACTTTTTGACCAAAATTGGGTCCCAAAAATCATATTTCATCAAGACATCCAAAATTTTGATCATCAAAAATCAAGAGAGTCAAAAATCCAACTTTGCAAGACTTGGAAAATTTTCTAAGTATTTTCTATACTTGTTAATTTCATTGCCTCATGACCTCTTTTCACTACAATTCAAAATAATTCAAAATGTTACAAGTAATTCAAGTTATTATAAAGTTGCATTTTACAAGATTACAAATCCTAAAGCTTTGTCTTGTTTGAATTTTTTTCCTTTGACACAAGACCTTACCACTATTCTTTGGCTTTGTTACAATCTGCATAAATTGGTTCACAGACCAGATTTTGTATCATGCTACAAACAATGCGTTCCAAGCTTGGTGTACTGCCCATATAAAAGCCCAAAACCATGTCAAAAATAGTATGTTTTACTGCTATAAAACAGCCATGCACCAAGCTGCCACAACACACCAAAACTACTGCAAAAAAAAAACCCAGCCCTGTTATGCTACTACCAACCCAGTCCAAGCCTGCATTATCTCAGTCCCATGTTTGCACCAAATTTGCATATGAGAGCTGCATCTAAAAGGCAATAAGACAACATACCTAAACTGTTAAAAAAAAACTTATTTGTTCCCCCCCCCCTAAATCTCAGTCAAACTTCCTCTATAAATAGATTGTTTTCACAACACATAAGGTGGTGGCTTTTAGAGAGAGAATAGAGAGTTTTTTTAACAAAAAAAAACATAAGTCTTTGTAACCTTTGCTAATTAAAAAAAAAACAGCTCTACTTTCATTCAAAACAGAACCTCAACCCATTATTCCTTCTTGCAAACACTACCATAAACCAACCAGCCCAAACACCTTATTACATAGAGATTGTTCAAGCACAAGAACAGTTTATGTAGTGTCATTATCATCACCTTTCAACACAAACAAAAGAAAACAACATTGTGTAACTTGACTGAGTTAGAGAGTGGTCCAACAGCTTCCAATACAGAGGGAGGACTAGAACAGCTTCCTGGAGATTCATTGGAGCCATCACAACATCTTGAAAAGTATTCAGATTTAAAACACCAAGTGCAGTCTCAAGGTAATTCTTCTTGACTTTGCATTTTTCATACATCACTAATGATTCATTCTTGAAGACGAAATGTAGCAATCATCTCCCCTTTAAGCTAACCATTTGCTTACTATTTATTTTTTATCAATCATATGCTATAAACTGACCTGTACAGACAATAAAACAATGTTTAATGTAAAAACTGCAGCATGAGTCGACACATACCCACATGGGTCGACTCATTCTAGTGACAAAACAGGGTATGAGTTAACACATGGCCTTATACATTGACTCATACTGTTATCCAGGCCCCAAAATATAAGTAAGAAGTGCGCCTAAGAGGGGGGTGAATTAGGTACTTTAAATTTTTTCTGGTTTTAATGATGATGGATATTATTTTTCTGGTTTATTGTAAGTTTATGAAAGAGTAAAATGCAGAAAAATAAAGAGACACAAGCGATATATCCTGGTTCCCCTCACAGTCCGAGAATACTCCAGTCCCCTTTCAACATGAAAGAGATTTCCGTATAGTCAGCAAACTTAAACAAGAACTACCAAAACCAAGAACAATCCTCTTGGACTAAGAAAAATCCTCTTGGATTTTCATTATGTCAACAATGAGAACAATTCTCTCAAGGTGACCTTACTTGTATCCAATAATCCTGGAAAAACAAGATTACAAAACCACTTGAACTTATTTTCAACAATCCTGAAAAATAAGAAAGTGTATAGCAATATTTGATTGATAGAGTTTGTAGTGCAATAATCACTTTGAGTGATTTTATCAATGACTTGATCTTCTCTTCCAATAACAATAATATACAATGACTCAAGACTATAGAATTCTCAAAGTTTTCTGTTTAACAATATATGAACATGTGTAGAAAAACTTTGTGTATGAAAGTGAAGAGAAAGCTTGAGTTTTGATATATTAAAATTCAGAAACTATTGATTGAAAGAGGTACAAAATGATTTTGAAAATTCAGTATTTATATGTTCATAGCACCTCTTTGAAACAACATAAATTTCTGCAAATGAATCATGAACAATTGCCAAGTTTCAATGAAAAGTTTCCATGAAATGGTGTTATGAAAAGGTATGTTCAAAACTGCTGATTTTCAAAAATGTTCAGCATGCAATGATTCCACCCTTGTGTAAATCGATTGCACGGGTTTTAACAGCTAAAAAATTCAAATATTTTCAGTGAGAAATCGGTTGCACATGTGTGTAAATCGATTGCACTTTAAAACAGTAGCAAAATTTGATAGAGAGCAATCAATTGCACAAACATGCAAATCCATTGCACTTAGAAACAATATCTAACATTTTGAAAATGTGAAGCATGCAATCGATTGCATCAACATGCAAATCGATTGCACCCAAGTGAAAATTGAATTTTTGCTTAGAAAACTTGAGAAAAAGTTTGGACAAGATAAGAACACTTCTTTTGTTCATTGAGCATCTAAGACTTAAGTTCATAGCAAGAATTGTTATTATACCTTATGAAATTTTCCAAGATCTTGAACCAAAGACTTTTATCCATTGATGCTTTTAGCTTGATCAACATATTTGCCTTCTTGCCAATATAGTTTGTCTTCATCAAAACAAAATGCATTGAGAATCATTTGAGAAGCTTGATATTACATCCTCCCCCTTTTTGATGATGACAAACAATATTTCTTGAAGCTTTGTTATTTCCGGAAAGAGAATTCTCCCCCTAAGATGTATAACTCCCCCTTTGTATGAGAAGGTTGCAAACTCTTGAAATTGTTCATCTTGTTGAAGAGTACCTTAGAAGTTTAAGACAGGAAATAAAAAAGCATAAAGTTCCATATCCTTACCCCCCTTTGACATTATCAAAAAGAAGGGAAATATGCAATAAAAATGGATAACATTGAAAACTCAACCAAAAATTGCACTAATTAAACATAGTCAGAGTAGAATAACAGATACATAGAAAGCTCAAAAGCAACAAGAAAAACACAGCATAAAGTAACAAGGACATAACATAAAAACAGTAGAGACAACAAAAATCAGACAGAATTTTAAGGTTGATTCATGTCACGGTTGTTATAGAAGAAGGGTCCTTGATTTGGGAATTGTTGTTGTAATGGAGGTTCTGTGTATTGTGGTGGAGGTACAATAGGATTATTAGGGTCATATTGAGGTATGTGAAGGTGAGAGTAGAGGTAGGAAAATTGTTGGTTCACATCTGAGCGAAAATCATTAATCCGAGATGTCATGGAGTCATTGATGGAATTCCACTGGTGTTTGATGTTGGTGTTGATGGAAGCAAATTGTTGAGTCATAAAATCTATAACATCTTGATTACTTGGACCAGAGGGAGCAGTAGGTGGAAGAGGTTCAGCATCACCGCCTTCTTCCTCTTTATTATTTCCTTCGTCACCAACCATATCTTCACCAATGTATGTGATCGTTTTTGTTTCTGAATTGTAGTGAACTCCTATTCTCAAATCAACATTTTGAATTGAGATCTTGTGACCATTTGGATCCATATCAACTCTTTCAAAACCGGAAAAATCAATTCCAAATTCTTCCATAATTAGAGTAATAAAGTAAATATTGTACCCCAAAATTTTCCCTCCGATTTTAACATAAGACATACTCCTAGAGGTTCTCAATTGCTCAAGGTTGACCAAGGATTGACCAGAAAATTCTCCTCCTAAGGCAATGAATCCCCAACTAGGGTTTCCATTTTCATCAAGATGGTTGAGCTACAAAAGTCTCAAATTATTTCCATGGTCCTAATATGTTTTCAAGATCATCCATGCCAAGTTTCATGCCTTGCTCAATAAGTTTGCTCAGTCAATTGCTCAAGTATTGGAAAATCAACTATGCTAGGTCAAAAGTCAATTGTGGCCCATGTACAACAAACTTCAAGATTTTTGGTCAACATCAACATTTTGAACTGATATCCATCATTTGATCAAGGGTTGATCATGATTCCTCAAGAAATGCTCCTAATTCATCAAAAGTCAAAAATGGCAAATTAGGGTTTTTATAGGAAAAGTCAACCAAACATTGACCAGGCATAACTTTCTCATACTTTATCATAAAATTTCCAACCAAAGCTAATTTTGAAGATAATCCAATTACCTATAACTTCTCTTCATCTCTCAAGTTCAAGAAATGCACCATTTGAAAGATACAAGTTCATACATTACATGTCATTTTTAGAAAGTTAATAAAAGCCACTTTTTTCTAAGACCTTTAACATCAAGATAACATCTTCAAATGCAAAATTGGTCAAAAGAGGGATTGAAGTAGACATCTTGGTATTTCCAAAAATTACAAGATCATCATCATGAGATCAAAGTTGAGCAAGTTATGGCTTATCCAATTTGGGAAAAATTGGGAAACTTCAATAAATATGCATTGAGAAAATTTGAGTTTTTAAGGCAATGGCTCAAATTCTTGGACTTCAAACATCTTCCTAAGGGTATAGAGGACTTCTAAAACCATTTTTGTATAGTAGTGACTTTATTTGCCTTTTATGTTAATTTTATTTAATTAAAAATCAAATAAATCAAGATTATTACAAATAATATGGTTAAGGCTTGTTTTAATGCATCGAGGGGTCCCCATTTTCATGTACATCAAGGCCGATATGTTTTCACTCATTCAAATTTCAAAAATGGACAAAATCCCTTAACTTTGGCCAAGGTTAAAAATGGACATTCATGGCATTCAAATGCTTGTCTATGGTTGTTACAAGTATTACATTTCTTTGTCTCCTCACTCCTCTCTATATAAAGAAGGCATTTGCAAGATCCAAAGAGAGATACATAGCCTGGGGAACCCCTGAATTTTTTTGCAAAAAAACACTAAAATTGTCAAATTTGAATTTCCATCTCCAGCCTGTTTTAGTCCCAAACAAAGATCAAAACACACTCTTGGAGGTCCCCTGAAGCATTTTCAACCATTACTAAGCTCTGAAACATTGCCAAACGCATCAACCAATTCACACGATTTGTATTTTTTTTCAAATTCATTCTGCTTGATTCATGTAACATAAATGCGTTTTGATCATACATTACTAATTGTTGAAGTGTTTGCAAGCTTTTTGCATAGTTGGATTGAAGTTTGAGTGAAGGTATAACAGTTTGCAATAGCTAGGGTTTGAACCTCCAATTTGGGGTTTTCTATATTGGCCAAAATTAGCCAAAACTAAGGATACCATATTACTCAGGAGGTTGAGAGAAATCAACCCATGGCCTCAAAGTGAATTTATTTTGCGTTTTGTGCCTGTTTCACATGCAGGTTTTATAGTGACGGGCAAAAATCTGTCACTATAGGTATTTCTACCTAAGACGACGGAGGGAGGTAGGAGATGAAGTGTCTCAGCCTCTGATTGGCCCATTCAAATATTGGCGCGCGTTTTTTTTTATTTCCTGGATAATGACTTGTTTTTTAATATAATATTATAGTTTCATTATAATAAACGAATGGCATGTTATTTCAGTTGGCAGGTGTTGTACCCCAAAATTTGCCCTCCCATATTCTTCAAGATTTGTCAAGATCAATCTTCAAATGCTTCAAGATTCCTCAGGGGTTGCACAGTCAAACATCCTCCTAAGCCAGTCAAAACTAGGGTTTTGGTTCCTTCAGTGAATTTGGGGTTTTCAATGGTTCAATCAAGTCCCATATGCCTATATACATTGTCAAGCATCTACATGCCAAGTGTTGTACCCCAAAATTTGCCCTCCCATATTCTTCAAAGTTTTGACAAGCATCATCTCAATTTGCTCAAGTCTTCTCAAGGGCTACACAGTCAACCACTCTCATAAGCCAGTCAAACTAGGGTTTTGGTTCTTGCAAAGAAAGTTGAGGTTTTCAAGGGCTCAATCAAGTCCCACATGCTCATACACTTTGTCAAGCACCTACATGTCAAGTTTCAAGGCTCACAAGGTCAAGTTGCACAGTCAAAAACCCTAATTGCTCCACAGTCAACTGCAGGGGCAAAATGGTCATTTGGCAGTCAAAAGTCAAATTTTTTGGTCAACATCTTATTTTGAAGCCACAATCATCATTTGATCAATTCTTGATCATGATTCCTCAAGAATGGCTCAAAAATCATCAAGGTGTCAAAAGTTTCTATTTTTGGATAGTTGAAAAGTCAACTGTAACTTGACCAAGGCATAACTTTTTCATGGTTCATCAGAAAAATCCCATCCAATGCTCATCTTGAAGGGGAAGACATTTCCTACAACTCATCTTCACATTCCAAGTCCAAGAAATGCTCTCACAAAAAGTTATCAATTTCAACATTATAGGTCATTTTCAAAAGTCAACAAAAAGGCACTTTAAGTCAAAGACCATAACTTGAGATTGGTAAATCAAAATGACATGGGACCAAAGACATTGGTTATAGGACTTCAAGACCTTTCCAAAATGTCCAAGAACATGTTCATAGCTTCAAAATTGAGCAAGATATGCATTGGAGAAGTTGGGAAATTTTTGTGAAATAGCCAAAGTCAATTATCCTTAAATTTCATTTTTGACAAAAGGGGCCCACTTTTTCCACTTGTTTCAGCTTGGCCATGCCTCCCACGTGTCCCACAATTTATTTCAAGATTAAAAATTAATTTTCCCATTTTTATTTAATTTTATTTGATTTAATGCATTTTAAATCTTTAAAATTCAAATAAAAATCAAAGAAATTAATGGAGGGATATTTTGTGGTTTGAATAGCTTTGATACACCATAAAACATATAACAAATTCGTTCAAGACCTATTATGGGCATAAAAATTCAAATTTTCACAAGAATGGCAAGTTGTTTAAATGGTGTTCATGGCATAATCTCAAACTTCATTGCAAGGGTTAATGGCTCACATTATTGCTTGATTCTCATTCAAAGACATATATGCAAGCCTCTCTTACCATTTACAAGGACTAAGCATCTCTAAAACGAAAAAAACCATATTCAAAAAAATCAAGCAAAAAGTCAAAACTGAAATCCACCTTCCAAGGCAATTCAAAGCCTTTTCTCGTTTCTAACACTTTGCAGGAACTCTCAGGAGTCTTTTGGAATCAAAACCAAGCGCTCAGGCCTAAGGAATCACCCCACACGAACTCACGGTTTGCACAATTTTCTTAGAATCGAAATTCATTTGTTCATGCATCATTAACATAATTTATTGCTTGTTTTGTGTTGTATGAGTCCACAGGAAACTAATGGTATGGTTCAATTGCTTTGAGATGCCCCAAAACTCAATATTATTTTTTCTAAGGTATTCCTATGCAGGCTTCCAAACAACGTCCATCATGCATCTCAAGTGATCATCCTGCCAAGTGGCCACTAACACCAATCTGATGGCCATGAGGCGTATGGTGTTCCCAATCAATGCTTGCACACTTGATTCCAGTTTCAACAATACACCCCCATTCCTGGCCCAATACCCCCTCCATTTGGGTTCATTTTTCTTTCTTTTCATTTTATTTCTTTAATTTAATTTCTAACCCCTTTTATTTTATTGGTTATTAGTAATTAATTTAATTAATCATTTTCATAAAAAACAAAAAATATAATTAACACTTTTATTATTATTTTTATTTTGTAAATAAATCATAATTGAACTAGTTTTTAATTAGGCCATTTGAACATTTTAATAATTAAAATAGATTTAGATTTAGGTTAATCTTTAACTTTGTTTCTTTTTATTTCTATTTTATTTCATAAAAAATATAAAAAAATCAAAAAATATTTTCTTGTAATTAAAATAATTAATTAGCTTTCAATTTCATTTAATTACCAAAAAAAAGACAAAAAAAAAGTTAATTTCCTTTTCTTAATTCATGCGTATTTAATTTGTCTGATTATTATGTAATTGCTCCGGATATGTAATAGTAAATAGGACCTTTTACTGTTTTTTTATTTTCCGCACTTATTTACTTAAAACGGGTCTTTGTAAAAATTTGGTGATGTATAGACCCGCGCCTTGTAATAGCGTAGGATTTACGTTTCCGCAATTTATTTTCCGCACCCCCTTTAACTGTTAACTTGTATGAAAGAATGCATGACAATTAAAAACAAAGCGTAGCTCACCAAATGCATGACAAGATATAACATAAACTGAAAATAACACAAGAATTCACACACCACTTCTAGGGTACGCCTCACTGTTGCCTTGCCCCTCGAAACGTGGTCGTCGAGTACAGGACGTTTTAGTAAGTCCTTATGTCCATGAACATGGCATAAGGGTAGCTTCTAAGGTGTCCTACTGTTGCTCTGGTGACCACACTGTCCCTACAAGCTCGAATTGTGGTCGTCAAGTATAGGACGTCTTAGCGATCCTTATGTCCATGATCCAGTTGCCTCGAAACAGTTGCCTCAAAACAGTTGCCTCGAAACAGTTGCCTCGAAACGGTTGCCTCGGATTAAAAAAGGATCAAGGACATAAGGGTAGCTTCTAAGGTGTCCTAACTGTTGCTTCGGTGACCACACTGTCCCTAAAATCGAATTGACCCGAACACCTCCAACGGTGGTGCTACCTACCCCTCAATGGTGGGATGGCACTACCTAAAGGACACTTACACAGCTTAATTCCTTAGGGTAGGTAGATGACTCATGGATACTTTCTCTTTTCAAAAACAAACAAAAATACTTTTCACACCTTACACTTTCAAAAGCTTTCAAAACAAATTTTTCAAACACTCTTGAGGACAGATACAAGAGTTATTCAGAAATCTTTCAAAGAAACTTTTTCAAAGCCCACTCACATTTTGAAAACACAAATGAGCAAGTATCTAAGAGCCCATGGATAACCATGGATAGAAAGGGTGCTAACACCTTCCCTTTCTATAAATCTACCTCCCGAACCGAGAAACTATCTCATAAGGAATTTTGCTGTGCTTTTGTCCTGTCCATGTTGGAGAAAATAAAAGACGGTGGCGACTCTTGCTTCCGTGACATTTCGCGAACCAGCGTTAAACAGTCAGTTCCAGATCCACCGATCACAGAACTGGCGACTCTGCTGGGGATACTCTTATAAAGTGAGGTGTACCTTAGGATAGTTCATAACTGTGTTTTCAATTGTTGTGCTTTGTTTGCTTTATTATTGTGGGTTGCATCGGAGTTACATAGATCCTAACCCGGATCTGGGGATACCCTGTTAGGTAGCATAAGCTGTGAGGGACCTGTCCGGCGTAGACCGACATGGGTGAAACAGTGGCTACGTTGGTGTGGCACCTTGGTCTGTACCGATATCCCTTGTGTTGCAACGAGGAGAATATGGGTCTTCTGAGGAGTCATTAAGCCCCAACCGACCTTAGAACCTTAAATGACCCAACTTGGCCAATAGAACGGTAGCAGTATGCTACGCCCATTGAGGCTAAACTCTCGTGATGGTTCTGGCCGCAAGAAAAGGTTGCGATGCTGGAGTTATGACCGATTGAGGGTAGTCAGTGATATTGGGATCCTCTAGAACCCGGTTACTTCTGATAGGACAGGTCCTAACCAACAAACTGAAAGAGGGTAATACCTAGACCCCATGCTGGCCTAAACTCTAAGGGCTTCTCTTGTGTGACTTGTGTGCCTTCCAACTTGACTATTTGGATACTTGTTATCTAACACTTGAGTTTCTTGTAGGTTTTGTTTACAGTTCTTAATCTGGACTCATAACAGGGTTTATCCATATTACTCCATGCATAGCATACCATCATACCATTGCATATATCCTGCATAAGGACTAATCCATTTCAAGGATCTCAAGGGTTTGTGATGCAGGTCATGATGCCTAGCAAGGGGCAAAAGGGGATTTATTTTCCTCTAGCCAGGTTGATGACCCGAGTCAGGGGCTATGACCCACTTGATATGGTGAGCTTTGACTCTTGAAGAAGGTTCCCCAAGCCAAGGTTGTCTGGAAATCAAAACAAGGTTGATAACTCGAGTCAGGGGCTATGACCCACTGGATATGGTGAGCCTTGACTCTTGAAGAAGGACTCTCAACAACATGAAGTTCCCTCAATCAAGCTACCCAAGTTCTAACCATCTTCTTGTTTACCCCGCGAGATCCTTGAAAACATCGCATGCATACATACATATCATTGTATTACAGGTACCCTTGGTACAGGTCACTTACCTTCTTCGCTGTTTATTTCAGCAGTCATCATGAATCCTGAATCATCCAATGAACAAGCTATCAAGGCCCTCCAGGCCCAGAACGCCCAGTTCCAGGAGATGGTCATGAGCTTAGCCCAAGGACAACAGGAATTGAAGACTCTTCTTTTGAAGAAAAAGAAGAAGAGGACTGTTTTGTTCAACCCTAGACGCAAATCTGGGAATACACTATAGAACGAAGCTGAGCGGACTACTCCATCTGTCGGAGAAGGCAGTCACTAAGGGAGAGAGGTTCCTAGTCCTGTGGTCTCTGACACCGAGACAGATTTCAATGATGAACAGTACCCTCCTGCTGAGGACTGGTACAAACAGCTGGAGGACCGGTTAAATGATATGGAGATTCAACGTGTGCCTGGGTTGGACTTTGGGGACCTAGGTTTATCTTCTGGGGTGGTGATCCCTCACAAGTTCAAGGCACCTGCCTTTGTAAAGTACGACGGGGTTTCCTGTCCTAAGCTGCACCTCCGTTCATACGCAAGGAAGATCCAGCCCTACACGGCAGACAAGAATCTATGGATCCATTTCTTCCAAGAGAGTCTTTCAGGGACTCAGCTCGATTGGTTCTATCAATTGGATGGAACCAGTATTCGTAACTGGGAGGACTTGGCAACTGCTTTTTATAAGCAGTATCAGTATAATACCGACCTCGCTCCCACGCGTACCCAACTCCAGGGTATGTCACTTGGGACGAGTGAAGGTTTTAAGGAGTATACGCAAAGGTGGAGAGATCTGGCTAGAAGGTTGCAGCCGCCCTTGACTGACCGTGAGCTCGTTGACATGTTCTTGGGGACCCTGTCCGGTCCCTTCTTCAACCATCTGATTGGAAATTCTTCTGCTGGGTTTACAGATTTGATCTTGACCGGGGAGAGGATCGAAGCTGGCATCAAGGCTGGAAAGATTCAAGAAGCTGCACCTGCTGATGCTCATAAAAAGCCTTACAGTGGGAAGAAAGAGGCCAATGCTGCGTACAACCAAAAGGGTCGCCATGATCAACATGTAGGGGCAATCCAGATCTCTAATCCTAGGCCTGCTCAACAAGGACGGGGGCATCAACGTAAGGAGGTCGCACCCAAGAGACAGTTCACTAAGATCAACATGTCACTGGATCAAGCGCTACAGCAAATGTTGAAGGCAGGGCTGATTACCTTGAGGGCTCCTCTCCGGAATCCAAACACCTCTGCTCCCAACTACCATCCTAATGAGAGGTGCGCATACCACTCCGATAGCCCGGGTCATACTACGGACAACTGCTGGCCTTTGAAGAACAAGATTCAAGACATGATCGACGCCAGAGAGATTCAGTTTGAAGCGTCAGAGACTCCAAACATAATCAATGCTCCTTTGCCCAATCATTGAAGGATTTTGTTTATTTGAATTTCCGAGTTGTAATTTTTTGCTTATACAAACAATTAATGTCATAGCAAACTCTTTTATTTCACTAATGCACTGCATATGTCTGTTTTTGAATTAATCCAATTATTTTCATTATATTCAAATTGCTTTCATTTTTTTGATGATCAACTCTCAATTAATAATTCTAAGCCTCTTGAGGGAGGATGACGAAAACGATACCACGATCCTTACAATATGCTTTTGAACAGACCCCGCTGATGAGGTACAGGCATTGTTTCAATTCCTAAACACTGGAGTTATAAGGAAGATAATCCCTCGTCAACCCCTTTGAGCCAAGGAAGTTGGAGTTTTTTCGAAAATTAAAACCCTTAATCATAACCTGGGGCAGGGTAGTCTTCTCAGTTGATCCAGGTGCACAACGAATGGCATCAAAAGAAGTCCTTCTGAAACAAAATACAATGATGGTTCCGAATAATCATAAAGGACAGGCAGTCATTACCCCTCAAAATAAAAACCCATTAAGTCAAAACCTATGAAGGAGACTTACAAAAACTGGGGCATCCCGCTGACTGTAAATACAAAAAAGGAAATAGTTCAGGCAAAAAACAGGGATAACAAAATCAGAAAGGAAAGAGGTCTTACAAACCCTCGACAAAAAAATGACTGCCTATTCAAAATAAACTGTCAATATCCGAACCATCATTGGAACATCAGGACAAAGACTCAAACAAGGTCTAACGCACGATCAGCTGAGTTTAGGTTTGAAGAACATCACGAAGAGCGGGTGGGTACAGATAAATTTGAGCCTTTATCCTTTGTTTCTTAAACCGTGAACCAGGCCACGCTACAACCCTTAAAAGTCCTAGCTGAAGCATGGGTTAATTCGAAAGCATACTGTTACAAAGGTATCCTGACTCCTTAAGGCTCGCTGTAAAATCTTGAGTTGACATCACAGTTTACAAAAAAAATTCACTTGTTTTTATGAAAAATGCATTTTCAAAAACTTCAAGACAGACATGAGCTTTGCATTTTAATATAACATTGCTTGCATATGACTATTTGTTTGAACATCATAGAAGTTCGCACGACGAATGTCTAATGAACAAAAGCATCTCCAATCAAGGGGCATGGCATGATCATTGTCCATCATCTGGGGCAGTTAAGTCAAGATTCAGAGAATCTCTCAAAAGGCCAACCAGCTTGGGGCAAATCTCCTTCTGAGTCACTTGGGGAAAATCTCCGTCTGAGTCACTTGGGACAAATCTCCGTCTGAGTCACTTGGGGCATTGGACGATCAAACGAAGATCTTCTGGTGTTATGACGACACAACACTACTGACAGGGGCACCTCCCTACATCCTGAGAGCACGAACATAGTCGAAAAATACTGCGCATAATCAAAGACCCGCTAGGTTGACACACCTAGGCAAAAATAAGGGCTTCCCGGAGAACCAAAAGGGTTCGGGCAAAATAAGGGATGAAAATGAAAAACATCTGTACACCCGGCAAGCCGAAAACCTGAAAAGGCGGCTTGGGCAAAAATGGGTATCCCGGTGGACTGAAAACCCGAAAGGGAGGTCCAGGCAAAAATTAGGGATCAAAGCGTACGACTATGTCTCGTCATCTCGTCACTCGCCTACCAGAAGAAGATTTGTCAATCGGCAGTCATCAAGCACCTCTACGGGTACCTTCTCCCGCAGAAACAGGGGCAATAATGAGTTGTCTAGGCAATCTAATTGCTCTGTCCACCAAGGTACCAAGGTGAGTTCGGCTGAAGAATGTAATCAAGATACCTTAATTCCCCAGAGAGTGAGCCAAGGTTCAACCATACTCCCCCCGAGTAGAGAAGGCACAGTATCTCCAGCAAGTCGGCAACACTCTCCCCAAGCAGAGTTAACATACTGCCAGCCTTAAGGAAGTTGAGTATCCCCAGCAGATCTCAACATTCCTCAACGGAGTCTACAAACACCCTCAACAAGCATCCCCGGCAGTCTTGATCTAAGATTGTTCCTCGGCGGAATCTAGACATCCAGCGGAGCCCTTCCCAGTACAGTCCAAAGTCTCCCCAGGAGAGTTAAATCATCTCCCCAGTAGGAAGCTTATCCCCAGTAGATTCTGGAAGCTTATCCTTTGTAGAGCATATCTCTCCCCGTCTTTATTCAGAAGGTTATTCCTCGCCAGAGCTTATAACTGGGTTATCCTCAGCTAATTGCCACGGAAAGATCGTCCCTGGCGAAGTATTCCTATCCCCAGCGGAATTCCTCAAACCTCCCAAATGTAACTCAACAATGGTATCCCCAGCGGAGTTCTCATACAACATCTCAGCGAAGTACCTCTCTTCCCACAGAGTATTTTCCCCAGCAAGATCGCTAGAGTAATTTTCCCCGCAGAGTAATCTATTCGCCAAGTTTATTCCCCAACGGAGTTATCTTCTCCTACCGGTATTCTTGCAACATCAGCCCAGGATAAGCTCCCGGCATTCGTGAAGGATTTATTTTCCTAGACAAAAATACATTCGCAAACATCACATTTTCGTACATGATATAAACATCACATTCTACAATCCCATTGGTTATAAACGTCATGACACCGCGCATTCCATGCACCATGACATTGCATATAACTAATGTTTTGCCTTTTTTCAGGAAAGGTCGATACAAAGATGATTACTATCAACTATTGTAATCCCAGATTCGATTCCTGTATCTAGCCAGGACATGTCTGTGAGCGATTGATTGTGGATTCGATACCTGTATCCGGCCAGGGCATGTCTACGTTAAAAAGATTAAAGAGATA
This sequence comes from Vicia faba, assembly GCA_948472305.1. Taxonomy (NCBI): domain Eukaryota; kingdom Viridiplantae; phylum Streptophyta; class Magnoliopsida; order Fabales; family Fabaceae; genus Vicia; species Vicia faba. The sequence goes on from OX451741.1 coordinate 1,398,753,208, forward strand.
GCTTGGAAATGCTCCAGATATGGATGCTGTTCTTTTGCTTATTCAAAATTCCTTTCTAGATATGGTTCAGATGTGACCCAGGCATGGCGAAGTTCTGATACTTATTCCAGATTTCTTCTCAGATATAACTTAGAGATGCTCCGGGCACGGAGGCTGTTCTGTTGTTTATTCAGAGATCACCTTTCTAGATATGGTTCAGATGTGACCCAAGCATGGCGACGTTCTGATACTTATTCCAGATTTCTTCTCAGATATAACTTAGAGATGCTCCGGGCACAAAGGCTGTTCTGTTGTTTATTCAGAGATCACCTTTCTAGATATGGTTCAGATGTGACCCAGGCATGGCGACGTTCTGATACTTATTCCAGATTTCCTCTCAGAGATAGCTTGGAAATGCTCCAGATATGGATGCTGCTCTTTTGCTTATTCAAGACTCCTTCTAGATATGGTTCAGATGTGACCCAGGCATGGCGACATTCTGATACTTATTCCAGATTTCCTCTCAGAGATAGCTTGGAAATGCTCCAGATATGGATGCTGTTCTTTTGCTTATTCAAGACTCTTTCTAGATATGGTTCAGATGTGACCCAGGCATGGCGACGTTCTGATACTTATTCCAGATTTCCTCTCAGAGATAGCTTGGAAATGCTCCATATATGGATGTTGTTCTTTTGCTTATTCAAGACTCCTTCTAGATATGGTTCAGATGTGACCCAGGCATGGCGACGTTCTGATACTTATTCCAGATTTCCTCTCAGAGATAGCTTGGAAATGCTCCAGATATGGATGTTGTTCTTTTGCTTATTCAAGACTCCTTCTAGATATGGTTCAGATGTGACCCAGGCATGGCGACGTTCTGATACTTATTCCAGATTTCCTCTCAGAGATAGCTTGGAAATGCTCCAGATATGGATGCTGTTCTTTTGCTTATTCAAGACTCCTTCTAGATATGGTTCAGATGTGACCCAGGCATGGCGACGTTCTGATACTTATTCCAGATTTCCTCTCAGAGATAGCTTAGAAATGCTCCAGATATGGATGCTGCTCTTTTGCTTATTCAAGACTCCTTCTAGATATGGTTCAGATGTGACCCAGGCATGGCGACGTTATGATACTTATTCCAGATTTCCTCTCGGAGATAGCTTGGAAATGCTCCAGATATGGATGCTGTTCTTTTGCTTATTCAAGACTCCTTCTAGATATGGTTCAGATGTGACCCAGGCATGGCGATGTTCTGATACTTACTCCAGATTTCCTCTCAGAGATAGCTTGGAAATGCTCCAGATATGGATGCTGCTCTTTTGCTTATTCAAGACTCCTTCTAGATATGTTTCAGATGTGACCCAGGCATGGCGACGTTCTGATACTTATTCCAGATTTCCTCTCAGAGATAGCTTGGAAATGCTCCAGATATGGATGCTGTTCTTTTGCTTATTCAAGACTCCTTCTAGATATGGTTCATATGTGACCCAGGCATGGCGACGTTCTGATACTTACTCCAGATTTCCTCTCAGAGATAGCTTGGAAATGCTCCAGATATGGATGCTGCTCTTTTGCTTATTCAAGACTCCTTCTAGATATGGTTCAAATGTGACCCAGGCATGGCGACGTTCTGATACTTATTCCAGATTTCCTCTCATAGATAGCTTGGAAATTCTCCAGATATGGTTGCTGTTCTTTTGCTTATTCAAGACTCCTTCTAGATATGGTTCAGATTCAGTCATCCGACAGTCTCCAAATGGCATCTATAAGCCCATTCCCGACAAGGTTCTATCACATCTCCAGATGGCATCTACAAGCCCATCCTCCTATCCACCATCTCTCCAAATGGCATCTGTAAGCCCATTCCCGCTGTCACACTGCTGATACTCAACTATGTGAGTGCAAATTTCTGGGCACTCTAGTGTTCAATCATCTTCCACCTTCGGATCACGAAAGGCACACACGCCAATCTACATCCTCAGGTCTAAGAAGATTGAACAGGGGCAACTGTTGTACCCTAAAATTTGCCCTCCCATATTCTTCAAAGTTTTGACAAGCATCATCTCAATTTGCTCAAGTCTTCTCAAGGGCTACACAGTCAACCACTCTCCTAAGCCAGTCAAACTAGGGTTTTGGTTCTTGCAAAGAAAGTTGAGGTTTTCAAGGGCTCAATCAAGTCCCACATGCTCATACACTTTGTCAAGCACCTACATGTCAAGTTTCAAGGCTCACAAGGTCAAGTTGCACAGTCAAAAACCCTAATTGCTCCACAGTCAACTGTAGGGGCAAAATGGTCATTTGGCAATCAAAAGTCAAATTTTTTGGTGAACATCTTATTTTGAAGCCACAATCATCATTTGATCAATTCTTGATCATGATTCCTTAAGAATGGCTCAAAAATCATCAAGGTGTCAAAAGTTTCTATTTTTGGACAGTTGAAAAGTCAACTGTAACTTGACCAAGGCATAACTTTTTCATGGTTCATCATAAAAATCCCATCCAATGCTCATCTTGAAGGTGAAGACATTACCTACAACTAATCTTCACATTCCAAGTCCAAGAAATGCTCTCACAAAAAGTTATCAATTTCAACATTATAGGTCATTTTCAAAAGTCAACAAAAAGGCACTTTAAGTCAAAGACCATAACTTGAGATTGGTAAATCAAAATGACATGGGACCAAAGACATTGGTTAGAGGACTTCAAGACCTTTCCAAAATGTCCAAGAACATGTTCATAGCTTCAAAATTGAGCAAGATATGTATTGGAGAAGTTAGGAAATTTTTGTGAAATGGCCAAAGTCAATTATCCTTGAAATTTCATTTTTGACAAAAGGGCCCCACTTTTTCCACTTGTTTCAGCTTGGCCATGCCTCCCACGTGTCCCACAATTTATTTCAAGATTAAAAATTAATTTTCCCATTTTTATTTAATTTTATTTGATTTAATGCATTTTAAATCTTTAAAATTCAAATAAAAATCAAAGAAATTAATGGAGGGATATTTTGTGGTTTGAATAGCTTTGATACACCATAAAACATATACCAAATTCGTTCAAGACCTATTATGGGCATAAAAATTCAAATTTTCACAGGAATGGCAAGTTGTTTAAATGGTGTTCATGGCATAATCTCAAACTTCATTGCAAGGGTTAATGGCTCACATTATTGCTTGATTCTCATTCAAAGACATATATGCAAGCCTCTCATACCATTTACAAGGACTAAGCATCTCTAAAACGAAAAAAACCATATTAAAAAAAATCAAGCAAAAAGTCAAAACTGAAATCCACCTTCCAAGGCAATTCAAAGCCTTTTCTCGTTTCTAACACTTTGCAGGAACTCTCAGGAGTCTTTTGGAATCAAAACCAAGCGCTCAGGCCTAAGGAATCACCCCACACGAACTCACAGTTTGCACAATTTTCTTGGAATCGAAATTCATTTGTTCATGCATCATTAACATAATTTGTTGCTTGTTTTGTGTTGTATGAGTCCACAGGAAACTAATGATATGGTTCAATTGCTTTGAGATGCCCCAAAACTCAATATTATTTTTTCTAAGGTATTCCTATGCAGGCTTCCAAACAGCGTCCATCATGCATCTCAAGTGATCATCCTGCCAAGTGGCCACTAACGCCAATCTGATGGCCATGAGGCGTGGACCATGGTGTTCCCAGTCAATGCTTGCACACTTGATTCCAGTTTCAACAACACACCCCCATTCCTGGCCTAATACCCCCTCCATTTGGGTTCATTTTTCTTTCTTTTCATTTTATTTCTTTAATTTAATTTCTAACCCCTTTTATTTTATTGGTTATTAGTAATTAATTTAATTAATCATTTTCATAAAAAACAAAAAATATAATTAACACTTTTATTATTATTTTTATTTTGTAAATAAATCATAATTGAACTAGTTTTTAATTAGGCCATTTGAATATTTTAATAATTAAAATAGATTTAGATTTAGGTTAATCTTTAACTTTGTTTCTTTTTATTTCTATTTTATTTCATAAAAAATATAAAAAAATCAAAAAATATTTTCTTGTAATTAAAATAATTAATTAGTTTTCAATTTCATTTAATTACCAAAAAAAAGACAAAAAAAAGTTAATTCCCTTTTCTTTATTCATGCGTATTTAATTTGTCTGATTATTATGTAATTGCTCCGGATATGTAATAGTAAATAGGACCTTTTACTGTTTTTTTATTTTCCGCACTTATTTACTTAAAACGGGTCTTTGTAAAAATTTGGCGATGTATAGACCCGCGCCTTGTAATAGCGTAGGATTTACGTTTCCGCAATTTATTTTCCGCACCCCCTTTAACTGTTAACTTGTATGAAAGAATGCATGACAATTAAAAACAAAGCGTAGCTCACCAAATGCATGACAAGATATAACATAAACTGAAAATAACACAAGAATTCACACACCACTTCTAGGGTACGCCTCACTGTTGCCTTGCCCCTCGAAACGTGGTCGTCGAGTACAGGACGTTTTAGTAAGTCCTTATGTCCATGAACATGGCATAAGGGTAGCTTCTAAGGTGTCCTACTGTTGCTCTGGTGACCACACTGTGCCTACAAGCTCGAATTGTGGTCGTCAAGTATAAGACGTCTTAGCGGTCCTTATGTCCATGATCTAGTTGCCTCGAAACAGTTGCCTCAAAATAGTTGCCTCGAAACAGTTTCCTCGAAACGGTTGCCTCGGATTAAAAAGGGATCAAGGACATAAGGGTAGCTTCTAAGGTGTCCTAACTGTTGCTTCGGTGACCACACTGTCCCTAAAATCGAATTGACCCGAACACCTCCAACGGTGGTGCTACCTACCCCTCAATGGTGGGATGGCACTACCTAAAGGACACTTACACAACTTAATTCCTTAGGGTAGGTAGATGACTCATGGATACTTGCTCTTTTCAAAAACAAACAAAAATACTTTTCACACCTTACACTTTCAAAAGCTTTCAAAACAAATTTTTCAAACACTCTTGAGGACAGATACAAGAGTTATTCAGAAATCTTTCAAAGAAACTTTTTCAAAGCCCACTCACATTTTGAAAACACAAATGAGCAAGTATCTAAGAGCCCATGGATAACCATGGATAGAAAGGGTGCTAACACCTTCCCTTTCTATAAATCTACCTCCCGAACCGAGAAACTATCTCATAAGGAATTTTGCTGTGCTTTTGTCCTGTCCATGTTGGAGAAAATAAAAGACGGTGGCGACTCTTGCTTCCGCGACATTTCGCGAACCAGCGTTAAACAGTCAGTTCCAGATCCACCGATCACACCAAGTTTCAAGGCTCACAACATCAAGTTGCACAGTCAAAAGCCTTATTTGCTTCACAATTAACTGTAGGGGCAAACTGGTCATTTTACAGTCAAAAGTCAAAAATTTTGGTCAACATCTTATTTTGAAGCCACAATCATCATTTGATCAAGTATTGATCATGATTCCACAAGCATGGCTCAAAAATCATCAAGATGTCAAAAGTTTCTATTTTTGGACAGTTGAAAAGTCAACTGTAACTTGACCAAGGCATAACTTTTGCATGGTTCATCAGAAAAATCCCATCCAATGCTCATTTTGAAGGGGATGACATTTCCTACAACTCATCTTCACATTCCAAGTCCAAGAAATGCTCTCATAAAAAGTTATCAATTTCTACATTATAGGTCATTTTCAAAAGTCAACAAAAAGGCACTTTAAGTCAAAGACCATAACTTGAGATTGGTAAATCAAAATGACATGGGACCAAAGGCATTGGTTAGAGGACTTCAATACCTTTCCAAAATGTCCAAGAACATGTTCATAGCTTCAAAATTGAGCAAGATATGCATTGGAGAAGTTGAGAAATTTTTGGGAATTTGCAAAAGTCAACTTTGCCTAAAACACTTCATTTTTGCTAATGGGCCTCAAATTCTTTCTTGAAACATTTCCCAAGGCCTATACACGACCCATTGAACTTAAATTGAATTATTTTCTTATTTTTATTAATTATTTGGATTTTTAATTGATTAATAATTCATTTAATTGATTTAATTGTAGGAAAATTCAAAAGATATGTTTTTCAAATCTTTTGTGGAGCAAAAATACTCAGGGCAAGCTGGAAATTTCGTTTGTCAAACAAGGAGACAAAATCATCCAAAATTGGCAAGGTTTCTCAATCAAAAGGATGCTAAAAGATTTGATTGAAATCAAATATTGAAAACATGAATTCAAAGGATTTCTCGTGCAAGATTTACCCTAATTCTATTGTACTATATATGCTGAAGTCAAACCTAAAGCCTTGGACGTGCAAGCTGCTGTAAAACCCCATAACCAAATTCCAAAAAATCAAGAAAAAGTTGAAAACTGAAATCAACCTTCCAGCACAATTCAAAGCCTTTTCTTGATTCAATCACGTTGCTAGCACACTCAGGAACCTATTGCAATCAAGAACAAGCTCTAACACTCAAAGACTCATACAAAGCTTTTGGTACACAATAATTGCATTATAATGCCCAGAATTGCAAAACACCATTAATGGAATCTAGGGTTTCAGAGCTCTCAGATTAGGGCTTTCCACATACAGCAAAATTGGACCTCATAACGCATATGGTTGAATTCGTCAAGGCCAGACGAATTCAACCCAACCATCGCGCCCTTTTTATGTTCACTGTACGCCTAATCGTTATTATTGGCAGTTTCACTTTGTGGGGGTTAAAAACCCCCCGCTATCTTGTTTTTATTTTTACAGGTGAACGGAGAAGATGACTGCGTGTTGACGTGTGGTTGGTGGGTTTGAATATAACGCGCGTTTTTTACGTTTTCAGCACATGTGATTATTTCTATATATTGTTCTCACTTATTATTGTATTAACAAATGCGCTCAAATGGTGTAGTGGATGGTGACGTGCTTGGTAATCATTGGGACCTGGGTTCGATTCCCAGGTCCCCCCAAAACTCAATATTATTTTTTCTTATGTAATTCTATACAGGCCATTCAATGCATTCCACCATATGTCCTCACGCATCAGCTTGCCAACTGGCCATGAGGCTCAATCCAATGGTCAGGATGACAGAGCACCATGCTCCCTAGTCAACGTGCCTCTGGATGATTCAAGAAAGTCAGCGCAGGCTTGGCTTATTGGGCCTGAAATTTCCAACTTTCACCTCCATTTGGGTCATCACACCCCCCTTGGTTTGCTATTTTTTTATTTTTTCTTTCTCTTTTTAATTCTTTTAACTGATTATTATTATTATTTATTAACTAACAAATTAATTTTCATAATAAATTCAGAGATAAAAAATTGTAAATATTTTATTAATTACTAATTTTACTATTAACTATTATTTTTGTAAATAAAATACTAACCAAATCAATTTAGTTTAATAGGTCAATTTTAATTTTCTTTTCATAAATAAATAAAAATCATGTAGAATTTAGGTTTAACAATTTTCAATCATATTTTATTCTTATTATTATTTATTAATTATTATTATTTTTGTAAATAAAATGTAAATTAATTAATGTAGTTAATTAGGTTAACTTTGACATTTTTTATAATAAGTAAAATAATCTAGAATTAGGGTTTTTCTTGACTTTTAATTTCCTTTTTTCTTTTTATTTTCATAAATATAAAAAACATAAAAAACATTTTTCTTGTAAATAATTAATTAATTAATTAGGTTTAGGTTATATATTTGATTAATTGCAAAAAGGACAATTTTCTTTCTTTATTTTTCAAAAGGGTTAAAAACCCTAAGGACGTCCTGATTTAATTTCTTTCGCATATTATTTATTTTGATTATTATGTATATGCTCAAAGGATGTAATAGTAATTAGGATTTACCGCTTTCTTTACTTTCCGCACTTTTCCAAAACGGGTTTTGTTTTTGGCGATGTATAGACTCGCGCCTTGTAATAGCGTAGATTTACCTTTCCGTATTTTATTTTCCGCACTCTTAACTGTTAATTATGCCTGCAAGACTGTATGATAATTAAAAACAACTCGTAGATCACCAAATAACATGTTCAAAGATAAACATTAACTGAAAAAAACACACGTGCACATGCCACTCTTAGGGTACGCCTCACTCGTTGCCTCGAACGTGGTCGTCAAGTATAGGGTGTTTTAGAGGTCGCCCTCCTGTCTAAGATCCAATTGCCTCGAAACGGTTGCCTCGGATAAAAAGGATCTAGGACATTAGGGTTACTTCTAAGGTATCCTACTATTGCTTCGTTGACCACACTGTCCCTTAATCGAATTGACCCGAATACCTCCAACGACGGTGCTACCTACCTCTCAATGGTGGGATAGCACTGTTTAAAGGACTCTTACACATCCTAATTCCTTAGAGTAGGTAGATCTCATGGGTACTTGCTCTTTTCAAACAAACAAAAACAATCTTTTCACACTGACACTTTCAAAAGTTTTCAAACAAATTTTTCATACACTCTTGAGGACAGATACAAGAGTTACTTAGAAATTTTTCAAACGAAACTTTTTCAAAACCCACACACACTTGAAAAGCAAACAATTTTTGAAAACATAAGAGCAAGTACCTAAGAGCCCGTGGATAACCACGGATAGAAAGGGTGCTAACACCTTCCCTTTCTATAATCTACCTCCCAAACCGAGAGAAATCTCAAAGAAGGAATTTTGCTGTGCTTTTGTCCTTTCCATGTTGGAGAACATAAAAGACGGTGGCGACTCTTGCTTACCGCGACATATGCGATCCAACTTTAAACAGTCAGTTCTATTTCCACCGATCACAGCAGGGAAGCACGTTGGTAAAGGAAAGGACCTGGGTTCGAGTCCCAGGTCCAACATTTTCTTATTTTCCCATTATTTCATGCAGGATTCAATACTCTTCAGGGTCCAATGCTCACCATATTCCAGCAATTCTCAACCACCCGTTGTCTCCTGATCAGATCTAATGCATACAAATGTGCAAGCCCATCATGGACTCTCCAGACATGCCCATACAAGATCAAACACCAATCTGGGCTTTAACTTTGGGCCAAGCGTTTTTTGACAACCACACCCCCCATTTTTGTTTTGATGACCAGGCCCATGTTATTTGTTTTTCTTTCTTTCTTTTTATTTATTTATTTTTTATTATTTTCTAAACCTTTTTTTAAACAAAATCATAAAAAAATCAAAAAAATAATAAATAGGTTTAGTTTCTTTCTAAAAAAATTTAATTAATTAATTATTTATTTTAATGTAATTTTATCAATTTAAAATCAAATTAGACTTAGTTTCTTTTTTAATTTAAATTATTTTCTTAATAAAAAAATACCAAAAACATTAGAATTTGGATTTATTTTCATCCAACTTTTTTTATTTCTCTAATTAAATTTTAGATATTTACATCACTTATTTTTTGTTATTAAAAACAGAAACCATCAACCAAAAAGATTTTTCCTCTAGGTTTTAGAACGTATTTTCATTTGTCACGCGTTTATTTCCCTTTGCATTTTTTAGTCATGTAATTGTTATACGTGATGTAATTTACTTTATTGCCTTATTTCCTTTTTTCCATTTACTTTGGAATGTAAATATCCCCTCCCCAAAGCCATGTAATAGTCTAGATTTATACTTTCCGCATTTTATTTTTCTGTATATATAACTGCTAGTAACCTAGGCGTGCATGACAAGATAAAGTCAATTAACCATTAGATCACTAATCTCAAGATAATATAACTGAAAAAACACACTTCTCACACTTGCATCCTTAGGGTATTCCTCACTCAGTTGCCTCGGAAATGGTCATGTCCCTCAAACGTAGGGATATCTTAGTAAAGACCCACAATTCTAAAGTCATCATAAAGATCATGGTCCCTTAACGTCCCTCGAGTTTCCTATAAGAAAAATGATCTTGTCCCTCGATGTTGCCTATATGATGACAGTCCCTTCGAAATGCTAAGGTATCCTTACATGTTGCCTTCAATGACCATAATGTCCCTTTCGATAGTCCCTCAACATCTGACGATAGGGCTACCTACTCACTAATAGTAGGATATAACTATCTAAAGGGAAGGAGGAAAAAAACATCCTTTTTCGAGTAGGTAGACAGTTCTTAAGTACTTGCTCAAACGAAGTTTTTATACACTTACACACTTTCAAAACTTCTTTTCAAAAACTCTTTATCACACTCTTGAGGACTGATACAAGAGTTACCATAAAGCAAACAAAAACTTTCAAAACACACAAACACAAACAGTTTAAAAAATGAGCAAGTACCTAAGATCCCGTGGAAAACCACGGATGGAAAGGGTGCTAATACCTTCCCTTTCCATAATCTACCCCCTTACTCAGAAAATCTTGAAAAAAGGTCTTTTATTTTCTTTTCACCCTTTCCTTTGTTGGATAAAAGAAAAGTCGGTGGCGACTCTTGCTTACCGCAACATTTGCGAACACAAACGCAAAACCAATATATAACAGTCGGTTCTGCCACCGTATCATAGAACTGGCGACTCTGCTGGGGAAAATAATTATAAAAGTGGGGTTTACCTTAGGGTCTAGATCATTTCTAAATTGTTTGCTTGTTTGTTTGCTTTACTTTTAAGGGATTGTTTGGGTTACTATAGATACTATACCCGGATCTGGGGAAAACTGTTAGGTAAGTAGCAATAGATTATGGAAACTGTGCGGGGTATACTGATACGGTTGAAGAGATGGCTACGTTGATGCAACACTTTGGTTGGTACCGATATCCCTTGAGTTAATCAAGGAGAATACGGGGCCGCTGCATGGTGTCATAAAGCATCAACTGACCTTAGAACCTTTAAATGAACAACTTGGCCATTAGGACGTAGCGAGATGGCCGTCTTTGGTGTATTCCCAAAGTCAGTAGATACTCGATGCTACACTCATTGAGACTTGACTCCTGAGTTTTGTTTGGTTGCGAGTCAGTCGCCTATCGAACAGAGCTTGTGGGAAAGGTCAGTGATATTGAGATCTCTTAGAACCCGGTTACTATTTATAGGACAGGTTGAACTAATCCAAATTCAAGAGGGTACTACCTTAAAACCCATGCAAGCCTTAAACCTAAGGTTTTGGTGTGATTTGCTCGTTCTTGCTATATATGTGATTTCTTGGCATAATTATGACACCATAACATGGCATATCATACTAACCATTTCAAGGATTTTCTAGGGCTTATCTTTGTCTTGTTTTGTAGGACCTGACATCCGCTCGCAGGAACACTATCTAAATCAACCTTGTGAAAGTACCTCCCCAACTCAAGGACTTAGCATCAAGGATTCCTGAAAGTTCTTCCTTCACTGAAAAATATGGTCGACTTCTCAACTTGGTCACTTCAAACCCTGATGAAGAAATGTTAAAGGTGCTCTTTCAGTTCTTTGACCCGTTGCACCACTGCTTCACTTTTCCTGATTACCAGTTAGTGCCTACTATGGAGGAGTTTTCTCAGTTAATTGGGGCACCTATCCTTAATCAGCTACCATTCAACGGTACGGAAAGAGACCCAAAGCCTGAAGAGATTGCTCAAGCTCTGTCTTTACAACGGTCTGATGTAGTGGCAAACTGGAAAACCAGAAAAGCTGTCCAAGGATTTCCAGTTAAGTTTCTATTTGAGAAAGCTCACTATTTTTGGGATACCCTGGATTTACAAGCTTTTGAAGAAGTGTTGGCCCTTCTCATCTATGGGATGATACTATTCCCTAACACGGACCAATTCATATATGTGAATGCGGTTAAGGTTTTTCTTTCGCATAATATGGTGCCTACTTTACTTAGGGATATTCTACACTCTCTGCATACTCGCACTCTAAAGAGAAGAGGGACCCTTCTGTGTTGCACTCCTCTACTGGCGAGGTGGTTTATTTCACACCTACCCTGGTCAATTCTGAGAAATGAGCAGGGTATGAGATGGTCTCATAGGCAGATGTCCCTTACACATTCAGATATTCATTGGTGTTCCCGGTCCTTGGAGAGTATCACCATCATTGATCGTTGTGGGGAATTCCCTAATGTCCGCTCTTAGGCATTAGGGGAGGAATCACTTATAATCCTTGCTTGGCACTGCGACAGTTTGGTTATGCTAGAAGGGATGGTCCTCACGACACACTCGTCCAAGGAATCCCGTTTGACTATGAGAATGATGTTCAGGGTTATCGCAAGAGGTTCATTCGAGCTTGGGGCATGATAAACAGGGTTGATAGCAAGACTTCAGGGCACAAGAATTCCATCCCTCTTGAGCCTTACCTCAAATGGGTGCGAGCTCGTGCTCAATGTCTTATGATGCCTTACCCTGCCATCTTACCTGTGATTGTGGAGCCAATTGCTGAAGGAGATACTCCTTACATTGTTCTTCATCCTGATATGCCAACTGATTTTGAGGAGCTACGGAAATCCTGGATCCAACTCAAAGAAGAACGGGATACTTTCGAAGCCCAATTCTATGCTAACAAGAAGAAGGTTCTAGAATTCACCCGGTTACTTCACGAAGAGAGGAATATAAATGCCTACATTGCACCAAAGAGGATGTGCCTGTGAGAAGCTTGAGTCTCTTTACTTTGGGAGTTTACTTTTGCTTTGTTACCTCCTTTGTAAGCCCAAGGGGCATCGTTTTGACCAATAAAACTTCTTAATGCAATTAACGTTTGCTATGTTTAAGCAAATTTGAGTCTTAGAAATCCTTGAAAATATTGCATACATATATCATACATATCATTGCATAAGCAGGTTTCAAAGTAGGTTTCTCATCCTCTTCGCTGTTTATTTCAGCAATGGCTCTAGAACAAATAGTGAAGGATCTACAGACTCAGAATGCCCAGTTTCAACAGATGATCATGGCTCTGACCAAGGGGCAAGAAGAATTGAATGCCCTACTTGTTAAATAAAATAAGAAGCCAAGGAATCCAACTGGTTTAGTGAATCTGGGAAGAAGGATCAGAGGACTAGTGCGGCGATCCTCTGAACTAGTAACTTCATCAAAGGAAGGAGACAATCAAGAGGAGGAAACAAGAGAGGAAGACTCCAGTCCAAAAGAATACGATGATGAATCTGACTATGATGAGGAACAGTATCCTCCCTATGATACAGTGGCAGAACTGACTTGATAGTTTTACATTTGATCGCAAATGTTACGGTTAGCAAGAGTCGCCACCGACTTTTATTTTATCCCAAAGGAAAGGTGAAAAAGCACAGGAAATACCTTTAAGATTATTTCTTGAGTTCGGGGGGTAGATTATGAAAAGGGAAGGTATTAGCACCCTTTTCATCCATGGTTTTCCATGGGCTCTTAGTTACTTGCTAGATCACTTGCTTTTGTTTGAAAATGTGCTTTGTGTGGTTTTTGAAAGTATTTTTGAAAAGAGGCCATTGTTTAGGCAAACTTTGTAATGATTCTCGTTCGTAAGAATGTATACAAAGTGTTGATCTTTTGAAAATATTTTCAAGTTTGAAAGGTGTTTTGAAAGTTTTGGTGTTTGTTTTGAAAATAGAAAGGATGTTTTGGTTTTGAAATTGAGCAAGTAACTAGGAACATTCTACCTACTCAAAAGTCTTTCATGTTTATTTCTTATTTCCTTTGACATTGTTATCTCACCATTGATTTGTTAAGTAACCCTATCTTTGGATGTAAAAGGGACGAGCGTGGGTCATCGTATAACCATGATTAGAAATGTTGCAAGATATCTTAGCATTTTTCTTTAGGGACTAAGATCATTTGAAAGGCAACATAAATAGCGTCATCGAGGGACTATGATCTTGTATTTGGTTTGTTTTTGCTAAGATACCTCACATGCATAATATGGTCATTTTTGTAAGGCAACCAAGTGGATTTACCCTAGGGGTGTTTGTGTGTAATGTTGCACCCCAAAATTTACCCTCTTGATTTAGGCTTATGTTTCATCATGAATATCATATTGCATTGCATTCATACATTATGATGGGATCAAAGTACTTTGGTTATCAAGTCTTCCTCAAGCTTTGAAGGTTGATTGCATTGGCAAGTTGCTAAAGAAGAATCTTGTCATCTAAACCTCTGGATCTTTCAAGCTCAAAAGTTATTGCATATCTAAAGATGTTTTATCCATCTCTTTGGATCATCAGAGGATTGAAGTTTGTGTTTGATTATAAGAAGAATATCTCTTTTAATTCACCAGTCAAATTAGGGTTTTGCTTGATCAAGGCTATTGATCAATGTACAAGTATTGATTTGGAAGTTACAACATCTCATTGGTATTTGAAAGGTCTTTGTACAAGAAATTGGTCAAGATACCTAGAGGATTTGAAGTTTTGAAGATGATTCATCAGTCTCCTAAGGTGTTGACTAAAACTAGGGTTTGAGATTTCATCAAAGTTTATTGAGAATTTTGAAGTGGAACTTTTCACATGGCCTCTTTAAGTTTGGAAGATCATATGCTTGAAGTTTTGACCATCAATTTTGAAGGGAAGAGGGTCAATTGATTCAGAGGGGTAAAATGGTCATTTTGGTCAAAATCAGTCAAAGTCAGGGTTGACCAAGTAAACTTTTGGCCAACCATTAATTCAAGGACGTACTTTTCATATTTCAAGTCTATTTTGATCATTAGATCAAGGAGATTAAGGTTTGGGTGGAAACTTGTTCATGAAGAAACCCTAAAAGTTTCTAAATTTGGAAAATGAGGACTTAATTTCAAAAATTCATATTTTATTCACCTTTGATCAATAAAATGCAAATGAAATATGCTTGTAAAGCTAAGATGATGATATTTCATATCCTTTTGGTCTCATGTCCAAATTGAAAAGGAATCAAGAATTATGGTCTTTTGAAGTTACAAAATTATAGGTCATTTTCCAAAATTAGTGAATTTCAAGCTAAATTTTGAGAACCTTAATGGATTCAATTGCAAAAACTCAAAACTAAGGGATTGTATATCTTTTCAATAACTTACCAAATTATGCTTATTTGTGTCAAAATTCAAAAGTATGAGCAAGTTATGATCTTTGGAATTTTGAGGCATTTTATTGAAACTTGACAAACATGCAAAATGGCCATTTCTTACAAACTCAAGTTTTAGCCATTCCTTTTGCTTCTAATCTAGCCCATGAGCAATTTGTGACATACTGAGTCCCATCACACTCACTATTTCGTGTCACATTTGGTTTTGCACTTGTTGGATTGAAAAAAATCACAAACTTGCCCAAAATTGCAAAAACTCCAACACTTTTTGATCATGTGGAATTAAGGGCCAAGATTTTAAGGATGATCTTCTGAAGTAATTTGGCCCACAAAATGCATAAGAGGCTAAAGAATGCACGAGCAAATGACCTGATCTTATGCACACTTCATTTTCTGCACAAATTTCCAATTCTGCCCTCCAACGACTTTGAGGTCACATTTCCACTTCTATGCTCCTCTATAAACTCTATATAAGAAGAGGCAAGCCAGATTTGAGAGATAGGACTCTCCCATTACAAGAATTTCAGATCTGAGATTTCTACCCTTCTTCTGCAACTTGCTTCGATTCTCTCAATTCCTTGGCGTTTTCTTCAAAATTCTTGTGGATTCAGCTTCAGTGAAGGGAGTAGATCAAGTTAGCACCATTTGTTTGCATCTGGAGTGAAGGAGACAGTAGAACACTTTTTTTCCTTTAGCTTGCTTGAAGTTCTCTGGGTTTCTGTTATTCTTGCTCAGTTGCTACGGATAGTTATCCGTTCGGTATTGCATTGTCTCTTTTCTACCATTTTCATTTTGCATAGTTCTCTGATTGCATGATGGGACCTCTGTTGTTGATATATGTCAGGAGGCCCTCTGGTTTTTTGTATAATACAT
Organism: Vicia faba; assembly: GCA_948472305.1. Classification (NCBI taxonomy): domain Eukaryota; kingdom Viridiplantae; phylum Streptophyta; class Magnoliopsida; order Fabales; family Fabaceae; genus Vicia; species Vicia faba. Next base: position 1,398,768,967 of record OX451741.1, read on the forward strand.
GTTTTGTGTTTGTATTTGATCGATGAGTCACTCAATTTAGAAATTGAGATCACGACTTCGCTCTCATTGCATGTTCCCTATAGGATGTTTATTTCTTTTCTTCTTTACTTGTTGATCGATGAGTCACTCAATTTAGAAATTGAGATCACGACTTCGCTCTCACTGCATGTTCCCTATAGGATGTTTATTTATTTTCTTCTTTAATTGTTGATCGATGAGTCACTCAATTTAGAAATTGAGATCACGACTTCGCTCTCATTGCATGTTCCCTATAGGATAGTTTTGTTAAGATTCCTTTAGCATGTTAATTAAGGTAGGGTTTTCCTTTATCCTCAACCTTAGGGTCAACCACTGTATGATAATACTAGGGATAATACTAGGTTCGTTTCCCTTAGTTGTTTTCCCTTTCTATGCATTCTGCATCTTAAAACAAAAATTATTTTCTTGGCAAACCATAAGACATTTCTAATGAACTCAAACCCTTCTTCAAAGTAAAAGATACAAACCAATCTTACTTTGTCTGTGTTATCTTTTAGCCGATGTTTTGCCATCGCACATTTGTTTGAAGCCAATGTTTCGCCATCGCACATGTTTGTTATCCTACTTTGATCCTCAATATCATTGTTAGGTGTGATGTTTCATCATCCTTTTTTATGGATGTTTTTCCATCCTTACCATGATATTCTATCTTGTTATCTTTTAGCCGATGTTTCGCCATCACACATGTTTGTTATCCTACTTTGATCCTCAATATCATTGTTAGGTGTGATGTTTCGTCATCTTTTTTTATGGATGTTTTGCCATCCTTACCATGCTATTATATCTTGTTATCTTTTAGCTGATGTTTCACCATCGCACATTTGTTTGAAGCTGATGTTTCGCCATCGCACATGTTTGTTATCCTACTTTGACCCTCAATATCATTGTTAGGTGTGATGTTTCGTCATCCTTTTTTATGGATATTTTTCCATCCTTACCATGCTATTCTATCTTGTTATCTTTTAGCCGATGTTTCGCCATTGCACATGTTTGTTATCCTACTTTGATCCTCAATATCATTGTTAGGTGTGATGTTTCGTTATCCTTTTTTATGGATGTTTTGCCATCCTTACCATGCTATTCTATCTTGTTATCTTTTAGCCGATGTTTCGCCATCGCACATGTTTGTTATCCTACTTTGATCCTCAATATCATTGTTAGGTGTGACATTTAGTCATCCTTTTTTATGGATGTTTTGCCATCCTTACCATGCTATTCTATCTTGTTATCTTTTAGCCGATGTTTCCCCATCGCACATTTGTTTGAAGCTGATGTTTCGCCATCGCACATGTTTGTTATCCTACTTTGACCCTCAATATCATTGTTAGGTGTGATGTTTCATCATCCTTTTTTATGGATGTTTTGCCATCCTTACCATGCTATTCTATCTTGTTATCTTTTAGCCGATGTTTCGCCATCGCACATGTTTGTTATCCTACTTTGATTCTTAATATCATTGTTAGGTGTGATGTTTCGTCATCTGTTTTATTGATGTGTTGCCATCTTTGCCATGATATCTTGTTATCTTGAAGCCGATGTTTCGCCATCGCACATGTTTGTTATCCTACTTTGATTCTCAATATCATTGTTAGATGTGATGTTTTGTCATCCGTTTTATTGATGTTTCGTCATCTTTGCCATGATATCTTGTTATCTTTTAGCCGATGTTTCACCATCGCACATGTTTGTTATCCTACTTTGATCCTCAATATCATTGTTAGTTGTGATGTTTTGTCATCCGTTTTATTGATGTCTCGCCATCTTTTCCATGGCTTTGTTATCTTTTAGCCAATGTTTCGCCATCTCACATTTGTTTGAAGCCGATGTTTCGTCATTGCACATGTTGGTTACCTTACTTTGACTCTTAATGTCATTGTTAGCCGTGATTGTTTTATCATTTGATGTTTCTCCATCTTTGACATGTTACCTTGTTATTATTTAGTCAATGTTTGACCATCTCATTTGTTTGTTGTTTTATTTGATGTTTTTCCATCTTGACTGTTTTTGTTATCTTAACTAAAAAAACACAAACCAACCAAAATACATAAGCCGAACTACGGCTGCTCTGATTCCTTAAAAGGGATACGTAGGCATTGGGGTAGGGCCCAACCGAGCACATCTTTTTATTTTCCCTACATTGTTTTCTTTTTTCTTTCGCATGCATTCCCTTTTTAGTTTTAAGCCATAGACATAGGATTTGACCACACCCATTAGATTAGACAACAAGAGTGGATACCTTAGAGTACTACGGGCGTATGGGGTGCTAATACCTTCCCCTTGCATAACAGACTCCCTTACCCGATCTCTCGGTCGAAAGACTGTGATTTCTCCCTTTTCAGGTTTTCTCGATGTTTACCTTTCCCTTTCAGTGGGATAAAAGACGTTCGGTGGTGACTTCATTGATGTTTCACTACATCTAGATGACAGGTTCCGACTGCGTTCTTTCAGCTGGCGACTTCACTGGGGACAGATTGACCTTTTGCTGGTCTATCCCGGAGTCGATCCTAGCTCTTGTTTGATTTCTTCTTGGGTGTTTATTTTTACCGCTTTGCATTTTTACCTGTTTGCATTGCATCCTATGTGCGCTTTACTTTCTGCATACTGGATTTGGCTGGACTGTTTGGATTCTGGTTTTCTTGGTGGGTGGGTTGTTTCATGAGGTAAAAGGCCTCGTACCCAGGCTACGAGTGAATCCCATAGGTGCTAGGAATAGAGTGGCCATGGAAGCTATGAGGAAGATGCTTTGTAGACCTGACCATGAGACCCATGACTTCGGAGGTAGTTCAGATAGGTGTTATCGTATGACGATACCGACATTCGAGCTCTTGTACTCTGATTTGGCTTTTAACCTTACCTTGACCTAGACTACACCCATGAGAGGGGCGGGAAAACTTTTCTTACAGGTACAGGTACTGTTGGTGACTGTGTGTTGCGAAGGTGATTCAGGTTCCCATGATAGTTGTGAAGCTTTGGGATTTTCTTTTGATCTTGGGTGGTGTTGTTCTGTAATGGTCCAACCATTATCTAGTGTGAAACTTTGATCCTGCCATGTTGCATCATAGCATATTTATTTCTAAAAAAATGATGTATAAAAAATAACTAGCATGTGCATGTCATCTTCCAGGGACATTCAAGAGTCTTCTTTCCATCAGAAATGGCTAGCCTCCCGTCAGTTGAGTTTGATTCAGTTCATGTTGAAGAGCCCACCAGGCATACATTCGCTTATCAGATTCCTACTATTGATGTGTCTAAATTGAAGAGGTTGAGTTCTTATCTGAAGGGTGATGTTCTGAATAATTTTAACAAAAATTATGGCAATTTGTTACTAATCCTTAACACTCCAGTTGACCCAATGGGTTTGATCACTCTCTTCCAGTTCTATGACAAGGAATTACAGTGTTTTACTTTTCAAGATTATCAACTGGTCCCCACACTAGAAGAGTACGCGTACCTACTTAATATCAAGTTGTCCGATAAAGTTCCTTTTGTCCAAGTGCCGGAGAATCCAAAGTTCGAAGTTATTGCTGAAATTCTTCATTTGAGTTGGAAGGAGGTGAAAGAAAATTGGAAATCAAGTGAGGATGCTACAGGGTTTTATTTGGATTTCTTAGTGAAGAAAGCTGAAGACTGGGCAAAGAAAGGGAATTGGAGTGACTTTAGCACTCTGTTTGCTCTCATGATATACGGGACCATCCTCTTCCCTTACAAGAGAAATTTTGTCGATTTGGCGACCATTTGTGTTTTTAGAAGCAAGAACCCGGTACCGACACTCTTGGCAGATACTCTTTACACCATTCATTTCAGGCATGGAAAATGAGGTAATGTAAGTTTATGTCATTCGATGTTGTATCAGTGGTTTAAATTGAACCTACCGGTAAGTGGTCCTTTTGTGGATACCAGGCATTCTCTCTGATGGTCATCAAGACTTGTCAACCTCACTTCATTTGATATCCGGTGGAATTATGACATGGGGGAAGTACGAAGTATTATCACTAGCTGCGGAGATTTCCCTAATGTCCCCCTCATAGGAACTAAGGGTGTATCAATTATAATCCTGTGCTTGCTTATCGTCAATTGGGATATGCAATGGATGGACCTCCAAAGGTTGAAGAGGTGTCTGAATTAGTGTATTTTGTTAGAGGAAGTGATCATGTGATGTTGAAAAGAGTGACAAGTGCTTGGAAGGGAATTCACAAGAAGGATAAAACCACGTTGGGAAAGAAGGTTCCTATTGCTAGAGTTCCTTACTTAGTATGGATTAGAGCCAGGGTTAAGATTTTACGGTTACCATTTGCAAGGTCGGCTCCTATATGTGAGCAACCTCCTACTGCTCTGAGTAACACGGTGCCTACCGAGGTGTTCACCCAGGCTCATGTTGAGAACATTCAACTTTGTGCAAAAGGCCGTGAGGCAGGGATGAAACTTTATTGGTTAGATCAAGAAAGGGCCGACTTAGTTCACAAACTCAGAGAAGCTCAAGGGGAAACTTCTGATGCAACCAGTTTTAGGAAGAGTTCTCATGCTGAAATGGAATAAGAGTTGAGTAAGACCCAGCAAGAGTGCCAGAAGTTTCAGGCATCTGAAAACAGCTGCAGGAAGAAGATTCAGAACTTGGAGAAACAACTCAAAGACAAAGATGCTCAGCTTAGGAAGGAAGTAGCCCAGAAGCGTGTCGCAGAAGATCGGTTCCGAGAAAGTAAAGTAGTCACATCGCAACTTTTGAAGGAGAAAGCCAAGCTTGAAGAGTAATGTCAACACCTTGAAGCGTGTCTTGTTCCGGAGATTTAGTTTTGTTATTTACTTTTGGTGTACTTGGTCACCCCCAGGATTGTTGGAAGGGACCATTTGTTTGTTTTTATTATTCAGTTTTTGTTAAGTTTACTTTGAAACGCGTATTTTGTAGTTTATTGATACACTCTTAAATGTCCAAAGTCACTCGGATGTCGTTTCTTTGTTTGTAAACAATTGAAGTATTTGTCTTATTTATCCTTTTTTCCTTTTGATTGTATGTTTTATCTTTGGTCGCACGCCGTGATTGATGAATAAAAGGACTCTTGAATACCCGAAAATGACAAACATATCATGCACATCATGCATTTCATAACATTACAGGTCATCTCAAGACGGTATTCTTATTCTTCTACTTTTCTTATTCAGAATTCAAGACGACTACTCATCGGTATTCCACCAGAAACAATTTGCCAAGACAGATGGAACAAGTTCAAGTTGAACTCGCTGAAATGAGGGCCCAGATGGCTACTCAGATGACTCAGTTCATGGAGGTCATCACCAATGTGAATCGCCGACAGGAGGAACTGGCTGCCATTGTCAACAACCAGCGTTGCCATCCAGGGGATGGTGGAAATCAAGGGCTCTATCATGAAGTTTCTGTAGGATTGGGGGATGTGCAAGATAAGCCTACTGGAAATTTTCACGGGATGCCTGGAAACCCTTTTGTGCGCAACGTAGGGCAGTTTCCCCCGTCTCCGGGACCTCGTCTTATGGGAACAAAAGAGATAATCAGGGCAGTGTAAGGAACTATTAAGAGCAGGATTATGACTTTAACCAGGATGAAGATCAGTTTTCTGTTCGGCGCTCAGAGCCGAAAGTTCAGGTTGAAGATAGGAGGTATCGGTTGTTGGAAGAACGTTTGAAGGCTGTGGAAGGGCAAGGAGTCCTTGGTATGGATGCTAATGATCTCGGGTTGGTGTCTGGGGTGAAAGTTCCTCCAAAATTCAAGCCTCCTGTATTTGAAAAGTACACCGGAACATCATGTCCTGTTACTTATGCAACTGCTTATTTCCGGAAGATGTCCGTGCATACTGAGGATCAGGGGCTTTTGATTCACTTTTTCCAGGATAGCCTATCTGGGGCATCCCTGGAGTGGTATATGAAGTTGGAGAAAACTCATATTCGTTGCTGGAATGATCTTGCTCGGGATTTTGTCAAATATTATCAGTATAATATGGATATGGCGCCTAATCGCACTCAGTTACAGAATATGTCACAGGGGCCAAAAGACTCTTTCAAGGAATACGATCAGAAGTGGCGTGAATTGGCTGCGAGGGTTCAACCTCCACTCATGGAGAGAGAAATCATTGATATGTTCATGAGTACCCTGCAAGGGCCGTTCTATGAGCACGTGATAGGAAGTACTTCGGCAGGATTTGTAGACTTGGTTATGGCTGGTGAAAGAATTGAGGTAGGTTTGAAATTGGGGAAAATTCATATTGGAGGTTCTAGTGGCTCATCAGGGGGCAGTAAGAAACCATTCAATACTTTCCCTAAGAAGAGGGAAGGCGACGCAAGTGCGGTTTACTCTCATATAGGAAGAAGAGAGGATCGTCAGCACCAACAGATTAATGCTATTTCTATTCCTATTAATGCTCCTCCGCAGCAAATACCGAATATAGTGCCTCAACAACAAAGGCAGCAAGATGCTCCCCGTCAGTATAATAATCAACAACAGAGACAGCCGAGAAAATTTGATCCCTTGGCAGTAACTCTTACTAAATCACTCCACCACCTGCTTGATTTGAAGTTGATCAGTTTGAGAAATATGCCACCGCCACCCGCAAGACTTCCTGTTAATTATGATGCTAACGCAAGATGCGAATTCCATTTAGGCGGAATTGGTCATTCTACTGACAATTTCTTTATGTTGAAGTGAAAAATACAAGACTTGTTGGATGCTAATGCAATTGAGTTTACTAAAGTGACTGGTCCAAATGTTACTCAGAACCCAATGCCTAGGCATGGAGGGGGTGTTGTTAATATGATTGATGATAATGGTGAAATGTTGAATTTAATCATGAATGTGGAACAAATAACTACTCCGTTGTGGTATGTTAAGAGGTATTTGCTTGACAATTCTATTTTCCCGGGTTGTACTTCAGAGTGTGCCAAGTGTAGAGAGCAACCGAAGGGCTGTGATGATTTAAAAGTCGGTATCCAGTTGATGATAAAAAAGGGTTCCCTGTAGTTCGATAGAAAACAGAGCTACCGTAAGGTTACCGAAGAAGATATTGATGTGATATCTATTCCTTACACCCCTGTGCGTATTCCTACCCCATCTAGGGCGCCTCCTTTGATGATTACGGTACCTGGTCCCATGTCGTATACCATGAGAAGGCCATCCCATGGCATTATGGTGCGGATGTTTATTACCATGGGGTGAAGCAGGAAGTAAGTACTCGTTTGTCCGAGGAAGAACATGCTGAAGATAATGAAGAAGAAGTTCATAACTTTTCTGGTGTGGGTCGAATGACTAGAAGTGGGAGAGTATTTGGTCCTTCCAATGTGCAAGATGCCTCTGCAAGAGAAAAAGGAAAATAGCAGGTGATGATTGGTAATCCAAGGGTTACGCCAGCCAATGTGACTAAACCAATTCTAATACCAGAAGCTTCTTCAGTTCCCGATGAGGTTGAAGAGTTAATGCGAATTATCAGAAAGAGTGATTATAGCATAATTGATCATCTGAGACATACTCGTTCTAAGATGTATATCTTATCCCTGTTGATTTATTCAGAACCTCACAAAAATGCTTTGATGAAATTGTTAAAGAATGCGTTCGTGCCACATGAGATAACAGTAAATCAGTTTGAGAATGTTTGTGCTAACATATCTGCCGGGAATGGTCTGGGCTTCACAGATTTTGATCTTCCTCCGGAGGGGCGAGACCATAACAAAGCGTTGCATATTTCAATGGAATGTAGGGGTACTACTTTATCCCTGGTTTTGGTGGATACATGATCGTCTTTGAATGTATTACCTAAGTCAACATTGATGAGAATAGATTATTCTGGACTGGAGCTGCGCCCTAGCGATTTGATGGTGAAGGCGTTTGATGGGTCTCGAAGGTCAGTGTTTGGGGAAGTGGAGTTACCAATCAAGGTTGGTCCTCGTACCTTCACGGATACATTTTTTGTGATGGATATACAACCAGCATATTGTTGTTTGTTGGGGCGACCGTGGATTCATAGAGCAGGGGAAATCACTTCTACTCTTCATCAGAAACTCAAGTATCCTGCAGAGGGAAAGGTGATAACTGTGTGTGGCGAGGAAGAGTACATCGTGAGTCATTTGACATCATTCTGCTATGTTAAAGTTGAAGGCGAGATACATGAGACTCCATTTCAGGCGTTTGAGACAGTTCATGCTGTCAATTTTCCTCCTCCATAACAGAAAAGGAAGCCTGAAAACTGTTATGTATTCTCTCAAGGATGCAGGAGATATGGTGGAAAATGGTAACCCTGAAGGTTGGGGTCAGGTGTTGGACGTTACCCCAAAGTTGGATAAATTTGGTCTTGGTTTTAACCCGGGTCAGCAGAGTGCAGCTCCCAGAGCATCTAGTTTATCTACTCCTGTGAAGTTTTCCCGTCCTAGTGCTACTCAAGGAGGACACATCAATGCAGTTGGCGATGATAGGGTTGATGGCTACAATATTGAAGATTGGATTCGCCCGAGTATTCCATGCCAGACACTCAACAATTGGATTTCTGTGGATGTTATCCAAGTTTCAAGCGCTGAGGAGTAATTTTCTTGTTTCTTTTATTAATCATATCATAATTCCTACGCTCTGCCCAAGGCGTAGTGGATCATTTGTGTAGGGCCACCATGATTATTTTTCAAGTTTATCATAAAATAAAGGACGTTTTTGCATTCAAAATTTTGCTCCATTTCTTTCTTTTTATTATTTGAATGGCAATGTTTCTCTTTTCACACACTGTCACTAAAAAACTCCGAAATGTCATTCATGCAGATGCACTTCCACCACCGATCATGTTGATAACGACTCTGCTATGGCTCATTATGACTTTGATACTCCTATTTATCAAGCTGAATAAGAAGCATATGAGGATTGTGATCTTCCTGAGGAATTAGCAAGATTGTTAAAACAAGAGGAGAAGGTTATCCAGCCGAATCAAGATTCGATTGAGGTGATGAATATTGGCACAAAAGAGGTAAGAAGAGAAGTCAAGATAGGGGCAGATTTCGAAGAAAGTATAAAGGTCAGATTGATTGAGCTACTCCGTGAGTATTCTGATATCTTCGCTTGGTCTTATGAATATATGTCTGAGTTGAATACAAACATAGTGGTGCATCGACTACTGCTCAAAGAAGGTTGTTCCCCTGTCAAGCAAAAGCTCTGAAGAACTCATCCTGAGATGTCCAAGAAGATCAAAAGAGGAGGTCCAGAAGCAGTTGGACGCGAATTTCTTAAAGGTCGTCAATTATTCGCCATGGATTGCAAATATTGTGCATGTGCCCAAGAAGGATAGTAAGGTCAGGATGTGCGTGGATTATAGGGATTTGAACAGGGCCAGCCCTAAAGATGATTTCCCCCTTCTGCATATTGATGTGTTGGTTGATAATACTGCTCATTCCAAAGTGTTTTCGTTCATGGATGGTTTTTCGGGTTACAATCAAATTAAGATGGCCCTGGAGGATATGGAGAAGACAACATTTATCACGCCTTGGGGAACTTTCTGTTATAAAGTGATTCCGTTTGGTTTGAAAAATGTCGGGGTAACATATTTGCGCGCCATGGTCACTCTCTTTCATGATTTGATTCACAAAGAGATTGAGGTTTATGTAGACGATATGATTTCTAAGTCTAACACGGAGGAGGAACATCTTGTTCATCTGGAAAAGTTGTTCAAAAGACTGAGGCAGTTCTTGCTAAGGTTGAATCAGAATAAGTGCACCTTCGGGGTGAGATCCGATAAGCTGTTGGGTTTTATTGTAAGCGGAAAAGGCATCGAGGTGGACCCGGCCAAGGTAAAAGCGATATAGGAAATGCCTGAACCAAGGACAGAGAAGGAAATAAGTGGTTTCTTGGGAAGGTTGAACTACATTTCTAGATTTATTTCTCATCTCACAGCCACCTGTGAACCTTTGTTCAAGTTATTGAAGAAAAGTCTGACAGCAAAATGGAATGAGGATTGTCAGAAGGCCTTTGACGAGATAAAAGGGTATTTGCAGGAACCTCCGTTACTCATGCCGCCAGTGGAAGGAAGGCCACTAATCATGTATCTAACTGTGTTAGAGAGCTCAATAGGTTGTGTCCTCGGTCAGCACGACGAGACAGGGAAGAAAGAGCAGGCTATTTGCTACTTGAGTAAGAAGTTTACGCAATGCGAGTCGAGATACTCATTGCTGGAAAAGACTTGTTGTACGCTTGCCTGGGCCGCCAAACGTTTGAGGCAATACATGTTAACTCACACCACCTACTTGATATCCAAAATGGATCCAATCAAGTACATTTTTGAGAAGCCAGCTCTTATAGGCAGGGTAGCCCGTTGGCAGATGATACTCACCGAATATGATATCCAATACACTACTCAAAAAGAAATTAAGGGTAGTGTACTGGCCGACCATCTTGCTCATCAGCCCATGAACGATTATGAACCGATGAAGTTTGATTTTCCAGATGAGGAAATTGTGTATATTCGGGATTGTAACATACCAGACCCAGACGAAAGACCCGAGCCGGGATCACGTTGGAAACTTGTTTTTGATGGTGCCTCCAATGCCATGGGCAACGACATCGGAGCTATTATCACTTCTCCTGAGGGATACCACATTCCTTTCACGGCTTGTATTTGTTTCGATTGCACTAACAACATGGCCGAATATGAGGCTTGCATTTATGGCATTGAAGCAACGATCGACCTGCGCATCAAATTCTTGAAATTTTACGGGGATTCCAATCTTATTATCAGCCAGATTAATGGAGATTGGGAGACTTGCCATCAGAACCTAATTCCCTATCGTGAGCATGTTATGAAGTCGATTCCGTACTTCGAAGAGATCATGTTTGAGCATATTCCCAGAGAATAAAACAATCTAGCTGATGCACTGGCAACTTTATCCTCCATGTTCAAGGTTAAGTGGGCTAATGAGGCACCTTCCATTACCATCAGAAGCTTGAGTGAGCCAGCTTTCTGTTTTGAGGCCAGTTTGGAACCAGATGGTAACCCTTGATTTTATGATGTTAAACGATATCTGGAAACACAAGAGTACCCTGAAGAGGCATCCGTCACAGATAAGAAGTTCTTGAGAATATTTTCATCCAAGTTCTTTCTCAGTGGTGGCATGTTGTATAGAAGGCATCATGACGGTTTACTGCTCAAATGTGTTGACAAGAAAGAAGCAGCTAGAATCATTGAAGAGATATATGAAGGTGATTTCGGGACCTATTCCAACGGGCATACCATGGCTAAAAAGATTTTTCGAGTAGGTTATTATTGGTCCACCATGGAGACTGACTGTTACAATCATGCACGGGTTTTCCACAAATGTCAAGTCTACGCTGATAAGGTGCATGTGCCGCCAGTACCTTTGAATTTCTTGACTTCCCCTTGGCCGTTTGCGATGTGGGGAATTGATATGATCGGCAAAATTGAACCGACTGCATCCAACGGGCACCGTTTCATTCTGGTTGCCATCGATTATTTTACAAAATGGGTTGAAGCTGCGTCCTATGCCAACGTCACCAAGCAGGTGGTAACTCGGTTCATTAAGCACAATAGTATCTGTCGCTACAGAGTGCCCGAAAAGATCATTACCGATAATGGGTCTAATCTGAACAACAAAATGATGAATGAGCTTTGTGATTCCTTTAAAATCAAGCATCATAACTCTTCCCCATACCGACCAAAGATGAACGGTTCTGTCAAAGCGGCCAATAGAAATATCAAGAAAATTATGCAGAAGATGGTGGTAACCTATAAAGATTGGAATGAGATGTTGGCTTTCACTTTGCATGGTTATCACACCACTGTGCGTACTTCGACTGGGGCAACCCCATTTTCATTGGTTTACAGCATGGAAGCAGTATTGTCGGTAGAAGTCGAGATTCCTTCTCTTAGGGTCATGAGAGATGTTGAGCTGGATGAAAGTGAATGGGTACAAAATCAGCTGGATCAGTTGGAACTTATTGATGAGAAGAGGTTGACGAATGTACGTCATGGTCAGGTATATCAGCAAAGGATGAGGAAAGCTTTTGATAAGAGGGTACGACCTCAGTGTTACAAGCCAGGTGACCTTGTGTTAAAAAGGATAATTCTCCCCCAAGGGGATCCCAGGGGCAAGTGGGTTCCGACTTATGAAGGTCCTTTCGTGGTCAGAAAAGTTTTCTCTAGAGGAGCGATGATGCTCACAACTATGGATGGAGAATACTTCCCTCTCCCTGTGAATGCTGACGTAGTTAAAAAATACTTTGCATAAAAAAAATAAAAAAACCCCGCTAAAATGAAAACCCGAAAGGGCAGTTTAGGCAAAAAGAGGGTGTCCTGGTGAATAAAAAACCTGAAAGGGAGATTCAGGCAAAAGTTAGGGACTTAAAGCAAATGACTACGCTCAGTATGAGATCATTTGTTTCTTTTCTTCGTTCCATCACCTGGCATAAGCCCGAAGCTAATCCAAGAATGATCTGTCTGAAAGCAGGAAGATAAGAGTCATAAGAGTCATAGCGAAATCGAGACTTGATGGCCATTCACATTCACATTGCCGTTTGTAAACACTTGTTTGTTTTGATTTTGTAATTACTTGCTTCCAAATGTAAATGCCTTTTTCACAGGCTGATTTTCTTAAAATCAATAGAATATCTTCTTTCAAGTATACGTATGCGTTTCTTTTCTCCCTTTTTACTATTTTGTTTGCAAAAACGTCCAATATTTTTTATAAGCATGAGCATATAAACTTCGTGGGCCTTACATGAAAATGGTAATCTAAGTCATGGCTAGTTGATCGCTTGAAATGCGGATAACAAACACAACTACTACATGTGTAAGGGGCATGTTTGGTTCTATGTTTGATGGATTTCTCTTTCACTTTGTTGGTGGATGCCTTGCCCTTTTGTTTCACAGCTCCGTACTGTTGGTAAAGGTCAGGGGTCAAGGTAATATCAAGATTATGGAAGGTCGGTGAGATAGGCGAACCTAGTTGGAGATATTTCTCCCCCATAATGGCTTTTATTACGTTTCTTTGTCGCACTTTCATGTGTCATCTTGATTGATTGTTTTAGCATTGTCTGCATATAGAATTTTGTTTATGGATGAATGTCAGTCTTGATGCGTTGAATATTTTTGCCTTGAAGAAATTGTTTCATTTTACTTAATCCATCCAGTATCACTCTTTAATTGATTTTTCGGGCATTTTGATACTAACTGTGCCAATTCTTTTGCTTAGCCAAGAGTTTAGAGGAAGGAGTTTAGCTGAAAACGATGACTGTAGTGGTATGCTTTTGAGTAGAACCCAGTTGACGATGTACAGGCATTGTTTCAATCCCCAAACACTGGAGATATAAGGGAGTTAGACCCTCGTTAACCCCTCTGAGCCTTCGAAGTAGGAGTTTCTTTTCCGTTAAAAAAAACCTTTTTTAACCAGGGGCAGGGCAGATGTTCAGTTAATTTGACCAAGCATTCAAATTTCAGAAGAAATGTCCCATCTGAGGATCACCATATTTTATCTTTCACATCATGAGATCAGGAAAAATGTCTAAACCACGATGTTCATTTCCTCACAAAGTCCTGAAGTCGAGTTCGAACCGATACAATAATGGCTATCCCTCGCCGACCAAGGAATGAGGCATTTGTTTCCTTCAAAAAAAAGAAAAAAAGAAAGAAAAGGTCAAAGACCTAAAGTCATATTGACTTGTTTGAGGTGGAAAGTATGAATAAGAAAGAAACAAAAAGCCCCGCTAAATCGAAATTTGAAAATAAGTCGCTTAGGCAAAAGTTAGGGCATCCCGCTGGACTCCCAAAATTCAAAAGATTTTGTCCAGGAAAAAGTTAGGGAAAAGAAGAGCCTAAAAGGCCGAAAAAAAGGATTATTCAATAAAATTTTGATCAAAAGAAGAGGAACAATAATATCAAAAAATCAAAAGCAGCAAAAGTTAAGTGACAATCACGTTGGAGAATTTTTCGTGATCACTCAACCACTACAAATCCTTTTGAAAGATGAATGCTTGTGATAAGTCAACTGAACTTAGGATAGGAGAATATCATGAAGGGGGTGGGCACCAAATAACTTGAGCCTTGAAAAAAACTTTTTTCTAAAAAACCCTTGAACCAGGCCACGTTACAACCTTTAAAAGTCCTAACTAAAACAAGGGTTCAACTCGAAAGCATACTACAATAGGATGTCGTTTCCTAAATTCCCAAATATGTGTTGCATATCCATGTTGGTATCTTATCACTCGCATTTTGACTCATTTTTTCTATAAAAAAAGGTGGGAGGGAGAAAAGTTTTGAAAATTTTTGCACTCTGGCCAGTGATTCGTTCACCACAGAGATGTGACACTTTGTTAGGATTTTCGACTTCAAGGCTTAAATAATCATCGCATCAGGTCTATCATTCCCAAAATAAACATCTTCCTGCATGCAAAACATTTATTTGACATCAAAAAGAGTTTACATGTTGAAAACCTGTAAAGAGCATAATGATTGTCAAGAAGGGAATATTTGGGCATAACCCATGTATGATTGGGACTCTATTTATCCCCAGGGAAGTTCCCTATTCCATAGTGAAGTTTCATTTCCCCAGTGAAGTTTCAGTTCTGCAGCAAAGTTTTGTTGCCCCAAGAATCTTCTTTCAAAAGCTTCATTCTGAGACTTCAAATTTGGATATGTTGCACATCCCCAGTGGAGTAGTTTGAATGGGAATTCACATTCTGAAGAGGTTTTAACTCCCCAACAGAATTGCCAAAAGAGATCTCTCGCCTTGACCTCTCATTTCCCAGCCGGTCTGTTGACTGGGGCATCCTTATGTTAAGATATTTTCTTATCCCCAGTAAAGGCAATACTGTATGACTATCTGCATGATCTATCCATTGGTTGCATTCTAAGGAAAATCTCTCTCCAATCAGAATCTTCAACAAAGTTCTATCTCCCCGGTGAAGTCCCACCTCCTCAGCAGAGCTTTGTTCCCCAGCAAAGGTGTTCACTCTTCACGTCGGGTTTGTTGTCTTGGTGTCATCCTCAACATGGCCGCGCGCCGTCTTTTCCAGAGATTGTAGTCTTGCCCTGATCTTCTCCCTCAATGTCTAATCTTCTCCAGAAGCTACAATGTCGATCTGATCTTCTCTATAAGTTTGTAATTTTTTTTTGCAAGCTCCTCTCAATGTTTGTGGCCCGTTTCTACTAATTGTTCGGTTGTTATTCCCCGCGAAGCTTCGTCTCTTCGAGGTTCCCTCTCTAGCGGTTCCCCATATTTTCTCCCCTCTTTTGGATTTTGCAATTTATTTTTTCAAGTCATTGGCTTCTCAATTAGCCATTCCCCAGTGGAACTTTTAAACATGCATCATTACATAACATCTACCAAAACGCGTAGCATTTCCATATGGCGCTATATAAAAAGAATTCAAACATGCATCGGAACATAAGCCATTTTTGTCTCTGTCATCCCCAGTGATTTTTCTAAATACTTCGGATCAAATCTCCAGCGAGGTCTTCGTCCTCATTATATCAGTTTACTCCCCATACCAATATCTTTTTTTATACTAATAACCATCTGTTTATTTGAGTGCCTACTCTTGACCATAGTTCAGTTTCGCCCTGGCGCGGTCTTCTCGGGTTTAGTATTCACTACCCTCTCCGGTTCATTCCAATGTCTATTGATGCACCTTTCGAATACCGGTTTCGTCCTGATATTCGTTTTCAGCAGGTTTTTAGGTGTACGCCCTAATCTCCTTGCTTTGGGATGAGCTCGGGTTTTGTCTCCTCACCCCGTGTGTGAAATCCAGTTTCGTCCTGGTACTCATCTAGTTTAGTTTCACCTAACTAGTTTTTGAGTCAAGTTTCATCTCGTTTTTGCTTTCATACCTTGGACCCTTTGGCGGTGTTCGTTTACCGAGTGCAGTGTTCGTACAGCGTCCCTAGGTTTGAAATCAGTCTCTTTTGTTCCTTGGATTCTTCTATCAGTTTCGTCACTGTTTTTCCATTTATCTGAGACCAGCAGGTGCTCTGAGAAACATGCACTCTCATCACTTTGCTTTGGGTCGAGTTTCGCCTCGTTACCCGTGCGTGAAATCTAGTTTCGTCCTGGTACTCATCTAGTTTAGTTTCGTCTAACTGGTTACTGAGTCGAGTTTTGTCTCGCTTTTGTTCTTCATTTCTGGGGTTCTTTCAGTTCCTTCATACTGTCTATCTTAGTTGAGATTAGCAAGTGATACTAGAATCACGCACTCTAGCCACTTTGCTTTGGGTCGAGCTCAAAGTTTCGTCTCCTTACCCGCGTACGTTTTCTGTTCCAGAGCTTAGTTTCGCCTATACTCTGTCGGTTGAGTTTTGTCTCACCCCTTTTTGAAGCCCAGTTTTTCCCTGGCACATCTTTCTAGAAGTCTAGTCGCGTCTACTCTTCTTTGTTTTTGTTCTGTTTCAATCTGCGTTACAACTCCATTCTGACGCATGTCTTAGGGGTTTTCTACTTCTTTTTCTTTCTTCTTCAAGAGTGTAAATTTTCGGGTTCTTTCGTATTCAATCATCTTCAACTCTGAACGCTCGAAAGTTATCACTTTTCTCACTTATCATGTTGAAGATATTTGAATAGGGGCAGCTGTTGCACCCCAAAATTTACCCTCTTGATTTAGGCTTATGTTTCATCATGAATATCATATTGCATTGCATTCATACATTATGATGGGATCAAAGTACTTTGGTTATCAAGTCTTCCTCAAGCTTTGAAGGTTGATTGAATTGGAAAGTTGCTCAAGAAGAATCTTGTCATCTAAACCTCTGGATCTTTCAAGCTCAAAAGTTATTGCATATCTCAAGATGTTTTATCCATCTCTTTGGATCATCAGAGGATTGAAGTTTGTGTTTGATTATAAGAAGAA
This sequence comes from Vicia faba, assembly GCA_948472305.1. Classification (NCBI taxonomy): domain Eukaryota; kingdom Viridiplantae; phylum Streptophyta; class Magnoliopsida; order Fabales; family Fabaceae; genus Vicia; species Vicia faba. The sequence goes on from OX451741.1 coordinate 1,398,785,846, forward strand.
TCTCTCTTTTAATTCACCAGTCAAATTAGGGTTTTGCTTGATCAAGGCTATTGATCAATGTACAAGTCTTGATTTGGAGTTACAACATCTCATTGGCATTTGACAGGTCTTTGTACAAGAAATTGGTCAAGATACCCAGAGGATTTGAAGTTTTGAAGATGATTCATCAGTCTCCTAAGGTGTTGACTAAAACTAGGGTTTGAGATTTCATCAAAGTTTCTTGAGAATTTTGAAGTGGAACTTTTCACATGGCCTCTGTATGTTTGGAAGATCATATGCTTGAAGTTTTGACCATCAATTTTGAAGGGAAGAGGATCAATTGATTCAGAGGGGTAAAATGGTCATTTTGGTCAAAATCAGTCAAAGTCAGGGTTGACCAAGTAAACGTTTGGCCAACCATTAATTCAAGGATGTACTTTTCATATTTCAAGTCCATTTTTATAATTGGATCAAGGAGATTGAGGTTTGGGCGGAAACTTGTTCATGAAGAAACCCTAAAAGTTTCTAATTTTGGAAAATGAGGACTTAATTTCAAAAATTCATATTTTATTCACCTTTGATCAAGAAAATGCAAATGAAATATGCTTGGAAAGCTAAGAGGATGATATTTCATATCCTTTTGGTCTCATGTCCAAATTGAAAAGGAATCAAGAATTATGGTCTTTTGAAGTCACAAAATTATAGGTCATTTTCCAAAATTAGTGAATTTCAAGATAAATTTTGAGGACCTTAATGGAGTCAATTGCAAAAACTCAAAACTAAGGGATTGTATATCTTTTCAATACCTTTCTAAATTGTGCTCATTTTTGTCAAAATTCAAAAGTATGAGCAAGTTATGAGCTTTGGAATTTTGACGCATTTTATTGAAACTTGACAAACATGCAAAATGGCCATTTCTTACAAACTCAAGTTTTAGCCATTCCTTTTGCTTCTAGTCAAGCCCATGAGAAATTTGTGACATACTGAGGCCCATCACACTCACTATTTCGTGTCACATTTGGTTTTGCACTTATTGGATTGAAAAAATCACAAACTTGCCCAAAATTGCAAAAACTCCAACACTTTCTAATCATGTGGAATTAAGGGCCAAGATTTTAAGGATGATCTTCTGAAGTAATTTGTCCCACAAAATGCATAAGAGGCTAAAGAATGCATGAGCAAATGACCTGATCTTATGCACACTTCATTTTCTGCATAAATTTCCAATCCTGCCCTCCAACAGCTTTGAGGTCACATTTCCACTTCTATATAAGAAGAGGCAAGCCGTGTTTGAGATAGAGGACGCTCCCATTACAAGAATTTTAGATCTGAGATTTCTACCCTTCTTCTGCAACTTGCTTCGATTCTCTCAATTCCTTGGTGTTTTCTTCAAAATTCTTGTGGATTCAGCTTCAGTGAAGGGAGTAGATCAAGTTAGCACCATTTGTTTGCATCTGGAGTGAAGGAGACAGTAGAACACTTTTTTGCCTTGAGCTTGCTTGAAGTTCTCCGGGTTTCTGTTATTCTTGCTCAATTGCTATGGATAGTTATCCGTTTGGTATTGCACTGTCTCGTTTCTTCCATTTTCATTTTGCATAGTTCTCTGATTTCATGATGGGACCTCTGTTGTTGATATATGTCAGGAGGCCCTCTGGTTTTTTTTCTAATACATGTGTTGTGTTTACTGTTGATCGATGAGTCACTCAATTTAGAAATTGAGATCACGACTTCGCTCTCATTGCATGTTCCCTATAGGATGTTTATTGCTTTTCTTCTTTACTTGTTGATCAATGAGTCACTCAATTTAGAAATTGAGATCACGACTTCGCTCTCATTGCATGTTCCCTATAGGATGTTTATTGCTTTTCTTCTTTATTTGTTGATCGATGAGTCACTCAATTTAGAAATTGAGATCACGACTTCGGTCTCATTGCATGTTCCCTATAGGATAGTTTTGTTAAGTTTCCTTTAGCATGTTAATTAAGGTAGGGTTTTCCTTTATCCTCAACCTTAGGGTCAACCACTGTATGATAATACTAGGGATAGTACTAGGTTAGTTTCCCTTAGTTGTTTTCCATTTCTATACATTCTGCATCTTAAAACAAAAATTATTTTCTTGGCAAACCATAAGACATTTCTAATGAACTCAAACCCTTCTTCAAAGTAAAAGATACAAACCAATCTTACTTTGTCTGTGTTATCTTTTAGCCGATATTTCGCCATCGCACATTTGTTTGAAGCCAATGTTTCGCCATCGCACATGTTTGTTATCCTACTTTGATCCTCAATATCATTTTTAGGTGTGATGTTTCATCATCCTTTTTTATGGATGTTTTTCCATCCATACCATGCTATTCTATCTTGTTATCTTTTAGCCGATGTTTCGCCATCGCACATGTTTGTTATCCTACTTTGATCCTCAATATCATTGTTAGGTGTGATGTTTCGTCATCTTTTTTTATGGATGTTTTGCCATCCTTACCATGCTATTCTATCTTGTTATCTTTTAGCCGATGTTTCACCATCGCACATTTGTTTGAAGCCGATGTTTCGCCATCACACATGTTTGTTATCCTACTTTGACCCTTAATATCATTGTTAGGTGTGATGTTTCGTCATCCTTTTTTATGGATATTTTTCCATCATTACCATGCTATTCTATCTTGTTATCTTTTAGCCGATGTTTCACCATTGCACATGTTTGTTATCCTACTTTGATTCTCAATATCATTGTTAGGTGTGATGTTTCGTCATCTGTTTTATTGATGTGTTGCCATCTTTGCCATGATATCTTGTTATCTTGAAGCCAATATTTCACCATCGCACATGTTTGTTATCCTGCTTTGATTCTCAATATCATTGTTAGATATGATGTTTTGTCATACGTTTTATTGATGTTTCGCCATCTTTGCCATGATATCTTGTTATCTTTTAGCCGATGTTTCGCCATTGCACATGTTTGTTATCCTACTTTGATCCTCAATATCATTGTTAGGTGTGATGTTTTGTCAGCCGTTTTATTGATGTATCACCATCTTTGTGCCATGACTTTGTTATCTTTTAGCCGATGTTTCGCCACCGCACATTTGTTTGAAGCCGATTTTTCGTCATAGCACATGTTGGTTACCCTACTTTGACTCTCAATGTCATTGTTAGGTGTGATTGTTTTATCATTTGATGTTTCACCATCTTTGACATGTTACCTTGTTATTATTTAGTCAATGTTTGACCATCTCATTTGTTTGTTGTTTTATTTGATGTTTCGCCATCTTGACTGTTTTTGTTATCTTAACTAAAAAAAAACAAACCAACCAAAATACATAAGCCGAACTACGTCTGCTCTGATTCCTTAAAAGGGATACGGAGGCATTGGGGTAGGGCCCAACCGAGAACATCTTTTTATTTTCCCTACATTGTTTTCTTTTTTCTTTCGCATGCATTCCCTTTTCAGCTTTAAGCCATAGACATAGGATTTGACCACACCCATTAGATTAGACAACAAGAGTGGATACCGTAGAGTACTACGGGCGTGTGAGGTGCTAATACCTTCCCCTCACGTAACAGACTCCCTTACCCGATCTCTCGGTCGAAAGACTGTGATTTCTCCCTTTTCAGATTTTCTCGATGTTTACCTTTCCCTTTCAGTGGGATAAAAGACGTTCGGTGGCGACTTCATTGTTGTTTCACTACATCCAGATGACAGGTTTCGGCCGCGTTATTTCAGCAAGTGTATTGATTTTCATGCTTGATTTGTCTTGATTAGGGTTTGCTATTTGTTGGTTTTAGTCTTTCCATACAAAACCCTAATTACTAGCATTTGTATATAAAGCGATAAATTACGAAAATTATAATTACTACGCTATTACATCATTTTGGGGAGGGGGTATACAAATTACAAATGGGGAATATTGCAAGAAATTAAATCTAAATAATTATTACAACCATATTATATTGAATAAATGTACAAAATGGACAAATAAAATACAAGAATGTAAATGTAAAAAAATAAATATGGTTTTTGTTTGGTTTTTATGAAAAAGAGTTTTTTGACATAATTAATAAAATAGTTAACTAAGAAAATAAGAAAATTAAGATTAAGTTAGTAAACTAAATTAATTTAAAGAAAACAAGTTTTTTTAGGGTTTTTTGTCGATTTAATTAAATTAGTAAATAAAAATAATTAACTAAAAATCCTAAATTCTAAATTGATTTTAATTTATAAGAAAAATAAATAATATAATATAATAATAATTAAAATTAAATTTTCTAAGTATTAAAAAAAGAAATTAATTAAAGAAAATGTTTTTGTTCTTTTATTTTTGTAAAGAAAAAATAAATTAAATAAATATAAATAATAAAATATAAATATTTTTTTGGATTTTTCTTATTAATGAAAATAGTAATAATAATAATAATATTAATAATAATAATAAATAAAAGATAAAAAAGTAAAAAATAAAATAAAATAAAAAATAAAGTCAAAGGGGGTTAATAAGTGAAACAAGGAGTATTGTAAGAAAAATAGTCAGGTCCAAACTTGCTGGCCCAAGCGCTGCAAAAAGTCAGAAAATGTGAGAAAAATGTAAAAAAAATGCAAAAGGTCACGCTGGGGCTTGAACCTAGGACCTAAGGGTGACAGGCGCACACTTTAATCACTGGAGTGGTGATACATCTGTTAACTTATGTCAAACCATAAATATATATTATAAGATGGGTCATGAATACACTTCATCTTCAACTTCCAGCCAGACCACCTGCATCTTGTACATTTCTCATCCATTTGCAAAAATGTAAACATCAAACTTGTTCCAAATTTCACAACGATTCCAGAAATATAAATTATTAAAACTATAAATCAAAGATGAGCATGAATTTTGAATGGTACCAAATTCTGACCTAACTTTTCCAGGATGTTCAGATTCAAAATTCTAACTATTCAATAAATAATAATGAAATCTAATGACATGGTTAGCTTCAGGACAATGATATCTACATTTATTATTCACAAATAAACCATTAATGATGCTTTTATGAAGAGTTCAAAAGTCAGAAAACTCACCTTGCAAGAGGGTATTGTGTTTTGAGTTTGGGCAGCTTTTAATGAGTTCCAATGATTGGATTAACTTCCTCAAGTTCCCATGAAGCTAATGTGATGCTTAGCTTGAGCTGAAAGTGCCTGAGGAATTCTGGAGAAGTCAAGGTGAAAGGTGTTATTTTTGAAAATGGTGGATGATGATGGAGGTATTACAGTTGTGTTGCATGTGTTGGAATTGTTTGTGTATATTATTTAGAAGCTTTTGAAAGTAAAAGGCCAAGAAACGCACGAGCAAATTTGGAGATTGGATTCAAAACTCAGAAATGGCAAGTTTTGAGGTGTTTTTGGTGATTCTGTGTTTTAGAGAGTTTTAGGGCTTTAGCATGCGTGTGTTCTGTTGCCAAGGACTTGTGTTTCTATAAGCAAAAGGTTGTAGAGGTTTTGCACAAAGGATTTCTGAGTTATAGAGTTATGGCTAGGTTGGTTGATTTTGAAGAAAAGTGAATGTATGATTCCGAGATGAAGTACAAGCATGGGCTGAGTGATTGTAAGGCTTGAGACAAACTTCTCTTGAGTTATAGGACCTGTATGATCATAAGAAAACTATTGCAAGGCTCAAGAATAAGTTTTGTGCATAAAGCTACTTTTTCAAAATGGCATTGTGCACTTTCTTCCTAAAATGGATATAAGGCATGGCATTGCATTGAATGCTTGAGTTGAAGCCTCTAACAGCTGTGAAAGCATTTAATTATGGAGTGCCTAACAAGCTTGAGGCCTGTAAAGTAGAGATTATGCAGCATAGGTTTGAGATTTGAATCTTTGTTCATCACAAAATGACCTATAATTTTAGTTTGAAATCCTAACTTCCTCTCTTCGATTCTCATTGATCAAGAACGATCTCAAGGATTTCTTGGACATTTTAGAAAGCTTGTAATGTTCTCTACAACCCCTCTTTGAATCACTTTTGAAAATTCCCCTTGTAACTATATGAAAAAGTGCCATGAAGTTAGGTTAAAATCCTGCCTAAACTAGGGAAATTTTTTACTAAGTGTTTAGTTTCATGACCATGACTTCATGGATTAATAACTTGAGATCTAAGCACTTTTAGGAGAAGTTGTGTAAAGAAATGTTGTAGATCTCATGGAGATCTACAACTTTCATGCTGAAAGTATCTTTTGAATCATCTTGCATCATGGTGAAAAATTGGCTCAAAGTTGTGAAAAAACATGAAGTTTTCAACACTTCGAAAAATTTCTAAGTTTGAAAACTTTGACTTTTCAAAATGAAATCTTTACTTTTTGATTTCTTGATGAATAAGTTTCATATTTTGACATGTTTTGATAAATTTTGATCTTTGACACTTGATTTTGACCAAAAAGTCAAAGTTTGACTTTTCAGTATACAATTGACTTTTGATCAGTTGACTGAAAATCAACTAGCAATCCAATTGATCTTGAGCAATGTTTTGAGTCATACCATTAGGTCAAAATGGTGAAATTTAACCCTTGAGATCATACCTCAAACCAACTAACCGTTTGCTAGGTCAAAAATCAGAAATTGCCCCTTCTCAATCAAAACCCTAATTGTGACCATTTTGCCCTTTTGATGATTTGATCAAATTTCTTGAGGAATTATGGTCCTAACTTGATAAAGTGATACGTATGAGTTTATAATGTTGATGTGGATAAAAAATTATGAAGTTTGATTGTAAATTAGCCACATTTGACTTTTTCTCCAATACAGCTGATTTTTAGGTCAACTACTCAATTGACTGAGAAAAAATGTGATTCAAGGCTTGAAACTTGACATGAGTAACCTTGGGGGTCCATAATGATCCATGAAAGTCAACTGAGGCATTAAAAGTTCAATTATCCTTATGCAATCTTAAACCCTAATTTTAGTCACAGTGCTTAAGGAGGTGTCTTGAGCTGATCAATCCTTGTGCAGTCTTGAGCCAAGAGAGATCTTTGTGAGATAATATTTGATAAGTGAGAGGGAACATTTTGGGGTACAACAGCTGCCCCTGTTCAATCTTCTTAAACCTGAAGAGTTAGATTGGCGGATTTTCCATTCGTGACTTGAAGGTGGAAGATGATTGGACACTAGAGTGCCCAGAAGTTTGCACTCGAGGATGTGATGGTTGATGGTGTAGGGAATGGGCTTAAAGATGCCATTTGGAGAGGTAATGAAAAGTTGTTGGAGATGGGCTTACAGATGCCATCCAAAAATGATTGTTGGCAGGAATGGAAGAAGTGTCAGAATGAATTTCTGGTTGATTTATACTGAAATGGTGGATGTGTTGGGTTGAGTATTAGAATAATATCCATAAATGGATTGTATTTGACTCGTATCTAAAAGCTGAAACTGAATGAGTATCAGAATGGCATCCGTATCTGGAGCGTATCTGAACTGTATCTGAAAGTTTACTCTGAATGAGTATCAGAATGAGGTCCGTATTTGGAGCGTATCTGAACTGTATCTGAAAGCTGAATCTGAATGAGTATCAGGATGGGATCCGTATCTGGAGCATATCTGAAAGCTAAATTTGAATGAGTATCAGGATGGCAACCGTATCTGGAGCGTATCTGAACTGTATCTGAAAGCTGAATCTGAATGAGTATCAGGATGGCATCCGTATCTGGAGCGTATCTGAACTGTATCTGAATGCTGAATTTGAATGAGTATCAGGATGGCATCCGTATCTGGAGCATATCTGAACTATATATGAAAGATTGTATGAGAAGAAGCCCGTGTAGGATTGCTTCAGTTGGTCGTGTAGATAATTGTCCTGGCTTATTTCAGGTATCAATCTCTGACCTTTTGCAAATTGTTGATGATAGCCATCTGCTGACTGATCTTTCCTGAAGAGATGAAAGATTAGTTATATGCAATGTCATAGTGTATGAAATGCATTGTACAATGATGTTCTATTAAATGAATGCAATTATGTTGTATGCGTTCATGTCATAGATGTTTATGACGTATGGATGTGATGTATGGGTATGTAAGCTGTGTTGCTATAATACTATTGGATCAGGTAAAATAAATCCCTGATTACTGTTGGGGACGTGGAGTGTAAGTCTTCATGTTTTGAAGTGCTGATGAGTTGATGAGATTCTATTTGTTAGAGAAATAAACTCTGTCATAAGGGAAACGCCGTGTATTGCTTGTGAAATCCTGAGAAATTGGGTGACTTTTACTGGGGATTGATAACTGGAAGTTTTGTTCTGTCGGGGATGTGAGAGAGCTTGATATCATTAAGCTGCACATTGTGGGGGATTTTATGGAATAGTCTAAAGATATTATCCTATTTCTTAAAGCCATTAGTGATTGTCTTCTATTTTTTGCTCATTTGTAAACAGTAGTTACGTTCAAATGCATATGTTCAAAAATAAATCATTGGACGTTTTTGTAAACAAAACACATAAATAAAGAAAAACAAATAGTGTTTTACTTTCAAAGGAATATCTTTGTATTAACTTGAATAAGTATTTTGTATAATGAGACGAACATCCTAGTAAGAGAATGTCGTCGTAAAAAATGGAAATTTGATACAAAGAAAAGATAGCTATGTTCAATAATCCCATGGGGTTACCATTCTACTATAGCCTTCGTGTCTCTGAGCGTCATGTCTACTTGCTGCCTTGTCCGAAGTTGATTGGATTGATTAGACCTCTTGAGTTTGTCAGTCGAAGCCAAAGGTTGTCTGTAAGGTGATCAATGGGACATAGTCATACGCTTTAATTTCCTAATTTTTTCCTGGACCTACCTTTCGGGTTTTCAGTCCACCGGGATACCCTTTTTTTCCCAAGTCGCCCTTTCGGGTTTTCAACTTGCCAGGTGTACAGATTCTTTTGTTTTATCCCTAATTTTTGCCCGAACCTTTTTGGTTCACCGAGATGCCCTTGTTTTGCCTAGGTGTGTCAACCTAGAAGGTCTCTTATGCGTAGTATCTTTTGACTATGTCCGCGTTCACAGGGTGCAGCAGGTCGTCGCCATCCATAGTGGTTAAGATCATTGCTCCACCAGAGAATATGATTTTGATCACAAACGGTCCTTTATATGTAAGAGTCCATTTGCCCCTGGGATCACCCTGCGGCAATATGATGCGCTTGATCACCAGATCCCAAACTTGGTACACTTGGCGTCTGACCTTTTTGTTGAAAGCCTTAATCATCCGTTTTTGATACATTTGACCATGACAGACAGCAGTAAGCCTTTTATCGTCAATCAAGTTCAGTTGATCAAGTCGAGTTTGGATCCAATCCTCTTCATTCAGCCCTGCATCCTTCATGATTATCAGAGAAGGGATCTAGACCTCAATAGGCAAGACAACTTCCATTCCGTATACTAGAGAGTAAGGTGTTGCCCCGATTGATGTGCGCGCCGTGTTACGGTAACCGTGGAGAGATAATGGTAGCATCTCAGGCCAGTCCTTGTAGGTTACTGTCATTTTTTGTATGATCTTCTTGATCTTCTTGTTTGCGGCTTCGACAACACCATTCATCTTTGGCGGTAAGGGGAAGAATTATGGTGCTGGATCTTGAATTGCATGCACAGTGCAGTGATCATAGTATTGTTGAGATTCGTAACATTGTATGTGATGATCCTCTCTGGGATACCGTACCGACAAATGAGATTCTGTTTGATGAACCGAGCGACAACATTCTTGGTAGCATAAGCAAAAGAAGCTGCCTCAACCCACTTGGTGAAATAGTCAATGGCCACAAAGATGAAGCGGTGTCCATTAGAGGCTGTGGGCTTGATTTCTCCAATCATATTGATGCCTCACATCGCGAATGGCCAGGGAGCAGTTAGGACATTCAGAGGAACTGGAGGTACATTTACTTTGTCAGCATAGATCTGGAATTTATGGCAGGTTCGTGAATGCTGGTAGCAATCTGCTTCCATGGTAGACTAGTAATACTCTGCCCGCAAGATCTTCTTTGCCATCGTATGCCCACTGGAATGGGTGCCAAAATCTCCCTCATGTAGATCAACCATGATCCTTTCTGCCTCAACCTTGTCTACGCAATGAAGCAGTACAGAGTCATGGTTGCGTTTGTAGAGGATGCCATTACTGATGAAGAACTTAGCAGAGAATCTTCTCAAGAACTTCTTATCATTGACTGAAGCTCCTTTCGGATACTCTTGAGCCTCGAGATACCTCTTAACTTCATGGAACCAAGGCTGGTCCACTACTTCTTCAGTAGTGTTCTCATGACAGTAAGCTGGTTCATCCATCCGTTCAATGGTGATCTGGGGAGCCTCGTTACCCCACTTGACTTTAAACATGGATGACATTGTGGCTAGCGTGTCGGCTAGTTGATTTTCCTCTCGTGGAAAATGCTCGAAGGTAATTTCTTCAAAGTAGGGGATTAATGTCAACGCATGTTCTTTGTAGGGGATAAGGTTAGGGTGCTTCGTGTCCCACTCTCCTTTAATCTGACTGGTGACCAAAGCTGAATCTTCGAATACATTTAAGGACTTGATCCCAAAATCTATGGCAGCTTTGAGACCAAAAATGCACGCTTTGTACTCTGCCATGTTATTTGTACAGTTGAAACAGAGTCTTGCAGTGAAGGGAGAGTGACTTCCTTCATGGGATATGAGTACAACACCTACGCCATTGCCGAGTGCGTTGGACGCCCCATCAAAAACCAGGGTCCATCGGGATCCTTGTTCAGGTCCGTCATATAGTCTGAGTTCTTCACAGTTGTTTACCATTATGATGTCTTCATCTGGGAATTCGAACTTCATGGACTGGTAGTCATCCACATCTTGATGAGCCAGGTGATCGGCTAGTACATTGCCCTTTATTTCTTTCTGGGTAGTGTACTGAATGTCATATTCCATCTGGATCATCTGCCATCTCGATATTCTCCCAGAGAGGGCAGGCTTCTCGAATATGTATTTTATTAGATCCATCTTGGATATTAATAAGGTAGTATGGGTCTGCATATATTGTCTTAGCCGGTGAGCAACCCATGCCAGAGCGCAACAAGTTTTCTCGAGCAGTGAATATCATATTTCATAGTCGGTAAACTTTTTGCCCAGGTAGTAAATAACATGCTCTTTTCGGCCATACTCGTCATGCTTCCCCAGTACACACCCCATTGAATTTTCCAAAAATAGTTATATACATGATCAAGGATCTCCCCTCGACTGGTGGCATCAAAACAGGAGGCTCTTGTAGGTACTCTTTGATCTTGTCGAAGGCAGTTTGGCACTCATTATTCCATTTGACTACTTGATATTTCTTCAGTAATTTAAAGATTGGTTCACAAGTAGCAGTCAAGTGAGAAATGAATTAGGCAATGTAGTTTAGCCGTCCTAAGAATCCTCTAACTTCCTTCTCAGTACGAGGAGCATGCATTTCTTGTATTGTTATCACCTTGGCAGGATCTACTTCGATACCTTTACCGCTGATGACAAGGCCTAGGAGTTTACCGGACCTCACCCCAAATGTGCATTTATTCGGGTTCAACCTCAGCTTGTACTTCTTTAGCCTCTCAAACAGTTTCTGCAAATGGCCAAGATGTTCCTCTTCAGTTTGAGATCTGGCTATCATGTCGTCCACATAGACCTCTATTTCATGATGTATCATGTCGTGAAATAGAGCTACCATGACACGTTGATAGGTTGCCCCAGCATTCTTCAACCCGAATGGCATAACCTTGTAACAGAATATGCCCCACTGTGTGAAAAAGGTCATTTTCTCCATGTCCTCAGGCGCCATTTTGATTTGGTTGTAGCCTGAGAAACCATCCATAAATGAGAACACTTTATGCTGTGTGGTATTGACAACCAGAATATCGATATGGGGAAGTGGGAAATCATCCTTAGGGCTTGCCCTATTCAAATATCTGTAGTCCATGCACATTCATACTTTGCCGTCCTTTTTAGGCACTGGAATAACATTGGCGACCCATTGTGGATAGGAGGTGACAGCTAAGAAACTGGCGTTGAATTGTTTCATGACTTCAGCCTTAATCTTCTCTGACATGTCTAGTCGCATGCGACAGACTTTCTGTTTTACCGGAGGGCAGTCTTCATTTGTCGGTAGACGATGGACCACGATATCAGCATCAAGTCCTGGCATGTCTTCATACGACCAGGAAAAGACCTCAACATAATCATGTAGCAACTGAGTTAGATGCTTCTTGATACTAGGTTCCATATTGGCACCCACCTTGACTTCTTTCTTGTCCTCTTAGGTACCTAGGTTAACTGTGTCCACTGGTACTTCGTGGGGCTGAATGGTCCTCTCTTCTTGTTGTAGTAACCTGGCTAGCTCCCCTGGTACTTCACAATCTTCCTCACCTTTGTCTTCGGCTTGGTAGATTAGATTTTTAGAGTCACAAAAGGCCATAGAAGAATTTTTACCCATGGGTTCCCGAATGGATGTAGACCTGCATTTTGAATGTGAGTGTGTGTAAGAGTATAGCTATCTTTGAAATAAATAAAAATGTAAAAAATAAAGACAAAGAGCACAAAGTTTGTATGCAAAAACGTCCATGATTCATTGATGACATATGAAAATGAGGTAACAACCCTTACAAATGGACCGTTGTGCCTCGTGTAAGACACAAGGTTTTAAAAGTCTGAATTGTTTAATTATTACAGGTCCGACAAAAATTTAAAGACAATTACTGTTGGATAAAAGTAATTGGGACAAAGTCTTTAGCTTCCCAGTTGATGAGTCCTCCGTTGACAGTTGGAAAAATCCATTCCTCCAGGTCGTAGTTATCCTCATCATCATCCCCCACTGTGTTGACTCTGTGGTTGCTGATCTTCAAGGGTAGTCCTCCGGCACGAGCACGACGTACAACTTTCTGGGCTCCTAAAGTGAAACCCAAACCAAATTTGTCAGATTTGTATGGGATATCCGAGAGTTGGCCCTAAATAGTACACCCACCTTCTTCGATCACTGCCTTGGTATCTTTCAGAGAAGACATCTTTAGCGGAGGTCTTGTAATCTTCGGGATTTGGGAAACAACCCTTGTTACTGCCCCGGTTGGTGGGACTTCCTCGAAATGCTGAAACGGAGTTTCAATGAATTCACCATCCAATTCTACATATCTGAAGGAGTTTAAGTGACTGACCATATATTCTCTTCTCCATGGACAATAATGATTTTCCCCTTGTTTGGGTATTTCAGCATTTGATGTAATGTAGAGGTGACGACACCAGCATTTGTGAATCCATGCTCGGCCCAATAAGCAGGAATAGGAAGGGAGAATGTCCATCACGTAAAAATCTGAATCAAAGGTTTGGGGATGTCTACCTCCCCATGCACCATTCTCTTTGAACCATCGAAGGCCCTTACCACTATGTTGCTGGGTTTTAAGGTCAAACCTTCACAGCCGAGTCTATCAAGAGCCTTCTTAGGCATCACATTCAAAGGCGAACTGGTATAAACCAAAACATGGGCTAAAGTTGTGCCCCGACATTTGACAAAGACATGCAATGCCTCGTTATGCTTCCTCCCTCTAGGTGTCAAGTCAGCATCAGAAAAGCCTAAACCATTGTCAGCGGTTAAACTGGCTACACAGTCTTGGAACTGATCAGTAAAGGTTTCTTGTGGTACATGGGTGGTTTTAAGAAATTTCACCAAGGACTTCGCATGAGCCTCGGAGCACAACAATAAATCCAGCACGGAAATCTTTGACGGAGTCTGCCCTAGATGCTCGACTACGTTGTAGTCGCTTCTCTTTATAATTTTCAGAATTTCTTCCATCTCTTTCTGGGAGGCCTCAAGGGTAGATATTGTTTGCGCCTTCATTCGGACAGTCTCAACCAGAATGCCTTTGCCTCGAGTCTCGGTCGATTCGGCGGTAGGAGTGTCAGTAGGGGTAACCATAGGGATTGTAGTAGTAGTAGTGTCAACAGGAACAGAAACAGGGATGATCACAGGACCGATAATAGTCTTCGGAGGAGCAATCTCTGGGGAGAAAATTCTTCCACTTTGGGTTATCTTGCTGGTTCCCGCGATGTTGCTGATGTCGGGGTCAACCTTCTAAAAAATTGAGACTTCATCCGTCATCCAATCTTGCTTGACACCGTGATAGTAGACATCACCTTCATAGTTCCATGAGACAGTTTTATCTAATGAGTACGGGATTGGACCTGGCATAGTAATTATCAGTGGATCCACTTTAGGAATTGATGTAATCCTAACGGGTCTTTTGGTGGAGACCCTGGAAGGATTGGCGGAAATGGTTACTATTGAAACATCTTTGTAAGAAACAGTTGGAACGGGAGTCTTTTCAAACAAAATCTCTTTGTCATCCATGAGGAGTTGGACGCCTACTTTCAGTAAATGACAACCACTTGGTAGGGATAAATAGAAGTGGCAGCCTTCATCACATCCTGGAAATAAACCGGCTTTTAATAAATTTCTCTTGACAGTCAGGAGAGGAGTAACAAGTTCATCAACAACAGTAACAAACATATCATCTTCAACGGTGTTAACACCACGGCCATGCTTGGGCATAGGAGCGGTGATAACATTTGGGATCTTAGGAGCATCAAACTCAATTTCTTTTGCTTCAATAAGGTCTTGAACCTTGTTTTTCAAAGCCCAACAGTTGTTGGTATCATGGCCTGAGCTTTCTGAATGGTAAGAACAACGAGCATTATGATGGTAGTGAGGAGAGGTTGTGTTAGGATTCTTCGGAGCTTCCTTCAAAGTTACCAGATTAGATATCAAAAAATGTGGTAGGACTTGAGATAGTGTCATATTAATCCGGGTAAATTGTCTTACTGGTCTTTCTATTCTAGGTTGATCGCTCCTTTGTTGAGTAGGCACAGGCTTAGGGATCATGACAGCCCCCACCATTGGACGATGTTCTATTCTATCTTGATTCCTTTGAGGATACACAACACCAACTTCTTTCTTCCCAATAAATTGTTTTCTTACAACGGCGGAGGATGCGTCTTTTTGGATCTTCCCACTCTTAATCCCAGCTTCCACTCTTTCCCCAGTCAAGATTAATTCAGTGAAGCCTGCTGAAGAGCTTCCAAATAGATGATTAAAGAAAGGACCAAATAGGGTACCAAGAAACATGTCTACTAGCTCTCTTTTGGATAGGGGAGGTTAGACACTTCCTGCTAAGTCCCTCGATTTTTGAGCATAGTCTTTGAAACCTTCACTTGAAATCATAGCCATACTCTGGAGTTGAGTACGGGTAGGAGCAAGGTCTACATTGTACCGATACTGTTTATAAAAAGCAGCGGCAAGGTCTTCCCAATTGTGAATATTGGCCCTTTCCAGTTGGTAGAACCAATCAAGCTGAGTTCCGGATAGACTGTCTTGAAAGAAGTGTACCCACAAATCTCTGTCAGCAATGTGAGGCTGTATCTTCCTCACATATGATCAGAGATACATCTTGGGACACGAAACCCCGTCGTACTTAGAGAACACTGGCGCTTTGAATTTTGGTGGAATAACAATCCCAGATACCAAACCCAGCTCTTCAAAGTCCATCCCGGGCACTTTCTGAATTTCCATTGCACTTAGACGTTCTTCCAGATGTTTGTATTTGTCGACGACCAGAGGATATTGCTCTTCAGAGTAATCTTTTTCTTCTTCCTCTTCATATTCTGGATGGGCAGCCTCTTCCTTGCCTTTTCCTTCTTGATTGTCTTTTTCACCAGACGATGTTGTGAAGTGTAGGGTCCATCTAGATTGTCCTCAGAACCTTCTTCCCATATTCAGAACTCAGGTTATTTTCTTTGCTTTCTTCTTCTTTTCTTCAACCAGCAAAGTTTTCGAATCCTCTTGTCCTTTGGCTAAAGTCAAGAACATCTGTTGAAACTGAGCATTCTGTGCCTAGAGGTCTTTTACGGTCTGCTCGAGAGCCATCTTACTGAAATAAACAGTAGAAAGATGAGGAGATGTGTTGTAAGAAACCTGCTTATGTTATGATGAATGGAGATGCACATGCAAATGATTTCAAGGAAATTAGAGATTTAAATTTTCCTTAGACCAAAAAGGAACACATGTTATATTAATAAATCAAAGTTTGAGTACATCACGCCTCTTTGGGCTTACAAAAAATACAAAAAACTCTAAGATAAAAAAGTTGTGTGCATGCTCTTTGGCGCGATGTAGGCGTTCAGAATCCGCTCCTCATGCAACTGCTTGGTGAGTTCCAAAACCTTCTTCTCGCTGGCGTACAATTGGGCCTCAAAAGTGACTCGCTCCCCTTTAAGTTGTATCCAATCCCTTTGCAAGTCTTCGAGAGAGGTGGGCATGTCAGGATGAAGGATAGTGCACGGGATATCCCCTTCGATAATAGGCTCTATAATAACTGGGAGAATAGATGGATAAGGCATCACAAGACTTTGAGCATGAGCTCATACCCATTTGAGGTAAGGCTCAAGAGGGATGGAATTCTTGTGCCCCTGTGTCTTGCTATAAACTCTATGTACCATGCGCAAAGCTCTCATGAACCTCTTGCGGTAATCCTGAGCATCATTCTCGTAGTCGAAGACGATTCCTTAAATAAGTGCATCATGAGGACCATCCCTTCTTGCGTATCCAAACTGTCGTAGCGCCAAACAAGGATTGTAAGTGATTCCTCCCCTAATGCCTAAGAGAGTGACATTAGGGAATTCAACATATCGATCGATAATGGTAACATTCTCCGAGGACCGGGGACACTAATGAATGCCTGAATGTGTAAGAGTCATCAGCCTTTGAGACCATCTCAAACCTTGTTCATTCTTCGAGACAGATCGGGGTAGGTGCAAAATAAACCACCTAGCCAAAAGAGGTGTGCAACATAGAAGGGTTCTTCTCTTCTTTATAGTGCGAGTATGCAACGAATGTAGGATATCTCCAAGCAGAGTAGGTACTGGATTACGTGACAGGAAAATCTTAACTACATTCACGTCTATGAGCTGGTCCGGATTAGGAAACAATACCAAACCATAGATGAGAAGGTCTAACACCTCTTTAAAAGCTTGTAAGTCCAAGGTATCCCAAAAATGGTGAGCTTTCTCGAATAAGAACTTAGCTAAAAAACATTTGACACCTCTCCTGGTTTCCCAATATGCTATTACGTCAGACCATTGTAAGGACAAAGCTTTGGAAATATCTTCAGGTTTAGGGTCTCTTTCCATACCATTTAAATGTACCTTATTAAGGATAGGCACCCCCAACAGCAGAGAAAACTTCTCCATAGTAGGCACTAACTGGTAATCCGGGAAAGTGAAGCAGTGATGGAGAGGGTCAAAGAACTGAAAGAGCACTTTTAACATTTCTTCATCAGGGTTTGAAGTGACCAAGTTGAGAAGTATACCATGTCTTTCTGTGAATGGAGAGCTTTCGGGAACCCTTGATGCCAAATCATTGAGTTGAGGAGGTACTTTTACCAGACTGATTTGGATAGTGAATCTGCGGGCGAGAGCCATGTCTTAAAAAACAAGACAAAAGTAAACCTTAAGAATCCTTGAAATGGTTAGTATGACATGCTATCTTATGATGTCATGACTATGCTCAGATATAGCAGATAAGCACAAGCAAATCACATAAAAACCTTAGGTTTAAGGCTTGCATGGATTTTAAGGTGATACCATCTTGAAGTTAGATTGGTTCAACCTGTCCTAAATATAGTAACCGGGTTCTAAGGGATCTCAATATCACCGGTCTTTCCCTCAATTCTCGTTCTGATAGAAAATTGACTTGCCACCAAACAAAATTCAAAGGTCAGACCTCAATAAGTGTAGTATCGAGTATCAACCGACTTTGGGTTTACACCAACGACAGCTATCTCACTACGTGCTAAAAGCCAAGTTGGTCAAGTAAGGTGCTAAAGTCAGTTGACGGTTTATGACACCATGCGGTGGCCCCGTATTCTCCTTGATTTACTCAAGGACTACTAGTACACACCAAAGTATCGCATCAACATAGCTATTGTTTCAACTGTGTCGGTATGTCCTGCATAGTTCCCTCACAGTTTATTGCTACTTACCTAAGAAAGGTGTCCCAAATCCGGGTGTAGGATTAAAACAAACCCAAACAAGGAACCATAATATAAAGCATGCAAGTCAAACAAAGAAAGAAAATAAATGTGATCTAGCTCTAAGGTAACCCCACTTTTATAAATGTCCCCAGCAGAGTGGCCCGTTCTGTAATACGGTGGAAGATTTGACTTGACTGTTTTGCGTTTGATCGCAAATGTTGCGGTTAGCAAGAGTCGCCACCGACTTTTCTTTTATCCAAAAGGAAAGGTGAAAAAGCACAGGCAAGACCTTTGAGATTATTTCTTGAGTTCGAGGGATAGATTATGAAAAGGGAAGGTATTAGCACCCTTTTCATCCATGGTTTTCCATGGGCTCTTAGTTACTTGCTAGATCACTTGATTTTGTTTGAAAATGTGTTTTGTGTGGTTTTTGAAAGTATTTTTGAAAAGAGGCCATTGTTTAGGCAAACTTTGTAATGATTCTCGTTCGTAAGAATGTATACAAAGTGTTGATCTTCTGAAAATGTTTTCAAGTTTGAAAGGTGTTTTGAAAGTGTTGGTGTTTGTTTTGAAAATAACAAGAATGTTTTGGTTTTGAAATTGAGCAAGTAACTAGGAACATTCTACCTACTCAAAAGTCTTTCATGTTTATTTCTTCATTCCTTTGACATTGTTATCTTACCATTGATTTGGTAAGTAACCCTATCTTTAGATGTAAAAGGGACGGGCGTGGGTCATCGTATAACCATGATTAGCAATATTGCAAGATATCTTAGCATTTTTCTTTAGGGACTAAGATCATTTTGAAAGGCAACAAAGATAGCGTCATCGAGGGACTATGATCTTGTATTTGGTTTGTTTTTGCTAAGATACCTCACATGCATAATATGGTCATTTTTGCAAGGCAACCAAGTTGATTTACCCTAGGGGTGTTTGTGTGCAAGTGTATTAATTTTCATGCTTGATTTGTCTTGATAAGGGTTTGGTATTTGTTGGTTTTAGTCTTTCCATACAAAACCCTAATTACTAGCATTTGTATATAAAGCGATAAATTACGGAAATTAATATTACTACGCTATTACATTATTTAGGGGAGGGAGTATACAAATTACAAATGGGTAATATTGCAAGAAATTAAATCTAAATAATTATTACAACCATATTGAATTGAATAAATGTACAAAATGGACAAATAAAATACAAGAATGTAAATGTAAAAAAAGAAATATGGTTTTTGTTTGGTTTTTATGAAAAATGGTTTTTTGACCTAATTAATAAAATAATTAACTAAGAAAATAAGAAAATTAAGATTAAGTTAGTAAACTAAATTAATTTAAAGAAAACAAGTTTTTTTAGGGTTTTTTTGTGGATTTAATTAAATTAGTAAATAAAAATAATTAACTAAA
Source organism: Vicia faba (assembly GCA_948472305.1). Taxonomy (NCBI): domain Eukaryota; kingdom Viridiplantae; phylum Streptophyta; class Magnoliopsida; order Fabales; family Fabaceae; genus Vicia; species Vicia faba. The sequence continues at coordinate 1,398,805,237 of OX451741.1, forward strand.
AATCCTAAATTCTAAATTGATTTTAATTTATAAGAAAAATAAATAATATAATATAATATAATAATTAAAATTAAATTATCTAAGTATTAAAAAAAGAAATTAATTAAAGAAAATGTTTTTGTTCTTTTATTTTTGTAAAGAAAAAACAAATTAAATAAATATAAATAATGAAATATAAATATTTTTTTGGATTTTTCTTATTAATGAAAATAGTAATAATAATAATAATAATATTAATAATAATATTAGTAATAATAATAAATAAAAGATAAAAAAGTAAAAAATAAAATAAAATAAAAAATAATGTCAGAGGGGGTTAATAAGTGAAACAAGGAGTATTGTAAGAAAAAAAAGTCAGCCCCAAACTTGCTGGCCCAAGCGCTGCAAAAAGTCAGAAAATGTGAGAAAAATGTAAAAAAAAAATGCAAAAGGTCACGTTGGGGCTTGAACCCATGATCTAAGGGTGACAGGCGTGCGCTTCAACCACTAGGATGGTGATACATCCGTTAACTTATGTCAAACTATAAATATATATTATAAGATGAGTCATGAATACACTTCATCTTCAACCTCCAGCTAGACCACCTGCATCTTGTTCATTTCTCATCCATTTGCAAAAATGTAAACATCAAACTTGTTCCAAATTTCACAACGATTCCAGAAATATAAATTATTAAAACTATAAATCAAAGATGAGCATGAATTTTGAACGATACCAAATTATGGCCTAACTTTTCCAGGATGTTCAGATTCAAAATTCTAACTATTCAAGCAATAATAATGAAACCTAAGGACATGGTTAGCTTCAGGACAATGATATCTACATTTCTTATTCACAAATAAACCATTAATGATGCTTGTATGAAGAGTTCAAAAGTCAGAAAACTCACCTTGCAAGAGGGTATCATGTTTTGAGTTTGAGCAGCTTTTAATGAGTTCCAATGATTGGATTAGCTTCCTCAAGTTCCCATGAAGCTAATGTGATGCTTAGCTTGAGCTGAAAGTGCCTGAGGAATTCTAGAGAAGTCAAGGTGCAAGGTGTTGTTTTTGAAAATGGTGGATGATGATGGAGGTGTTACAGTTGTTGGAATTGTTTGTGTATGTTATTTAGAAGTTTTTGAAAGTAAAAGGCCAAGAAACGCACGGGCAAATTTGGAGATTGGATTCAAAACTCAGAAATGGAAAGTTTTGAGGTGTTTTTGATGATTCTGTGTTTTAGAGAGTTTCAGGGCTTTAGCATGCGTGTGTTTTGTTGCCAAGGACTTGTGTTTCTATAAGAAAAAGGTTGGAGAGGCTTTGCACAAAGGATTTCTGAGTTATAAAGTTATGGCTAGGTTGCTTGATTTTGAAGAAAAGTGAATGTATGGTTCCAAGATGAAGTACAAGCATGAGCTGAGTGATTGAAAGGCTTGAGACAAACTTCTCTTGAGTTATAGGACGTGTATGATCATAAGAAAACAATTGCAAGGCTCAAGAACAAGTTTTGTGCATAAAGCTACTTTTTCAAAATGGCATTGTGCACTTTCTTCCTAAAATGGATATAAAGCATGGAATTGCATTGAATGCTTCAGTTGAAGCCTCTAACAGATGTGCAAGCATTTAATTATGGAGTGCCTAACAAGTTTGAGGCCTGTAAAGTAGAGATTATGCAGCATAGGTTTGAGATTTGAATCTTTGTTCAATACAAAATGACCTATAATTTTAGTTTGAAACCCTAACTTCCTCTCTTCGATTCTCCTTGATCAAGAATGATCTCAAGGAGTTCTTGGACATTTTAGAAATCTTGTAATGTTCTCTATAACCCCTCTTTGAATCACTTTTGAAAATTCCCCTTGGAAATATATGAAAAAGTTCCATGAAGTTAGGTCAAAATCCTGCCTAAACTTGGGCAAAATTTCACTAAGTGTTTAGTTTCACGACCATGACTTCATGGATTAGTAAATTGAGATCCAATCACTTATTGGAGAAGTTGTGTAAAGAATTGTTGTATATCTCATGGAGATCTACAACTTTCATGTTGAAAGTTTATTTTGAATCATCTTGCATCACGGTGAAAAATTGGATCAAAGTTGTGAAAAAACATGAAGTTTTCAACACTTAGAAAAAATTTTAAGTTTGAAAACTTTGACTTTTCAAAATGAAATCTTGACTTTTTGATTTATTGATGAATAAGTTTCATATTTTGACATGTTTTGATGAATTGTGATCTTTGACACTTGATTTTGACCAAAAAGTCAAAGTTTGACTTTTTAGTATACAATTGACTTTTGATTAGTTGACTGAAAATCAACTATCAATCCAATTGATCTTGAGCAATGTTTTGAGTCATACCATTAGGTCAAAATGATGCAATTTAACTATTGAGATCATGCCTCAAACCAACTAACCATTTGCTAAGTTAAAAATCATAAATTGCCCTCCCTCAATCAAAACCCTAATTTTGACCATTTTACCCTTTTGATGATTTGATCAAATTTCTTGAGGAATTATGGTCCAAAATTGATCAAATGATACATATGAGTTTATAATATTTATGTGGATAAAAAATTATGAAGTTTGACTGTAAATTGGCCACATTTGACTTTTTCCCCAATACAGCTGATTTTTAGGTCAACTGCTCAATTGACTGAGCAAAAATGTGATTCAAGGCTTGAAAATTGACATGAGTAATCTTGGGGGGTCCATAATGATACATGAAAGTCATATGAGGCATTAAAAGTTCAATTATCCTTGTGCAATCTTAAACCCTAATTTGTCATCAGTGCTTAAGGAAGTGTCTTGAGCTGATGAATCCTTGTGCAGTCTTGAGCCAAGAGAGATATTTGTGAGAAAATATTTGATAAGTGAGAGGGAAAATTTTGGGGTAAAAAACTCCCACTGATGAAAAATACAAACAGCTGGAGGATCATTTGAATTCAATGGAGGTCCGGAAGGTACCAGGTCTGGGTTTTGAAGAGCTGGGTTTGGTCTCTGGGGTTGTCATCCCACAAAAGTTCAAGGTGCCGGTGTTCGCCAAATATTATGGGGTTTCATGTCCCAAGATGCACCTCCGACCTTATGTGAGGAAGATCCAGCCTCACACTACTGACAAGGACTTATGGGTCCACTTCTTTCAGGATAGTCTGTCCGGAACTCAACTAGAATGGTTCTACCAGCTGGAAGGGGCCAACATCCGTAATTGGGAAGACCTGGCTGCTACTTTCTACAAGCAGTGTCAATATAATGCAGACCTCGCTCCCACCCGTACTCAACTCCAAAGTATATTTATGGGTTCGAGCGAGGGCTTTAAGGACTATGCTCAAAAGTGGAGGGACTTAGCAGGAAGAGTCCAGCCTCCCCTGTCTGATAGGGAGCTAGTGGATATGTTTCTCGATACCCTGTCTGGTCCATTTTTTAATCACCTGATTGGAAGCTCCTCAGCCGGCTTTACCGATTTGATTTTGACAGGAGAAAGGGTAGAAGCTGGAATTAGGAGTGGTAAGATCCAAAAGGATGCATCCTCCAGTGCAGCAACGAAGCCATTTGTTGGGAAGAAAGAGGTTAGTGTTATGTACCATCAAAGGAATCAGGACAAAACTGAACGCCGTCCAGCAGTAGGGGTTGTCATAATCTCTAAGCCTGCACCTACTCAACAAAGGAATAATCAAACAAGAACAAAAAGTCCTGTAAGATAGTTTACCCGGATAAATATGACTTTATCCCAAGTTTTGCCTCATTTGTTGAAATCTAATCTGGTAACCTTGCGGGAAGTTCCAAAGATTCCCAACATCGCCTCTCCTCGCTACAACCCTAATGCTCGTTGTGCTTACCATTCAGAAAGTCCAGCCCATGATACCAACGACTGCTGGGATTTGAAAAATAAGGTGCAAGATCTTCTCGAGGCAAAGGAAATTGAATTTGACGCCCCTGAGATCCCCAATGTTATCACTGCTCCTATGCTCAAGCACAACCATGGTGTCAATGCTATTGAAGATGATATGTTTGTTACTACTGTTGAAGAGCTTGTTACTCTTCTTATGACCATTAAGTGGAACTTGCTGAAAGCCGATTTATTTCCTGGATGTGGCGAGGGTTGCCACTCATGTTCATCTCTACCGACTGGTTGTCATTTGTTGAAGGCAGGTGTTCAGCACCTGATGGATGACAGAGATATTTTATTTGAGAATACTCCCGTTCCGACTATTTCTTGCAAGGATGTTTCAATGATAACCATTTCCACTAATCCTCCCAGGGTCTCCACCAAAAGACCCGTCAGGATTACATCTGCTCCGAAGTTGGCTCCATTGATTATCACCATGCCATGGCCAATCCCATACTCCTCAGATAAAATTGTTCCCTGGAACTATGGGGGTGATGTCTACTACCATAGTGTAAAGCAAGACCTGCTGGCTGTTGAATACCAGGTTTCTGAAGATGTTGATTCCGACATTGGCAACATTGCTGGAACCAGCAAGTTAAGAGGAAGTGGAAGAGTGTTCTCCCCTGAGATTTCTCCTCCAAAAGCTGTTACTGGTCCTATGATCATTCCTACTTTTGTTCTTGCTGATACCACTACTGTATTCCTGTAATTACCCCCGCTGACACCCCTATCACCGAGTCGACCGAGACTCGGGGCAAAGACATACTGATTGAGCCTGTCCAGATAAAGGCACATTCAGAATCTATCCCAGAGGCTTCCAAGAAAGAAATGGAAGAAATTTTGAAGGTTATCAAGAAGAGCAACTACAATGTAGTCGAGCAGCTGGGGAAGACCCCTTCAAAAATTTCTATGCTAGCCTTACTATTGTGCTCCGAAGCTCATGCGAAGGCTTTAGTGAAGTTCCTGAAAACTGCCCATGTGCCACAAGAAACATCCGCTGACCAATTTAAAATTGTGTGGCTAGTTTGACGGCTGATAACAATTTACTTTTTTCTGATGCTGATCTAACACCCAGAGGGAGGAAACACAATGATGCGCTACATGTTTCCGTCAAATGCAGGGGAACTACTTTGGCCCATGTCTTGGTAGATACTAGTTCATCATTGAACGTTCTGCCTAAAAAGGCTCTGGATAGACTAAACTATGAAGCTTTGACCTTGAAGCCCAACAACATAATGGTAAGGGCTTTCGATGGTTCGAAGAGAATGGTGCACGGGGAGGTGGACATCCCCATCAAAGTTGGTTCTCAGGCCTTTGACTCTACCTTCTATGTGATGGATATCATACCATCTTATTCTTATTTGTTAGGTCTCCCTTGGATCCATGGGGAGGGAGATGTCACGTCTACTCTGCATTAGATGATGAAATACCCGATAAGAGGAAAGATTGTCACAGTACACGGTGAAGAAGAATACATGGTCAGTCACCTGAACTCCTTCAGGTATGTGGAAATTGATGGCGAGTTCATCGAGACTCCATGTAAAAACTTAGAAGAGATACCTTAGACTATGGCTGCAACTAAAACTGTCACCAATTTGCCAAAGATCACCAGACCTCCCTTGAAGATGGCTTCTCTTAAGGATGCAAAAGCAGTCATTGAAGAAGGTGGGTCTACCATTTGGGGCCAACTCCCTGATATTCCATACAAGTCTGATAAGTTTGGTTTGGGTTTCTCTTCAGGGGCTCAAAGGGCTATCTGTCGTGCTCGTGCTAGAAGACCTCCATGTTGTACCCCAAAATTTTCCCTCTCATTTATCAAGATTTTTCTCACAAGATCTCTTTGACTCAAGACTGGATTAGGGTTTGGTCAGCTCAAGACATCTCATCTTGCACTGATAACCCCAAATTAGGGTTTGAGTTTGCATAAGGATTTTGGACTATCAATGCTTCATGTGACTTTAAAACATCATTATGGACCCCTAAGATCACCCATGACAAGTTTCAAGCCTTGAACCACATTTTTTATCAGTCAATTGGACAGTTGACCTAAAAATCAGCTGTATTGGGGAAAAAGTCAACCATGGCCAATTTACAGTCAAACTTCATAATTTTTGATCAACATCAACATTTTAAACTCACATGTGTCATTTGGTCAAGCTTGGATCATAATTCCTCAAGAAATTTGATCAAATCATCAAAAGGGCAAAATGGTCAAAATTAGGGTTTTGATTGAGGAAGGGCAATTTATGATTTTTAACCTAGCAAAGGACCAATTGAGTTCAAGCATGATTTCAATATTTCAATGCTATCATCTTGACTTAATCACATGGCTCAAAACATCTCAAATACATTGGATTGACAGATGAATTTTACAGTCAATTGATCAAAAGTCAACTGTACACTGAAAAGTCAAACTTTGACTTTTTGGTCAAAATCAAGTACCAAGGGTCATAATTCATCAAAACATTTCCAAATGTGAAACTTGTTCATTAAGAAATCCAAATTTTAAAATTAGGGTTTGAATTTGAAAATTTTCATAACTTAGAAATTTTCTAAGTATGAAAATTTTCTTATTTTTCTCAACTTTACACCACTTTTACACCATGATGCCTAATGATTCAAGGAAACTTCCCAACATGAAAGTTGTAGATCTACATGAAATATGAAACTTTTCTTCACAAAACTTTCCCTAAAGATGCTTGTATCTCAAGATATAAATTTGTGAATACATGGTCATGAACTTGTTAACTTAGTGAAATTTTGCCCCAATTTAGGTAGGTTTTGGACCCAACTTCATAGAAATTTTTCACCTAGTTCCAAGAGGTATCTCAAAATGCATTTCATAGATGAATTATAAAGCACATTGCAAGCTTTCCAAAATGTCCAAGAACTCCTCGAGATCATTTTTGAGTAGGTAGAATCGAAGAGAGGAAGTTGGCATTTTCTCACTTTTTGTTCAAGCCATTTCATGAAGAACCAAGTTACAAATGAATCCTATGCTGGCTATTTCATGTTGTACAGGTCCTAAAATTGTTCTGCACTCCTTAATTAAATTCTTACTCAGTTGAAAAAGCCTTTATCCATGCTTTTGAACCTTTATCCAACTTGTAATTCCATTTATGGCAAAAAGATTCCATTGCCATTTTGAAAAAGAACCACTTTTGCAAACTTTTCAATTTTGAGCTTTGAACCTGTCCCCTTTATGCATACAAACCACACAGGTCTCAAGAAAGTTGTACAAGCTCATACCAACCCTAAGCAAGTTGGTACAAGCATGTGAAGCTTTGGTCTTGTCACTTTGCTTCAAGTACAAGAAAGTTGGCAAAACGGCTAGCATTTGCGCAGCTGATAGAGAGCTGACCTAAAACCATTTCAATACTAATATACCAACATTATGCAACAAAAAGAACACCGAGCCAAGACCTGAAACACTATCATCAAGCAAAACACCAAAAACCTGCTCAAACATACAATTTCTGCACAAACACATCCAGCTTCCATTTGGCTCGTGCGTTTTGTGTTTAGATCATTCCAACACCTTACATACTTGATATCAAACCCATCCAAAACATCATCCTTGTTCTGTAATCTCTTTCCTACCATCTACCATTGTTAACTTTGAAGCTTGCAGTTGGACTTGGTCAAGGAGTTCTAGCCACTTTCAGAGCAAGGCAAGGGTTGGAATAGATTCTGGGAAGCTCAAGGAAGCTCAAGCAAGCATCAGGCCTCCATTAAAGTCACTACATTTTCATACACGATTCTAGCTGAAGGAGGCAAATTTTCAAACTCTATCTCTTTGTACATGCAACCTTAGGCCACGATCTGTGAATAAAAAATGTATCCCTCATCATAACGAAGCTGTACATATCATTATCTTGCATTAATTTTACTTGTGCTAAGAGAATTTGGAAGTTGAAATCTCTGAAAATATTAGGTTAGAATTTAGGGCTTTTAAAATTCTCTTTGATCTTTGATAGTTAGATTACATAACTTATATGGTTGGAATCATGAGTTCAAATGCGACATTTTTCATGTTATAAGTTTTTATTTTCATGGAAGTATGAGGAAGTTACAGGGGATCCGGCCAAGGCTTGAGGAAGAAGATGAAACAGGGCAAGGGCGCATTTTGTAATATGTTGTTTTTGTTTCAGTAAAGACAATTGATGTATGGCCACCCCAATGGTAAAGCAGCGCACTGGTGAGACTCGTGTCCTGGATTCGAACCTGTGCGCTACTTTTGCATTTTTACAATTTTTCCCTTTTCAGTTTTTGACTTTTTTGCAGATTGGGCTTGGCTATTGGGCCAGTATTTTTTTGCTAGCATATTACCACTGATTTACTGCATCACCCCCTGCTAACTCTTTTCATATTTTATTTTATTTTTGTTTTGTTTTCATATTTAATATTTTTAAATATTTTTCTTTAAAACAAAAAAATTCCAAAAAAAATGTAATTTAATATATTACACTTTTTTTTTAATTATTTCTCACATAAAAATATGGTTTATTTTAATAGGATATAATTTATTTTTCTTAATAAATTTGTAAATATAATTAAATATACTTAGTATTTTTATTTTGCATTTCATATTTATAAATCCCTATTTTTTGCATACATACAAAACTTTATATTTTATTACAATATTATTTATTATTTATACACAAAATAATAATATAGAAACTTTATTTTCTTTTAAATAAAATTAGGGTTAAAACCCTTTCAAAAATTAAGTCTTTTTTCTTATTTTAGGTTTAGATTAAATATTCCTTTACATAAAAGTAAGCCATCAAAAATATTTTACATGTACATTGCATTGCATTACATTTTAGATATTGTTTTGTATTTATCTTAAATTTGTACAAATTAGATTTGGTTGTAATAATATATTTAGCTTTATATTTGTGTAAATCCCCATTCAAACTTGTATTCCCCCTCCCCTAAAATTGTTGTAATAGCTTAGCATATTTACATTACGCAATTTATCGCTTTCATATGCCATGATTAGTAATTAGGGTTTGTATGACAAGAACAAAACAAAGCAAATAGAAAACCCTAAATACAAGACAAAGTCAAAAGCATGAAAATGATACACTTGCACACAAGCACCCTTAGGGTTTTCCCCACTTGGTTGCCTAAAAACAAAAATGGCCATGTTACGCATGCGAAGTATCTTGGCAAAACAAAACAAGTATAAGATCATAGTCCCTCGATGACGCTATTCAATAGTTGCCTTACAAAATGATCTTGGTCCCTCAAAAATGCTAAGATACTTTGCAAACATTTCTAATCATGGTTATACGATGACCCACGCCCGTCCCGCTTACATCCAAAGATAGGGTTGCTTACCAAATCAATGGTAAGAAAACAATATCAAAGGAATAGAAAATGAACAAGAAAGACATTTGAGTAGATAAATAGTTCCTAGTTACTTGCTCTATTTTAAACAACTAATCCTTGCTATTTTTCAAAATAAACACACACACATTTCAAAACATCTTACAAATATTGAAAAGATTTCCAAAAGACAAACATCTTTGTATACATTCTTACGAACAAGAATCATTACAAAGATTGCCTAAATGAATGGCCTCTTTTACAAATACTTTAAAAACCACACCAAACACAATTTCAAACAAACAAAAGCAAGTGATCTAAGCAAGTAACTAAGATCCCATGGAAAACCATGGATGAAAAGGGTGCTAATACCTTCCCTTTTCATAATCTACCCCCCAAACTCAGGAAACAATCTCAAAGGTATTTCCTGTGCTTTTTCACCTTTCCTTTTGGATAAAAGAAAAGTCGGTGGCGACTCTTGCTAACCGCAACATTTGCGATAAAATGCAAAACCTCAAGTCAATTCTCCCACCGCATCACAGAACTGGCGACTCTGCTGGGGATATTTATAAAAAGTGGGGTTACCTTAGGGTTTAGATCACATTTATTTGCTTACATGGTTTGACTTGTTTGCTTTACATTATGGTTCTTTGTTTGGGTTTGAATCCTCCACCCAAATTTGGGAAACATTATAGGTAAATAGCAATACGTTATGGAAACTGTGCGGGGTATACCGAAATGGTCTAAGCAATAGCTATGTTAGTGTGACATATTTGTGGGTATCGGTAGCCTTTGAATTAATCAAAGAGAATACGGGACCGCTGAGTGATGTCATGAAGCACTAATGAACTTCTAGATCCTTTTACTTGACCAACTTGGCCTTTAGGATGTAGTGAGATTATCGGCTTTGGTGCAGTTCGAAGTTGGTAGATACTCGATACTACACTCATTGATGGTTGGTTTCTTGGGATATTTCGGTCACCATTAAAGAGGCTTGAGCTGAAAAAATGACCAAGGAAACAATCCAGTGATATTGAGCTCCTTAGAACCCGATTACTATTATTAGGACAGGTTGAGCCAACTAAACTTCAAGAGGGTACTTACCTATAAAACCCCATGCAAGCCTAAACTAAGAACTTGTTTGCTTTGCTTGTATATGCATACTTGTACATAACATCATGGACATCATGAACATCATATGCATTCACTAACCATTTCAAGGATTTTGGAGATTCATCTTTGTTCTTGTTTTGTAGGATATGGATTCGCTTCGCAGGAAAACTATCCAAATCAACCTTGTAAGAATTCCTCCACAACTCAAGGAGCTAGCCTCAAGGATTCCTGAGAACTCTCCATTCAATGAGAGGCATGGTTGTCTACTCAACTTGGTCACTTCTAACACAGAGGAAGATATGATGAAGGTTCTCTTCCAGTTCTTTGACCCTTTGCATCATTGCTTCACATTTCCTGACTATCAGCTTGTGCCTACTTTGGAGGAATTTTCTCAACTCTTGAGGATTCCTATTCTCAATCAACTACCTTTCAAAGGTAAGGAAAGAGATCCAAAGCCAGAAGAGATTGCTCAAGCCCTGCACTTGCACTCATCTGATGTCACAACCCATTGGGAAACTAAAAGTGGTGTCATAGGCTTCTTAGCAAAGTTTCTGTTTGAGAAGGCCCAAAGCTATTAGAATTCCCTAGACTTACAAGCTTTTGATGAGATTGTGGCTCTTCTTATCTATGGGATGGTCTTATTCCCCAATCCTGACCAACTCATAGATGTGAATGCCGTCAAAATCTTCATGTCACGCAATCCGGTGCCTACATTGTTAGGGGATATCCTACACTCTTTGCACACTCGTATAATGAGGAAGAGAGGGGTCCTTATGTGTTGCACTCCCCTCCTGGAAAGATAGTTTATTTCTCATCTTCCCCAATCAGTCTTAAAAAATGAGCAAGGTTTGAGGTGGTCACAATGGTTAATGACGCTCAAACATTCAGATATTCATTGGTGCTCTCGATCCAAAGAGAATGTTATCATTGTTGACCGTTGTGGGGAATTTCCTAATGTCCCTCTACTTGGCATTAGGGGAGGCATCACCTACAACCCATGCTTGGCTCTAAGACAGTTTGGCTATGCCCGAAGGGATGGTCCACATGATATGTTGATTCAAGGATTGGTATTCGACTACGACAATGACGATCAAGGTCTTCGCCAGAGATTCATCCGAGCTTGGAGGATGCTAAACAAGGTGGATAGCAAGACTTTGGGACACAATAATTCCATCCTCCTTGAGCCTTACCTCAAGTGGGTACGAACCCACGCTCAAAGTCTTATGATGCCTTATTCGTCCATTCTCCCAGTGATTATAGAGCCTGTTAAGGAAGGAGAAGTTCCATACACTATCCTACATCCTGACATGCCCACATCACTTGAGGATCTACAAAGGGATTGGATACAACTTAAAGGAGAGTGAGATACTTTCGAAGCCTAATTCTACGCAATCGAGAAGAAGGTTTTGGAACTCACTAGGCTACTTCATGAGGAGCGGACTCTGAATACCTACATAGCCCCAAAGAGGATGCGCAACACTTTTTAACTTAGAATTATGTATTATTTTGGCCTAGGGGCATTGATGTACTCAAGTTCTATCTTATTAATATAGCATGTGTTTTTTTTTGTTTAAAACAAATTTGAATTTTTAAATCCTTGAAAGCATTGCATGTATACATATCATTCATCATGACATAAGAAGGTCTTTTGCAACCAGTTTCCTCATCTCTCTACTGTTTATTTTAGTCAGATGGATCTCGAGCAGACGGTCAAAGATCTCCAAGCTCAAAACACGCAGTTTCAATAGTTGCTCATGACCCTAGCCAAGGGGCAAGATGAATTGAAGACTCTGTTAGATGAAGAGAGAAAGAAGAAACCAAAGAAAGCCACCGGGGTTTTGAATATGGGGAAAAGATTTCAAGGACAGACTAGAAGGACCTTGAATTTTGCAACCACTTCCGGGGAAGGAAAAGGAAAAGAAACAGCGGTTCCGTTAGAATCTGAAGAGGAGGAGGAAGAGGAAGACTACTCTGAAGAGCAATACCTTCCGACTGATGATAAGTACAGACATCTTGAAGAGCGTTCAAGCACTATGGAAATACAGAGAGTACCAGGTCTGGATTTTGAAGAATTGGGGCTGGTGTCAGGAAGACTACTCTGAAGAGCAATACCTTCCGGATGATGATAAGTCAGAAATACAGAGCGTTTAATCCCACCAAAGTTCAAAGTGCCGTTGTTTGCAAAATATGATGGGGTGTCATGTCCTAAAATGCACCTCTGATCATACGTGAGAAAGATTCAGCCGCACTCTACCGATAAAGACCTATGGGTGCATTTTTTCCAAGATAGTTTATCTGGAACACAACTAGATTGGTTTTACCAATTAAAAAGGGTTGACGTCCACAACTGGGAAGACCTTGCCACAGCTTTCTATAAACAATACCAGTATAATGCAGATTTGGAACCTACCCGTACTCAACTTCAGAGTATGGCTATGGTTTCAAATGAAGGTTCCAAAGGTTACGCGCAAAAATTGAGGGATCTAGCTGGGAGAGTGCAACCCCCTCTGTCTGAAAGGGAGTTGGTGGATATGTTCTTAGGTACTTTATCGGGCCCTTTCTTCAACCATTTGATTGGGAGTTCATCTGCTGGATTTACTGAGTTAATATTAACCGGAGAAATGGTAGAGGCTGGCATAAAAAGTGGAAAGATTCAGAAGGATTCGTCTGCCTCTACAGCCGTGAGAAAACCTTTTACTGGAAAGAAGGAGGTATCTGCTGTTTATCCACAAAGAAACCAGGGGAGAGCTGAAAGCCGACCAATGGTGGGGGCCGTTTTGATCCCAAAGCTGACATCTGATCAACCGAGAAGTAACCAACCAAGGGTGGAAAGGCCAGTCCGGCAATTTACCAGACTTAGTATGACTCTAGCCCAGATTTTACCACATATGCTGAAATCTAATTTGGCGACTTTGAAGGAGGCTCCAAAGAATCCCAACACGGCGTCCCCCCATTATCACCCGAATGCTAGATGCGCATACCATTATGAAAATCCGGGCCACGACACTAATAATTGTTGGGTGTTAAAAAACAAGATTCAAGACCTCATAGATGCAAAATAGATTGAGTTTGAGGCGCCAGAGAAACCAAATGTTATTTCCGCTCCTATGCCTAGACATAGTCATAACGCCAATGCTATCGAGGAAGATTTGTTTGTTGCTACAGTAGATGAACTCTTGACTCCGCTCCCGATCATCAAGTTGAATTTGTTGAAAGCTGGTATATTCCCAGGTTATGGTAAAGACTGCCATGTTTGCCTATCCTCGTCAATTGATTGCCCTCTATTGAAAATAGGTATCCAACGTCTGATTGACAACCAAGAAATTCTGTTTGAGAATGCTCCAGTTTCACCCATTCCAGTTAAAGACATTTTAATCATAACCATCTCCTCCAATCCTTCTAGGGACCCCAAAAGACCCGTTAGGATTACATCAGTTCCGAAGACTACTCCTCTCATAATTACAATGCCTGGGCCGGTCCCATACGAATCAGACAGAACAGTACCGTGGAATTATGGTGGAGAAATCTACTACCATGGTATTAAACAAGATGGGATGACCGCCGAAGAAGAAAGCTCTGAAGAAGAAAGTTTTGACATTAGCAATATTGCCAGAACTAGCAAGATTACCCGTAGCGGTAGAATCTTCTCTCCAGAGATTGCCCCTCCAAAGGCAGTTTTTGGACCCGTGGCTGTTCCGAAGATTACCTCTGTACCAATAACCATACCTGCAAATGCACCTACCAACAAATACGATGCAACCCCTGTTGCTATCCCTACCAACACCTCTAATGCTGAAAATCAAGGAAAAAGCATTCAAGAAGAGCCTGTCCGGACGAAGGCTCAATCACTGTCTATTCCCGAAACATCCAAGAAGGAAATGGAAGAGATCCTGAGGATAATAAAGAAGAGTGACTATGATGTGGTTGAACAGTTGGGGAAAACTCCCTCCAAGATCTCCATGCTAGCATTGCTGCTGTGCTCTGAGGCACATGCAAAAGCTCTGGTAAATTTTTTAAAGACAACCCATGTGCCACAAGAGACGTCCACTAACCAATTCCAAGACTGTGTGGCCAGTTTGACAGCTGATAATGGCTTAGGCTTCTCTGATGCTGATTTGACACCCAGAGGGAGAAAACACAACGAGGCATTACATGTCTCTGTGGAGTGTAGAGGAACGACTCTGGCCCCTGTCTTGGTAGACACGGGTTCATCTCTGAACGTCTTACCGAAGAAAGCCCTTGACAGATTGGATTGCAAAGGGATGACTCTAAAACCTAGTAACATAGTTGTGAGAGAATTTAATGGTTAGAAGAGGATGGTCCACGGGGAGGTGGACATCCCGATAAAGGTGGGAACTCAGATTTTCAACTCAACCTTCTATGTGATGGACATCCGTCCCTCTTATTCCTGTCTGTTAGGACGGCCCTGGATTCATAACGCCGGTGCTGTCACCTCCATATTACACCAAATGCTGAAGTACTCGGTCCAAGGAAAGATCATAACTGTCCATGGAGAAGAGGAGTATATGATTAGTCATCTAAATTCCTTCCGATATGTGGAGTTGGATGGCGAGTTCATTGAAGCCCCTTTCCAACATTTTGAAGAAGTCTCTCAAGAAGTAGCAGTGACCAAGGCGGTATCCTCGATTCCCAAGATCACAAGACCTCCACTTTGGATGTCATCTCTAAAGGACGCTAAGGCAGTAGTAGAAGAGGGTGGATGCACCATCTGGGGGCAGCTTCCAGACATTCCTTATAAATCAGACAAGTTTGACTTGGGGTTTACTTCAACTGCTCAAAAGGCTATGCGTCGTGCCCGCGCTGGAGGGCTACCTTTGAAGATTAGTAACAGAGAGGTCAACACAATGGAAGATGTTGAAGAAGAAGGCAGCTTGGAAGATTGGATATTTCCTACTGTCAACGGAGGACTCTGTAACTGGGAAGCCAAAGACTTTGTCCCAATAACTTTCATCTCTCAGTAATTTATCTTTTGCATTGCTGTTGGACTTGTAATATTCACAAACAATTCGCACTTTAAAAACCTTGTGCCTTACCCAAGACACAATGGTCCATTTGTAAGGGTTTTTATTTCATCTTCATATGACATTCAATGAATCACAGACGTTTTTTGCACATACAAACCTTTTGTGCTCATTGTCTTTCTTTTACATTTTTATTTGTTTAAAGGTGGCTATACCCTTACACACACCCATGCTCACAAATGCAGGTACCCCTCCATTCCGGATCCCATGGGTAACGATACTGCTATAGCCTTCAGTGACTCTGAAGATCCAATCTATCAAGCCGAACACGAATGTGAAGAAGATTGTGAAGTGCCAGGGGAATTGGCCAGACTACTACAACAAGAGGAAAGAGCTATTCAGCCTCATGAGGAACTGTTGGATACGATCAACTTTGGCACCGAGGAAGATAAAAAGGAAATCAAAGTGGGTGCCAACCTAGAGTCGAGTGTCAAGGAGCGTCTAATTCAGTTGTTGCATGATTATGTTGAGATCTTTGCTTGGCCGTACGAAGACATGCCAGGACTTGATACAGACATCATGGTACATCGTCTAACCACAAGAGAAGACTGTCCACCAGTGAAACAAAAAGTCCGCCGCATGAGACCTGACATGTCAGAGAAGATCAAAGCGGAAGTCATGAAGCAGTTCAATGTTGGATTCTTAGCCATCACTTCCTATCCTCAATGGGTCGCCAACATTGTTCATGTGCCTAAAAAGGACGGCAAAGTAAGAATGTGCGTGGATTATAGAGATTTAAACAGGGCCAACCCTAAATATGATTTTCCACTTCCCCACATCGATATCCTGGTTGACAATACAGCCCAACACAAAGTATTTTCTTTCATGGATGGATTCTCAGGTTATAACCATCAAAATGGCACCTGAGGACATGGAGAAAACTACATTTGTCACTCAGTGAGGCATATTCTGCTACAAAGTAATGCCATTCGGACAGAAGAATGCTGGGGCAACCTATCAACGCGCCATGGTAGCTTTGTTTCATGATATGATACATCATGAGA
This sequence comes from Vicia faba, assembly GCA_948472305.1. Lineage (NCBI taxonomy): Eukaryota > Viridiplantae > Streptophyta > Magnoliopsida > Fabales > Fabaceae > Vicia > Vicia faba. The sequence goes on from OX451741.1 coordinate 1,398,821,589, forward strand.
TATAGGTCTATGTAGATGACATGATAGCCCGATCACAAACTGAAGAGGAACACCTTGATCACTTGCAAAAGTTGTTTGTGAAGTTGAAGGAGTACAAGTTAAGATTGAATCCAAACATGTGTACATTCGGAGTCCGGTCCGGTAAACTCATAGGTTTCGTCGTTAGCAACAAAGGCATCGAGGTTGATCCTGCCAAGGATAAAGCGATACAAGAAATGCCTGCTCCTCGCACTGAGAAGGAGGTAAGAGGATTCTTGGGACGCTTGAACTATATCTCCAGATTCATTTCTCACTTGAAAGCTACTTGTGAACCAATCTTCAAACTGTTGAAGAAATATCAAGTAGTTAGATAGAATGATGAATGCCAGTTTGCTTTTGACAAGATCAAGGAGTATTTACAAGAGCCTCCTATTTTGATGCCACCAGTCAAGGGAAGACCACTAATCATGTATCTGACCGTTTTAGAGAACTCAATGGGGTGTGTATTGGGGAAGTATGACGAGTCTGGCCGAAAAGAGCATGCTATTTACTACATGAGCAAAAAGTTTACCGACTGTGAAACCAGATATTCACTGCTCGAGAAAACTTGTTGTGCTCTGGCATGGGCTGCTCGCCAGCTAAGACAGTATATGTTGACTCATACCACTTTGTTGATATCTAAGATGGATCCGATAAAGTACATCTTCGAAAAGCCTGCTCTGTCTGGAAGGATAGCTAGATGGCAGATGATCCTAACAGAATATGACATACAATACACTACCCAGAAAGCTATAAAGGGAAGTGTGCTAGCCGATCATCTTGCTCATCAAGCTGTAGAAGATTATCAGTCCCTGAAGTTTGAATTCCCGGATGAAGACATCATGACATTAGATAACTGTGAAGAATTCAGACCATATGACGGACCTGAACAAGGATCCTGATGGACCCTGTTCTTTGATGGGGCATCCAATGCACTTGGTAATGGTATCGGTATTGTACTCATATCTCCGGAAGGGTGTCATACTCCCTTCACTGCCAGACTTTGCTTCAACTGTACGAACAAAATGGCAGAATACGAAGCATGCATCTTTGGTCTCAAGGCTGCCATAGACTTGGGAATCAAATCTTTAGATGTGTTTGGAGATTCAGCGCTGGTCATCAGTCAGATCAAAGGAGAGTGGGACACTAAACATCCAAACCTTATCCCTTACAAATAACATGTTTTGACGTTGCTACCACATTTTGAGCAGATTACCTTCGAGCATTTCCCGCGAGAAGAAAATCAGCTAGCAGATGCCCTAGCCACGATGTCATCTATGTTTAAACTTAATTGGAATAACGAAGCTCCCCATATCACCATTGAACGAATGGATGAACCAGCACACTGTCACGAGATTAATACTGAAGAAGTAGTGGACCAACCTTGGTTTCATGAAGTCAAGAGGTATCTCGAGGCTCAGGAATATCCAGAAGGAGCTTCAATCAATGATAAGAAGTTCTTAAGGAGATTCTCTGCTAAGTTCTTCCTGAGTAATGGTATCTTGTACAAGCGCAATCATGACTCTATTCTGCTCCGTTGTGTGGATAAGATTGAGGCTGAAAAGATCATGGCTGAATTACATGAAGGTACCTTTGGCACCCACTCCAGTGGGCATACGATGGCAAAGAAAATCCTATGTGCAGGCTATTACTGGTCTACCATGGAAGCAGACTGCTATCAACACTCCCGGACTTGTCATAAATGTCAAATTGATGCTGACAAGGTGCATGTGCCACCAGTTCCTCTAAATGTCTTGACGACTCCTTGGCCCTTTGCTATGTGGGGAATCGATACGATTGGAGAGATCAAGCCTACATCCTCCAATGGACACCGCTTCATTCTGGTGGCCATTGATTATTTCACAAAATGGGTCGAAGCAGCTTCCTTCGCATCCGTTACTAAGAATGTTGTTGCCCGCTTCATCAAGCAGAATCTCATTTTCCGGTACAGTATCCCAGAAAGGATCATCACTGATAATGGTACAAACCTTAACAATACTATGATCACCGCCTTGTTCAAGTAGTTCAAGATTCAACATCACAATTCATCCCCCTATCGACCAAAGATGAATGGTGCAGTCAAAGCTGCAAATAAAAACATTAAAAAGATCATACAAAAAATGACAGTCACCTACAAGGACTGACATGAAATGCTGCCATTTGCTCTCCACGGATACCGTACCACAACTCACACATCAACTGGGGCAACACCTTATTCTTTAGTTTATGGTATGGAGGTTGTCTTGCCTATCGAGGTTCAAATCCCCTCTTTGAGAATTATGAAGGATGCAGGTTTGAATGAGGACGATTGGATCCAGACTCGACTTGATCAACTAAACTTAATTGATGAAAAGAGACTCACTGCTGTTTTCCATGGTCAGATGTATCAAAAACGGATGATTAAGGCTTTCAACAAGAAAGTCAGACGCCAAGTATATCAAGTTGGAGATCTAGTGATCAAACGCATTATCTTGCCACAAAGTGATCCCAGGGGCAAATGGACTCCTACCTATGAGGGACCATTTGTAATCAAGAACATCTTCTCCGGTGGGGCAATGATCTTAACCACCATGGACGGTGACGATTTGCCACACCCTGTGAACACAGACATAGTCAAAAGATACTACGCATAAGAGACCCTCTAGGTTGACACACCTAGGCAAAAAAGGGCATCCCGGCGAACCAAAAGGTTCGGGCAAAAGTTAGGGATAAAAAATAAAAAAATATGTACACCCGGCAAGTTGAAAACCCAAAAGGGTGACTTGGGCAAAAAGGGGTTTCCCGGTGGACTGAAAACCCGAAACGGCGGTCCAGGAAAAAGTTAGGGAATTAAAGCGTATGACTGTGTCCCGTCGGATCACTTTGAAGACAATCTCTTCACGGACAAACTCAGAGGTCCTGATCAATCCAATCATCTTCGAACGAAGCAACAAATAGACAAGATATTTAGAGATACGGAGGCTATAGCAGAATGGGAACCCCATGGGATTATCACACATAGCTGTCTTTCTTTGTATAAATTTTTTCTTACTTTTACGGCACCATCCTCTTACTAGGATGTCTGTCTCCTTTGTACAAAATACTTATTCAAATTAAATACAAAGATATATCTTTCAAGTATAGAAAACTATTTGTCCTTTTTCTTTACACTTGTGTTTTATTTGCAAAAACATCCAATGATTTGTTAATGAACATATGCATTTGAACATAATTATTGTTTACAAATAAACAAAATAAAAAAAAGAGAGACAATTACTGACATATTGAAAGAATAGGAAAACGTCTTTAGGCTATTCCATAGGCAATCCCCACAGTATATCACTTAAATCCCCAATAGGACTAAAACTTCAAACTGTTAATCCTCGGCGGAAACCATCCAGTTCCTCCAAATTCACCAGCAAGTCATTTTGAAACTTGAAATCCAACCGGATAACAGTTAACTTCTAATTCTCCCCAACCTAGGATAACTCCCCGGTAGAGTGACAGATGACCGAAACTCCTGAACTTTTTCCCAGACAGGAATAAGCTTTTTCCCCGCAGAGTTTTCAATGCTCCCCAAAAGAACAAAGACTCCCATTATTTATCCCCAGTAGAAGTCATCAAAATTCTCTGGATTCCCCAAACAGATTCCTCAAGCAGTATACGACATTGCTCTCACAATAGATTTTTTTGTGAATACCCCAAATTTCAAGATATGAAGGATCCACATATCCTCAGCAGCAGTCAAGGATTTATTTTCCTCAACCATCAGCAATACAGCAAAGCAGCTTACATGCGCATACAATACATCCGCATATCATAAACATTGATAAAATACACATATTGCATCATACATTTCATGCAACATAATTTTATGTTTCAGCTAACATTTTACCCTTTTCAGGATAAGATTAACAACTATCGTTAACAATATGCAGTCATGATACTGTTCGGATACGCTCCAGACAAGGATGCCATTCTGATACTCATTCAGTTTTCAAGATTCAGATACAGTTCGGATACGCTCCAGACAAGGATGCCAATCTGATACTCATTCAGTTTTCAAGATTCAGATACAGTTTGGATACGCTCCAGACAAGGATGCCATTCTGATACTCATTCAAATTTCAAGATTCAGATACAGTTCGGATACGCTCCAGACAAGGATTCCATTCTAATACTCATTCAGATTTCAAGATTCAGATACAATTCGAATATGCTCCAGACAAGGATGTCATTCTGATACTCATTCAGTTTTCAAGATTCAGATACAGTTCGGAAACGCTCAAGACAAGGATGCCATTCTGATACTCATTCAGTTTTCAAGATTCAGATACAGTTCAGATACGCTCCAGACAAGGATGCCATTCTGATACTCATTCAGTTTTAAAGATTCAGATACAGTTCGGATACGCTCCAGACAAGGATGCCATTTTGATACTCATTCAGATTTCAAGATTCAGATACAGTTCGGATACGCTCAGACAAGGATGCCATTCTGATACTCATTCAGTTTTTAAGATTCAGATACAGTTCGGATACGCTCCAGACGCGGACACCATTATGATACTCATTCTTTCAACTTACAATTCAAAAAACATTATTGGATGGCATCTACAAGCCCATCTCCAACAAGATTTTATCTCTTCTCCAAATGGTATCTTTAAGCCCATTCCCCCAGCTACACATCGCCGAGTGCAAATTTATGGGCACTTTAGTGTCCAATCATCTTTCACCTTCAAGTCACGAATAGAAAAGCTCGCCAATCTAACTCTTCAGGTCTAAGAAGATTGAACAGAGGCAACTGTTGTACCCCAAAATTTACCCTCTCGTTTATCAAGATTTTTCTCACAAGATCTCTTTGACTCGAGACTGGATTAGGGTTTGGTCAGCTCAAGATATCTCATCTTGCACTGATAACCCCAAATTAGGGTTTGAGTTTGTACACGGATTTTGGACTATCAATGCTTCATGTGACTTTCAAACATCATTATGGACTCCTAAGATCACCCATGACAAGTTTCAAGCCTTGAACCACATTTTTTATCAGTCAATTGGACGGTTGACCTAAAAATCAGTTGTAATGGGGAAAAAGTCAACCATGGCCAATTTACAGTCAAACTTCCTAGTTTTTGATCAACATCAACATTTTAAACTCACATGTGTCATTTGGTCAAGTTTGGATCACAATTCCTCAAGAAATTTGATCAAATCATCAAAAGGGCAAAATGGTCAAAATTAGGGTTTTGACTGAGGAAGGGCAATTTCTGATTTTTAACCTAGCAAAGGACCAATTGAGTTCAAGCATGATTTCAAGATTCCAATGACATAATCTTGACTTAATCACATGGCTCAAAACATCTCAAATACATTGGATTGACAGATGAATTTTGCAGTCAATTGATCAAAAGTCAACTGTACACTGAAAAGTCAAACTTTGACTTTTTGGTCAAAATCAAGTACCAAGGGTCATAATTCATCAAAACATTTCCAAATTTGAAACTTGTTCATCAAGAAATCCAAATTTTAAAATTAGGGTTTGAATTTGAAATTTTTCATAACTTAGAAATTTTCTAAGTATGAAAATTTTCTTATTTTCTCAACTTTACACCACTTTTACACCATGATGCCTAATGATTCAAGGAAACTTCCCAACATGAAAGTTGTAGATCTCCATGAAATATACAACTTTTCTTCACAAACATTTCCCTAAAGATGCTTGGATCTCAAGATATAAATTTGTGAATACATGGTCATGAACTTGTTAACTTAGTGAAATTTTGCCCTAATTTAGGCAGGTTTTGGACCCAACTTCATGGCAATTTTTCACCTAGTTCCAAGAGTATCTCAAAATGCATTTCAAAGATGAATTATAGAGCACATTTCAAGATTTCCAAAATTTCCAAGAACTCCTCAAGATCATTTTTGAGTAGGAAGAATCAAAGAGAGGAAGTTGGCATTTTATTACTTTTTGTTCAAGCCATTTCATGAAGAACCAAGTTGCAAATGAATCCTATGCTGGCTATTTCATGCTGTACAGGTCCTAAACTTGTTCTACACTCCTTAATTAAATGCTTACTCAGTTGAAAAAGCCTCTATCCATGCTTGTGAACCTTTATCCAACTTGTAATTCCATTTATGGCAAAAAGGTTCCATTGCCATTTTGAAAAACAACCACTTTTGAAAACTATTCAATTTTGAGCTTTGAACCTGTCCCCTTGATGCATACAAACCACACAGGTCTCAAGTAAGTTATACAAGCTCATACCAACCCTAAGCAAGCTGGTACAAGCATGTGAAGCTTTGGTCTTGTCACTTTGCTTCAAGTACAAGAAAGTTGGCAAAAAGGCTAGCATTTGCACAACTGACAGAGAGCTGACCTAAAACCATTTCAATACTAATATACCAACATTATGCAACAAAAATAACACTGAGCCAAGACCTGAAACACTCTCATCAAGCAAAACACCAAAAACCTGCTCAAACATACAATTTTTGCACAAACACATCCAGCTTCCATTTGGCTCGTGCATTTTGTGTTTAGATCATTCCAACACCTTACATACTTGATATCAAACCCATTCAAACCATCATCCTTGTTCTGTAATCTCTTTCCTGCCATCTTCCATTGTTGACTTTGAAGCTTGCAGTTGGACTTGGTCAAGGAGTTCTAGCCACTTTCAGAGCAAGGCAAGGGTTGGAATAGATTCAGGGAAGCTCAAGGAAGCTCAAGCAAGCATCAGGCCTCCATTAAAGTCACTATATTTTCATACACGGTTCTAGCTGAAGGAGGTAAATTTTCAAACTCTATCTCTTTGTACAGGCAACCTTAGGCCACGATCTGTGAATAAAAAATGTAGCCCTCATCATAACGAAGATGTACATATCATTATCTTGCATTAATTTTACTTGTGCTAAGAGAATTTGGAAGTTGAAATCTCTGAAAATATTAGGTTAGAATTTAGGGCTTTTAAAATTCTCTTTGATCTTTGATAGTTAGATTACATAACTTATATGGTTGGAATCGTGAGTTCAAATGCTACATTTTTCATGTTATAAGTTTTTATTTTCATGGAAGTATGAGGAAGTTACAGGGGATCCGGCCAAGTCTTGAGGAAGAAGATGAAACAGGGCAAGGGCGCGTTTTGTAATATGTTGTTTTTGTTTCAGTAAAGACAATGGATGTATGGTCACCCCAGTGGTAAATCACCGCACTGGTGAGACCCGTGTCCTGGGTCCGAACCTGCGCGCTGCTTTTGCATTTTTACAATTTTTCCCTTTTCAATTTTTGACTTTTTTGCAGATTGGGCTTGGCTATTGGGCCAGTATTTTTTTTGCTAGCATATTACCACTGATTTACTACATCACCCCTTGCTAACTCTTTTCATATTTTATTTTGTTTTTGTTTTGTTTTCACATTTAATATTTTTAAATATTTTTCTTTAAAACATAAAAATTCCAAAAAAATTGTAATTTAATATATTACACTTTTATTTTATTTATTTATTATTTTTCACATAAAAATATAGTTTATTTTAATAAGATATAATTTATTTTTCTTAATAAATTTGTAAATATAATTAAATATACTTAGTATTTTTATTTTACATTTCATATTTATAAATCCCTATTTTTTGCATACATACAAAACTTTATATTTTATTACAATATTATTTATTATTTTTACACAAAAAAATACACAAAAAAATACACAAAATAATAATATAGAAACTTTATTTTCTTTTAAATAAAATTAGGGTTAAACCCCTTTCAAAAATTAAGTCTTTTTTCTTATTTTAGGTTTAGATTAAATATTCCTTTACATAAAAATAAGCCATCAAAAATCTTTTACATGTACATTGCATTGCATTACATTTTAGATATTGTTTTGTATTTATCTTAAATTCGTACAAATTCGATTTGGTTGTAATAATATATTTAACTTTATATTTGTGCAAATCCCCATTCAAACTTGTATTCCCCCCTCCCTTAAAATTGTTTTTAATAACTTAGCATATTTACATTACGCAATTTATCGCTTTCATATGCCATGATTAGTAATTAGGGTTTGTATGACAAGAACAAAACAAAGCAAATAGAAAACCCTAAATATAAGAAAAAGTCAAAAGCATGAAAATGATACACTTGCACACAAGCACTCTTAGGGTTTTCCCCACTTGGTTGCCTAAAAACAAAAATGGCCATGTTACGCATGCGAAGTATCTTGGCAAAACAAAACAAGTATAAGATCATAGTCCCTCGATGATGCTATTCAATAGTTTCCTTACAAAATGATCTTGGTCCCTCAAAAATGCTAAGATACTTTGCAAACATTGCTAATCATGGTTATACGATGACCCACGCCCATCCCGCTTACATCCAAAGATAGGGTTGCTTACCAAATCAATAGTAAGACAACAATATCAATGGAATAGAAAATGAACAAGAAAGACATTTGAGTAGATAGATAGTTCCTAGTTACTTGCTCTATTTTAAACAACTAATCCTTTCTATTTTTCAAAATAAACACACACACATTTCAAAACATCTTACAAATATTGAAAAGATTTCCAAAAGACAAACATCTTTGTATACATTCTTACGAACGAGAATCATTATAAAGATTGCCTAAATGAATGACCTCTTTTACAAATACTTTCAAAACCACACCAAACACAATTTCAAACAAACAAAAGCAAGTGATCTAAGAAAGTAACTAAGAGCCCATGGAAAACCATGGATGAAAAGGGTGCTAATACCTTCCCTTTTCATAATCTACCCCCCGAACTCAAGAAACAATCCCAAAGGTCTTTCCTGTGCTTTTTCACCTTTCCTTTTGGATAAAAGAAAAGTCGGTGACGACTCTTGCTAACCGCAACATTTTCAATAAAACGCAAAACCTCAAGTCAGTTCTCCCACCGTATCACACTCCCCTACGCATCAGCAATCATGGGGTCAATGCTCTAGAAGTCAATGATGGTGACGATGACATGGATAGCTGGATCTTCCCTACTACCAATGGTGGACTTAGTAACTGGACAGCAAAAAACTTTGTACCAATTACTTTTATTCAGAAGTAATTGTCTTTCTTGTTTTTGGATATGTAATAAACAATATAAACTCTATGGCCTTGTGTCTTACCCGAGGCACAATGGTTTATTTATAAGGGTTATCATGTTCTAATCTCATATGGCATTAATAAATCATTGGACGTTTATTGCATACAAATTTTGCGCTCTCTGTTTTTTCTTTTCTTCTTTTTACTTTGTCTATACAGCTATGCTCTTACACACACCCACGTATCAAACTGCAGATCCATATCCACTCTGGATCCCATTTATAACAATTCTGATATTGCCGGTTATGACTTTGAAAATACGATCAACCAAGCCCAGGACGAAGGTGAGGAAGATTGTGAGGTATCCTGAGAACTTGCAAGACTGTTACAGCAGGAAGAAAGGGCTATACAGCCTCATGAAGAGCAAGTTGAGACAATAAACTTGGGCACAGAAGAGAACAGAAAAGAGGTCAAGATAGGTGAAAATTTTGAGCTTAGTGTCAAACAACGTTTGATTCAGATGTTGCATGATTATGTTGAGATCTTTGCCTATTCATATGAAGACATACCGGGACTAGACACGAATATTGTGGTTCATCGTCTGCCAACTAAAGAAGATTTCCCTCTAGTAAAGCAGAAGGTCCATCGTATGTGCCCTGAAATGTAAGAGAAGATCAAAGCAGAGGTTATGAAACAATTCAACACTGGATTCCTAGATGTCACCTCTTATCCCCAATGGGTTTCTAACGTAGTCCCGGTGCCTAAAAAGGACGGCAAAGTATGGATGTGTATGCACTACAGGGATTTGAACAGGGAAAGCCCCAAAGATGACTTGCTGCTCCCCCACATTGACGTTGTGGTTGACAACACCGTGCAACGCAAGATCTTTTCCTTCATGGACGATTTCTCTGGTTACAATCAGATCAAGATGGCACCCGAAGACATGGAGAAGATAACCTTCGTCACGCAATGGGGAACTTTCTGCTACAAAGTGATGGTGTTTAGGTTGAAGAACACCAGGGAAACCTATCAGCGAGCCATGGTAGCTTTTTTTCACGACATGATTCACCATGAGATAAAGGTTTATGTTGATGACATGATATCCAGGTCTCAAACTAAGGAAGAACACCTTGATCATCTACAAAAGTTGTTTGATAGATTGAAGACGTACAAGCTGAGGTTAAATTCGAACAAGGACACCTTCGGGGTAAGGTCTGGTAAACTTCTAGGTTTCATTATCAGTGAAAAGGGAATTCAGGTAGACCCTGCAAAAGTGAAGGCTATACAAGAAATGCCAGCTCCCCGCACTGAGAAGGAGGTTAGAGGCTTCTTAGGACTCCTAAATTACATTGCCAGGTTCATTTCCCATTTAACTGCTACTTGTGAGCCAATATTCAAACTCCTGAAGAAAGATCAAGTGGTAAAGTGGAATGACGAATGCCAGACCTCCTTCGAGAGAATCAAAGAATACCTTCAAGAGACTCCAATTTTGATGCCTTCGATTGAAGGAATACCTTTGATAATGTACTTAATAGTGTTAGATAATTCAATGGGGTGTGTGCTGGGGAAGCATGATGAGTCCAGCCGAAAAGAGCATGCAATATACTACCTTAGCAAAAAGTTTACCAACTGTGAAACAAGATACTCAGTGCTCGAGAAGACTTGCTGCACTTTGACATGGGTTGCTCGCCGACTGAGACAGTATATGTTGACCCGCACTACTTTGTTGATATCTAATATGGATCTGATCAAGTACATCTTTGAAAAACCTGCTCTCTCCGAAGAATAGCAAGATGGAAAATAATCTTGACCGAATACGATATCCAATACACGACCCAGAAAGCAATCAAGGGAAGTGTACTAGCTGATTATTTGGCTCATCAGGCTGTGGATAACTACCACCAGTCCATGAACTTTGAATTCCCGGATGAGAACATTATGTTAGTGACTGACTGTGATGAACCTGGACCGAATGAAGGACCTGAGGAAGGATCCCGATGGACTATGGTTTTGGATGGAGCCTCCAACGCACTCGGAAATGGCATCAATGATGTAATCATATCTCCGGAAGGCTGTCATACTCCTTTCACCGCCAGACTATGCTTTAACTGTACCAATAATATGGCGAAGTATGAAGCATGCGTCATGGGTCTTAAAGATGCTATTGACCTAAGGATCAAGTCCTTGAGTGTTTTCGGGGATTCAGCGTTGGTTATAAGTCAAATCAAAGGAGAGTGCTATACGAAGCACCCGAATCTCATCCCTTACAAAGAACATGTGCTGACATTGCTTCCATACTTTGAAGAGGTCACCTTTGAACATTTTACACAAGAAGAGAATCGGTTAGAGGACGCACTAGCTACTATGTCGTCTATGTTCAAGGTCAAGTGGGACAACGAAGCTCCTCAGATCACCATTGAGAGGTTGGATGAACCAGCATACTGCTATGAGATTGACACTGAAGAAGTAGCGGACAAACCTTGGTTTTATGAAGTGAAGAGGTATCTCGAGGCTTTAGAGTATCCTGAGGGGGAATCTGTCAATGATAAGAAGTTTCTGAGAGTTCTTCCTTAGTAATGGAATCCTCTCCAAGCGTAACCATGACTCTATTTTACTTCGGTGCGTAGATAAGAACGAAGCAGAGAGGATTATGGCAGATCTACACGAAGGTACCTTTGGCACCCACACTAGTGGACACACCATGGCTAAAAAGATCATGCGGCAGGATACTATTGGTCCACCATGGAAGCATACTGCTATCAACATTCCCGAACTTGTCACAAATTCCAGATCTATGCTGATAAAGTACATGTACCTTCGGTTCCTTTGAATGTCTTGACGGCTCCCTGGCCCTTTGTAATGTGGGGCATTGACGTGATCGGAGAGATTAGGCCTACCGCCTCCAATGGGCATCGCTTCATCCTAGTGTCCATTGATTACTTCACGAAGTGGGTTGAGGCTGCCTCTTTTGCTACTGTTATTAAGAATATTATGGTGTGGATTATCAAGCATAGTCTGATTTGTCGGTATGGTGTGCCAGAGAGAATTATCACGGACAATGGTACAAATATCAACAATACGATGATCACCGAACTCTGTAAACAATTCAAGATCCAACATCATAATTTTCCCCTTACCGGCCAAAGATGAATGGCGTTGTAGAGGCTGCTAACAAGAATATAAAGAAAATCATACAGAAGATGACGATGACGTACAAAGACTGACATGAGATGTTACCATTTGCTCTTCATGGTTACCGCACCTTAGCGCGTACATCAATAGGGGAAACACCTTATTTATTAGTGTATGGTATGTAGGTTGTCTTGCCTATCGAGGTCCAGGTCCCTTCTTTGAGGATCATGAAGGATGCGGGTTTGAACAAAGACGATTGGATCTAGACTCGACTTGATCCACTGAATCTGATTGATGAGAAAAGGCTTACTGCTGTCTGTCATGGTTAAATGTATCAAAAACGAATGATCAAGGCTTTCAATAAAAAAATTAGACGTCAAGTATATCAAGTGGGTGATCTGGTAATCATGTGCATCGTACTTCCACAAGGTGATCCCAGGGGAAAATGGACTCCCACATACGAAGGGCCATTTTTTATCAAAAGCATATTCTCCGATGGAGCCATGATTCTAACCACCATAGACGGTGACGACCTTCCTCACCCTGTTAATGCGGACATAGTGAAAACATACTACGCATAGATAAAGACCCGCTAGGTTGACTGGCCTAGGAAAAAATAAGGGCATCCCGGTGAACCAAAAGGGTTTGAGAAAAATTTAGGGATAAAAGCAAAAATATTATACACCCGACAAGTCGAAAACCTGCAAAGGCGGCTTGGGCAAAAAAGGGTATTCTGGTGGACTGAAAACCCGAAAGGGCGGTCCAGGAAAAAGTTAGGGATTTAAAGCGTACAACTATGTCCCATTAGATCACCTCGCGACCAGACTTCAGTATCAACTATCAAGCTCAAACAGTACCAATCAATCCAGTCAGCTTCGGACAAGTAGCAAAGTGATGATACGCTCGAAGACATAGGAGCAATAGTATAATTGAAACTCAATGGGATTATTACACATAGTTGTTTTCCCTTTGTACACTATTTTGTATACTTTTCATTTTCACGATGGTGTTCTCCTACTAGAACTTCAGTCTCTTTGTACAAAATGCCTATTATAGGCGAACTTCAAAAATCAATACAAATCATTCCTTGAAAATACAAAACTATTTGTTTTTCTTTTTCTGTTTTATTTTGCAAAAACGTCCAATGACTTATTTTTGACATATGCATTTAAATATGATCAATGTTCACAAATACTTGCACAAAAAACAGAAAGACAATTGCTAATGACTTTAAGAAATGGGAAAAGTCTAAAAAACAATTTGCAGTCCCGACAGTTACTCTTTCCAGCATTGTACAGGGGCAGGGACAATTTGAGACAAAGTCACCATTACCTACGACCCCGTGACGTCTAGGTTCCCCACTGAGCAGCAACCAGAGTTTTGACCTCTTCTTCCCCAAGCAGGAACTACTTCCTCTAGCAAAGTTCCTTCAGGGAGCTGAAATTTGTACTCCCCAACCGAGTTTTATAATTTCAAACTGTTCATAAAACCTCCTCCTAGGTAGATTTTATTTCTCTAACTGTCGAAGCTTATTCCCCAACCGAGTTTATGTCTCTACAGCGGCAAAACCTTCCAAAAAAGCATCATCTCCCTCCACGGAGTAATTCTCAAGCAGAACCAATCCCCAGCAGAGTATTCTCAAACAGAAAGAAGAAATATTGGGCGAATCAACTCCATTCATCATCCCCAGTGGAAATGAAGGATTCAACGTCCCAACGCTCTTCAGCAGCAGTCTGGGATTTACTTTCCCAGACTGGAAAATATTGCAATAGCATCCCATATTCATACATCATGGCATGCGCATACACATCGCATACAGTATAATCTCATTTATTTTGGGAACATCATCATAATGCATTTCATACATCATGACGTTGCATATAACTAACTCTTTAACTTTTTTAGGAAAAGATAAAATCAAAAAACACCGTTGACTACTTATGTAACCTGGTAGTCTTCTCAAAAGCTATGTATAACAAAGGGTTATCTCAGGATCTTCTTCAGGTAGATGCCCTCACAAGACCTTCTCTGGTTCAGTCAGATAGACACTAAAATCTCTCTGATTTCTATTCCAGTTGAAGATATTCCAAGACTTTTTTCTAGTTCAGTTGAATCGATGCTAAGATTCTTCTGATTTCCATTCCAGTCAAAGTTAATTCAAGACCTTCTCTGGTTTAGTCAGATCGACACTAAGATCTCTTTGATTTCTATTCTAGTTGAAGATGATCCAAGACTTTTTTCTGGTTCAGTTAAATCGACACTAATATTTTCCTGATTCTTATCCAGTCAAAGTTAATTCAAGATTTTATCTGGTTCAGTCAGATCGACACTAAGATCTCTCTGATTTCTATTCCAGTTGAAGATAATCCAAGATGTTTTTCTGGTTCAGTTAAATCGACACTAAGATTTTTCTGATTCTTATCCAGTCAAAGTTAATTCAAGATTTTCTTCTGGTTCAATCAGATCGATACTAAGATCTCTCTGATTCCTATTCCAGTTGAAGATAATCCAAGACCTTTTTTTGGTTCAGTTAAATTGATCCTAAGATTTTTCTGATTCTTATCCAGTCAAAGATAAATCAAGACCTTTGTTGGTTCAGTTCGAATCGACCATTGATTTATTACTGATTCTTTTCCAGTAGATCCTTTCTTTGGTTCAGTTAAATCGACACCAAGATTTTTCTGATTTCTATTCCAATTGGAGAAACTGCAAAGCCTGGAGCACGACCAGATAACAATTCACTTCCTCAACATGTCATTGCGAAGCCTGGATCCTGACCAGATAATAGTTCACTTTCGTCTCTTCAGTCAAGAGATGACCCCCCAGTAGAGTAATGGACAATCGAGGCTCCTAGACTCTATTCCCCTTAAAAAACATTCCCCAACAGACTCCTCCTTGGATAGCGGGAATAGGAATCCCCATAAAGAGACTCCTTACAAAGTCAGTATCTATTTTATATGGCATCTTTAAGCCCATCTCTGACGAATCTCTATCATACTCCTTGGATGACATCTTGAAGCCCATCTCTGACGACTCTTTGTCATACTCCTTGGATGGCATCTTTAAGCCCATCTCTGTCATTCTTCTGTCATATTTTCCAAATGGCATCTGTAAGCCCATTCCCGATATTATTCACCAACAGTCTCACTTCGGACGAGTGCAAATTTTTGGGCACTCTAGTGTTCAATCATCTTCCACCTTCAGATCACGAAAGGTAAACAAGCCAATCTAAATCTTTAGGTTTAAGAAGATTGATCAGGGGCAACTATTGTACCACAAACTTTTCCCTCCCATTTTCACACAAGACATACTCCTATAGGTTCTCAATTGCTCAAGGTTGACCGAGGATTGACCAGACAATTCTCCTCCTAAGGCAATGAACCCCCAACTAGGGTTTCCATTTTCATCAAGATGGTTGAGCTCCAAAAGTCTCAAACTCTTCCCATGGTCCTAATATGTTTTCAAGATCATACATGCCAAGTTTCATCCCTTTCTCAATAAGTTTGCTCATCAATTGCTCAAGTATTGGAAAATCAACTTTGTTAGGTCAAAAGTCAATTGTGGCCCATGTACAGTCAAACTTTAAGATTTTTGGTCAACATTAACATTTTGAAGTGATATCCATCATTTGATCAAGGGTTGATCATCATTCCTCAAGAAATGTTCCTAATTCATCAAAAGTAAAAAATGGCAAATTAAGGTTTCTATAGGAAAAGTCAACCAAACTTTGACCAGGCATAACTTTCTCATACTTTATCAAAACGTTTCCAACAAAAGCTCATTTTAAAGAGAATCAAATTACCTATAACTTCTCTTCATCCCTCAAGTTCAATAAATGTGCCATTTGAAAGATACAAGTTCATACATTACAGGTCATTTTTAGAAAGTCAATAAAAGTCACTTTTTTCCAAGACCTTTAACATCAAGATAACTTCTTCAAATGCAAAATTGGTAAAAATAGGGATTGAATTAGACATATTGGGCTTTCCAAAAAGTCTAAGATCATCATCATGAGATGAAAATTGAGCAAATTATGGCCTGTCCAAGTTGGGCAAAATTGGGAAATATCAAGAAATATGCATTGAGCCAATTTGAGTTTTTAAGGAAATGACTCAAATTCTTGAACTTCAAACATCTTCCTAAGGGTATAGAGGACTCCTAAAACCATTTTTGCATAGTCTTGACTTTATTTTCATTTTATATTAATTTTATTTAATTAAAAATCAAATAAATCAAGATTATTACAAATAATATGGTTAAGGCTTGTTTTAATGCATGGAGGGGTCCCCATTTTTGTGTACAACAAGGCCAATATGTTTAAACTCATTCAAATTTCAAAAATGGACAAAATCCCTTAACTTTGGCCAAGGTTACAAATGGACATTCATGGAATTTAAATGTTTGTCTATGGCTGTTACAAGCATTACATTTCTTTGTCTCCTCACTCCTCTCTATATAAAGAAGGCATTTGCAAGCTCCAAAGAGAGATACATAGCCTGGGGAACCCCTGGAATTTTTGCAAAAAAATACTAAAATTGTCAAATTCGAATTTCCATCTCCAGCCCGTTTTAGTCCCAAACAAAGATCAAAACACACTCCTGGAGGTCCCTGAATCATTTGCAACCATTACTAAGCTTTGAAACATTGCCAAACTCATCAACCAATTCGCACAGTTTGTATTTTTTTCCAAATTCATTATGCTTGATTCATGTAACATAAATGCATTTTGATCATACATTACTAATTGTTGAAGTGTTTGCAAGCTTTTTGCATAGTTGAATTGAAGTTTGAGTGCAGCTATAACAGTTTGCCATAGCTAGGGTTTGAACCTCTAATTTGGGGTTTTTTGTATTGGCCAAAATTATCCAAAACTAAGGATACCATCTTACTCAGGAGGTTGAGAGAAATCAACCCATGGCCTCAAAGTGAATTTATTTTGCGTTTTATGCTTGTTTCACATGCAGGTTTTATAATGACGGACAAAAATCTGTCACTATAGGTATTTCTACCTAAGACGACGGAGGGAGGTAGAAGATGAAGTGTGTCAGCCTCTGATTGGCCCATTGGCGCGCATTTTTTTTAATTTCCTGGATAGTGACTTATTTTTTAATATAATATTAAAGTTTCATTATGATAAACGAATGGCATGTTAGTTCAGTTGGCAGGGAAGCGCGTTGGTAAAGGAAAGGACCTGGGTTTGAGTCCCAGGTCCAACATTTTCTTATTTTCCCATTATTTCATGCAGGATTTAATACTGTTCAGGGTCTAATGCTCACTATATTCTAGCAATTCTCAACCACCAGTTGACTCTTGATCAGATCTAATGCATACAAATATGCAAGCCCATCATAGACTCTCCAGACACGCGCATACAGGATCAAACACTAATCTGAGCTTTAACTTTGGGCCAAGCGTTTTTTGACAACCACACCCCCCCATTTTTGTTTTGATGACCAGACCCATGTTATTTGTTTTTCTTTCTTTTTATTTTATTTTTGTTTATTATTTTCTAAACCCTTTTTTTTAACAAATCATAAAAAAATCAAAAAATAATAAATAGGTTTAGTTTCTTTCTAAAAATTATTAATTAATTAACTAATTATTTTAATGTAATTTTATCAATTTAAAATCAAATTAGACTTAGTTTCTTTTTTAATTTAAATTGTTTTCTTAATAAAAAAAAACCAAAAACATTAGAATTAGGATTTATTTCCATCTAACTTTTTTAATTTCTCTAATTAAACTTTAGATATTTACTTTACTTGTTTTTTGTTATTAAAAACAAAAACCAACAACAAAAAAGATGTTTCCTCTAGGTTTTAGAATGTATTTTCATTTGTCGCGCGTTTATTTCTCTTTGCATTTTATAGTCATGTAATTGTTATACGGGACATAATTTACTTTATTGCCTTATTTCCTTTTTTTTCATTTACTTTGGAATATAAATATCCCCCTCCCCAAAGCCATGTAGTAGTCTAGATTTATACTTTCCGCATTTTATTTTTATGTATATATAACTGCTAGTAACCTAGGCGTGCATGACAAGATAAAGTCAACTAACCATTAGATCACTAATCTCAAGATAATATAACTGAAAAAACACACTTCTCACACTTGCATCCTTAGGGTATTCCTCACTCGGTTGCCTTGAAAGTGGTCATGTCCCTCAAACGTAGGGATATCTTAGCAAAGACCCACGATTCTAAAGTCATCATAAAGATCATGGTCCCTTAACGTCTCTCGAGTTGCCTATGAGAAAAATGATCTTGTCCCTTGATGTTGCCTATATGATGACAGTCCTTTCGAAATTCTAAGGTATCTTTGATACGGTGGGAGAACTGACTTGAGGTTTTTGCGTTTGTGTTCGCAAATGTTTCGGTTTAGCAAGAGTCGCCACCGAATTTTTATTTTATCCAAAGGAAAGGTCAAAAAGCACAGGAAAGACCTTTGAGATGTTTTCTTGGGTTCGAGGAGTAGATTATGAAAATGGAAGGTGCAAGCACCCTTTTCATCCATGGTTATCCATGGGATCTTAGTTACTTGTTTAGATCACTTTCTTTTGCTTTTCAATTGTTTGAAATGGTGCTTTGTGTGTGGTTTTGAAAATGTTTTGAAAAGAGGCCATCGTTGTGGCAACCTTTGTAATGATTCTTGTTTGAATATATACAAAGGTGTATTGTCTTTTGAAAAGATTTTCAATGTTTGAAAGTTTGATTTGGGAAATGTTTTGAAATTGTGTTGTGGAGTGTGTTTGAAAATAGCAAGAATGTTTTGCAAGTTTTGATCAAGTAACTAAGAGTTGTCTACCCTATTTTACTCAAAGATCTTTTCTATATGTTTTTAACCCTTTTGACAGTGTTGTTTTACCATTGCATTTTGTAAACAACCTTATATTAGGATATTAAACGGGACAGGTGCGGGTCATCGTATTGACCATGATAGCAATTGTGCTAAGTATCTTTAGCAATTTTGTGAGAGACTAGATCATTTTGTACAGGCAACCAAGATAGCGTCATCGAGGGACTATGATCTTTTGTTTTGTTTTTGTTTTGCCAAGATACTCAACATGCATAACATGGCCAATTTTAAAGGCAATAAGTGGATGAAACTCTAGGGGTGCATGTGTGTATTGTGTATTGATTTTCATTCATTTTTGTCTTTGTATTAGTCAAGCTATTTGTTTTGATTTTGGATGTTGGCATACAAACCCTAATCTCTAATCATGGCATAATTGAAAGCATAAAGTGCGAGAATTAAAATTCTAAGTTATTACAAAAATATCCGGGAATGGGGGTACAATTATTACAAATGAGGATGAGTCTCACAAGAATAATAATGTCCAAATATCAAGTATTACAACCAAATCAAATTGTCGCAATTCAATATAAAGCTATAACAAATGAAGAAATCAATAATATTATGAAATTCATGTATTTACTTGAAAATAAATAAATACAAATCTATTCTAAAAAAAGAAAGATCAAATATTATATTATTATTATTCTTTGTATTTTATTAATTATGTAAAATAAAAAGTTTAAAGGAAGAAAAATTAATTAAACAAAATTTCTATTATTCTTGTATTTTTTATTAATCAATAAAAAGAGTTTAGAGAAAACAAAATTAATTAAATTAAATTAAATGTTTTTTTTTGGTATTTTCATTATGTGAAACAAGATTAATTAATAAAGAAGAAAATAAAACTTACTTAAAAAAAAGTTTTAATATATTATTATTGTCATTATTAACTAAAAAGAAAACAAATTAAAATAAAATGAATTAGTTAAAAAAAACATGAGTATTTATTTAAACAAAAGAAATTAAAAAGAATGATGGGCTTAAAGGTTTGTGTTTGAGGTTAGGCCCAATTGAAAATGAAAGAAGAACAAAGGGGTCAGAATGAAAAATGGGGGGGGGGGGGGGGCAGCAAATGCTATGGGCTTAATGCTTGGTGGCTAGATAGACCCAAATAAATTATTGTTTCATTTTGTTAGGGTTTGAACAATTAGGGTTCATTGTGTTTAGGGTTTGTGCGTGCTCCTTACAGCGGCGCCGCTTACTTCGTTCTTCCTCTTCTTCACCTTTCTCAGTCAAACGCCCTGATTCTCCTTCCTCTCAAGCCGCTAGAGCGCTGTCTCCCTCTCTCATCTCCTCACAACGATCCAAGGCTTTGGTGAAACAGTAAGGTTCGTCCTTTTTTTGAGTTTTACAGTTTGTTCATGTTTGCTTTGCTTTTGTTTAACCTATGGTTTTTTATGTGCCTAAAACACAGTAAGGGTTTGAGAAGCATCTTACCTGCGAGATTTTCTGGAAAATGGAGGGAGAGAGGTTTGACTGGGGGCGCTCCCTTGGTGGCCAGAGGTACGAGGAGAGGAAATGAGGACGAGCTTTTTTGGTAACTTCTCTTCTTTTCTTGAACCTGGAATGATGATGATTCCTTCTGAGACTTTGTTATTGTTTGTTGAGTTTGTTGATGATGACTTACAGTTCTGAAAATTTTGAATTTGAATGTTGCTATTCTAAAACTTCTTCTTCTCTCTTGATTTCAATGTTGATGATGATTAAATGTCTTCTGAAACTTTTGATTTCCTTTTCCTCTCTATTGAACTTGAATGTTGATGATGATTGGCTTCTGCAACTTTGATATTGGTGGCTTTTTTTTGTTGATGATGAGTTATTATTCTGAAACTTGTTGTTGGGGGTTTGGAAACTTGAGGAGTTTGGTTGATGGCGAAGGGTGCATGCTTATTGGCTTTCACAGGGTTCTGTGGTTATTGCAGTTTGGCAAGCTTTGTACACGTTGGCCTGTTTGGACTGTGTTCTGCAGTTTGTGATTCACAGGGTTTTTGTGATTTGTAGTTTCAGGCTTGGTATTTTGTTTGATTGTTGTTCTTGCTGTTACAGGATTTTGTGGTTTGTGAATGTTGCTGGCCTATTTTCTTGGTTTGAACTGCTATATAGTTTTGTTTGCAGTTTTGGTTTGTTTGCAGTTTGGCTAGGCAGTTTGGCTTGTTGTGAAACTGTTGGGCAGTTTCTTTGGTAGGGCATATTTTTTTGAAGTTTGTTGCTAGCTTGTGCAGGTTTGATGACCTGTTAGCAGGCTGATTCTTTTTGAAATTGTTAACAGTTTGGCTGTTGTTTGAGTTTTGGAACTGGTGTACAGTTTGTGACTTGGTGATTTGTTATAGTTTGGTTGCTAACAGGTTTGGGAGAGTTGTTTGCACAGGTCTGGGAGTTTTTGTTATGTTTGCACAGGTCTGGGAGTTTTGTTGGCTTGGAGATCTCTTTAAACCGTTATGCAGTTTATGGTTTTATATCCCTTTTGACTTTGTTTTGCAACTTGTGATAGATTTTCTGCCAAACTGTACAAAATCAAAAAGGTGATATCTTTATCTCTTTCTCTCTCCATGACAAAGCACTTTTGCTTTTCCACCTTATTTTCTGAAAAGTTTGCCCATCAATCCCTGGAAAATGATGAAAAGCTATGACAAGCTTTTGACTTGTGATTTGGTTTTCCTCCTGCATTTTACTTTTGGCCTGCTGTTTGATTTGCCATGTACTTTCTGCATTTGTACTTTTTGCATCCAGTTTGCTTTGTTCAGTTGCTTAGTACAGTTTGCTTAGTACAGTTTGCTTAGTACAGTTTGCTTAGTACAATTTGCTTAGTACAATTTTCTTTGCTTGACAATTTGGTTTGTTGCAAGACTTGGTTAGCTGCAATGTAATGTTGCAATGTTTCAGTTTGCCTTTGTAACCTGCTTTGTACAGTTTGGCCTATGTTTTGCATTTGAACCAATTGCTTTTGTATGCTTGCATTTTTCCTTTTGCATTTTTTACTTTTCTCTTTGTGAACCAAGAAGAGCAATCTTCTTGTGATTTGCAAAGAGAAAAATAAAAACATGATGAACAATAGCACTCTGATTCCAGACGACAAACTTTAATGATGGAAAATTTCCTTTCTTTTTTGTTTGAAAATTCTTTTCATATTCAACTGATTGTACTAATCCCTTTTCCTTTGTCTTTTTAATGTGAGCACAAATTGGGTGATGACAAAGCAAAGGAAGCAGAAGACTTTGAGCATGGGAGCAATGGAGCAATGGAGGCTTAGGCTTAGATTAGATAGATTTCCATTAATTGTAATAATTTATTTTCCCAAGTACTATAAGTTGTAAAAACCTACATTATTCAAATAATAAATTATTTTTGTATCAATCATCTGAAAAATCTTTGTGAGTCAAACTGATATCCAATAAAATCTTTTACTGTCCAATATCTTGCAATTCTTTCTTTGCATCTTCACTTAATCCTTTAAGATTCTCAGATCAAAAATAATTGAAATTGCATTACAACAATTCTAATATAGATAACTTAAATTTTAAGTAATCCAATAACTTTGTAGTATCATAACCTTGCAACAGCATTCCAATCAAAATATGCACTGGGTATTCCAATAAACACGCAAACATTTCATTCCAAGCAAGCATTTCATTCTATTAACAAGCAGATGTCTTAACAGACGTATATTATCTGGTCAACCTGGATCAGATAAAACCTGAACATTTCAAATGACCATCTCAGATCCTATCTCTTATCCCAGATAAACAAGCCTTGAGAACAACCAGCAATCTTTCAATAGGCTTAAAAAGTATGACAACATGTGATAGTTAATTTGAATTTCTGAGAATTCAGTTTCTTCTGAGAAATGCGGGAGAAACCCTAATTCTTGATTTACTGCCAAAGAAAAGTCTGTTTGATCGATTCTCGAGCCAATCTTGAAAATATGAGAAAACCCTAGGGTTGTGATTTCTTGTGAAAAAGGGAGGGAAAATTTTGGGGTACAACATTATCCTTACATGTTGTCTTCAATGACCATAATGTCCCTTTCGATAGTCCCTCAACATCCAACGATAGGGCTACCTACTCACTAATAATAGGATAGCACTATCTAAAGGAAAGGAGGAAAAGAACATCCTTTTTCGAGTAGGTAGACAGTTCTTAAGTACTTGCTCAAACCAAATTTTTATACACTTACACACTTTCAAAACTTCTTTTCAAAAACGCTTTATCACACTCTTGAGGACTAATACAAGAGTTACCATAAAGCAAAAAAACTTTCAAAACACACAAACACAAACAGTTTTCAAAAATGACAAGTACCTAAGAGCCCGTGGAGAACCACTAATGGAAAGGGTGCTAATACCTTCCCTTTCCATAATCTACCCCCTTACTCAGAAAATCTCGAAAAAGGTCTTTTTCTATTCTTTTCACCCTTTCCTTTGTTGGATAAAAGAAAAGTCGGTGGCGACTCTTGCTTATAGTAAAATTTGCGAACACAAACACAAAACCAGTATATAATAGTCGGTTCTGCCACCGTATCACATTAAGCACATGGTAGGAATTTTGACTTTACATCAAACCTTAGCATATGAGTCATTATAAGCCGTGACCAATTGACGCTTATACCTCTTTTCTTTGCGTATAGCAGTTGCATTTCCAAATCAGTCACAGTGCATTGGTTTCTATCCCGCGGAAACATAATGTAGACCATGAAATAGTGAAATAGCCTATCATCGATAAAAAAATTACCTGCACTCCAAGAGTCTCTAGATGGAATGACTCCTCCTAGACCACAAATTCTTTTAGCACGAAATTCAGCTTCGTTCAATCTGCCAATGATGTAGTAAAAATACTTTTTCTTGTAATCATCCCATGCTTCATCTTCCAGATCATACAAAGAGCTCCCAATATGAGGGATATGTAGAATCTCACCAAGAATTTCAGGGGTTAGAGAAATTCTTGTGCCCAACACATATGTAACAAACTTGCCTTTGTAAGTAGCCAAATTACTGAAAAACACTCTTACTAGATCCGGGTAGTATGGACCAAATGATGAAATCAGTGGTTTCAATCCATATGCAGTCAAACCATTCTGAAAAGTAAAGCATTCCTGAGGGAAAGATGATAGCATACCATATTTTGGAGTGGACACTATCTTCCCTTGAAAATCCCTTTTGAACCTTGTTTCTTGAACTTCAGTGAGAGTTGAGATTAATGGATTTTCTGCAGAAGAGGAAGCAACTTTCTTCTTTCCTTTCTCTGTAGCTGACACTTTTCGTTTTTGTCTAGATGCCACCAGGAAGGTGTTTTTCTAAATTTAGGGTTTGGTAGTTTTTGAGAAGTAGATTTTTGATGATATGAATTTGGATAGGATTTGTGAGTGGATAGTGATGAGTGGGTTTTAATATAGTCAATGATATTTAATTAATTTGTCAATAGTGGAGGTGAACTTGGGAATATGAGAGAGAAATAAATTATGACCAACATAAAAGCCTGTCATAAAAGAAATTTATAGCAGGTGCAATCGATTTGCATACAGGTGCAATTGATTTTCACACAAAACAGAACTAACAGACAATTGAAACGAACAACATGCAATCGGTTTGCACTAAAAACAGAAAGGTCATAAAATAAAACATATAGTGAGCAATCGATTTGCACAATGGTGCAATCGATTTTCATCAACAAGAAGTGACCAAAAACACATTCTTCTTAAATTTTAACAATACTTAACATATATATCATTTAAATGCATCATATAATCATTAATTTTTACATATAACCAAGTTAAGACAAGTATGTGAAAGCATAAAACGGATAGAAAGCACCTTATATGTCGTGTTCATCAAGAATGCCAAGTTCTCGTCGAATCTTGTAAAATGGTTCTCTTGCCAAAGGTTTAGTGAAGATATCGGCAAGTTGATTATGAGTATCTACAAATGTGACCTCGACATCTCCTTGAAGTACATGATCACCAAGAAAGTGATGACGTATGTCGATGTGTTTGGTTCTTGAGTGCATGACCTAATTCTTTGTAATGTTTATTGCACTTGTATTGTCGCACCGAAGAGGAATGCATCCTAGATCGAGTCCGTAGTCATAAAGTTATTGCTTGAGCCAAAATATTTGAGCGCAACTACTACCCGCTGCAATATATGCTGCTTCGGCCGTGCTAAGAGCAACACATGCTTGTTTCTTGCAAGCCCATGATACTAATGCATTTCCAAGGATGTGACAAGTACCACTTGTGCTTTTTCTATCAGTTTTGCAACCTGCATAATCCGCATCAGAGTAACCAACTAAATTGCAAACACTACCTTTAGGGTACCATAATCCAACATTTGTTGTTCCTTTGAGATACTTCATGATCCGTTTTACCGCCATGAGATGTGATTCCTTTGGATTTTCTTGAAAGCGAGCAAATAGACAAACACTGAACATTATGTCAGGACGACTTGGCTTTAAATATAATAAGGATCCAATCATACCTCGATATTTTGTAATGTCAATGGAGACACCCGATTCATCTTGATCAACGTATGTACCGGAACCCATTGGTGTAGTCATAGCTTTACAATTATCCATGTCAAATATTTTCAATAAATCTCTGCAATACTTGGATTGGTTGATGAAAATTCCATCCTTTAGTTGCTTTATTTGAAGTCCAATTAAATAATTCATTTTACCCATCACAGACATCTCAAATTCGCCTTGCATCATTGCTGAATATTTTTCACACATTTCTTTGTTTGACAAGCCGAAGATGATATCTTCAACATACACTTGAACTAGCAAAGTGTCACATTTGATTTTATTGATAAACAAAGTCTTGTCAAATTTACCTTTTTCAAAGCCTTTTTCGCATAAGAAATTACTTAGCCGATCGTACCATTCCCTTGGTGCTTGTTTCAAACCATAGAGAGATTTTCTCAATTTAAAAACATGAGATAGATTCTTTAAATCTTCGAACCCCGGGGGTTTCTTAACATAGACTTCTTCATTGATATATCCATTCAAGAATGCGCTTTTGACATCCATTTGGAAAAGCTGAAAATTTAATGAACAAGCATAGGCAAGTAAAAGACGAATAGCTTCTAACCTTGCAACCGGAGAGAAAGTTTCTTCAAAGTCTATTCCTTCTTCTTGATTGTAGCCTTGTGCTACCAATCTTGCTTTGTTCCGAACAATTATACCATTTTTTTCAAGTTTGTTCTTAAATACCCATCTTGTTCTAATGATGTGTTTGTTGCTCGACCTAGGGACAAGTTCCCAAACTTGATTCCTTTCAAATTGATTTAACTCTTCTTGCATAGCAATAATCCATTGGTCATCGCCTAAGGCTTAATAAACTTTGGAGGTTTCAATTTTGAGAGACAAATGCCATGTTTAGACAAGCATCTTTAAGATTTAATCTTGTTGTCACACCTTGACTTATATCACCGATGACTTTATCGATAGGATGATCTCTATGAGTCCTCCACTCCTTTGATAGATCATTGAAGTTTGATTCTTGTTGATATGTTTCTTCTTGTTGAATCGTTTGATCCTTATTGACGTCTTTGGAAGTATTTTCTTGAGGAACTTCTAATATTTCATCATCATCATCATTACAAACAATATTATCCTCCTTGGAGGGGTTAGATTCATCAAAAGATACATGCATTGATTCTTCAATTGATAAAGTTCTTTTGTTATAAATTCTATATGCCTTACTATAAAGAGAGTAGCCAACAAAAATACCTTCATCGGATTTTTCATCAAACTTACCAAGGTTATCTTTGTCGTTGTTTAGGACAAAGAATTTGCAACCGAAAATGTGAAAGAAGGCAATGTTTGGTTTCCTTCCTTTGAAAAGTTCATATGGAATTTTCTTCAAGATTGGTCTTATGTTAACTCTATTTCTAACAAAACATGCCGTGCTCACCGCATCCGCCCAAAAATATTTTGGAAGATTTGAATCGCTAAGCATCGTTCTTGCAAGATCTACAAGAGATCTATTCTTTCTTTCCACCACTCCATTTTGTTGAGGAGTCCTTGGTGCCGAGAAGTTGTGATATATTCCATGTTCTCCATAAAATTCTTCAAAGAGAGCATTTTGAAATTCTCCGCCATGATCACTTCTTATGGAGGCAATTGTTAGAGATTCTCATTTTGAATTTGTTTAGAATACTTATTGAAAGCCTTGAACGCATTACTTTTCTGCACTAAAAAGAATGTCCAAGTATATCTAGAGAAATCATCAACAATAACCAAAGCATATACATTACCTCTGAAACTTCTTGTTCTTGATGGACCAAATAAGTCCATATGTAACAATTGTAGTGGCCTTGTAGTAGACACCACATTCTTAGATTTGAAAGTTGATTTTGTTTGTTTCCCTTTTTGACAAGCATCACAAAGTCTATCTTTGACAAAATTTCTCTTAGGCAACCCAATGACAAGATCATGCTTGATTAATTTATTCAAGTGTTCCATATGAATATGAGAAATTCTTTTGTGCCAAAGCCATGAATCATCGTTGTTCACCATGAGACATTTTACCTTCAAAGATGGATCATCAAGGGAAATCATGAATATATTATTAATTATTTTACCTTTAATTATAACCTCATGTGTGACTTCATATTCTATCAAGCACTCATCTTTGGTGAACTTGATCTTGAAGCCTTTGTCACAAAGTTGGTTAATACTAAGAAGATTGTGCTTTAGTCCTTCAACATAAACAACATCTTCAATGGATGTGAAAGGTGGAGCACCAACTTTTCCTTTTCCAAGAATTCTTCCCTTATTATTGTCTCCATAAGTGACAAAACCCTTGGCCTTTAGCACTAGATTTGAAAATTGGTTTATGTCTCCTGTCATATGCTTTGAACAACCACTATCAAGATATAAAAGATTGTATGTGGTCTTCAAGCATACCTACAAAAAAAATAGGTTTTATTAGGTACCTAAGTTGCTTTGGGTCCTTCATAATTAGTACCTTTCTTTACCCACACATAATGCCCACTTTCCACACTAAAGTTTCTAACATAGCAAGCATTAGGTGTGTGGCCTTTAATACCACTATAAAAACAAGTAGGTTCAAATTTACTTCTATATCTATAAGGATAAGATTTATTCTTAGAAAATGTTATATTTTTAGGATAATGATGAACCACTTTAGATTTATTCACTTTCTCTTTGGATGATTAATCACTAGCCTTAACAAAGATAGTTTTATCAGAACATAGTTTTGAAAACTTTGAATATCCAAGTCCACTTTTATTATTGGAATATCTTTGTTGGCTAAGAACACCTTCTAATCCAATTTGACCTTTTTCATATCTTTCAAAAACTCTTTTTAATGGGACAATTTGGAAAGAGATTGATTCACAATTTTTGCATAAAATTTTTTGTTTTTGTTCATCACTTAATTTTTGTTTTTCTTCTTTGAAATCTTTTTCCATAGTTTCACATTTTTCTTCTAAAGATGAAATTTATTTAATTTGAGATGAAATAGTTTTATACAGAATTTTGCATTCATTTAATAGTTCATCTATAGCACCTTGTGTATCACTATCAAAAAGAGAAAATTCATTACTAACCTCATCATCTTCATTATCGAAATGGTGTGAGGCCATCAATGCTAGATTTGCACTTTCATCACTATCAGAATCGGATGAAGAACTTATTTCATTATCCTCCCATGCAACATAGGCATTTTTGTTCTTAAATTCCTTTTTGCATTTGTAGCCACCTTTCTTTGAGAGTTTTGGACAATCCGGCTTGATATGACCTTGCTTACCGCATTCATAACGTGTGACTTCTTGTGTTGATGTGGAAGCTCCCCATTTTATTAAATTGTTTCTTTCTTTTTGCATGAGAAAGGGATTTGTCATTTCTACCAAAAAACTTACCAAACCTTTTAACAAGAAGCATGGAATTTTCATCTTCTTCCAGATTTTCTTCCTTTTCAACTTCCTTGGAATCAATCTTTAAGGTAATATTCTTGGATTTCTTCTCTTGATTTTCATGTTTTTCAAGTCTTCTGAGTTCCGTTTCATATTCTTGAAGTTTTCCAAACAACGTTGCGGAAGTCATTAAAGAGAGACTTTTCTTTTCTGAAATTGCCGTTACCTTTGGTTGCCATTCCCTAGTTAAGGATCTAAGTACTTTCAGATTTAGTTCAACATTCGTCAAAGTCTTACCAAGAGCACTTATATGATTTGTCAAGTGAACGAATCTCTTTTACAAGTCAAGGATGGTTTCTCTGGGCTGCATTTAAAATAACTCATATTCTTGACTCAAAGTATTTAGTCTTGATCTTTTAACTTCTACAGTTCCTTCATGAGTTTGTACCAAGGTATCCCATATTTCTTTCGCTGTTTTACATGCCGAGACACAGAAGAATTCATCCATGCTAAGTGCACCTTGAAGAAGATTGATTGCCTTTTTATCATAGAGGACCTTTTTGTTATCATCTTCATCCCATGCAGTTTTAGGAATAAATGGACCATTCTCGACGGCATCCCATATTTCTTCTCCTTGTGCTTCTAGATGTTCCTTCATGCATATTTTCCAGAATTCAAAATATTCACCACAAAATAGAGGAGGCTTGTTGTTACTACCACCATCTCTAAAAACGAGATTTTGATTTGCGGAAGCCATTCTGGATCTTTTAGGAACATGTTACCTATAACCTGCTCTGATACCAATTGTAAGTACGAAGTGCGCCTAACAGGGGGGAGGGTGAATTAGGTACTTTAAAATTTTTTTGGTTTTAGTGATGATGGATATTATTTTTCTGGTTTATGGTGAGTTTATGAAAGAGTAAAATGCAGAAAAATAAAGAGAAACGAGCGATATATCCTGGTTCCCCTTACAATCCGAGAGTACTCCAGTCCCCTTTCAACATGAAAGAGATTTCCTTATAGTTGGCAAACTTAAACAAGAACTACCAAAACCAAGAACAATCCTCTTGGACCAAGAACAATCCTCTTGGATTTTCACTATGTCAACAATGAGAACAATCCTCTCAAGGTGACCTTACTTGTATCCAACAATCCTAGAAAAACAAAATTACAAAACCACTTGAACTTATTTTCAACAATCCTGAAAAATAAGAAAGTGTATAGCAATATTTGATTGATAGAGTTTGTAGTGCAATAATCACTTTGAGTGATTTTATCAATGACTTGATCTTCTCTTCCAATAACAATAATATAAAATGACTCAAGACTATAGAATTCTCAAAGTTTTCTGTTTAACAATATATGAAAATGCGCAGAAAAACTTTGTGTATGAAAGTGGAGAGAAATCTTGAGTTTTGATATTTTAAAATTCAGAAACTATTGATTAGAAGAGGTACAAAATGATTTTGAAAATTCAGTATTTATATGTTCATAGCACCTCTTTGAAACAACATAAATTTTTGCAAATGAATCATGAACAATTGCCAAGTTTCAATGAAAAGTTTCCATGAAATGGTGTTATGAAAAGGTATGTTCAAAGCTGTTGATTTTCTAAAACGTTCAACATGCAATTGATTGCACCCTTGTGTAAATCGATTGCACGGGTTTTAATAGCTAAAAAATTCAAATATTTTCAGTGAGCAATTGACTGCACGTGTGTGTAAATCGATTGCACTTTAAAACAGTAGCAACATTTGATAGAGAGCAATCGATTGCACAAACATGTAAATCGATTGCACTTAGAAACAGTAGCTAACATTTTGAAAACGTGAAGCATGCAATCGATCGCATCAACATGAAAATAGATTACACCCAAGTGAAAATTGAATTTTTTTCTTAGAAAACTTGAGAAAAAGTTTGGACAAAATAAGAACACTTCTTTTGATTATTGAGCATCTAAGACTTAAGTTCATAGTGTTGTACCCCAAAATTTGCCCTCCCATATTCCTCAAGATTTGTCAAGATTGATTTTCAAATTGCTCAAGATGGCTCAAGAGGTAGACAGTCAAACCATCTCCTAGGCCAGCTGAAATTAGGGTTTTGGTTCTTTCAAGGAATTTGGGGTTTTCAATGGTTCAATCAAGTCTCATATGCCTATATACATCCCCAAGCACCTACATGCCAAGTTTCAAGACTCACAGTGCCAATTGCACAGTCAAAAGCTCCATTTGATCCACAGTCAACTGCATGGGCAAAATGGTCATTTGGCAGTCAAAAGTCAGAATTTTTTGTCAACATCTTATTTTGAGTCCACAATCATCATTTGATCAAGTCTTGATCATGATTTCACAAGAATGGCTCAAAAATCATCAAGATGCAAAAAGTTACTATTTTTGGACAGTAGAAAAGTCAACTGTATCTTGACCAGGGCATAACTTTTTCATGGTTTGTCAGAAAAATTCCATCCAATGCTCATTTTGAAGGGGATGTAATTTCCTACAATCCATCTTCACACTCCAAGTTCAAGAAATGCACTCACAAGAAGTTACCAATTTTTACATTATAGGTCAATTTCAAAAGTCAACAAATGTACACTTTGAGTCAAAGGCCATAACTTGAGATTGGTAAATCCAAATGACATGGGACCAAAGGCATTGGTTAGAGGACTTCAAGAGATTTCCAAAATGTCCAAGAACATGGTCATATGATCAAAATTGAGCAAGTTGTGCATCGGAGAAGTTGGGAAATTTTCATGAATTTGCAAAAGTCAACTTTGCTCAAAACACCTCATTTTTGCTAATGGGCCTCAAATCTCTTGTTGAAACTTCATCCATGGCCTATGCACGACCCATCAAGCTTAATTGAATTTATTTTCTTATTTTTATTAATTAATTGGATTTTTAATTGATATTAATTCATTTAATCAATTTAAATTGTAGGAAAATACAAGATTTGGTTTTTAAATCTTTTTGTGAAGCAAATCTGATCAAAACATGCTGGCAATTTCGTGCACAAGTCAAAGATATCAAAAATTCCAAAATTGGCAACTTTGTTCAATCATGAAAAATCAAAAAGATTTGATTTTCAATCAAGGATTCAAACATCAATGCAATGGATTTTTGCCCAAGTTTTTGACCTAATTCAGTTGCCATATACATAAGCAAGCCAACCCTGATCAAAGGGACGTGAAAAAAGCTGCAGAAGAGACCCTAGCATATTCAAGAAATTCCAAGAAAAGTGAAAACTGATTTTTGCATCCTAGGCTAATTCAAGGTGTTTTGACCATTCTAATACATTGCAGGAAGTGTCAGGAACGTTTGGCAATTGAATTCACGCATCAAAGCTTAAAGAATCACCATATACAGATTCACGGTTTGCAGCTTTTATCCAAAATCGTATTGCTGAATCGAAAGATGCCATGAATGATTTTTTAGGGTTCTTGAGTTTGAAATTAGGGCTTTTCAATCCAGGAAAAATTAGGACTTGTGAGACATATGGTTGAGATCGTGTGGCCAAGACGAACCTGACCAACCCCTCGCGAAATATTTATATGAATTGTGGTGCTAATCACTATTTTTCGCTGTAGTGAATAGTGGGGGTTAAAAACCCCCGCTATCTGATTCTGAATATGCAGGTACAAGCGAAGAAGATGATGAGGTGTTAGCGTCCCATTGGCTTATTCAAAAAAATGCGCGTTTACTTTTTTATTTACAGTGTTTTAGTTTGTTTCATATATAATAATTGTCTTTTATTCCAATATCAATTGAAGCAGCATAGTGGAGTGGTTATTGCGTTGACCTGGAAGCATTGGGACCTGGGTTCGAATCCCAGGTCCCCCAAAACATTATTGCTTTTATTTTTCAGGCATTCATGTGCAGCTGTCCAAAAGTTGTCCACCATACACCTCAAAAATCAGTGCGCCAGATGTCTCCAAGCCTGGATCCAATGGCCAAAATTGAAGGACCACCATAGTCCTTAGTCAACAAGTGTGTGGATACCCCAGAAAGTCAAAGAGGCTTGAACATTATTGGGCCTTCAGAATTCCAGAAACACCTCCTAACTTGGCCCATCACCCCCTGGGTTTATTCTTTCTTTTCTTCTTTTATATTTTCTATTTAATTATTTTACTATTAATTATTATTATTATTACTTAATTAACTCAATTAATTTATTTTCATAATAAAATCAGGAAACTAAAACATAATATTTTTTATTATTATTTATTAAAATTAATTTCACCCTTAATTAGTTATTTTTGTAAATAAACACTAACATTATTAATTTAGGTAATTAGGTTAATCTTAATTTATTGCAATAATTTAAAATGAATGTAGAAGTTAGGGTTTTGACAACTTTTGACCATCTTTTATTTTTTCTTAAAAAAACATTAAAAAACTCAAAAAATATTTTCCTTTTATTTAATTAATTAATTAGTCTAGGTTTAATTTAATTAAATGCAAAAATAAATCTCTTTCTTTCTCAAAAAAAGGGTCAAAACCCTAAGAACTCTCCGATTCAATTTTTTCTCGCACGTGTGATTATTCTCGACTCATAATTTTTATCATATAATTGTAATTGCTCCAAGGATGTAATAGCTTTAATTAGGACTTTTTATCGCTTTCCTTTAATTTCCCGCAATTTACTTTTCAAGGGTTTGTTTTTGGCGATGTAAATACCCGACGCCTTGTAATAGCTTAATTTACTTTCCGCAACTATTAACTGCTAGATGTATGTTAATTAGGCTATGCATGACAAGACTTCTCTTTTAAATTAAAATCAACCCGTGGCTCACCATAACATGTGCAAAGATAACTTAATTGAAACTTGACACACTCGCACATGCCACTCCTAGGGTACGCCTCACTTGGTTGCCTCGACGTGGTCATTGAGTATAGGGTGTTTTAGAGGTCGCCCTCCTGTCTAAAGATCAAAGTTGCCTCGAAACGGTTGCCTCGATAAAAAAAAACGATCTAAGACATTAAGGTTACCGCTAAGGCGTCCTACCATTGCTTTAGTGACCACACATGTCCCTAAAATCGAATTGACCCGAAAAACTCCAACGACGGTGCTACCTACTTCTCAATAGTGGGATGGTACTGTCTAAAGGACATTTACACAGCTTAATTTCTTTTGAGTAGGTAGAGGTTCTCAGGTACTTGCTCTTTCAAAACAAAAATACTTTTCGCACCTACACTTTTCTGACAAAAGTTTTTCAAACAAACACTCCATATACTCTTGAGGACAGATACAAGAGTTAAATTGAAGTTTTCAAAACAAAACTCTTTTCAAAACCCACAAACACAAGAAAAGCAAAACATTTTGAAAACATAGTGAGCAAGTACCTAAGAGCCCGTGGATAACCACAGATAGAAAGGGTGCTAACACCTTCCCTTTCTATAATCTACCTCCCGAACCCGAGAAACATCTCGAAAAGGAATTTTGATGTGCTTTTGTCCTTTCCTTGTTGGAGAAAATAAAAGACGGTGGCGACTCTTTCTTACCGCGACATTTTTCTAAACGCAAACGCGAACCAGCATTTCAAAACAGTCAGTTCTATTTCCACCGATCACACATAGCAAGATTTTTTATTATACCTTTGAAATTTGCCAAGAGCTTGAACCAAATACTTTTATCCATTGATGCTTTTAGCTTGATCAACATCTTTGCCTTCTTACCAATATAGTTTGTCTTCATCAAAACAAAATGCATTGAGAATCATTTGAGAAGCTTGATATTACACAAAACAGAAGGATTAAAGGTGCATGAGTCGACACAAAACGCGTATGTGTCGACACAAATAGGAAATGAGTCGACACATCCCATTATGTATCGACTCATACTGAGTTGATTTGGTTTTATAGGGGTAAAGAAAGTTATGTGTCGATGCATAGCAGCATGTGTCGACACATAATAGTTCAAAATGAAATTTTTCCTTTATTTTACACTTGTTTTTACATTTTCTTCATTGTTATTCAATATGATTGTAATATTTAAGTTTCTACTTCATCCCTATTTGTAAATTGTACCCCACTCCCCTAATAATGTAATAGTTTAGAATTTTAATTTCCGCAATTTACCGCTTTAATATAAATTATTAGTAATTAGGGTGTGTATGGAAAGATAAAATCAACCGTTAGAAAACCCTAATCTCAAAGACAAAAATGCATGAAATCAAACGGACTATTCACACGTGCACCTCTAGGGTAACCTCGCTTATTGCCTCGGAAAATAGTCATGTTCCTCGAATATGGGTGTTTTAGCAAATACCCTCGATAAAAAAGATCGTAGTCCCTCGATGTCCCTCGGTGTTTCCTTTGGTAAACAATCTAGTCTCTTGCGAAAATTGCTAAAACATCTCATAAGTTGCCTTCAATGACTATATGATTGACCCATGCCCGTCCCTTCACATCCAAGGATAGGGTTTCTTACCAATAAATGGTAAGATAGCCACATCTAAAGGAGGAGGAAAAGAAAAAAGACCTTTTGAGTAGTTAGGACGCTCGTAGTTGCTTGCTCACCAAACTAAAAACCATTTTTACACTCACACTTTCAAAATATCTTCAAAAAAAACAAACATCTCTTTGAACTATTTTCAAAACCAACACTTTGTATGCATTCTTATAGAGACAAGAATCATTACAAAGTTTTCCGCAACAAAGGTTGTTGTACCTCAACATTTGCTCTCTCATTTATCAAGATTATTCTCACAAAATCTCTTTGACTCAAGACTGGATTAGGGTTTGATCAGCTCAAGACATCTCATCTTACACTGATGACCCAAAATTAGGGTTTGAGTTTGCCCAAAGATTTTTGGACTATAAATGCTTCATATGACTTTCAAACATCATTGTGGACCCCTAAGATTACTCATGACAAGTTTCAAGCCTTGAACCACATTTTTGATCAGTCAATTGGACAGTTGACCTAAAAATCAGTTGTATTGGGGGAAAAGTCAACCATGGCCAATTTACAGTCAAACTTCATAAATGTTTATCAAAGTCAACATTCTAGACTCATATGTATCATTTGATAAAGTTTTGACCATAATTCCTCAAGAAATTTGATCAAATCATCAAAAGGGCAAAATGGTCAAAATTAGGGTTTTGATTGAGAAAGGGCAATTTCTGATTTTTGACCTGGAAAATGACCAATTGATTTGAAGCATGATTTAAAGGATTCAATTGTATCATCTTGACCTAATGACATGGTTCAAAACATTGCATTTTTATTGGATTGACAGATGAAATTTGCAGTCAACTGATCAAAATTCAACTGTTTATTGAAAAGTCAAACTTTGACTTTTTGGTCAAAATCAAATGCCAAGGATCAAAATTTATTAAAACATGTCAAAATTTGAAACTTATTCATCAAGGAATCAAGGATTGAAGATTTGGTTTTGAAATTTGGAATTTTTTTAACTTAGAAATTTTTCTAAGTATAGAAAATTTCTTATTTTTTCTCAACTTTAAGCCAAATTTCCACCATGTTACAAGATCATTCAAAAGAAATTCCCAACATAAAAGTTGTAAATCTCCATGAAATATAAAACTTTTCTTCACACATTTTTCCCTAAAGATGCTTGGATCTCAAGATATAATTTTATGAATACATGCTCATGAACTAAAATAACTTAGTGAAATTTTGCCCTAATTTAGGCAGATTTTTGACCTAACTTCATGGCGATTTTTCACCTAGTTCCAAGGGGAATCTTGAAATACATTTCAAAGATGAATTATAGAGCACATTTCAATATTTACAAAATGTCTAAGAAATCCTTGAGATCATTTTTTAGTAGGGGGAATCGAAGAAATGAAATTGGAAATTTCTCACTTTGATTTCAAGCCATTTCATGAAGAACAAAATTCAAATCTGAACCTATGCTACCTAATCCTTGCTTTACAGGTCTCAAACTTGTTTCTCACTTCATAATTTAATGCTTACACAGATGATAAAGCCTTAATCCAAGCACAAGAGTCTTTGTCGAAGTTTTAATTCCATAAATGGCACAAAGTTGCCATTGCCATTTTGGAAAAGCATAACTTTTGCAACTTTTCACTTCTTGATCATTGGACCTGTTTTCTCTGCACACACAAGCCCTATAAACCAAAAGCAAGTTGTCTAGAACTTGTACCAACTCCAAGCAGGTCTGTACAAGCATGTAGGGAGTGGTCTCTTCACCTTTCTTAAAAAGCAAGTAAGAGTGCAAAAAGGCTACAACTCAGAAATCTGTTGTGTAGAGGATTAGAAACCTTCTCTATACTAATACAAAAACACATTACAACTTAGAACACGATTACTCAAGGACAAAAACACTCAAAAACTCCCTATCACCAAAAACCTGTCAAAACTTGCAGTTTGAGACCAAGCATAGCAATCCACAAATCTACTCGTGTGTTTCAAGTTTTAATCACTCAAACACCTTACCTACCTCATATCTAAGTGTTCCAGACCATCATCCCTTCATTGTAACTCCTACTTCTTCATCTTCCATTTTTGTTTTTCAAGCTTGCAGTTTGACTTGGATAGAGAGATTCAGGCACTTTCAAAGCAAGGCAAGGATTGGAACACACTCAGGGAGGTTCAGGCAAGCTAAAGGAATCTTCAGGCCTTCATAAATCTCACTCAAACTCCATTCACAATCTCAGTTGAAAGAGGTAAGAACTCCAACTTTTATCTCTTCATACAGGTATCCATTGGCCACGATTTATGAAAGGAAAATGTAGATATTATTATTCCAAAACCAACCATGTTCATAAAATTAATTTATATTCGTTGCGTATAGAGAATTTTAGAGTTCAAATTTCTGTAAAAATTAGGTTTAAAATTAGGGCTTTTAAAATTCATTTTGATCTTTGATTGTTAGTTTACATAAGTTACATGTCTGAAATCGTGGGAAAGAGTACTATCTTTTTCATGTTGGAAGTTTCCATTTTCATGGAGAAATAAGAAAGATACAGAGGTTATGGCCAACTTGAGGAAGAAGACGAAGTACTGGGCAAGGAAGGGATTCATGTTATGTATTTTTGTTTTCATATGAACTAACAGATGTACAGCCACCCTAGTGGCAAGGCAGCGCACTGAGAATGCCAAGGTCATGGGTTCGAGCTTTGGTGCCTGCCTTTTTGCATATTTTCTCATTTTTGGCCATTTCTCTCATTTTTTGCAGCGTGGGCTCAACTATTGGGCTTCATAATTTTTTTCTTCTTTCTGATGCTTACATCCTGTTTACTCAGGATATCCCCTGGCCCATACATTTTATTTATTTGTTTTTATTTTCATTTTTATTTTATTAAATATTTTCTTTAACATAAAAAATAAAAAACATGATAAATATTGTATTTTATTTATTTTATTTTATTTTCACATAAAAAAATATATTTTATTAAATTATATACTAACTATTTTTCTTAAATAAACTTGTAAAAATAAATTAAATTTAGATATATTTTTATCCTTTTTTTTAGACTTATAAATATTTATTTTGATATATAAAAAGACTAAATATTACACAAAATATTATCTATTATTTTTAATACAAAAAATACACAAAAACAATACTTAAAGAACTTTATTTTCTTTTAAATTAGAAATTAGGGTTAACCATTTTCAAGAAAAATTTTCCCTTTCTTAAATTATTAGGATTAGGTCAAAACTCTTTTGCATATGAAAAACAAAGCAAATTTCTTTTTTTTTTCTTGTATATACATAACATTGTATATTTAAATTATATTGTATATTGTTTATTCAAATACTTGTACAAATTCGATTTGGTTGTAATAGCTTAATTAAATTTACATTATTGCAAATCCCCATTCATAATTTGTATACCCCCCCCCCTCCCATAAAATGTTGTAATAGCGTAGTAATCTTTAAATTACGCAATTTACCGCTTTTATATACCATGCTAGTAATTAGGGTTTGAATGACAAGATCAAAACAAATCAAATAGAAAACTCTAATCCAATACATAATCAAGCATGAAAATAATATACTTGCACACAAGCATCCTTAGGGTTTCTCCACCTGGTTGCCTTATACAAAAATAGCCATATTACGCATGCGAAGTATCTTGGCAAAACAAATAAATATAAGATCATAGTCCCTCGATGACGCTATTCAAAGTTGCCTTACAAAATGATCTTGGTCCCTCAAAATGCTAAGATACTTTGCAAATATTGCTAATCATGGTTATACGATGACCTACACCCATCCCTTTTACATCCAAAGATAGGGTTGCTTACCAAATCGATGGTAAGACAACAATATCAAAGGAAAAGAAAATGAACAAGAAAGACATTTTGAGTAGGTAGATTACTTTTGGTTACTTGCTCCATTTCAAACAAATCTCCTTGCTATTTTCAAAAAAAACACACACATTTCAAAAACATCTTACAAATATTGAAAACATTTTCAAAAAGACAAACATCTTATATACATTCTTACGAATGAGAATCATTACAAAGATTGCCTTAACAATGACCTCTTTTACAAAATACTTTCAAAACCACACAAAGCACAATTTTAAAACAAAAAGAAAGTGATCAAGCATGTAACTAAGAGCCCATGGAAAACCATGGATGAAAAGGGTGCTAATACCTTCTCTTTTCATAATCTACCCCCCGAACTCAAGAAACAATCTCAAAGGTCTTTCCTGTGCTTTTTCACCTTTCCTTTTGGATAAAAGAAAAGTCGGTGGCGACTCTTGCTAACTACGACATTTGCGATAAAACACAAAACCCTCAAGTCAGTTCTCCCACCGTATCACAAAGGTGTTTTCAAAATATTTTCAAACTTACACCAAATCAGAAACACATTTCAAACAAAGCAATTTCAAAAGTGATCTAACAAACAACTAAGCCCGTAGATAACTACGGATGAAAAGGGTGCTAATACCTTCCATTTTCATAACCTACCCCCCAAACTCAAGAAAAATATCTCGAAAGGTATTTCCTGTTCTTTTCTCCCTTTCCTTTATTGGATAAAAGAAAAGTTGGTGGCGAGTCTTGCTATCCATAATATTTTGCGATAAAACGCAAAACACCCAAGTTAGTTCTCCCACCGTATCACAAGTGCAAAACATTTTTTGAATTTCAAATAATTTTTTAAAATTTAAATAGCAAAAGGTTTTGTTAATTCGGTTAACCATACCGACTTAAAAATGGAAACGGATCTGACTTAAAAAGTGCTGACAGCTTTTTAAAAAATAAGCTTTTTATGCATTTGAATCAAAGGTTTTTATGCATGAGAATTTTAGAGATGAAAATGTATAAAATATTTTGAGCATATAAAGTGTATACATAATGAATTTCAATTCATTACCTTAGTATCAAGATCAATTTTCTTTACTTCCAAAAATGTCCATAAGCTTATGCATTTTTTATTCCAAAAATATCCATAAACTTATGCATTCTTGATTGCAAGTTTTTTCTGCTTTAATATTTCTTTTTTGATAAAATTTTGTCTTCATCAAAACTAAATTAAAATAGATGATGAGCATCTTCTTCACTGATAGAATATGTATTTAGTTGTTAATAGTATATGTGTGTATATATGTGTTTAAGTCCCACATCGACTATAACATATAATAAACTATAAATCTCTCTATATATAAAATAGTCTCCATAGTGCTATTCTCACACGGTTGATCTCAATATATCTCAATAACTTACATGTTTACATGTGAGGTAAAGATCCAAACCTAATTAAAGTCATTGTCGTATCCAAATTAGCTCTTCTCCTAGTGTCGTTGCCTCTTCTCTTTAAAAGCTTCCACTGTCATAGCTCCTACCCCAGCACCGTCGTCACTGTTGTTCCTCCTCCAGCACCATTGATGTTTCTCCTCCTCTAGCACCACTTCCATCGTTCTTCCTCCTCCATCACCACCTATGCCGCCATAGCTTCTCCTCCAGCGCAATCGCCACCGCCATAGCTCCTCCTCTAGCACTGCCGTTGTCATAGCTCCTCCTCCAGTACTGCTGCCACCGTAGAATATCCTCCAACACCACAACACTATGTCTTCCTCTTCCAGTGATGAGTCTGAGCATGTTTCTACCAAGGTTGACAGCCCCACCAAGTCGTCCTCTTCCTCAAAGAGACTGGAGTTTCACCCATCCCTTTTTGTCACTAACATCAAAAAGAACATTCACTTTGTTCTAGAGATGGAGAAAGATAACTACACCATACGGGATGAAATGTTTGAAGTTCACGCTCGTGCTCACAAAGTGGTCCATCACATCATTTCACAACCAGGAAAAGAAAAACCCGCCTCTACTGATACTGATTTTGAAATGTGGATAACCCTTGATTCCACAGTGCTCCAATGGATTTATTCCACCATCTCCCTTGATCTCCTTACCAGTATTTTGGAAAAGGGATCCACCAGCATGGCTTCTTGGAAACGTTTAGTTGATATGTTTGAGGTTAATCAAACTCATGTGTTCTTTCTCTTGAGCATGACTTCTCATCCACCTGCATGGAGGATTTTCCTAATGTCTCTGCCTATTACCAATATCTCAAGCAACTTTTTGATCAGTTGAAGAACGTTGGAGCACCTGTTAGCAATCACTGCTTAGTTCTTTAACTAGTGTTTAGTCTTTCTGTGCCGTACCGTGGGGTTGCTACCTTAATCCACCAAATCAAACCATTTACATCACTCTTTCAAGCTCACTCCATACTCACCTTGGAGGAATCCGGTTTGGCAAAAATTAACAACACTGGTTCTCACATTACCTTGCATAGTGTTTCTCAGTGCAACTCCAATAAATCCTCTCAACAAAACTCCAATCATCATCAGAACAACCGCTATGGATCTAGCCGCAACCGCAACAATTGGGACTGCAACAGAGGGTGTGGATAGTGTTGTGGTTCACACTCTGATGGTCCCCCAGCAACAACTCCCTCTCATCCTTTCAGTCATGGTCTCCTTGGGGATGAAACCCACCTCCTTGGGGTATACCTCCTTTCCCTTACCCTATATCTCAATGGACTCACCCTACCGGAACTTTGAAGTAACCATGCATCCTAGGTTAGTGCCCTCAGGCTCACACTGACATAGCTTCCCTAGCTCCCACTGGAATTGTCACTGATATGCACACGATATCCCTCAATACTCCAAATAACTCGTGCTACATGGACACTGGAGCTTCGTCCCATACAACAACATTACAAGGTAATCTCTCGTCTTTATTCTAATTTGAGTCATTTGAATCATAAACTAATTGTTGGAAGTGGACAAGGTATTTAATTCAAGGTTCTGGTCACACAACTTTACCTACATCTCACAAACACAAACCTTTAAACCTTAACCATGTTTTACACACACCACAAATTATTAAAAATTTGATTTCTGTACGACAACTCACTATTAACAATAATGTTTCTATTTCCTTTTATCCATTTGGTTTCTCGATATTTGACTTTCAGATGGGGATTTGTCTCATGAGACGTAATAGCCTTGGTGATATCTATCTGACCACCTTTCACTCTCACTTTGTTGGTCTTGCTTCCAATCTCTAGCACAATCGTCTCGACCATCCTAGTCATTCTATTTTGCAGTCTCTTCATAAAAATTAGTTCATTAGTAGTGAATAATTTGAATATAAAGACAATTTGTAATTCATGTGTGTTTGGAAAACATGTTAAGTTACCTTTTAATTCGTCCAAAAATGTCACTTTAATTCCTTTTGATATTTTACACAATGGTTTATGGACCACCGATTTTAAGCTCCTCCGGTCATCAGTTTTATGTTTTATTCTTGGATGATTATTCTAATTTTTTATGGTCATTTCCTCTAAGCAATAAGTCTCAAGTTTTTGAAAAGTTCACCTCACTTTCTAGTCAAATTCACACACAATTTTCTCGAACTGTTAAATATTTTCAATGTGATAATGGGTGTGAATATAATAATTCAGTATTTCATAAATATTGTGTTGATAATGGTATTATTTTTCGTTTCTATTGCCTTCACACTTCATCACAAAATGGAAAAATGAACATAAAATATGCACAATTAACAACATGATTCACACTCTTCTCGCTCATTCATTTGTCTCTTCCTCGTTTTGGCATCACGCACTTCAAATGGCCACCTATATTCTTAATATCCTACCCCAAAAGAATTTGTCCAATTACTCCCCTACCCAAAGTTTATATCATTGTGATCCCTCCTTCACACATCTTTGCATCTTTGGTTGTCTTTGTTATCCATTGTGTTGTACCCCAAAATGTTCCCTCCCATTTTCTTAAAAACATTCTCATGAGGTCCCCATTTGTTCAAAACTACTAAAGAGTTGACTGGTCAAAACCATCTCCTAAGCAAGGGTCTTCAACTAGGGTTTTTTGCTTCTCAAGGAAGATTGGATTGCAAGGGTCTCAAATTACTTTCATGGTTCATCATAGGTCCTCAATAATGCTTATGTCAAGTTTCAAGTCTTGCATCACATGTTTGCTCAATCAATGGCTCGGAAGATTGAAAGTCAATTGTATTGGGTAAAAAGTAAACTATGGTAAACATACAGTCAAACTTCAATATTTTTTGTCAACATCAACATTCTGAGGTGATATTCATCATTTTATCAAGGGTTGATCATGATTCCTCAAGGAAAGCCCTCAAATCATCAAAGGTCAAAATTTGCCAAAATTAGGGTTTTGACTGAAGATGACTGATCATTGACTTTTGGACTAGTGCATGACCTAATGGCTTAAAGCATGATCTCAAGGTCTCAAATACAACATCTTGACCTAATTACATGGCTTAAGATATCTTCAAAGATACAAGTGATTGACAGTTGAAGAATTGAACCAATTGAAAGAAAAGTCAACAGTTACTCAAAAGTCAAACTTTGACTTTTTGGTCAACATTGGAATTCAAAAATCAAGAATCATCAAAACATTCAAAACTATCAAACTTCGTCATCAATAATCAAGAAAGTCGACAAAAGTCAAAATTGAAGATTTTTCAAACACTAGAAAAAAATTCAAGTTTTTATGCCTCAAAAACCCTAACTTCACAAGCAAGTTTCCTCAAGATACAAGTTGAGTAAAGGAAAACTTTCAACATGAAAGTTGTAGGGATTAATGACTTCTATAACTTTGTTAATGTGAGATGATCCTCAAAAAGTGCTTGGATCAAGAGATATGAGCCCATGAAGTTGTGATATTTTTTATCCAACACTTAGAAAAAATTTCAACAAGTTTTGATCAGTTCTTTATCCTAACTTTTTGGCCAATTTTCACCAAGTTCCCATTTGATTTAGCCAAAATGATCAACGTGAAAGTTGAAGATCATGTTTCAAGCTTTCCAAAATGTCCAAGAGCATGAAAAGATCATACTAGAGCTGAGAGTTTCGGAGAGATGAAGATGGCATGTCAAACTTGAATTATATAGGTCATTTTTATGATGAAATCATAATCAAATCTCATGGCCATGCCTTGTAATCTCACTTTGTAGGCCTCTAACCTCCAAATCTTGCTATAATTAAAAGATTACATAAGCTTTTGAGCTATGGTCCATTTGATTCAAGCATTGTCCAATACATGATTCATTTAATTGCACAAAGTTAACACTTCCATTTTGGAAAAACATGCTTTATGCAATTGTCAACTCTCCTTGAGCCTCTAACTTGTTGCCTCTGCATACACTCAACCTAAAAAATTAAAAGAAACATGTTTAAAGTGTTCAACCACTCTAGAAGGCATGGTACTAGGTATTGGAACTTTGATCTCACAAGAAAACTTTAAGTTACATTTCAGCCAAGCCTTAACTCCGTAACTTACAAACCTGATCAGCCCTTGCACTCAAACCCTT
The DNA here is from genome assembly GCA_948472305.1 of Vicia faba. NCBI lineage: Eukaryota > Viridiplantae > Streptophyta > Magnoliopsida > Fabales > Fabaceae > Vicia > Vicia faba. The sequence continues at coordinate 1,398,866,309 of OX451741.1, forward strand.
TCTCTATAAATATAGAGTCCATTTGCAAGCCAAAATACGAATTTAACAACTCCAAAACACCCTCAAATTCTCTCAAACTCAGAATCACCAAGAAACCACCATTGTTGCACATTTGAAGCTTCCAACACCCAACTTCAAATTCACTCATGCGTTTTCCTCTTTTATCATCCTAACACTTCATAAACATCATATATCTAACTCATTCGTACCCTTGTTACATTTCTGTAACATCATCATCACCATCCATCAAACTCCATAACTGAAGCTTGCAACTTGACTTGTTAGAGGAGATTGAAACACTTTCAGCATAAAGTAAGCATTGGAACACGTTCAGGGAGATCCAAGGAAGCTTTTGGCATCATTTATTTGCACCTAGAAGCATCCGTGCGTGTTCTAAGTTTTCACTTCGAAAGGTAAGTTTTCCAAATAAAACATCAAAATTAACACAGGCTTTTGAGCTATGGTCTATTTGATTCAAGCATTATCCAATGCATCATTCCATTAATGGCACAAATTTAACACTTCCATTTTGGAAAAGCATGCTTTATGCAATTGTCAACTCTCCTTGAGCCTCTAGCTTGTTGCCTCTACACACACTCAACCTAACAAATTAGAAGAAACATGTTTAAAGTGTTCAACCACTCTAGAAGGCATGGTATTAGGCATTGGAACTTTGATCTCACAAGAAAACTTCAAGTTACATTTTAACCAAGCCTTAACTCCATAACTTGCAAACCTGATCAGCCTTTTCCCTCAAACCTTTTCTCTATAAATAGAGAGGCCATTTTCTAGCCAAAATACAAATTTAACAGCTCCAAAACACCCTCAAATTCTCTCACACTCAGAATCACCAAGAAACCACCATTGTTGCACATTTGAAGCTTCCAACACCTAACTTCAAATCCACTCGTGCATTTTCCTCTTTTATCATCGTAACACTTCATAAACATCATATATAACTCATCCATACCCTTGTTACACTTCTGTAACATCATCATTACCATCCACCAAACTCCATAACCGAAGCTTGCAACTTGACTTGGTTGTTGAGATTCAAACACTTCCAGCATAAAGTAAGCATTGGAACACGTTCAGGGAGATCCAAGGAAGATTTTGGCATCATTTATTTCCACCTGGAAGCATCCATACGTGTTCTGAGTTTTCACTTCAAGGGGTAAGTTTTCCAAACTGTGATATCTGGATACAAGCATCAATTGTAAATACATTCTAAAGCAAAAATGTAGATATCATGCCTCTAAAGCTAACCATGTTATTAGTTCTCATTTAAATTAACTGTGTGGAGAGAATTTTGACTCTGAACTGTTAGCGTTTGTTTTTGTACCAACGAATATTCTTTATAATCTTTGAGTTTCAGCTTGAGTGAATTACATGGTTGAATTCATGATTGAATTCCAAGCAAGTTTGGTGTTTACATTTTTTTAAAATGGTTGAGAAATGAAGCTTTTGAAAGAATCGAATATGTTGTTGTTTGTTGTTGGCGCGAGGAAGAAGAAGAAGTGGGAATTTCAAATTTAAAAAATGAGTTTGTAATATATTTACTGGGGGGGCGTGTCATAACTGGATGAAACAGCCACCCCAGTGGTAAAACAAGCGCGATATGACCTTAGGGACTTGGGTTTGAGCCTTAGTGGTACCCTTTTATTTTTCACATATTTGTTTCTTGCAGATTCAGCGCAGGCAAGCCTAGTGCACGCATGGTGCACCTCTGGATAACAACCATCAGATCTCATAACTCCAAATCTAGCACTTCAGAAAGTCCCGCCCATGGTACATCCCAAAGAACTGTCCTCACTGGATCTCACAGGCGCTTGGGCTCCTTTGTTAATGGGCCTGAGAATTTTGCTTTCTAACACCCCCCTCATTTCCTTTCATAACTGAGGCCCATTTAAATTCTTTTTTTGTTTTTTTTAATTGACTATTTTCTTTTCTTTTAACTAATTTTATGTAAAATCATAAAAAATCATAAAATCATAAAAAAATTAGATTTAGGTTTTTTTAATTAATCAATTTAATTTTTGAAAAATAAAAATTAATTTAATTTAATCACTTTGATTTTATTTTATTAATTAATTATAATTAGGTTTTATACTTCATATATTTTTCTAAATAAAACGTCGAAACTATTTTCTAACAATTAGTTTCTTTTTTAAAAAAAATAAAATTAATTTAGACTTCTTTTTTTAATTAAGTTAACTAAATTAGATTTCTTTTTAATTAATTAAATTAATTGACCTTTTTCATTAATTTAATTTCTTTAGGTTTTTACTAAACTTTTGTTAACGAAAATTAATCAAATAATTAGGTTAATCATCAAATTTTTTCCATAAAAAAAACAATTTCCTTTCTCTTTTCTTTATTTTACAAATCTTCGCGTACTTTATTTCCCAATTATTGTAAATGCTCCAGTATGTAATAGTTTAATTAGGGTTTACTTTACTTTTCATCCCTATTCATAAATTTGTACCCCCATTCCCAAAGCCTTGTAATAGCATAGAACATTCAATTTCCGTAATTTACTGCTTTCCTTATTACTGGTAGTTTAATAGGATTGAATGGCAAGACTAAAAGCAATCATTAGAAAATATAATCTCAAGACAAATGCTTGAAATCAAAATATTTCACACATGCAAACCTCTAGGGTAACCCTCACTTGTTACCTCGGATAAAAAACAATCATGTCCCTCGAACGTGGGATGCTTTAGCAAAGACCCTTGGTTAAAAGATCGTAGTCCCTCGATGACCCTTCGATGCTACCTTCGGTAAATGATCTTAATCCCTTATGAAAATTGCTAAAGCGTCCTACAAGTTGCCTTCTATAATTGTACAATGACCCACGTTTGTCCCTCACATCCAATGATAGAGCTTCCTACTAACTAATAGTGGGGTAGTAATATCTAAAGGAGGAGGAAGAGAACAAAGACATTTTGAGTAGGTAGATTTCTCGTAATTGCTTGCTCACAAAACTAAAACAATTTTCACACCTCACACTTTCCAAAAACAAACACTTTCTTTCATAAATATTTTCAAAACAAACCTTTTGTATACATTCACAACGATATGAAAATAATTAGAAAATTTCCGCACTTAGTCATTTTCAAAATATTTTCAAAACAAATATTTTTTATACATTCTCAACGATACGAGAATCATTATAAAATGCCGCACTTAGGCATTTTCAAAATATTTTCAAATATACACAAGCACAAGGCATTTTGAAAAGTGAGCTAGCAATTAAGAGCCCGTAGATAACTACGGATGAAAAGGGTGCTAACATCTTTCCTTTTCATAACCTACCCCCCGAACTCAGAAAATTCTCTAAGTTCTTTCTTTCTCTTTTCACCCTTTCCTTTATTGGATAAAAGAAAAGTCGGTGGCGACTCTTGCTATCCGCAATATTTGTGATAAAACACAAAACCCAAAAGTCAGTTCTTCCACCGTATTACACATTATTTCCATCCACTGCCATTAATAAACTACAACCATGATCGACCATATGTACCTTCTTAGGGTATCCCACTTATCACAGAGGTTATAAATGTTTTGATTTATTGCATAGAAAGATCATCATTTCACGACATGTCATATTTGATGAGACACAATTTCATTTTACCCATATGCCTTCGACACCTCTCACCATATATGATTGCTTCACTGATAACTTGCATCCATCTATTTTTCATCAATAGACAAATCCAACCTTGCAACCTTTTATCAATAACCATCCCATTCTTGACCATCAGTATATATCACCCACCATACCACATCATTCCTCTCAAACCTCATCCATCGCCACAAGGTCCTCCCCCCCCCCCCCCCCCCCTCCACGGCTACACTTGATCCCTCCCCATCACCTACACCACTGGCCCAACCTGCACCTTCTACTAGGACTATGGCCACCCATAACATGTGAGGTATCTACAAACCCAGAAAACTATTTAATCTTTATGTTACCATTGATGATCTGACCATCTCACCTCTTCCCAAAAATCCCAAACTAGCCCTATCTGGCCCAAATTGGAAATTTGCAATGCAGTCTGAATTTAATACTCTTATTAAGAATAATACGTGGGATCTGGTTCCACGAACTTGTGATGTTAACATTATTCATTGTATGTGTATTTTTCATAATAAAAAGAAATCTAATGGTTGTTTTGAGCGTTACAAAGCTCGTCTTGTAGGTGATGGCAGGTCACAAATTGCAAGTGTAGATTGTGATGAGACATTCAGTCATATGGTCAAAAAAATAACTATTCGCACTCTTCTAACCATTGCTCTATCCAAGTCATGGCCTATTCATCAGCTAGATATCCATAATAAATTTCTACATGGTGTTCCTCATGAGACAGTTTATATGGATCAACCACTCGGTTTTTGTGATCCTCATTACCCAGATTATGTTTTCCACTTGCGCAAATCATTTTATAGTCTTAAGCAAACCCCTCGTGCCCAGTACCGGCGCTTTGCTGACTTTGTCTCCGTAATTGGATTTCAGCATAGCACCTCTGGTCACTCACTATTCATCTATCGTTGTGGCTCCGACATGACTTACATATTACTTTATGTTGATGACATCATTCTCATCACCTCCTCTCATAACCTACACAAATCTATCATGGCACTTCTTGCCTTCGAGTTTGCTATGAAGGATCTGGGACCGATGAGCTATTTTTTGGGTGTTAAAGTGACCAAACACGTGAAAAAGGATTGTTTCTTAGTCATAGTACCTATGTCAGGGACATTATTTCTCGATCAGGCATGGCCTTATGCAAACCATCCGCTACTCCAGTTGACACAAAGTAGAAGCTCAATACCTATGTCGACACTCCAAATGATGATCCTACATTATATTGGAGTCTTGTTGGTGCTTTGCAGTATCTCACATTTACCCGTTCTGACATCTCTTATGTTATTCAACAAGTGTGTCTTCACATGCATGTGCCCCTGTTCAATCTTCTTAAACCTGAGGATGTAGATTGGCTTTCGCGCCTTTCGTGATCCTAAGGTGGAAGATGATTGAACACTAGAGTGCCTAGAAATTTGCACTCGCATGAAGTGGTATCAGCCTGGTGATGTCGGGAATGGGCTTACAGATGCCATTTGGAGATTGTTGGTAGGAGGATGGGCTTACAGATGCCATATGTGGGAGCGTCGATCGCATAAGAGATTCCTTAGCGAGAACGTGCATACCCGTTGTTGTAGAAGATTCCGCTGGGGAAGTCTAACTTTTGTTGAGATTTGGGAACTTTCCCGTACCTCAGCTGGGAGAATATCTTTGCTGAGTTTTAATAACTTGTCTGTAATTCAAATGGGGGAAACATCTTCATCAAGATCTAGGAACTGTCTAGTCTTCAACAGAGTATACTGTTGAGATTGTAGAACTCGTCCACACTTTGACGGAGGAAAATTGTCGAGATTGAGAACCTTATCTAAAATTCAACCGAGGATAATTCAATTGACATTTAAGAACCGGTCAGGTCTTCGACTGAGGGAAACATCTTCATCAAGATCTAGGAACTGTCTGGTCTTCAACGGAGTATACTGTTGAGATTGTAGAACTCGTCCACACTATGACGGAGGAAAATTGTCGAGATTGAGAACCTTATCTGAAATTCAACCGAGGATAATTTAGTTGAGATTTAAGAACCGGTCAGGTCTTTGACTGAGGGAAACATCTTCATCAAGATCTAGGAACTGTCTGGTCTTCAACAGAGTATACTGTTGAAATTGTAGAACTCGTCCACACTATGACGGGGGAAAATTGTCTAGATTGAGAACCTTATCTGAAATTCAACTGAGGATAATTCAGTTGAGATTTAAGAACCGGTCAAGTCTTCGACTGAGGGAAACATCTTCATTAAGATCTAGGAACTGTCTGGTCTTCAACAGAGCATACTGTTGAGATTGTAGAACTCGTCCACACTTTGACGGAGGAAAATTATCGAGATTGAGAACCTTATCTGAAATTCAACCGAGGATAATTCAGTTGAGATTTAATAACCAGTCAGGTCTTCAACTGAGGGAAACATCTTCATCAAGATCTAGGAACTGCCTGGTCTTCAACAGAGTATACTGTTGAGATTGTAGAACTCGTCCACACTTTGACCGAGGAAAATTGTCGAGATTGAGAACCTTATCTGAAATTCAACCAAGGATAATTCAGTTGAGATTTAAGAACCGGTCAGGTCTTCGACTGAGGGAAACATCTTCATCAAGATCTAGGAACTGTCTGGTCTTCAACGGAGTATACTGTTGAGATTGTAGAACTCGTCCACACTATGACGGAGGAAAATTGTCGAGATTGAGAACCTTATCTGAAATTCAACCAAGATAATTCAGTTGAGATTTAAGAACCGGTCAGGTCTTCGACTGAGGGAAACATCTTCATCAAGATCTAGGAACTGTTTGGTCTTCAACGGATTATACTGTTTAGATTGTAGAACTCGTCCACACTATGACGGAGGAAAATTGTTGAGATTGAGAACCTTATCTGAAATTCAACCGAGGATAATTCAGTTGAGATTTAAGAACCGGTCAGGTCTTCGACATGGCTGAGAACTTAACTGCATATTTCCTGAAAGGTAGAGGTCAGTCGTATGCAATGCATGATGAGGATAACTTCGTTGGGGAATAAACTGATGAGGAGATTACTCTGTGGGGAAGAGATGTTCTGCGGAGGATTCCACTGATAAATTCCGTTGGGGATAAATTACCGTTGCTGGTGATACTGAATCTTGTTAGGGTTTTGAATTCTGTTTGTGAAAGGAAAGAACTCCGCTGGGGATGATCTCTCAGTTGCGACTTCACTGGGGATAACCTTTTAGACTCTAATGGGGATAATCCTTTGAGCTTTGCTGGGGACAATCTTCCTATGAACTCAGATGGGGATATTTATTTTTATACTCTACTGGGGACAAACTTCCGGAGTCTACTGGGGATGATTCTTCAACTCCACTAGGGAAGCTTTTTCAGACTGCATTGGGAAAATTTTAACTCCACTGGGGATATCTGGTATTCTGTCGGGGAATTTTCTTATACTTCGTCGGGGAATATTAAGACTGCCGCGGATATTAAGCCTTTTCAGTGTTGATGGTAAATAAATTCTGCTTGGGGAGAACATTACTGATTCCTTCACAGTTACAAGTCTCAGTTGGGGAGAGCTACCATTACCGTCTTACTCTGCGGGGAGTGAAAGTATCTTAACCATGTTCTTCAGCTGAATTTACCTTGTACCTGGTGGACAAAGCAACTATACAGCTTGGACAATTCTCATTTTCCCTTGTTTCTGATAATACCAGTAATCATATTTTTGTTTCGCATGCAAATATTTATGAGCGGCAATTAATGTCAAGTGCATATATCAAAAATGAACATTGGACGTTCTTTGCAAAACAAAACAGATAAAGGAAAAATAGCTTGAAATTTCTTTGAAAATGAATTATATTGATTTTGAAGTTTGACCTGTAAACAGGCGTTTTTGTACAAGAGGCTGACGTCCTAGTAAGAGAACGCCGCCGAACAAATAGAATTTATACAATTTGTGCAAAACTAAACAAAACTGCTATGTGAATAATCCCACTGGGCTCCGACTCTGCTATTGCCTTTATGTCCTCGAGCATCTCATCACTTTGCTACTTGGTTGAAGGTAGATCAGATTGATTAGTGCCGTCTGAGCTTGATAGTCGACACCGAAGTTTGGATACAAGGTGATCCAATGAGACATAGTGTTATGCTTTAATCCCTAATTTTTGCCTGGATCGCCCTTTCGGGTTTTCAGTCCACCGGGATACCCTTTTTTGCCCAAGTCGCCCTTTCGGATTTTCAACTTGCCGGGTGTACAGATTTTTTATATTTTCATCCCTTATTTTTGCCCGAACCCTTTTAGTTCGCTGGGAAGCCCTTATTTCTACCTAGGCCAGTCAACCTAGCGGGTCTTTGATCATGCGTAGTATTTTTTTACTATGTCTGCATTGACGGGGTGAGGAAGGTCGTCACCATCCATGGTGGTTAGAATCATAGCTCCGCCTGAGAAAATGTTCTTAACCACAAATGGCCCTTCGTAAGTAGGGGTCCATTTGCCCCTGGGATCACCTTGAGGTAAGACAATGCGCTTGATAACCAGGTCCCCAACTTGATACTCTTGTCATCTGACTTTCTTGTTAAATGCCTTGATCATGCGTTTTTGATACGTTTGACCATGACAAATAGCAGTAAGTCTCTTTTTGTCAATTAGGTTCATCTAATCAAGTCGGGTCTGAATCCAGTCATCTTCGCTCAAACCTGCATCCTTCATAATCTGAAGATAGGGTATCTGAACTTCAATGGGCAAGACAGCCTCCATACCATATACCAAGGAATAGGGTGTTGCCCCTGTTGACGTCCGTGCTGAGGTACGGTACCCATGAAGAGCAAATGGTAACATCTCGTTCCAGACTTTATATGTCACTGTCATCTTCTGCACAATCTTCTTAATATTTTTATTAGCCGCTTCTACAGCCCCATTCATCTTCGGCCGGTAGGGAGAAGAGTTGTGATGCTGTATCTTGAACTGCTTGCAGAGCTCAGTGATCATCTTATTGTTGAGATTAGTACCATTGTCCGTAATGATCCTCTCTGGTACACTGTATCGACAGATCAGATTGTGTCGAATAAACCGTGCCACAACGTTCTTGGTTACAGTAGCAAAAGACGCTGCTTCAACCCACTTCGTAAAATAATCAATTGCTACCAGGATGAAACGATGCCCGTTGGATGCCGTAGGTCTGATCTCGCCGATCATATCAATGCCCCACATTGCAAAAGGGCAAGGTGCCGTCAAGACATTCAGAGGTACTGGAGGTACGTGCACCTTATCAGCATAGACTTGGCATTTGTGACAGGTCCGGGAATGCTGATAACAGTCGAATTCCATTGTGGACCAATAATATCCTGCCCGTAGGATTTTCTTTGCCATGGTGTGTCCACTGGAATGAGCCTCGAAAGTACCTTCATGTAACTCTACCGTGATCCTTTCTGCTTCGTTCTTATCTATACAATGTAATAAGGTCGAATCATGGTTACGCTTGTAAAGAATGCCATTGCTGATGAAGAACTTCGCCCGAACCTCCTCAGAAACTTCTTGTCATTAACAGATGCACCCTCGGAGTATTCCTGAGCCTCGAGATATCTCTTCACCTCATGAAACCAGGGTTTATCTGCTACCTCTTCCGTCTCAATATCGCAGCAATGTGCAGGTTCATCCAATTTTTCAATTATAATCTGGGGAGCTTCGTTGTCCCAATTGACTTTGAACATAGAAGACATTGTAGCCAACGCGTCCGCCAACTAATTCTCCTCTCTTGGGAAGTGTTCAAAGGTTATCTCCTTGAAATGGGGAAGCAACGTCAATACATACTCCTTGTAAGGAATGAGATTTGGGTGTTTCGTATCCCACTCGCCTTTGATCTGACTGATCACGAGAGCGGAATCTCCGAAGACACTCAAGAACTTAATCCTTAGGTCAATTGCTGCTCGAAGACCCATAATGCATGCCTCATACCCTACCATGTTGTTGGTGCAGTTGAAACATAGTCGGGCGGTGAACGGAGTATGAGAGCCTTTAAGAGATATAATCACGGAGCCAATGCCATTTCCCAAAGCATTTGAAGCTCCATCAAAGTACATAGACCATCGGGATCCTTCCTCAGGTCCTTCATCTGGTCCGGGTTCCTCACAGTCAGTTACTATCATGATATTCTCATCCAGAAATTCAAAGTTCATAGACTGGTAATCATCCATTGCCTGATGTGCCAAATGGTCTGCCAACACACTTCCCTTGATTGCCTTTTGGGTCGTATATTGGATTTCATACTCAGTCAAGATCATCTGCCATCTTGCTATTCTTTCGGACAAGGAAGGCTTTTCGAAGATATACTTGATTGGATCCATTTTTGATATCAATAGAGTAGTGTGAGTCAGCATATACTGTCTCAGCCGGTGAGCAGCCCATACCAAAGTGCAACAAGTTTTCTCGAGCAACGAGTATCAGGTATCACAGTCGATAAACTTTTTGCTAAGGTAATAAATAGAATGCTCTTTTCAGCCAGACTCGTCATGCTGACCCAACACACACCCCATTGAGTTGTCGAGTACTGTCAAGTATAGGATCAGAGGTCTCCCTTCAACTGGTGGCATCAGAATAGGAGGCTCTTGGAGATATTCTTTAATCCTTTCGAAATTGGCCTGACATTCATCATTCCATCTTACCACTTGATCTTTCTTTAGTAATTTGAAGATTGGCTCACAAGTAGCAGTCAGGTGCGAGATGAATCGGGCAATATAGTTCAAACGTCCCAGGAAGCCTCTGACTTCTTTTTCTGTTCTGGGAACTGGCATTTCCTGTATAGCCTTCACCTTTGCAGGACCCACTTGAATATCTTTATCGCTTATGACGAAACCCAGCAGCTTACCGAACCTCACCCCGAAGGTGCACTTGTTCGGGTTTAACCTCAGCTTGTACAACTTCAACCTGTCAAATAACTTCTGAAGGTGGTCAAGATGCTCCTCCTCCATTTGGGATCTTGCAATCATGTCGTCGACGTATACCTCAATCTCGTGATGGATCATGTCATGAAACAAAGCAACCATGGCACGCTGATACGTTGACCTAGCATTCTTCAATCCAAAGGGCATGACCTTGTAGCAAAAGGTACCCCATTGAGTAACGAAGGTTGTCTTCTCCATGTCTTCGGGAGCCATTTTAATCTGATTATAACCGGAGAAACCATCCATAAAGGAGAAGACCTTATGCTGTGCAGTGTTGTCAACCAGAACGTCGATATGAGGTAAAGGGAAATCATCCTTGGGACTTGCCCTGTTCAGATCCCTGTAATCAACACACATTTGAACCTTACCATCCTTCTTCGGCACGGGAACCACGTTGGCCACCCACTGTGGGTAAGAAGTAACTGCTAGAAAACCAGCGTCAAACTGTTTCATAACTTCAGCCTTGATTTTCTCAGACATATCTGGGAGCATTCGGCGGACCTTCTGTTTCACTGGAGGACAGTCTTCCTTGGTAGGTAGGCGATGAACCACAATATCGGTATCCAACCCAGGCATTTCCTCGTAAGACCAGAAAAAGATCTCAACATAGTCACGCAGCATCTGAATCAACCATTGCTTCACACTAGCTTCCATATTTGCACCGATCTTAACTTCTGTCTTATCTATCTCTGTACCCAGATTCACTGTTTCCACTGACTCTTCATGTGGCTGTATAGCCCTCTCTTCTTGGAGTAGCAGTCTTGCAAGTTCACCAGGCACTTCGCAATCATCTTCACCTTCGTCTTCAGCTAAGTTGGTCGGACTTTCAAAGTCATAACTGGCAGTAGCAGAATCGTTACCCGTGAGATCCAGAGTGGATGTAGACCTGTATATGTGAGTGTGTGTAAAATAGCTGTTTTGCAATATATAATAAAAGAAAAACAAGGAGCGCAAGATTTGAAATGCAAGAAAACGTCCAATGCTTTTATTAATGATATATGTAGATGACACACATAAAGCCCTCACAAATGAATCCACGGTGCCCCGGGTAAGACACCGGGCCATAAAGTTTAAAACTATCTGTTACAAATTCAAAACAAAAAGTCTTATTACTGGGTAACAAAAGAAATTGGGATAAAGTCCTTTACTGTCCAGTTGCTTAGTCCACCGTCGGTCGTTGGGTAGATCCAACTGTCGAACTCAGACTCTTCAACGTCGTCCTCAATGGCATTCACCCCTGAATTGCTGATGAACAAGGGAGGTCTTCTGATCCGTGCACTCCGAACAGCCCTTTGAGCTTCTGCAATGAAACCCAAATCAAACTTGTTAGTCTTATGTGCGAAATCAGGGAGTTGGCCCCAATTTGCACACCCATCTTTCTCGACAACAGCCCGGGCATCCTTGAAGGAAGCCATCTTCATAGGAGGATCTTCAACAATAGTCTCAGTTGATGCCAGCGTCTGGGGAACCTCTTCAAAATGCTGAAATGGGGTCTCAATGAATTCCCCATCCATTTCTACATATCGGAAAGAGTTGAGGTGGCTCACCATGTATTCCTCTTCTCCTTGCACTGTCACAATTTCCCCTTTCACCGGGTACTTTAGCTTCTGGTGGAGCGTAGACGTCACTGCCCCAGCTTTGTGGATCCACGGACGACCCAACAAACATGAATAAGATGGTCAAATGTCCATCACATAGAATGTAGAGGTGAAAACCTGAGAACCAACCTTAATCGGAATATCCACTTCTCTATGTACCATTCTCTTTGACCCATCAAAGGCCCTGACAACAATGTTACTTGGTTTCAGCTCCAACCCTTCACAGTCCAACCGGTCTAGAGCTTTCTTGGGTAAAACATTCAGCGAAGACCCAGTATCTACCAACACATGCGCAAGAGTAGTGCCTCTGCATTCGATGGAGACATGCAGGGCGTCATTGTGATTCTTCCCCTTAATAGTCAAGTCGGCGTCAGAGAAACCCAACCCATTATCAGCAGTCAGACTAGCCACGCAATCTTTAAACTGATCAGCTGATGTTTCTTGAGGTACGTGTGCAGTCTTCAGGAATGCAATCAGAGCCTTGGCATGGGCCTCTGAGCATATCAATAGTGATAACATGGAGATTTTGGATGGGGTTTTCCCCAGCTGCTCGACTACATTGTAGTCGCTCTTTTTGATGATTTTCAAAATTTCCTCCATCTCTTGTCTAGAGGCTTCAACAGTAATTTTCTTTGGTGCCTCCGTCTGGGCAGGCTCACCGGTGGTCTCTTTGCCCCGAGCATCAGAGGACTCGGCAACAGGGGTGAGAATGGGAACTTGAACAGGAATAGTAACAGGTATACTGGCAGGTGTGATAACAACAGGTTTCCGAACAGTTGGTGGAGAGATATCAGGGGAGAAAAGTCTTCCGCTACGGGTGACTTTAGCAGGTCCAACAATATTGCTGACGTCAGTATCAACATCCAAATCTTGTTTAACTCTGTGATAATATATATCAGCCCCGTAGTGCCAAGGGACAACTTTATCGGATGTATAGGGGATAGGCCCAGGAACAGTGATGATCAATGGTGCGATTCTTGGAACAGATGTAATTCTAACAGGATTTCTCGAGGAAGCCTTGGAAGAATTGTAGAAAATGGTTATGATACCAACTTCTTCAGTAGGAACCAAAGGAACAACAGTCTTCTCAAACAGAATTTCTTTATTATCCATCAGGCGTTGGACACCTGACTTCAAAAGATGGCAGCCGGTAGGTAGGACAAAACACATATGGTAACCTTCGTCACAGCCCGAAAATAAACCGGCTAACAAAAGGTTCTTCTTCACAGTCATCAAAGGGGTAACAATGTCGTTCACAGAAACAATAAACGAGTCTTCATCTATAGCATTCACTCCATGCTTGGGCATAGGAGCAGTCACAACATTAGGTCTTTCAGGTGCTTCGAACTCAATCTCCTTCGCATCAATTAGGTCTTGTACCTTGTTCTTCAAAACCCAACAATCATCCGTATCATGCCCTGGGCTATCAAAGTGAAAAGCACAGCGAGCATTAGGGTTGTACTTTGGTGATGTGGTGTTGGGATTCTGCGGGGCCTCCCTTGGAATCATTAGATTGGTTTTCAGTAACTGTGGCAGAATCTGAAATAAAGTCATGTTGATCTGAGTGAATTGTCTTCCAGGTTTCTCGGCCCTTGGCTGATTGTTGCGCTGAGGAGCACCTGCAGGTCTTGAAATAACAACCGCATTAACAGCTTGGCGGCGTTCAGGTCTATTCTGGCTTTTCGAACTGTAAACAGCACTGGACTCCTTCTTAAAAGGCTTCTTCTTGGTACCTGATGAAGCACCCTTCTGTATTTTACCAGACTTAATACCAGCCTTAATCCTTTCCCCGGTCATAATCAACTTCGTAAACCCGGATGATGAACTTCCAATCAGATGGTTGAAATACGGACCAGACAAGGTCCCCAGAAACATATCAACTAAGTCCCTATCTGCCAAGGGTGGTTGCACTCTTCCAGCAAGGTCCCTCCACTTCTGAGCATAATCTTTGAAACCTTCGCCCGCACCCATTGACATACCCTGGAGTTGGGTACGCGTGGGAGCGAGGTCGGCATTGTATTGGTACTTCTTGTAGAAAGCAGCAGCCAAATCCTCCCAATTACGGATACTAGTTCCTTCCAACTGGTAAAACCATTCAAGCTGAGTCCCTGAAAGACTGTCTTGAAAGAAGTGGATCCAGATATTCTTGTCATGGGTGTATGGCTGAATCTTCCTAACATACGACCGGAGGTGCAGTTTCAGGCAAGAAACTCCGTCGTATTTAGCAAAGGCTGGTGCTTTGAACTTGTGGGGAATCACCACCCCAGATGATAGACCCAGATCATCAAAGTCCAGACCAGGCACTTTCTTAACTTCCATTGCACTCAACCGGTCTTCCAATTGCTTGTATCTATCCTCAGCCGGAGGATACTGGTCTTCGTCGAAGTCCATCTTATTGTCTGAAACCACAGGGCTAGAAGCCCTCCTTTCTTCTTGACTATCTTTCCTTCCAGATAAGGTGGTTAAATTAACTTCAGCTCGTATCATGTTTCCAAATCTGTGGCCCATGTTAAACAGGACCGTCTTCTTCTTCTTCTTCTTCTCTTTCAAGATAAGGGCCTTCAGATCTTGCTGACCCTTAGCCAAATTCATGAACAATTCCTGGAACTGGGCGTTTTGAGCCTGCAGAGCCTTGATTGCTTGTTCAGTTGATGGTTCAGAAGACATGATGCTGAAATAAACAGCGAAGAAGATGAGAAAACCTGTAAGGGTACCTGTTATGAGGTGCATGGAATGAAATGCGTATGCTATGATTTCAAAGACATCGAGAGATTCAAATTCGTAAACCAAACATGAAACACACTTTTATTAGATAAACTTGAAATTCAATTGTTCCACAAATGCCTTTAAGGCGTTACAAGAAAGGAAATACTGAAAAGTAAATAAAAACTGGAAATAATCAAAGCACATCAGCGCTCCCATGGTCGTTTGCCTTTAGTGCTGACATAGTCGTTGATGATCTGCTCATTCTCCAACTGCCTTGTTAACTTCTGGATCTTTCGCTCTTGCTCGTGATACCTCTCTATAAGTATCCCTCTCTTCCCTTAGCGGCATCCAGAACCTCTTCAACGCCCCAATGTCAGTAGGCATGTAAGTGTGTAAGATAGTAGGAGGAACCCCTTCCTCATCAGCAACTTCAACAATAATAGGCAAGACGGCTTCATAGGGCATTCCTAGCTTTTGGGCACGTATGTGAACCCATCAGAGATATGGTTCCATTGGTAGAGAGGTCTTCGCACCCAACTCGTGTGGATCAGATTTGTGTACTCTATCCTAAGCCCTTATGAATCTGCGGCGTTGCTCGTCACTATCCCCTTGGAAATCAAAGATTATACTAGGCATTAGCAGCTCATGAGGTCCTTCCCTTCTGGCTCGCCCAAACTGATGTAAGGCCAAGCATGGATTGTAAGTAATTCCTCCATTGGTTCCTATCAGTGGAACATTGGGATATTCCCCACAGCGATCAATAATGGCCACCTCGTCCATACCCTTAATAGTCCAAATGATGTCATTGTGAGAGAGAGACATAACCCTATAAGCTCAGCCCATGACTTCCTTGTTCTTTAAAACTGATTTGGGGAGGTGAGAAATAAACCACCTCGCCAATAACGGAGCACATCACATCAAGGTTCCCCGCTTTCGAGCAGTACGGGCATAAAGCTGATGAAGAATGTCACCCAAGAGAGTGGGTACAGGATTACCAGAGATGAAGATTTTTACCGCATTCACATCAACAAAGGAGTCAGAGTTAGGAAACAATACCAAGCCATATATCAGAAGAGCCAGAATATCTTCGAATGCCTGGAAGTCTAGACTATCCCAGAAATGATTAGCCTTACCAACCAAGAACTTAGTCAAAAAGCCCTTTGCTCCACTACGAGTTTCCCAATTAGCCATTACCTCAGCCTTTGTCAGATGGAGGGCTGAAGCAATCTCTTTCGGCCTAAGGATCTACTCCCAACCTGTAAATGGGGTCTGATCCAGAATAGAGATATCAAGCATATCAAAGAACTCTTTCAAGGTAGGGACCAACTGGTAGTCCTGAAAAGTAAAGCAACGATACAGTAGATCAAAAAACTGGACTAGGACACTCATCATTTGCTCGTCCAATTTGAAAGTGACCAAACTGAGAAGATGCCCATGTCTTATGATAAAGGAAGTAGTAGCTGACATCTTTGCAACCAAGTCTTTAAGCATAGTGGGAACTTGGACAAAGTTGATCCGGATGGTGTTTCTACGCATGGGTGCCATGACCTACAAAACAGAACAAAGATGAATCCCTCCTGTCTTTGAAATAGGTTAGTCCAATGCAAAATGCATGCAATGTCATGATGTCATGATAGAGAACACACCATAAGTATCCACAAATATCAAACATGGTAAAGGCACACAAGTCACACAAAGAGCCCTTTAAATTTCAGGCCGACAAGGAGTCTAGGTACTACCCTCTTTCAGTTCAGTTGGTTTAAACCTGTCCTAAAAATAGTAATCGGGTTCTAGAGGATCTCAATATCACTGACTACCCTCGATCGATCATAATTCCAGTTTAGCAACCTTTTCTTACAGCCGGAATCATCGCGGGAGTTTAGTCTCAATGAGTGTAGCATACTGCTACTATTCTATGGCCAAGTTGGTCAATTTAAAGGTTATAAGGTCAGTTGGTGCTTAATGACCCCTTAGCATACCCATATTCTCCTCGTTGCGCCACAAGGGATATCGGTACATACTAAAGTGCCACACCAACGTAGCTACTGCTTCAACCGTATCGGTCTACACCGTACAGTTCCCTCACAGTTTATTGCTACTTACCTAAAGGGTATCCCCCAGATCTGGGTTAGGATCTATAGTAACTCCGATACAAGCCCACAAATATAAAGCATACAAGTCAAGTAATTGAAAACATTATGAACTATTCCTAAGGTACACCCCACTTATAAGTCTCCCCAACAGAGTCGCCAGTTCTGTGATACGGTGGGAAAGAACTGACTGTTTTTTGGAATGCTGGTTTGCATTTTGCGTTTTGTTTTTGCAAAATGTCGCGGTAAGCAAGAGTCGCCACCGACTTTTATTTTATCCAACAAGGAAAGGAAAAAAGCACAGAAAAATTCCTTTTTCGAGATATTTCTTGGGTTCGGGGGGTAGATTATAGAAAGGGAAGGTGTTAGCACCCTTTCTATCTGTGGTTATCCACGGGCTCTTAGATACTTGCTCATATTGTTTTCAAAATTTGTTTCTTTGTGCTTGTGGGTTTGAAAAAGTTTTTCATTTTGAAAACTTCAATTTAACTCTTGCTTCTGTCCTCAAGAGTGTATGAAGTGTTTTTGAAAACTTTGTTCGAAAAGTGTAAGTGTGGAAAGTTTTTGTTTTTTGAAAGAGCAAGTATCTAGGAACCATCTACCTACTCAAAAAAGGAATCGTTCTATGCTATCTTCCTTTAGACAATGATATCCTACTATTGATGAGTAGGTAGCATCGTCGTTGGAGTTTAAGGGTCAATTCGAATAAGGGACTTACGATCACCAAAGCAATGTTAGGACGCCTTAGCGGTAACCCTAATGTCTTAGATCATTTGTTTGAGGCAACAATTTCCGAGGCAACCGTTTCGAGGCAACTATGATCTTTGGACAAGAGGGAGACCTCTAAAGTGACCTATACTCAATGACCGCGTACGAAGGCAACCAAGTGGGGTGTACCCTAAGAGTGCGCATGTGCGAGTGTGCCGTTTTCAGTTATTTTTGTCTTTGTACATGTTAAAGGTGATCTAAGTTGATTTTAGGTTAAACATTCATTCTTGTCATTCCGTCCTATTATCAAACATCTAGCAGTTATATTTTGCGGAAAATAAATTGCAGAATTTAAATTACAAGGCGTCGGGTATTTACATCGCCAAAGACAAACCCTTTGAAAATAAATAAAGCGATAAATAAATAAAAGTCCTAATTATCTATTACATTCCGGGAACAAGTACAATATTGAATAAATAGATCGCGGGCGGAAAATTAAATCGAGTGCGAGTTTAGGGTTTTGACCCCTTTTTTTAAAGAAAAGATTTTTTTGGTTGTTTTTATTTTAAGAAAGAAACTATCCTAAATTAATTATTAAATTAATAAATTAATTAATTAATTAATGAAAAAAAATTATTTTTAGTATTTGGGTATTTTAAGAAAGAAAAATAAAATTAATTAATGTTAGTAAAAACCTAATTAAGTCTAATTGATTTTAATTATTTACAAAAAAAGGTATTAAAGTTATTTCTAATTAATAGCCTAAATTAATTAATAGATTTGTTAATAAAAAAAATAAAATACTAAAATTTAATTTGATAAAGAAAATATTTTTTTGATTTTAATTTTATAAGGAAAAATAATTTGATTGGTTAGTTAATTAAATAAAATATATATAACAATTAAAACAAAAATAAATGAAATAGAGAGAGATAAGGGGTTTGGGCCTGAAAAGGGGTGGTTTGAGAAGCAATCTGAGGCCCATTTGAATCTGGCCTTGTTTGACTTCTTTTTTTATTCCCTGTGCGCATTCGGACTTGGCTCCATGGTGGACTCTCAATCTGGATCACCAGATCTGGCCTTGGGCCATCTGGCACTTTGATATGTGAAGGCATATGGTGAGCTGCACTCTTGGACTACGCATGGGATTACCTGAAGAAAAAATATATTGAAATTTGGAGGACCTGGGATTTGAACCCAGGTCCTGTTGGATATTGGCAAGCACGCTTACCACTTGGCTGTTGTGCTTCATTTGTTAATTATATACAAAATAATAATAATAAGAGAAAATGAATTAATATGCCAGCACAACAAAATTAAGTGCGCCATGGTTTGAATTGGCCACTGGGGAGGTGACACGCCATCGTCCCCTACCCCCAGCCACTGTAATATTTCCTGCGGATTTGGATCCGCAACTAAATGCGTAGCTCGATCCAAACATCAACTCCAGGCCATAAAAACGAACTTCGAAGACATGGTTGGGTTCGTCTCCCTCTCCTGAGTGCAACCATGCCTATCATAAGAATCAATTTCACCTGAAACACAAATCCCTAAAATCTAAAACGTAACCCTAGCCATGTTGTTATGAGGTTACATTCCATATAAATCAAATTAAGTATTGCCAAAAGTTTAGAAATGTTGTAAGGATCATAAATATGCCAAGAATTGATTCAAATGATGCAAGAATGAGGATGTACGGTTTCAAGAACAGAGCTTGGCATCGTGATACTTACAGAGCTCTTGAAGGCTTGAGGATGCGTGCTTTGGATCCAGGAGGGTTATGTGATCACCCAAGAATTGATTGGAATGCTTCTTGGCTTCTGAAAACCTCCCTTGCTATGATTTTGAATTCCAACTTTTTCACCACTTTTTCAAGTTTTGTTTTGCTTGTTCTTGCAGCTTCTCACCCTTGTTTCGTGTCCTTTGACTTCTTTATGTATGATACAAGGTGTTAGGGTAACAAATATGGATGGAATCCCTCTAAATCAATGGCTTATGATTTGATTTGATTCATCCTTTAAAGCTTGCCAAATTTATCAAATCTCCATCTTTTTGTACATGATATGGTGAGATATGAATTTGATGTTGATCATGATGATTATTAAGACCTAAAACAACCAAAAAGATCTCAAGTAATCAATATTTGGATTTTACATGATTTAATTTGATTTAAAATGAAATAATTCAATAAAAAATCAAATAAAATAATAAAAAATAAATATGATCTCAAGGATGAAGCTAGGACACGTGTGCAATGGTACAAGCTCAAATCAAGTGGAAAAGAATGGGCCCATTTGACAAAATTTGAAGTTTTGGGGATAGTTGACTTTTGGCAATTTTGTAAAAATGTCCAACTTCAACAATGCATAACTTCTTCAATTTTAAACTTTTAGAAGTGTTCTTGGACTTTTTGGAAATCTTGAGATGTCCTCTAACTAACCCTTTTGGTCTCATCGCATTTTGATATTCCATGCTCAAGTTATAAGCTTTGGCAAAAAAGGTGTTTTTGTTGACTTTCAAAAATGACCTATAATGTCCAAATTTATAACTTCTTGTGAGTGAATTTTATGAACTTGGGGTATGAATATGGATTGTATTAAATTGCATCCTCTTCAAAATGAGATTTGGATGGGTCATTTATCATAAAGTATGAGAAAGTTATACTTGGTCAAAGTTGAGTTGACTTTTCCTACAAAACCCTAATTTAGCAACTTTTGAGTCTTGATGAATCTTGAGCAATCCTTGAGTAATCATGATCAACCCTTGATGAAATGATGAAATATCCTTCAAAATGAGAATGTTGACAAAAAATATTGAGGTTTGACTGTATTTGGGTCACAGTTGACTTTTGCCCTAGCACAATCGATTTTTGGACCCTTTGAGCAATTGACTGACCAAACTTCCTCTGCAAGGCTTGAAATTTGACATGGATGGCCTTGAGAACATATTAGGACATTGGGGAGCACTTGAGGTAATTTTGACTCAAGGATCTTGATTCAACACAAAACCCTAATTTGGGGTTGACTGCCTTAGGAGATAGCTTGATTGTCCAACTCTTGAGCAATCTTGAGCCACTTGGAGATTTTTCTTGCAATGTCTTGAGAAATATGAGAGGGAAAATTTTGGGGTACAATAGCATGCATGCTCCCTACATTGACCATATGCTTCCACTGAAATGCATCATGCGTTACATTAGGGGACCTTACAATATGGTTTTCATCTATATCCTTCTCCCACCGAGAAACTTGTTTCCTACACAGATGTTGATTGGGGTTGATGTCCCAACACTCATCGATATACTTAGGGTATTGTGTTTTTCTTGGTGATAACCTAATTTCATGGTTTTCCAAGCGACAACCTATACTTTCTCTTTCCGGTGCAGAGGATGAGTACTGGGGTATTGCTAATGCGATTTCAGAATCATGTTGGCTCCGCAACCTTCTCTTGGAGCTTCATTTTCCTATTTCCAAGGATACTCTTGTGTATTGTAGCAATGTTAGTGCTATCTACCTATATGGAAATCCTATCTAGCATCAGCGCACAAAACACATTGAGATGGACATTCACTTTGTTCGGGAGAAGGTCACTCATGGTCAAGTCCATGTTCTTCATGTTCCTTCCTAGAACCAGATTGTAGATATCTTCACCAAAGGGATCCCTAAAGTTCTATTTGATGATTTTCAGACCAGACTAAGTGTTCGTTAACCTCCCACTTCGACTGTGGGGGAGTTATAGAATATATACTTAGTTGTTAATAGAATATGTATTTATATTTGTGTATATGTATCACATCGACTATAACATGTAATGAACTTTAAATCTCTCTATATATACAATAGTCTTTGTAGTGCTATTCTCACACGGTTGATCTTAATATCTTATATTCACAATCTCCCCCTTTTTGATGATAACAAAATATATTGATGGGGAGTGTAATACGGTGGGAGAACTGACTTTACTGGTTTTGCGTTTTTATCGCAAATGTTGCGGTTAGTAAGAGTCATCACCGACTTTTCTTTTATCCTATAAAGGAAAGGTTGAAAAGAACAGGAAGGACCTTTGAGAATTTTCTGAGTACGGGGGGGTAAGTTATGAAAAGGGAAGGTGTTAGCACCCTTTTCATCTGTAGTTATCTACGGACTCTTAATCGCTTGCTTACTTTAATTGTTTTTTGTGTATGCTTTTGAAAAAAGTTTTGAAATGCTAAATAACAAGGAAGTTTGCTTTATGATAACTCTTGTATCAGTCCTCAAGAGTGTTGATAAAGCGTTTTGAAAATGTTTTTGAAAGTGTAAGGTGTGAAGAAGTGTTTTGTGTGAGCAAATGATTAACAGTATTATACCCTAACTCAAAAGTCTTTCGCCTTATTTTCCTCTTCCTTTAGAGAGTACCACCCTACCATTAGTTAGTAGGTATCCCTATCGTTGGATGTTTGAGGGACAGGAGTAGGGTCGTTGTTATGGTCACTAAAGGCAACATGTAGGGATACCTTTAGCAATTTGAAAGGACTGTCATCATATATTCGTAGGAAACATCGAGGGATAAGATCATATATCATACACAACTTCGAGGGACATTGAGGGACTATGATCTTTATGATGATTTGTAATTGAGGGTTTTTGCTAATGGCATCTGTTGTACCCCAAAATTTGCCCTCTCATTTCTCAAAGGATCACCCTGGACCCTCAGGTTTGCTTCCATCCAATTCCAAGCTTGGAATTACAAATTTTTCAAGAAAGTCATTCACAAGGGCAAAATGGTCATTTGCACACTAAAGAGTCAAACTTTGACTTTTGGATCAAAATCAAGTTTCAAGAGTCATATTTCATCAAGACATTTTGAGATATGAAGTTTGTTTCATCTAGAAATTCAAAAGTCAAAAGTTACTTTGGAAAAGTCAAATTTCTAAATACTTAGAATTTTTCTAAGTGTTTAAGAAATATGACAAGCTCAGAACTTCTGATCAGATTATCACCATGATGCAAGCTGATTCTGGATTAACTTCTAACACAAGAGTTATGGACTCAAACAAGATCTCAAACATTACAGAACAAAACTTCTCCTAGAAATGCTGGGATTTCAAGTTATGACTCCTCAAAGACACGTCCATGAAACTGAAGCACTCAGCAAATTCTGGACAGTTCCAAGACAGAGTTTGGTTAAAACTTCTGGGTCAGTTTTCACAAAGATTCAGTCAGAGTTTGCAAGGGTAGTTCAAAAAAGGTTTACAAAGTGTGTTGCAAGCTTCCTGGAAAGTCTGAGAGCTCCTTCAAAACATGTCAGAGCAAGGATATACAAAGATCAGAAGTTGGATGTTTATTCTAAATTATGTTGAAGCTGAACCTCTGACCCAGAATTAAGCAATGATGTAAAATCTCACATTGCAGGATTTCTGGTTTGATAAATCTCATCATCATTTAATTCTCACAACCACTTTTGAGTCTTTATCCATAAAAATTTCCCCACATGTGGCATAGAAGTACCATTACTGTCTTGGAAAAGCAAACTCTTATACAAGAGAGTGCTGGGCCCATGCGTTGCTTTGGCTTTTGAGGTTACCTTTCTTTAATTCCTGCTTACAATTCCAGCTTAGGTGCTGCTAAAGCTGCTAACCACCATACTTGCTTCAAGAACAAGGAAGCACCCTAGCATGTGATGGTTGTACTCTCCAAGCTACAAGATCTTTACCTATAAATTGAAAGCCATTGGCAACTGTAAAAAGGTGGAATTTTTTAGAAAAAAAAAGCCTTGAACCCCTGCTAAAATTCCAAGAGTCCAAAACTGCAAATACAGAAATACAAAAACCCGTTATTTTTTATTCTTGCATTCAGACTCCATTCTTTTTTCTCAATTATTTTTTGACCAAAACCATCCATACAATTTCTGATATACATTTAGAAACCATCATAACTTTGGTGTTCAGACTGTAACACATTCTCCATCCATATTCACCTCAAGGAAGTCAGAACTTTGCTCCCTTGATTGTTCCAGAATTTCTCTAATCATTAATAGCCCAAGTTGAAAGCTTCCAGCCTGCTGAGTACGTGAAGAAGCTATTCAGAACATCACCAAAGTTCAGAACCAGACTCCGGCTCACAGAGTATTTTCCAGCTGCAAGGTAAGCTTCTGCTGACTCTCATCATATTACTTAGGCATTATCAGATTTGCATGTTCAAAAATACAATGTAGACATCATGATTCTGATGTTGTACGTATTCTGAGGTTTCACGTATTTGTATGCCTAAGTAGGGAGTAAATTAGTTCAGAACTTCTTAAGGAAATTAGGATTAGAAAATTCATGCTTGCTTCTGATTTATAGTTCTGATATCTCTTGTTTCTGAAACACTATGAAACCTGCCATAACTATTATATGCGTATCTTCTGTTCTGTTGAGAAATGACTAAGTTGCAGATGTTCTGACTAGCATGGAGAGGGAGACTAAGTTCTGCCAGTGGTATCATAACTTTTGAAATCTTCTTTGTTCCCAGTGGACCCAAAACTTCTGACTTTACCTATTTCTACTAATATGATCTCTGTTTTGCAGCACGCTAGAGTCAGAACTTCTGATCTCTTTTAGTCAGCAATGCGCTGATTCTATTTTCTTTTTCCTTACTATTTTTTCTATCACTTCTTTTTTCACTAATCAAAAAACACCAAAAACATTTTACATTTTACATGCTTTATTTTATTTCTTAAAACAAAAAGATCAAAAATATTTTCTTAAACAAAACTTATCTCTTTTCTGAAACAAAACAAGTTCATTTCACATTTTCTAGTACATTCTTATCCATTCAATATGGTTGTAATAGTAACTTAGGATTTAATTTTATTTGCAATCCCCATTTGTAAATATGTACACCCCATCCCCTTAACGATTGTAACAGTGTAGGATATTTACTTTCCGCACTTTTTATTGCTTTCATATATTACTAGTAATTAGGGTGTGTATGGCAAGATAAAAAAAACAAATAGACAACCTAAAAATCAAAGACTAAAATGCATGCAATCATACACACCTTGCACATATGCACGCCTTACGGTAATCTCACTTGTTGCCTATCGGAAAAATAGTCATGTCCCTCGAACATGGGCGTTTTAGCAAAGACCCTCGATAAAAGATCATAGTCCCTCGATGACCCTTGATGTTGCCTTCGGTAAACGATCTAGTCCCTAAAAAACATTTCTAAAACATCCATAGATTGCCTTCTATGACTATACGATGACCCGCACCCGTCCCGTTTACATCCAAAGATAGGGTTACTTACCAAATCAATGGTAAGATAACAATGTCAAAGGAAAAGGAAATGAACGAGAAAGATTTTTGAGTAGGTAGAATGTTCCTAATTACTTGCTCAATTTCAAACAAATCATCCTTGCTATTTTCCAAACAAACACTTACACTTTCAAAACATCTTATAAAACTTGAAAACATTTTCAAAAGATTAAACATCTTTGTATACATTCTTACAAACGAGAATCATTACAAAGATTTCCTAAACAATGTCCTCTTTACAAAATACTTTCAAAAACCACACCAAGCACAATTTTCAAATAAAAAGCAAGTGATCTAGCAAGTAACTAAGAGCCCATGGAAAATCATGGATGAAAAGGGTGTTAATACCTTCCCTTTTCATAATATACCCCCCGAACTTAAGAAATAATCTCAAAGGTCTTTCCTGTGCTTTTTCACCTTTCCTTTTAGATAAAAGAAAAGTTGGTGGCGACTCTTGCTAAACTGCAACATTTGCAATCAAACGCAAAACCTTCAAGTCAGTTCTCCCACCATATAACAGAACTGGAGACTCTGCTGGGGAATATTTTAAAAGTGGGGTTACCTTAGGGCTAGATAACATTTACTTGCTTTCATTGTTTGATATGTATGCTTTACTTTATGGTTCTTTGTTTGGGTTTGAAATCCTCTACCCGGATTTGGGGTACAATGTAGGTAAGTAGCAATACATTATGGAAACTATGCGGGGTATACCGACATGGTCTAAGCAATAGCTACGTTAGTGCGACATATTTGTGGGTACCGATAACCTTTGAGTTAATCAAAGAGAATACGGGGCCGCTGAGTGATGTCATAAAGCACTAATGAACTTTTAGAACCTTTACTTGACCAACTTGGCCTTTAGGATGTAGTGAGGTGATCGGCTTTGGTGCAGTCCAAAGTTGGTAGATACTCGATACTACACTCATTGAGGTTTGGTTTCTTGGGATATTTCGGTCACCATTAAAGAAGCTTGTGCTGAAACAATGACCAAGGAAACAAACTAGTGATATTGAGCTCCTTAGAACCCGGTTACTATTACTAGGACAGGTTGAGCCAACTAAACTTCAAGAGGGTACTTACCTATAAAACTCCATGCAAGCCTAAACCTAGGGACTTGTTTGTTTTGTTTGTATATACATACTTGTACATAACATCATGAACATCATAACATCATACACATTCACTAACCGTTTCGAGAATTTTGGGATTCATCTTTTTTCTTATTTTGTAGGTGTTGTACCCCAAAATTTTCCTTCTCATTTTACTCAATACATGTCCATTGAGATCTTCAATTTGCTCAAGGTTGCCCAAGAATGGACCAGACAAACTCTCTCCTAAGGCAGTATACCTCAAATTAGGGTTTCCATTTTCATCAAGATGGGTGAACCACAAAGGCCTCATATGCTCTCCATGGTCTTAATATGTTCACAAGACCCCACTTGTCACGTTTCATGCCTTGCACAAGAAGTTTGCTCAGTTAACTGCTCAGATGCTTGAGAATCGACTATATCAGGTCAAAAGTCAACTATGACCCACATACAGTCAAACTTCAAGATTTTTGGTCAACATTAACATTTTGAAGTGAATTTCATCATTTGATCAAGGGTTGATCATGATTCCTCAAGGAATGCTCCAAATTCATCAAAACCCAAAAGTTGCTAAATTAGGGTTTCTTAGTAAAAGTCAACCCAACTTTGACCAAGCATAACTTCCACATGATTTATCAGAAATTTTCCATCCAAATCTAATTTTGAAGAGGATGCAATTACCTACAGTTCATCTTCATCTCACAAGTTCAAAATGTGCACTCATAAAAAGATATGAATTTCTACGTTATGGGTCCTTTTAAAAAGTCAACAAAAACACCTTTTGGGTCAAAGCTTCTTACATGAACATGGAAGACTCAATTGAGATGAGACCAAAAGGGTTTCTTAGGGGACATCCTAAGAATTCTAAAAAGTCCAAGAACACCTCTCTAGTATTAAAATTGGAAGAGATATGTCTTGTCAAAGTTGACCCTTTTTGCAAAATTGCCAAAAGTCAAATGTGCTCAAAAATGAATTTTTTTTGCTAAATGGCCCGAACTTTTTATGCTTGCACGTCACTTATAATGTGGCCCATGACTCAAGTATTCATCCACACATTATTTTCTTCATTTTTCAATTTATTTTGATTTTTTGTTAATTAAAAATTGAATTAAATCAAATAATTGATGAATAATAGCAAAGATATGATTTGATTTGGTTTTTGGACATGTTAGCAATCAAAAAATGTTGAATTATCAAGGCCAAAACGAATCAAGCATAATTGGTACATGAAAGGGAAGATTTAGCTCAAAATAGCAAGTTTGCGTATGGCTAAAAGAATCAAATCAAATCTCATCAAACTTCAAGATTCAATCCAAGTTTTTAACCCTAATTCATCCCTATGTATATATTGGGTAAGAACAAAGCAAAAAAAGAGGTTAGCAGTCGTGAAAACACCAAGAAAAATTCTAAAAAAATGACAAAAAGTGTTGGATCGTTTTTGAACTTAAAGACCAATTCAAGCCATTCCAATGCTTCTAATCGCCTCTTGGACCTTCCCAGAAGCCAATTGGATCATTTGCAAGGCTTGAAATACCCAGAAACACGCATAACCACTCTCACGGTTTGCCCTTTAATTCAAAATTGATTACTGTATTTCTTGCATCATTAGCATGTTTAAGTTATATATTTGTGATCCTCATCATGTTTGCAAGCTAACTGAATAATTTAATTGCGTTTTTGAAGCCTATACATGCCTTTGCCATTGTTAGGGTTTACGTGTGCAATTTAGGGCTTTCTTACACAGGTTAAATTAGCAACAAAAAAAAGGGTACCATGAGATTCACGAGATCAAAAGGAATGGATCTATATAGTTAGAAATCATTTATCGTGTGTCTTCTGCGTTTTGGAAATTTGTAGGGGCTATGGCTACAAACCTTTGTCCATAGGTAAAAGTATCAGAACCTAAGACGGCGGAGAGAGGAAGAAGAAGGTTAGGTGTCAGCCAGCCATTCGCCCATTCGAACCAGCGCGTGCGTTATTTTGTTCTTTCCCACTAACCACTTTATTTCATATATTATATTGTGTTTTCATCATAGTTATAACAAAGCAAGACAACTCAAATGGTGAAGCGCATTAGTGGGGAGTATAAGGACCTGGGTTCGATCCCAGGTCCCAACCAATTTTCTTTATTTCACTTTCTTGTAATAGACCCAATGCATCATCCTTCCTGGTGACCATCATACACCCCTGCGTCCAGCCGTTTGATCAAGCATGCCATCAGATCTAACGCTCCATCCATGATGGACCATGCTACACGTTCAAGTCAACGCTACACAGAATCCAATATTGACTGGGTTGGGAGCATTTTGAGCCTCAAAAATTTCAGATTGACACCCCCAGATTTGCTATTTAACACAATTTGCATTTTCTTTTCTATTTTCTTTTTAATTTCTTCAATTAATTTCATTTATTTGTTTTAATTAATTAACCCAAAATTATTATTTTTTCTATAAAATCAAAAAATCACAAAATACATAAAATCTTTTTTAATAAAATCATTTTATTTCTTATCTAATTTAGTTTAATTAGCTTAGGGTAATTCAATCTCTTTTTATAATTAAAAATAACTAGACCTAGGATTTAAATTGTACATAATTTAATTTATTTTCTTTAAAAATACACCAAAATCTTTTTTTCATTAAAATATTTATTAATTAGGTTAATTAGGTTAGCTTAAATACTCTTTTTTTCATAATTAAAAATAATTAGAATTAGGGTTTTCCTGTATATAATTTAATTAATTCTATTCTCAAAAATAACTTAATCATTTCTCGATTAGATTTTAGGGTTTTCAATTTTTCCTCGTATTTAATTCGCTGCGCATTTAATTATTTCTTTTTCATTATTTTTGTAACTGCCAATGGGTTGTAATAGTTTTAATTAGGGTTTTAAATTTCGCATCTTTTATTTCCCGTCAAGATAATTATGTAACTGTCAAATCCCTGTAATAGCTAGGTTTATTTTCCGCACCTTTAAATTCCTGCAAATATTTAACTGTTAGATGCATGGCTAATTGGATTGTATGACAAGATAACTTGAAATTAAAATGGTAGATCACCTAATGTGCAAAGATTAAATAACTGAAACAATTCGCATGCACATGTTCACTCCTAGGGTTTGCCTCACTTCGGTTGCCTTCAGTAAACAATCATTAAGCATAAGAGATTTTAGTGGTTTCTCTCCAGTCTAAAAGATCAAAATGTCCCATTCGAACGTTGCCTCGAAAAGATCTTAAGACTCTAGGGTTACTACTAAAGTTTTCTAACTATTGCTTTAGTGATTGTACTTGTCCCTTTCGAATGTCCCTTACAAATCCAACGGCGGTGCTACCTACTCCTTAATAGTAGGATAGCATTGTCTAAAGGAAACGAGAACAAACAATCTTTTTTCGAGTATGTAGAATCTTAAGTACTTTCTCAATAAAAACTTTTCACACAAACACCTTTCAAAACAAATTTTCAAAACAAACTTCGTCACATCCTTGAGGATTGATACAAGGGTTATCACAAAGTAAAACATTTTCAAGACAAACACACACAAGCAATTTGAAAAATGAGCAAGTACCTAAGAGCCCGTAGATAACTACGGATAGAAAGGGTGCTAACACCTTCCCTTTCTATAATCTATCCCCTGTACTCAGAACATCTCGAAAAAAGGTTTTTCCTGTTTCTTTTTCCTTTTCCATGATTGGATGAAATAAAAGTCAGTGGCGACTCTTGCTTACCGCGACATTTTGCGAACAAAAAACGCAAAATGCAAACCAGTAAAACTGTCGGTTCTGCCACCGTATCACAAAACTGGTGACTCTGCTGGGGACAGATAAGTGGGGTATACCTTAGGATCTAGGCCATTTTTTTAATTGCTTTCTTGTTTGTTTTGTATGATTTATTCTTAAAGGGTTTTGCTTGGGCATTGTTAAAGATCCTACACCCGGATCTGGGGGCAATCATTAGGTAAACAGCAATAGATCATGGAGATTGTACGGTGTAGACCGATATGGTTTAAGCGATGGCTGTGTTGGTGTGGCACTTTGGTTGGTACCGGTATCCTTCGTGGGGAAACGAGGGGAATACGGGGCCGTCGCGTGGTGTCGTAAAGCACTAATGGACCTTAGAACCTTAGTTGAACAAACTTGGCCATTAGAAAGTAGTGAGATAGCCGGCCTCGGTGTAGAGATGAGGATTGGTTGATACTCGATGCTACACTCATTGAGATCAGACTTTCGAGATATTTCGGCTGCAAGAAAAGATTGATTGAGCTGAAACAATTCCCGATAAAGGATGGTCTGTGATATTGAGATCCTCTAGAACCCGGTTACTTTTTAAGACAGGTTTGAAACCAACTAAACTTCAAGAGGGTACTACCTTTAACCTCATGCAAGCCTTAAACCTAAGGACTTGGTGTGATTTGACTGTGTTTGCTATACCTGTGTTTTCTATACATGTGGTTTCTCATGACATCATGCATCATAATATAGCATCCATTCTTATTGCACTAACCATTTCAAAGACCAAGGGAATTTATCTTTGTTTTGTTTTGCAGATCATAGCTTCCGTTTGTAGAAACACTATCCGAATCAGCTTTGTGAAGATACCTTCCCAACTCAAAGAGCTAGCATCAAGGGTTTCTGAAACTTATGTGTTCACTAAGAGACATGGTCAACTTCTCAACCTGGTTACTTCAAACTTTGATGAAAAGATGATGAGTGTACTCTTTCAGTTCTTTGATCCCAAGAACCACTGCTTCACCTTTCTAGACTATCAGTTGGTAACTACCTTGGAATAATTCTCTCAGTTGTTGGATATACCCATTCTTGAACAGTTACCCTTCACAGGTTTAGGTTGGTCGTAAAGGATAATGTCACTCGCTCATACAGATATTCTTTGGTGTTCTCGAGCTATGGAAAACACTGCTATTATTGACCGGTGCGGGGAGAACCCTAATGTCTCATTGCTTGGTATTAGAGGGGGTATAACCTACAATCCTTGTTTAGCTTTGCGACAATTTGGTTACGCTCGAAGAGATGGTCCCTATGAGTTACTTATCAAAGGCATTGTATTCAACTATGAGGATGATGTTCAAGAGTATCGCCGGAGGTTCATACGAGCGTGGGGTATGGTAAATAGATCTGGCGTCAAGGCTTTGGGACCAAAGGCTTCCATTCCTAAGGACCCTTACCTCCAATGGGTACGAGCTCGCGCCCAGAAGCTTATGATGCCCTATGTGTCCGTTTTACCAGTGATTGTGGAACCCACTATTAAAGGGGGTATTCCTTACACGGTTCTCTATCCTTACATGACCACTGATCTTGGGGAATTACAAAGGTCTTGGATTCAGATGATGAAGGAGCGGGATACTTACAGGGATCAGTTCCATGCTCAAGAGAGGAAGGTTTTAAAGCTCACGAAGCAACTGCATGAAGAAAGAGGAATCAATGACTATCTCGACACAAAGAGGAAGCATCCATGAGAACTTTGATGTCTTTTATAGTTTTAGATTTTTAATTGTAACGCCTAAAAGGAATTTGAACTTCTAAATCAGCTAATAAAGTTTTTGTTTATTTTGGTTTGCAAATTTAATTTTCCCGAAGTCTTTGAAATCATTGCATACGCATCCCATTATCATACACATCATTACAGGTACCGTTACAGGTTTCTCATCTTCTTCACTGTTTATTTCAGCATGAAATCTCTTCCAAGTAAACCATCAAGGACCTTCAGGCACAGAACGCCCAGTTCCAACAAATGTTCATAAGTCTGGCAAAAGGGCAGGAGGATCTGAAAGCCCTCATCCTGAAAGAGAAGAAGAAAAAGAAGAAGGTTGATGGTATTCTGAATATGGGCAGAAGGTTTGGAGAGCGGTTAAAGCAGAAAGTCGACCTGACCTCTTCATATAAGGAAGGGGAGAATCAGGAAGAAGAGAAGGACCTCAGTCCTGCAGTTTCTGACAATGATACCGATTACAATGATGAGCAATATCCTCCTTCTGGGATTGGTGTCGGGAGTAGTCATCCTGCAGAAGTTCAAAGCTCCGGTTTTTGCTAAGTATGATGGGGTGTCCTTCCCAAAACTCCATCTCCGTTCTTATGTCAGAAAGATTCAACCTCACACCGCTGATAGAAATCTAAGGGTTCATTTATTTCAAGATAGTCTGTCAGGGACTCAGCTTGAATGGTTCTACCAGCTGGAGCGAGCAAATATCCGAAACTGGGAAGATCTGGCTGCTGCTTTCTACAAGCAGTATCAGTATAATACCGACCTTGCTCCTACTCGTACTCAACTCCAGAGTATGTCCATGGGTGCAAGTGAAAGCTTTAAAGATTATGCACAAAAATGGAGAGACTTAGCTGGGAGAGTTCAACCCTTGTTGTCTGATAGTAAGCTGGTTGATATGTTTCTGGGGATGCTATCTGGTCCATTTTTCAATCATTTGATCGGCAGCTCGTCAGCTGGTTTCACCGAGCTGATTCTAACTGGAGAAAGAGTAGAAGCTGGGATTCGGAGCGGCAAGATACAGAAAGATGCCTCTCCAAGCTTAGTAAAGAAGCCATTTGCTGGTAAGAAGGAAGCCAGTGCCATCTATAGCCCGAGGGGCCAAAACAGGGTTGAACATCGTCAGACAGTAAGTGCCGTGATGATACCTAGACCTGCAGTTGCTCCACAACGCAACAATCAACAAAGTGTGGAAAGACCACAATGGCAGTTTACCCGCATCATTATGACATTGGCTGAAGTGCTATCTCACCTGCTGAGATCCAACTTGTCAACCTTGAAAGAGGCTCCCAAGAATCCAAATACTACGTCTCCCCGATATAATCTGAATGTCCGATGTGCCTATCATTCTGAGAGTCCTAGCCACGATACAAATGATTGTTGGGCTCTGAGGAACAAAGTACAAGACTTGATTGAAGCCAAGGAAATAGATTTTGATGCTCCGGAGAAGCCAAATGTCATAACTGTCCCCATGCCTAAACACGATCAGGGAATTAATGCCATTGAAGACAACGAGGAGGATTCAGACATCGACAGCTGGATCTACCCAACTACCAACGGTGGACTGAGTAACTGGATGACTAGGGACTTTGTACCTATTTCTTTTATTCTGCAGTAATTGACTTACTTGTTTTGAGATTCGTAATAAACAATTTGAAACTTTACGGCTTGGTTCCTTGCCCGAGGCACCTTAGCTTCGCTTGTGAGGGCTATTCTTTGTCATTTCATATATCATTAATAAAGCATTGGACGTTCTTGCATTCAAATTTTGCGCTCTCTGTTTTTCTTTTCTGTTTTTCACTCTATCAAAATAGCTATTCTCTTACACACACTCACGTATCATAATGCAGATCCATATCCACTCTGGATCCCATTGATAACAGCTCTGCTATTTCCAGTTATGACTTCAAAAATCCGATCAACCAAGCCGAGGATGAAGGTGAGGATGATTGTGAGGTGCTTGGAGAACTTGCTAGACTACTACAGCAGGAAGAAAGGGCCATACAACCCCATGAAGAGCCGGTTGAGATAGTGAATTTGGGTACTGAGGAAGACAGAAAGGAGGTTAAAATAGGTGCAAATCTGGAGCTTAGCATCAAACAAAGGTTGATACAAATGTTGCACGACTATGTTGAGATCTTCGCCTAGTCCTATGAAGACATGCCTGGTTTGGACACTGATATTGTGGTACATCGTCTGCCGACTAAAGAAGAATGTCCTCTGGTTAAACAAAAGGTCTGTCATATGCGCCCTGAAATGTCAAAAAAGATCAAGGCAGAGGTCGTGAAACAGTTCGATGCAGGATTCTTAGCTGTCACTTCTTATCCATAATGGGTTGCTAACGTCGTTCTGGTACCTAAGAAGGAAGGCAAGGTACGGATGTGTGTGGATTACAGAGATCTGAACAGGGAAAGCCCCAAGGATGACTTCCCACTTCCTCACATTGATGTTCTGGTCGATAACACCGTGCAACACAAAATCTTCTCCTTCATGGATGGTTTCTCTGGCTTCAACCAGATCAAGATGGCTCCTGAAGACATGGAGAAGACAACCTTTATTACACAGTGGGGCACCTTTTGCTACAAGGTAATGCCATTTGGGTTGAAGAATGATGGGGCAACTTATCAGCGCGCCATGGTTGCTCTGTTCCATGATATGATTCACCACGAGATCGAAGTCTATGTTGATGACATGATAGCCATGTCTCAGGCTGAGGAAGAGAACCTTGATCATCTCCAAAAGTTGTTCGACAGGTTGAAGATGAACAAGTTGAGGTTGAATCCGAACAAGTGCACCTTCGGGGTAAGATCTGGTAAGCTTCTAGATTTTTTCATCAGTGACAAGGGTATTCAGGTAGACCCTGCGAAGGTAAAGGCCATACAAGAGATGTCGGTTCCCCGCACAGAGAAGGAAGTTAGAGGTTTCTTAGGACGCCTGAATTACATCGCCAGGTTTATTTCACATCTGACTGCTACTTGTGAGCCAATCTTCAAGCTTCTGAAGAAAGATCAAGTGGTAAAGTGGAATTATGAATTCCAGACCGCTTTCGAAAGAATCAAGGAATACCTTCAAGAACCACCAATTCTGATGCCTCCAGATGAAGGAAGACCTTTGATATTATACTTGACAGTGCTAGACAAATCAATGGGGTGTGTGTTGGGGCAACATGACGAGTATGGTCAAAAAGAGAACACAATTTACTACCTTAGCAAAATATTTACCGACTGTGAGACACGATACTCATTGCTTGAGAAAACTTGTTGTGCTTTGGCATGGGCTGCTTGCCGACTGAGACAGTATATGCTGACTCACACTACCTTGTTGATATCAAAAATGGATCCGATCAAGTACATTTTTGAGAAAACCGCTCTCTCCGGAAGGATAGCAAGGTGGAAAATGATCTTAACTGAGTACAACATACAATATACAACCCAAAAAGCAATAAAGGGGAGTGTATTGGCTGATCATTTGGCTCATCATGCCGTGGATGATTACCAGTCCATGAATTTTGAGTTTCCGGATGAGAATATCATGTTGGTGACTGACTACGAAGAACCTGGACGGGATGAAGGACCTGAGTAGGGATCCCGATGGTCTATGTATTTTGATGGAGCCTCGAACACAGTGGGTAACAACATTGGCATTGTAATCATATCTCCTGAGGGTTGTCATACTCCGTTCACTGCCCGATCATATTTCAACTGTACCAACAACATGGCGGAGTATGAAGCATGTATTATGGGTCTTCCAGCTGCTATTGACCTAAGGATCAAGTTCTTGAGTGTATTCGGGGATTCTGCTCTGGTAATAAGTCAGATCAAAGGCGAGTGGGATACGAAGCACCCGAATCTCATCCCATACAAAGAGTATGTACTGACATTGCTCCCACACTTTGAGGAGGTAACCTTTGAACATTGCCCACGAGAGGAGAACCAGTTGGCGGACGTGCTAGCTACCATGTCTTCTATGTTCAAAGTTAGGTGGGACAATGAAGCTCCCCAAATTACCATTGAGAGGTTGGATGAACCAGCACACTGCTGTGAGATCGATACCGAAGAAGTGGAAGACAAACCTTGGTTACACGAAATCAAGAGGTATCTCGAGACTCAAGAGTATCTCGAAGGGGCATCTGTCAATGATAAGAAGTTTCTGAGAAGGTTCGCTTCAAAATTCTTCCTCAGTAATGGGATCCTCTATAAACGCAACCATGACTCCACACTACTATGATGTGTAGACAAAAGTGAAGCAGAGAGGATCATGACATATCTACATGAAGGCACCTTCGGAACCCATTCCAGTGGACACACCATGGCTAAGAAGATCCTACAGGAAGGATACTACTGGTCCACTATGGAAGTCGATTGTTATCAGCACTCTCGAACCTGTCATAAGTTCCAAATCTACGCTGATAAGTTGCATGTGCCTCCGGCCCCTTGAATGTCTTGACGACTCCTTGGACCTTTGCAATGTGGGGCATCGACATGATCGGCGAGATCAGACCCACTGCTTCCAATGGACATTTCTTCATCTTAATGGGTATTGATTACTTCACAATGTGGGTTGAGGCAGCCTACTTTGCTACAGTAACCAAGAATGTCGTGGCGCGGTTTATCTGACATTACCTGATCTGTCGATATAGTGTGCTAGAGAGAATTATTACTGACAATGGTATGAATCTCAACAACACAATGATCACCGAGCTCTGTAAACAGTTCAAGATACAACATCATAACTCTTCCCCCTATCGGCCGAAGATGAATGGGGCTGTTGAAGCAGCTAACAAGAATATCAAAAAGATTGTGCAGAAGATGACGGTGACATATAAAGACTGGCATGAGATGTTACCATTTTCTCTTCATGGGTACCGTACCTCAGCACGGACGTCGAC
Source organism: Vicia faba (assembly GCA_948472305.1). Taxonomy (NCBI): domain Eukaryota; kingdom Viridiplantae; phylum Streptophyta; class Magnoliopsida; order Fabales; family Fabaceae; genus Vicia; species Vicia faba. The sequence goes on from OX451741.1 coordinate 1,398,902,694, forward strand.
AGAGGAAACACCCTACTCTCTGGTATATGGCATGGAGGCAGTCCTACCCATCAAAGTCTAGATGCCTTCTCTCGGGATTATGAAGGATGCAGGGTTGAACGAGGAAGACTGGATCCAAACCCGACTTGATCAGTTAAATCTAATAGATGAAAAGAGACTTACTGCTATATGCCATGGTCAGACGTATCAAAAGCAAATGATCAAGGCTTTTAATAAGAAAGTCAGGCGTCAAGAATATCAAGTCGAAGATCTAGTGATCAAACGCATCATACTGCCGCAAGGTGATCCCAGGGGCAAATGGACCCCCACGTACAAAGGGCTATTTGTGGTTAAGAACATTTTCTCGGGAGGAGCTATGATTCTAACCACCATGGATGGTGACGACCTTCCTCGCCCTGTCAATGCAGACATAGTGAAAAGATACTACGCCTAATTAAAAGACCCGCTAGGATTACTGGCCTAGGAAAAAATAAGGGCTTCCCGGCGAACCAAAAGGGTTCGGGCAAAAGTAAGGGATGAAAATGAAAATCTATACACCCGGTAAGTTGAAAACTCGAAAGGGCGGCTTGCAAAAAAAAGGGTATCTCAGTGGATTGAAAACCCGAAAGGGCGGTCCAGGAAAAAGTTAGGGATTGAAGCGTATCACTATGTCTCGTTGGATCATCTCGCAACCATACTTCGGTATCGACTATCAAGCTCAAACGGCGCCAACCAATCTGATTAACCTTCAACCAAGTAGCAAAGTGATGAGACGCTTGAAGATATAAAGGCAATAGTAGAGTTGGAACCCAATGGGGTTGTTTCACATAGCTTTTTTGTTTTTCTTTTGAACAAATTGTATAGTTTCTATTTTTTGGCGGTGTTCTCTTACTAGAGCGTCAGCCTCTTTGTACAAAAAAACGCCTATTGCAGGCCGACTTCAAAATCAATACAAGTCATTTTCACAAAACTTCAATTTGTTTTTTTTCTTTTTCTGTTTTGTTTTGCAAGAATGTCCAATAATTTATTTTTGATATATGCATTTTAAAATGATTGCTGCTCATAAATACGTACATAAGAAACAAAAGACAATTACTCGTAATTCCAGAAACAGGAAAAACAGGAAGTGCCAAACCCTACAATTACTTTTCCCAGCAAGTACCGGGATAGAGTCAGCTTGGGAACATAATTATTGGTACATACACTCCCCCCACAGAGTAAAAGTATCCAAAGGTATTGATGTCAGCTTCCCTGAAACAGGACATAACTATCCCCAACCGAGGTCCATAATCACGGGCGAGTCAGTAAATTTCATCCCCCAAGCGGAGTTTATTTCTCCAGATATAGAAGCTCAATCTCCAATAGAGCTCATCTTCTCCAGCAACGGAATTTCATTCCCAGCTGAGTTTATTCCTCTAGATCAGCAGGTCTACCAACAGAGTATCTCTTCCCCTAAGTTGGTCCCCGCAGAGTTATTCTCCAGCATCTCTTCCCGACAAAATATTTATAAATTTCCAGCAACCGTCAGGGATTTATTTTTCGAGACGCGAGCATACCCCGATAGCATTTCATAAACATACATTATGACATACACATGCATATCATATACAACATAATCTCATTTATTTTTAGAACATCATCTTACCCTGCATTTCATGCATCGCATATAACTAACCCTGATATCTTTTCAGGAAAAGAGGGTTAGCTTCAACAAATTCAACAATTATATAGATCACATCTACAGACGACTAATGGAAACTCAGTTCCCGAAATCAAACGGGTCAACTAATTTATACTATAACTTTGAAGTAACCCTACTATCCAGGTTCCTTCCCATAAGCCCTATTATCCAGGCTTTCATTTCGAAGCAACCCTACGACCCAGGTTCCTTCTAACAACCCTACTATCCAGGCTTTCATATCGAAGTAACCCTACGACCCAGGTTCCTTCTCATAGCCCTAATATCTAAGCTTTCATATCAAAGTAACCCTACCATCCAGGTTCCTTCTTACAGCCCTACTATCCAGGCTTTCATATCGAAGTAACCCTACTATCCAGGTTCCTTCTCACAGCCCTACTATCCAGGCTTTCATATCGAAGTAACCCTACGACCCAGGTTCCTTCTCACATCCCTACTATCCAGGCTTCATATCAAGGTAACCCTACGACCCAGGTTCCTTCTCACAGCCCTACTATCCAGGCTTTCATATCGAAGTAACCCTACGACCCATGTTCCTTCTCACAGCCCTACTATCTAGGCTTTCATATCGAAGTAACCCTACCATCCAGGTTCCTTCTCACAGCCCTACTATCCAGGCTTTCATATCGAAGTAACCCTACGACCCAGGTTCCTTCTCACAGCCTTACTATCCAGGATTTCCCATCGAAGTAACCCTACGACCCAGGTTCCTTCTCACAGCCCTACTATCCAAGCTTTCATATCGAAGTAACCCTACGACCCAGGTTCCTTCTCACAACCCTACTATCCAGGATTTCATATCAAAGTAACCCTACGACCCAGGTTCCTTCTCACAACGCTACTATCCAGGCTTTCATATCGAAGTAACCCTAATATCCATGTTCTTTCTTACAGCCCTACTATCCAGGCTTTCATATCGAAGCAACCCTACTATCCAGGTTCCTTCTCACAGCCCTACTATCCAGGCTTTCATATCGAAGCAACCCTACTATCCAGGTTCCTTCTCATAACCTTACTATCTAGGTTCCTTCTCTCTTACTCCAGATAGCAGTCCACAACACTGTAAGACTGGGACCTGATCAAACACGATTGGTTTCGCATTTCCCCAGTAAGTCGTAGTGCAGCATATACCCTAACCGGATATGCAGTTCACTTCTGTTTCCTCAAGCAAGAGTTATTTCACTAATAGAGTAACGGACAACTGAAGCTCCTAAAATTCTATTTCTCCCAAGACAGATACCAACATTCCTTAACAGATTCCTCATCAACAACAGTAACAGGAACTCTCATCAAAGGAATGTCTCAGGAAATCAACATTCTCTAGATGACATCTTTAAGCCCATCTCCTATAATTCTCCTTCGCATCCAGTATGGAAGCTTTAAGCCCATATTCATAATCTTCTATCATCAACCTCTGAATGGCATCTACAAGCCCATTCCCGATATCACAAATCAAGTGTTACTTCATGCGAGTGCAAATTTCTGGGCACTCTATTGTTCAATTATCTTCCACCTTCAGATCACGAAAGGCAGGCTAGCCGATCTACATCCTCATATTTAAGAGGATTGAACAGGGGCAGCTGTTGTACCCCAAAATTTGCCCTCTCATTTTACTCAATACATGTCCATTGAGATCTTCAATTTTCTCAAGGTTGCCCAATAATGGACCAGACAAACTCTCTCCTAAGGTAGTATACCTCAAATTAGGGTTTCCATTTTCATCAAGATGGGTGAACCACAAAGGCCTCATATGCTCTCCATGGTCTTAATATGTTCACAAGACCCCACATGTCAAGTTTCATGCCTTACAAAAGAAATTTGCTCAGTCAACTGCTCAGATGCTTGAGAATCGACTATATCAGGTCAAAAGTCAACTATGACCCACATATAGTCAACCTTCAATATTTTTGGTCAACATTAAAATTTTGAAGTGGCTTTCATCATTTGATCAATGGTTGATCATGATTCCTCAAGGAATGCTCCAAATTCATCAAAACCCAAAAGTTGCTAAATTAGGATTTCTTAGTAAAAGTCAACCCATCTTTGACCAAGCATAACATCCATATGCTTTATCAAAAATTTTCCATCCAAAGCTCATTTTGAAGAGGATGCAATTCCATTCAGTTCATCTTCATCCAACAAGTTCAAAATCTGCACTCAAAAAAAGATATGAATTTCGACATTATGGGTCCTTTTGAAAAGTCAACAAAAACACCTTTTGGGTCAAAGCTTCTTACATGAACATGGAAGACTCAATTGAGATGAGACCAAAAGGGTTTCTTAGGGTACACCCTAAGCTTTCTAAAAAGTCCAAGAACACCTCCCTAGGGTTAAAATTGGAAAAGATATGTCTTGTCAAAGTTGACCCTTTTTGCAAAATTGCCAAAAGTCAAATGTGCTCAAAAATGCATTTTTGCTAAATAGGCCTAACTTTTTATGCTTGCACCTCACTTATAATGTGGTCCACGACTCAAATATTCACCCACACATTATTTTCTTCACTTTTCAATTTATTTTGATTTTTTGTTAATTAAAAATTGAATTAAATCAAATAATTGACGAATAATAGCAAAGATATGATTTGATTTGGTTTTTGGATAGGTTGGCAATCAAAATATGCTGAATTATCAAGGCCAAAACGAATCAAGCATAATTGGTACAAGAAAGGGAAGATTTGGCTCAAAATAGCAAGTTTGCATATGGCTAAAAGAATCAAATCAAATCTCATCAAACTTCAAGATTCAATCCAAGTTTGTAACCCTAATTCATCCCTAGGTATATATTGGGCAAGAACAAAGCAAAAAAAGAGGTTAGCAATCGTGAAAACACCAAGCAAAGTTCTAAAAAAGTGACAAAAAGTGTTGGATCGTTTTTGAACTTAGAGACCAATTCAAGCCATTCCAACGCTTCTAATCATCTCTTGGACCTTCCCAGAAGCCAATTGGATCATTTGCAAGGCTTGAAATACCCAGAAACACGCATAATCACTCTCACAGTTTGCCCTTTAATTCAAAATCGATTACTGTACTTCTTGCATCATTATCATGTTTAAGTTATATATTTGTGATCCTCATCATGTTTGCAAGCTAACTTAATAATTTAATTACGTTTTTGAAGCCTATACATGCCTTTGCCATTGTTAGGGTTTACGTGTGCAATTTAGGGCTTTCTTACACAGGTGAAATTAGCCCAAAAAAAGGGTACCATGAGGTTCACGAGATCAAAAGGAATGGATCTATATAGTTAGAAATCATTTATCGTGTGTCTTGTGCATTTTGGAAATTTTTAGGGGCTATGGCTACAGACCTTTGTCCATAGGTAAAAGTATCAGAACCTAAGACGACGAAGAGAGGAAGAAGAAGGTTAGGTGTCAGCCAGCCATTCGCCCATTCGAACCAGCGCGCGCGTTTTTTTGTTCTTTCCCACTAACCACTTTATTTCATATATTATATTGTGTTTTCATCATAGTTACAAAAAATCAAGACAACTCAGATGGTGAAGTGCGTTAGTGGGGAGTATAAGGACCTGGGTTCGATCCTAGGTCCCAACAAATTTTCTTTATTTCACTTTCTTGTAACAGATCCAACGCATCATCCTTCCTGGTGACCACCATACACCCCTGCGTCCAGCCGTTTGATCAAGCATGCCATCAAATCTAACGCTCTATCCATGAGGGACCATGGTACACGTTCAAGTCAATGCTACACATAATCCATTATTGACTGGGCTGGGAGCGTTTTGGGCCTCAAAAATTTCAAATTGACACCCCCAGATTTGCTATTTAACACAATTTGCATTTTCTTTTTAATTTCTTCAATTAATTTCATTTATTTGTTTTAATTAATTAACCCAAAATTATTATTTTTTCTATAAAATCAAAAAATCACAAAATACATAAAATCTTTTTTTTTAAAAATTATTTTATTTCTTATCTAATTTAGTTTAATTAGCTTAGGGAAATTTAATCTATTTTTATAATTAAAAATAACTAGAGCTAGGATTTAAATTGTACATAATTTAATTAATTTTCTTTAAAAATACACCAAAATCTTTTTTTCATTAAAATATTTATTAATTAGGTTAATTAGGTTAGCTTAAATACTCTTTTTTTCATAATTAAAAATAATTAGAATTAGGGTTTTGTTGTATATAATTTAATTAATTCTCTTCTCAAAAATAACTTAATCATTTCTCGATTAGATTTTAGGGTTTTCAATTTTTCCTCGTATTTAATTCGCCGCGCATTTAATTATTTCTTTTTCATTATTTTTGTAACTGCCAATGGGTTGTAATAGTTTTAATTAGGATTTTAAATTTCGCATCTTTTATTTCCCGTGAAGATAATTATGTAACTGTCAAAGCCCTGTAATAGCTAGGTTTTTTTTCCTCACCTTTAAATTCCTGCAAATATTTAACTGTTAGATGCATGGCTAATAGGATTGTATGGTAAGATTACTTGAAATTAAAACGGTAGATCACCTAATGTGCAAAGATTAAATAACTGAAACTATTCACATGCACATGTTCACTCCTAGGGTTTTCCTCACTTCGGTTGCCTTCGGTAAACAATCATTAGGCATAGGAGATTTTAGTGGTTGTCCTCCAGTCTAAAAGATCAAAATGTCCCATTCGAATGTTGCCTCAGAAAGATCTTAAGACTCTAGGGTTACTACTAAAGTTTTCTAACTATTGCTTTAGTGATTGTACTTGTCCCTTTCGAATGTCCCTTACAACTCCAACGATGGTGCTACCTACTCCTTAATAGTAGGATAGTGATTTCTAAAGGAAACGAGAACAAACAATCTTTTTTCGAGTAGGTGGAATCTTAAGTACTTGCTCAATAAAAACGTTTCACACAAACACCTTTCAAAACAAATTTTCAAAACAAACTTCGTCACATCCTTGAGGACTGATACAAGGTTATCACAAAGTAAAAAAATTTCAAGACAAACACATATAAGCAATTTGAAAAATGAGAAAGTACCTAAGAGCCCATAGATAACTACGGATAGAAAGGATGCTAACACCTTCCCTTTCTATAATCTACCCCCCGTACTCAGAATATCTCGAAAAAAGGTTTTTTCTGTTCTTTTTCCTTTTCCATGATTGGATGAAATAAAAGTCGGTGGAGACTCTTGATTACCGCAACATTTTGCAAACAAAAAACGCAAAATGCAAACCAGTAAAACTGTTGGTTCTGCCACCGTATCACAGTAGGATATGGATTCTATTCGCAGGAAAACTATTCAAGTCAACCTTGTAAGGATTCCTCCACAACTTAAGAAGCTAGCTTCCAGGATTCCTGAAAACTCTCCATTCACCGAGAGACATGGTCGCCTACTCAACTTGGTCACCTCCAACACAGATGAGGACATGATGAAGGTGCTCTTTCAGTTCTTTGATCCTTTACACCATTGCTTCACATTTCCCGACTATCAACTTGTGCCTACTTTGGAAGAATTTTTCCGACTCTTGAGGATTCCCATTCTCAACCAACTACCTTTCAACGGTACGAAAAGAGACCCAAAGCCAAAAGAGATTTCTCAAGCTCTACACTTGAATTCATCTGATGTCACAACTCATTGGGAAACAAGGAGTGGTGTCAAAGGCTTCCTAGAAAAGTTCTTGTTTGAGAAAGCCCAAAACTGTTGGAATTCTTTGGACCTGCAAGCTTTAGAGGAAATTATGGCTCTCCTCATCTATGGGATGGTTTTGTTTCCAAACTCTGACCAACTCATAGATGTGAATGCCGTTAAAATCTTCATATCCTGTAACCCAGTGCCTACATTGCTAGGGGATATCCTACACTCTTTTCACACTCGTACAATGAGGAAAATAGGTGTCCTTATGTGTTGCACTCCCCTCTTGGCAAGATGGTTTATTTCGCATCTTCCCCAATCTATATTGAAGAATGAGCAAGGCTCAAGGTGGTCACAAAGGTTGATGACACTCAAACATTCAGACATTCATTGGTGTTCTCGATCTATAGAGAATGTTACTATTGTCGACCATTATGGAGAATTTCCTAATGTCCCTTTACTTGGCATTAGAGAAGGTATCACCTACAACCCCTGCTTAGCCTTAAGACAATTTGGTTACGCCCGAAGGGATGGCCCGCACAAGATGTTGATTCAAGGTTTGGTATTTGACTACGAAAACAACGATCAAGGTCTTCTCCAAAGATTTATCCGAGCTTGGAATATGTTAAACAAGGTAGATAGAAATACTTTGGGGCATAAAAATTTCATCCCTCTTGAGCCTTACCTCAAATGGATACGAACTCGTGCTTAGAGTCTTATGATGCCTTATCCCTCCAGTCTCCCGGTAATCATTGAGCCTGTCATGGAAGGAGATGTTCCATACGCTATCCTCCATCCTGAAATGCCCACCTTTCTTGAAGACCTACAAAGAGTTTGGATATAACTCAAGGGAGAGAGAGATAATTTAGAAGCCCAATTCTACTCAAGCGAGAAGAAGGTTTTAGAACTCACTAGGCTACTTCATGAGGAGCAGACTCTGAATACCTACATTGCACCAAAGAGGATGCGGACTACCTTTTTATCTTAGAGTTTTTTGAATCATTTTACCCAAGAAGGCATTGATGTACTCAAAATATTTAATATAACGTGTGTTTCCTCTTTGTCTAAAACAAGTTTGAATCTTAAAATCCTTGAAATCATTGCATATGCATTTACCATTCATCATAACATAAGCAGGTTTCTTCCAATAAGTTTCTTCATCTCTCTATTGTTTATTTCAGTAAGATGGATCTCGAGCAAACGGTGAAGGATCTCCAAGCTCAGAATGCACAGTTTCAATAATTGTTCTTAACTCTGGCCAAAGGACAAGAAGAGTTGAAGACTTTGCTGGCCGAGGAAAAGAAAAAGAAGACAAAGAAGGTAATCGGAGTCCTAAACATGGGAAGAAGATTTCATGGGCAGACAAGAAGGACCCTAGACTTTGCAACGACATCTGGTGAAAGAGACAATCAAGATGGGAAAGGTAAGGAAACAGTTGTCCCGTCAGAATCAGAAGAGGAAAAGGAAGAAGAAGACTGTTCTGAGGAACAATACCCTCTAGCTGATGACAAATATAAACGTCTCGAAGAGCGGTTGAGTGCGATGGAAATCTAAAAATTGTCTGGCTTGGACTTTGAGGAATTGGGTTTAGTGTCGGGGATTGTCATTCCTCCATAATTCAAAGCACCTGCGTTCGCCAAATATGACGGAGTTTCATGCCCCAAAATGCATCTCCGGTCCTATGTGAGGAAAATCCAGCCCCATACCGTCGACAAAGATTTATGGGTACGTTTCTTCCAAGACAGTCTGTCTGGAACTCAACTTGATTGGTTTTATCAGTTAGAAAGAGCCAATGTTCATAACTGGGAAGATCTTGCTGCAGCCTTTTACAAACAATGCCAATACAATGCTGATATTGCGCCTACTCGTACTCAACTCCAGAGTATGGCCATGGTTTCAAATGAAGGCTTCAAGGACTATGCGCAAAAATGGAGAGATTTGGCCGGGAGAGCTCAACCTCCTCTATTTGAAAGAGAATTAGTAGACATGTTTTTGGGCACCTTGTCTGGTACCTTCTTCAATCACCTAATTGGGAGTTCATCGGCAGGTTTTACTGAACTAATATTGACCAGAGAAAGGATAGAACTCGGAATAAAAAGTGGAAAGATTCAAAAAGATACATCCTCTGCTGCTGTAAGGAAACCATTCATCGGAAAGAAAAAAGTGGTTGTTGTTTATCCTCTGAGAAATCGAGATAGGGCCGAACGTCGTCCAATGGTGGGGGTTGTTATGATTCCTAAACCTGCACTTAATCAGCAAAGGAATAACCAACCAAGGATGGAAAGACCAGTCAGATAATTCACCAGAATTAACATGACCTTATCTCAAGTATTGCCACAATTGCTAAGATCCAACCTGGTGACTTTGAAAGAAGCTCCAAAGAACCCTAACACAACATCTCCTCACTATCATCCTAATGCCCGTTGTGCATACCACTCTGAGAGTCCCGGCCATGACACTAACAACTGTTGGGCTCTAAAGAACAAAGTACAAGACCTCATTGAAGCCAAAGAGATTGAATTCGATGCGCCCGAAAAGCCAAATGTCATTTCTTCCCCTATGCCCAAACACGGCCATACTACCAACGCCATTGAAGAAGATATGTTTGTTACTTCAGTTGATGAACTAGTGACCGCACTCCTGATTATCAAAAAGAATTTTTTGATTGCCGGTGTATTCCTAGGATACGATAAAGGTTGTCATTTCTGTTTGTCCTCACTAACCAGCTGTCCTTTGTTGAAAGCAGGCGTTCAGTGCCTATTAGATAACAAGGAGATTTTGTTTGAAAAGACTTCTGTTCCACCTGTTCCTCTTAATGGTGCTTCCATCGTAACTATTTCTGACAATTCTTCCAGGGTCTCCACCAAAAGACCCGTTAGAATTACATCAGTTCCAAAAGTAGCTCCTTTGATAATTACAATGCATGGACCAGTCTCGTATTTGTCAGACAAAATTGTACAATGGAATTATGGAGGGGATGTCTACTACCACGATATCAAGAAAGATTGGCCAGTTGTCGAAGATTCAAGTCCCGAAAAAGATAACTTCGATATCGGTAACATTGTCGGGACTAGCAAGATTACCCGGAGCGGAAGGATATTCTCTCCAGAAATTGCTCCCCCAAAAGCGGTTTCTGGACCCGTAATCATTCATGTTGTTTTTGCTCCTCCAAAGGCTATTCCCAATCCCACAATCATCTACACCAATGCTCCAACTGACAAAGCTGTTACAATGCCTGCTATCACTCCTACTGACATTCTTGCTGCCGAGTTCACCGAAACTCGAGGTAAAAGTATCCTAATTGAGCCTGTCCGGATGAAGGCACAATCATTGATTATCCCTGAGACCTCCCAGAAAGAGACGGAGGAGATTTTAAAGATCATAAAAAGAAGCGACTACGATGTAGTTGAACAACTGGGGCAAACTCCATCTAAAATTTCCATGCTGGCTTTACTACTATGTTCGAGGCGCATGCAAAAGCCTTGGTAAAATTCCTGAAAACTGCCTATGTACCCCAAGAGACATCTGCCGATCAGTTTCAAGACTGCATAGCCAGCTTGACTGCAGATAATGGTCTAGGTTTTTCGGATGCTGATTTAACGCCAAGAGGAAGGAAGCCTAATGAGGCATTGCATGTCTCAGTTGAATGTAGGGGCACAACCTTGTCTCATGTTTTGGTGGACACTGGCTCATCTCTGAATGTATTGCCTAAAAAAGCTCTTGATAGGCGTGACTGTGAGGGATTGACATTGAAGCAAAGCAACATAGTAGTAAGGGCTTTTGACGGCTCGAAAGGATGGTGCGTAGGGAAATGGATATACCCATAAAAGTTGGAACCCAAACATTTGATTCAACTTTTTATGTAATGGATATTCGCCATTCATACTCTTGCTTGCGACGACCATGGATTTACAATGCTGGCGCTGTCACTTCTACGTTGCACCAAATGCTGAAGTACCCGATTCAAGGGAAGATTATCACTGTTCATGGAGAATAAGAGTATATGATCAGTTATTTCAATTCCTTCAGATATATGGAGTTAGATGGTGAATTTATTGAAACTCCATTCCAGAACTTTGAAGAAGTCCTGCGAGATATGGTAGTTACCAAGGTTGTTCCCAAGATCACAAGGCCTCCACTTAGGATGTCATCTTTGAAGGATGCAAAGGCAATGATAGAAGAAGGTGGGTGAACTATCTGGGGACAACTCCCAGATATCCCATACAAGTCTGACAAATTTGGCTTGGGTTTCACTTCAAATGCTCAGAAGGCTGTACGCCTCGCTCGTGCTGGAGGACCACCCCTGAAGATCAGCAACCGTGAAGTCAATATGGTAGAGGATGATGAAGATGGTTGCAACCTGGAAGATTGAATCTTCCCAACTGTCCGTGGAGGGCTCAGCAATTGGGAGGCTAGAGATTTCGTCCCGATCACTTTTATCCCATAGTAATTTGTCTTTACATTTTGTTGGATCTGTAATATTAAAACAATTCAAACCTTGTGTCTTACCCGTGGCGCAATGGTCCATTTGTAAGGGTTATTATCTCATTTCCATATGACATCAATGAATCATGGACGTTTTGCATACAAACTTTGTGCTCATTGTTTTTCTTTTTTACATTTTCATTCAAAGATAACTATACCCTTACACACACTCACACTGCAGGTCTACATCCATTCGGGATCCCATGGGTAACGATTCTGCTATGGCCTTCTGTGACTCTGAAAATCTAATCTACCAAGCCGAAGAAGAAGGTGAGGAAGATTGTGAAGTACCAGGGGAACTTGCCAGATTACTACTACAAGAAGAGAAAACCATTCAGCCTCACGAGGAACCCGGGGATACAATCAACCTAGGTACCGAGGAAGACAAAAGAGAAGTCAAGGTGGGTTCCAATCTGGAACCCAGTGTCAAGGAGCGTCTGATTCAGTTGCTATACGAGTATGTTGAGTTATTTTCCCGGTCGTATGAAGACATTCCAGGACTTGATGCAGATATTATGGTACATCATCTACCTACAAAAGAGGATTTTCCACCAGTAAAACAAAAGGTTCGTCGAATGCGACCAGATATGTCAGAGAAGATTAAAGCTGAAGTCATGAAGCAATTCAATGCTGGATTCTTGGTCGTCACCTCCTATCCATAATGGGTTGCCAATGTTGTTCCCGTTCCCAAAAAGGACAGCAAGGTGCAAATGTGCATGGACTACAGAGATTTAAATAGGGCAAGCCCTAAGGATGATTTCCCACTTCCTCACATTGACATCCTAGTTAACAATACTACACAACACAAAGTGTTTTCCTTCATGGACGGTTTCTCAAGTTACAAGCAAATCAAAATGGCGCCTGAGGACATGGAGAAGACAACCTTTATCACACAGTAGGGCATATTCTGCTACAAGGTTATGCCATTCGGACTGAAGAATGTGGGGGAAACCTATCAGCGTGTCATGGTAGATCTATTTCACGACATGATACATCACGGAATAGAGGTCTATGTGGATGACATGATAGCTAGATCTCAAACAGAAGAAGAACATCTTGATCATTTACAAAAGATGTTTGAGAGGATAAAGAAATACAAGTTGAGGTTGAACCCAAATAAGTGCACATTTGGAGTAAGGTCTGGTAGACTCCTAGGCTTTGTCGTCAGCAATAAAGGTATTGAAGTAGATCCTGCCAAGGTGAAAGCTATACAAGAGATGCTTACTCCTCATACTAAAAAGGAAGTCAGAGGATTCTTGGGACGTTTGAACTACATTGCCAGATTCATTTCTCAACCGACAGCTACTTGTGAGCCAATCTTCAAACTATTGAAGAAATATCAAGTAGTCAAATGGAATGATGAGTGCCAATTTGCTTTTGACAAAATCAAAGATTATTTACAAGAGCCTCCTGTTTTGATGCCACCAGTCGAGGGAAGGCCATTGATCATGTATCTGACTATTTTGGAAAATTCAATAGGGTGTGTGCGGGGCAGCATGACGAGTCTGGCCGAAAAGAGCATGCTATTTATTACCTGAGCAAAAAGTTTACCGACTGTGAAACAAGATACTCACTGCTCGAGAAAACTTGTTGCGCTCTGGCATGGTCTGCTCGCCGGCTAAGGCAGTATATGCTGACCCATACTACCTTGTTGGTATCTAAAATGGATCCAATAAAATACATCTTTGAGAAACCTGCACTCTCTGGGAGAATAGCGAGATGGCAGATGATCCTGACAGAATATGACATACAGTATACTACCCAAAAAGAAATAAAGGGCAGTGTACTAGCTGATCACCTTGCTCACCAAGCTGTAGAAGACTACCAGTCCATGAAGTTCGAATTCCCAGATGAGGACATCATGATGGTAAACGACTATGAAGAATCCAGACCATATGACGGTTCTGAACAAGGACCCCGATGGACCCTGGTTTTTGATGGGGCATCTAATGAACTCGGCAACGGTATTGGTGTTGTACTCATATCTCTGGAAGGATGTCATACTCCATTTACGGCAAGACTCTGCTTCAATTGTACAAATAACATGGAGGAACACGAAGCGTGCATCTTTGGTCTCAAAGCTGCCATAGACTTGGGGATCAAATCTTTGAATGCATTCGGAGATTTAGTTTTGGTTATTAGCCAGATCAAAGGGGAGTGGGACACCAAACACCCTAACCTTATCCCTTACAAAGAACATGTTTTGAAGTTTCTCCCACATTTTGAGAAGATTACCTTCGAGCACTTCCCGCAAGAAGAAAATCAGCTAGCCGACGCACTAGCCACAATGTCATCTATGTTTAAACTTAAATGGGATAATGAGGCTCCCCAGATCACCATTGAACGAAGGGATGAACCAGCACACTGTCACGAGATTAATACTGAAGAAGTAGTGGACCAACCTTGGTTTCACGAAGTCAAGAGGTATCTTGAGGCTCAAGAATACCCCGAAGGAGCTTCAGTCAATGATAAGAAGTTATTAAGGAGATTCTCTACTAAATTCTTCCTTAGTAATGTCATTCTTTACAAACGCAACCATGACTCTCTGTTACTTTGGTGCGTAGACAAGGCTGAAGCTGAAAGGATCATGGCTGAATTACATGAAGGCACTTTTGGCACCCATTCCAGTGGGCATACGATGGCAACGAAAATCCTACGGGCAGGCTATTACTGAGCTACCATGGAAGCAGATTGCTATCAGCACTCTCGAACTTGCCATAAGTGTCAGATCTATGTTGACAAGGAACACATACCTCCGGTTCCTCTAAATGTCTTGACGGCTCCTTGGCCCTTTACTATGTAGGGCATCGATATGATTGGGGAAATCAAGCCAACAGCCTCTAATGGACACTGCTTCATCCTAGTGGCCATTCACTATTTTAACAAGTGGATGGAGGTAGCTTCTTTCGCTTCCTTTACCAAGAATGTTGTCGCCCGGTTCGTCAAGCAGAACCTCATCTGTCGTTACGGTATTCCAGAGAGGATCATCACGGACAATGGTACGAACCTGAACAATACTATGATCACCGCCCTGTGCGAGCAATTCAAGATCCAGCATCACAATTCTTCCCCTTATCGGCCAAAGATGAATGGTGATGTCCAAACTGCAAATAAGAATATCAAAAAGATCATACAGAAAATGACAGTCACATACAAAGACTGGCATGAGATACTACCATTCGCTCTCCATGGATATCGTACCACAACTCACACATCAACTGGGGAAACACCCCATTCTCTGGTATACGGCATGGAGGCTGTCTTGCTAATTGAGGTCCAGATCCCTTCTCTGAGAATCATGAAGGATGCAGGGCTGAATGAAGAAGATTGGATCCAAACTCGACTTGATCAACTAAACTTGATTGATGATAAAAGGCTTACTGTTGTCTGTCATGGTCAAATGTATCAAAAATGGATGATCAAGGCTTTCAACAAAAAGGTCATCCCAGGGGAAAATGTACTCCTACATACAAAGGACCATTTGTAGTCAAAAACATATTCTCTGGTGGCGCAATGATCTTGACCACCATGGATGGTGATGACCTTCCGCACCCTGCGAACACGGACATAGTCAAAAGATACTACGCATAAGAGACCCGCTAGGTTGACAGACCTAGGCAAAACAAGGACATCCCGGTGAACCAAAAAGGTTCGGGCAAAAATTAGGGATATAAGAAAAAAACTGTACACCCGACAAGTTGAAAACCTGAAAGGGCGACTTGGGCAAAAAAGGGTTTCCCGGTGGACTGAAAACCCGAAAGGGCGGTCCAGGAAAAAGTTAGGGAATTAAATCGTATGACTATGTCCCGTTGGATCACCTTACGGACAACCTTTGGCTTCAACTGACAAACTCAGAGGTTCTGATCAATTCAATCAGCTTCGGACAAGGCAACAAACAGACAAGATGCTCGAAGATACAAAGGCTATAGCAGAATGGGACCCCAATGGGATTATTGCACATAGCTATCTTTTCTTTGTATCAAAATTTTCATTTTTTTATGATAGCATTCTCGTACTAGAATGTTTGTCTCATTTTACAAATACTTACTCAAAGTCAATACAAAGATATCCCTTTGAAAGTGCAAAACTATCTGTTTTTCTTTACTTTTGTATTTTGATTACAAAAACGTCCAAATGATTCATTTTTGAACATATGCATTTGAACATAATTATAGTTTACAAATAAACAAAATAGAAAGACAATCACTGATTGGATTTAAGGGGTAGGGAGATCTATCCATGCTATTTCCATAAGTCCCCGCAGTATGAAATTTAATCCCCAGCGGAACAAAGCTCCCAACTATCAAATCCTCAGTAGAAGTCGTCAAATTTCTCAGGATTCCCCAATAGGGTTTTACAAACAGTACACGACATTCCCCTTACAACAGAGTTTATTTCTCTAAGGAGAAATTCATCAGCACTTCAACTTCACAACATAAAGACTTATACTCCATATACTCAACAACGGACATGGATTTATTTTCCCTAATCCAATAGCATTGCCGCAGAATTAGCTCACATACGCATACATTGCATTCATATATCATAAACATTGATAACACAAACACATTATACTATGCATTTCATACAACATGACTTTGCATTTTAGCTAACATTTTACCCTTTTCAGGATAAGGTTAACAGCTACCATTAACAATGTTCAAAGTTTTCAGATACAGTTCAGATACGCTCCAGACACGGATGCCATTCTGACACTCATTCAGATTGCAACTTCAGATACAATTCAGATACGCACCAGATACGGATGCCATCCTAATACTCATTCAAAGACAACTTTTGATACAGTTCAGATACGCTCCAGACACGGATGTCATTCTTATACTCATTCATATTTCAACTTTTGATACAATTCAGATATGCTCCAGACACGGATGCCATTCTGATACTCATTCAGACTCAACTTCAGATACAGTTCAGATATGCACCAGATACGGATGCCATCCTGATACTCATTTAAAGAAAGTTTTCAGATACAATTCAGATACGCTCCAGACACGAATGCCATTCTAATACTCATTCAGATTCAACTTTCAGATACAGTTCAGATACGCTCCAGACATGGATGCCACTCTGATACTCATTCAGATTCAACTTTCAGATATGATCCAGATTCGGATGCCATTTTGATACTCATTCAGATTCAACTTTCAGATATAGTTCAGATACGATCCAGATTCAGATTTCATTCTGTTACTCACTCAAATACAGTCAAGATATGATCAAGAATCAGATATCATTATGTCACTCAAATATAGTCCAGATACAATCACCTCTGGATGGCATCTATAAGCCCATCTCCAACAACTGTCCATCATTTCTCCAAATGGCATCTTTAAGCCCATTCCCTATACAATCAACCACAACATCACCGAGTGCAAATTTCTGGGCACTCTAGTGTTTAATCATCTTCCACCTTCAAGTCACGAATGGCAGATCTGCCAATCTAACTCTCCAAGTTTAAGAAGATTGAACAGGGGCAGTTGTTGTACCCCAAAATTTTCCCTCTCATTTCTCAAAGGATCACCCTGGACCCTCAGGTTTGCTTCATCCAATTCCAAGCTTTGAATTACAAATTTTTCAAGAAAGTCATTCACAAGGGCAAAATGGTCATTTGCACACTGAAGAGTCAAACTTTAACTTTTGGATCAAATCAAGTTTCAAGAGTCATATTTCATTAAGAAATGTTGAGATATGAAGTTTGTTTCATCTAGAAATTCAAAAGTCAAAAGTTACTTTGGAAAAGTCAAATTTCTAAATACTTAGAATTTTTCTAAGTGTTTAAGAAATATGACAAGCTCAGAACTTCTGATCAGATTATCACCATGATGCAAGTTGATTCTGGATTAACTTCTAACACAAGAGTTATGGACTCAAACAAGATCTGAAACATTACAGAATAAAACTTCTCCTAGAAATGCTGGGATTTCAAGTTATGACTCCTCAAAGACACGTCCATGAAACTGAAGCACTCAGCAAATTCTGGACAGTTCTAAGACAGAGTTTGGTTACAACTTCTGGGCCAGTTTTCACAAAGATTTAGTCAGAGTTTGCAAGGGTAGTTCAAAAAAGGTTTACAAAGTGTGTTGCAAGCTTCCTGGAAAGTCCGAGAGCTCCTTCAGAACATGTTGGAGCGAGATACAAAGATCAGAAGTTGGATGTTTATTCTAAATTATGCTGAAGTTGAACCTCTGACCCAGAATTAAGCAATGATGCAAAATCTCACATTGCAGGATTTCTGGTTTAATAAATCTCATCATCATTTAATGCTCACAACCACTTTTGAGTCTTTATCCATAAAAATTTCCCCACGTGTGGCATAGAAGTACCATTACTGTCTTGGAAAAGCAAACTCTTGTACAAGAGTGTGTTGGGCCCATGCATTGCTTTGGCTTTTGAGGTTACCTTTCCTTAATTCCTGCTTACAATTCTAGTTTAGGCTCTGCTAAAGCTGCTAACCACCATACTTGCTTCAAGGACAAGGCAGCACCCTAGCATGTGATGGTTGTACTCTCCAAGCTACAAGATCTTTGCCTATAAATTGAAAGCCATTGGCAACTATAAAAAGGTGGAATTTGAGAAAGAAAAAAGCCTTGAACCCCCGCTAAAATTCCAAGAGTCAAAAACTGCAAATACAGAAATACAAAAACCTGTTAGCTTTTTATTCTTGCATTCAGACTCCATTCTTTTTTCTTAAGTATTTTTTGACCAAAACCATCCATACAATTTCTGATATACATTTAGAAACCATCCTAACTTCTGTGTTCAGACTGTAACACATTCTCCATCCATATTCACCTCAAGGAAGTCAGAACTTTTCCCCCTTGATTGTTCCAGAATTTCTCTAATCATTCATAGCCCAAGTTGAAAGCTTCCAGCTTGCTGAGTACATAAAGACGCTATTCAGAACATCACCAGATTTCAGAACCAGACTCCAACTCACAGAGTATTTTCCAGCTGCAAGGTAAGCTTCTACTGACTCTCATCATATTACTTAGGCATTGTCAGATTTGCATGTTCAAAAATACAATGTAGACATCATGATTCTGATGTTGTACGTATTCTGAGGTTTCACGTATTTGTATGCCTAAGTAGGGAGTAAATTAGTTCATAACTTCTTAAGGAAATTAGGATTAGCAAATTCATGCTTGCTTCTAATTTATAGTTCTGATATCTCTTGTTTCTGAAACACTATGAAACCTTCCATTACTATTATATGCGCATCTTTTGTTCAGTTGAGAAATGACTAAGTTGCAGATGTTCTGACTAGCATGGAGAGGGAGACTAAGTTCTGCCAGTAGTATCAGAACTTCTGAAATCTTCTTTATTCCCAGCAGACCCGGAACTTCTGACTTTACCTATTTATACTAATATGATCTTTATTTTGCAGCACGCCAGAGTCAGAACTTCTGATCTCTTTTAATCAGCAATGCGTTGATTCTATTTTCTTTTTCCTTACTATTTTTTCTATCACTTCTTATTTCATTAATAAAAAAACACCAAAAACATTTTACATTTTACATGCTTTATTTTATTTCTTAAAACAAAAAGATCAAAAATATTTTCTTCAACAAAACTTATCTCTTTTCTGAAACAAAACAAGTTCATTTCACATTTTCTTGTACATTCTTATCCATTCAATATGGTTGTAATAGTAACTTAGGATTTAATTTTATTTGCAATCCCCATTTGTAAATCTGTACACCCCATCCCCATAACGATTGTAATAGCGTAGGATATTTACTTCCCTCACTTTTTATTGCTTTCATATATTGCTAGTAATTAGGGTGTGTATGGCAAGATAAAAACAACAAATAGACAACCTAAAAATCAAAGACTAAAATGCATGCAATTAGACTTACCTTGCACATATGCACACCTTAGGGTAATCTCACTTGTTGCCTATCATAAAAATAGTCATGTCCCTCGAACATGGGCATTTTAGCAAAGACCCTCGATAAAAGATCGTAGTCCCTCGATGACCCTCAATGTTGCCTTCAGTAAACGATCTAGTCCCTAAAAAACATTGCTAAAACATCCATAGATTGCCTTCTATGACTATCCGATGACCCACAACCGTCCCGTTTACATCCAAAGTTGGGTTACTTACCAAATCAATGGTAAGATAACAATGTCAAAGGAAAAGGAAACGAACGAGAAAGATTTTTAAGTAGGTAGAATGTTCCTAATTACTTGCTCAATTTCAAACAAAACATCCTTGCTATTTTCCAAACAAACACTTACACTTTCAAAACATCTTACAAAACTTGAAAACATTTTCAAAAGATTAAACATCTTTGTATACATTCTTATGAACGAGAATCATTACAAAGATTGCCTAAACAATGGCCTCTTTACAAAATACTTTCAAAAACCACACCAAGCACAATTTTCAAATAAAAAGCAAGTGATCTAGCAAGTAACTAAGATCCCATGGAAAACCATAGATGAAAAGGGTGCTAATACCTTACCTTTTCATAATCTACCCCCCGAACTCAAGAAATAATCTCAAAGGTCTTTCTTGTGCTTTTTCACCTTTCCTTTTGGATAAAAGAAAAGTCGGTGGCGACTCTTGCTAAACTGCAACATTTGCAATCAAACGCAAAACCTTCAAGTCAGTTGTCCCACCGTATCACAGTATCCCTACGTTCGAGAGATGTGACCATTGTTTTTTTAGACAACGAGAGAGGTTACCTTAGAGGTGAATTGTGCAAGTGATTCAATTCAGTTCATTTATCTTGCAATTAGGGTTTGATAATTACTTGTTTTACGTCTTGCCATACAATCCTATTATTTTAAGCAGTTATAATAACAGTAAAATAGTAAAGCAGAAATGAAAGTTCTACGCTATTACAGAGCTTTGAGAAGAGGAATACAAACCATAAAAACTTGGGGAAAAGACAGTAAATAAACCCTAGTTTAAAACTATTACAAACTGTGTTGAGATACAATATTTGGAGAAAAAAATAAAAACACGGAAAATAACAAACGCGCGAAAATTGAAACGGACACAGACTTGAAACCCTAAAGAATCTCATTATTTGATAAAATATTTTTTGGTATTTTATTGAGAAAAATATTTGAAATTTTAACCTAATTCTAATTAATTTTAATTAATGAAATAAGTCAAAAATTAAATTAATTAGAAAAAACCTAAGTCTATAATTTTGTGATTTTCTGATTTTATTATAAAAATAAAATTGGTTTTAAAAGTAATATAAAAACAATTAAATAAATAAGAATAAAATAAAGAAAATAGAAATTGGGCCTGATGTTGTGAAGTAGACTGGGGGCGCATGTTTGAAATTTTCTAAGGCCCAAATACACAAGCCCAGACTCCTGCGTATGATTCAGTGGTGTTGTTCCCTTGAAGGTCTATCATGAGCGCCTGGATCTGGAACGTTTGATCTAATGTTGTGATACTTTGATGGTAGTGATCTGAGGATACAGGGTGTGCACACTGGAGCTTGAAACGCTGGATTAACAATATAAATGTTAGAAAAATAAATATGCAAGAGGCAGAGTTCAAACCCCTGCTCTTACACATAATAAAGCCTTAAACGTACTGCCTCTACCGTTGGGATGGTGATACTTCCATTAGCCTAAACGCATCCATAGATATATATTATAAACAAATGCAATTATTTTAAATTAAAAATAATTGAACGCAGGTGGGACCCTGGTGTTTGGGTTGACCAATCAGGAGTGGAGAGAGGGAACTAATATTTTGAATCAACCAATGGAACAAGGGAAAAGGGCCACGCCAACTTGGACCACCGCCTGAGGCAGGTCAAATCACCAGCCATGATGGTCATGTTCATCTTCTCCGGCAATATCAAAACTGGAACCTGCAAAATACGCGATATCAAAGCATATAAAACATCTTACCCCCTCTTAAAATTTCCCCAGGAATCTAATGGTGGTGTCTGTTTGGTCTAAAAGTCCCTATATTGTGAGGTTCGAAGTTTTCAGCTTGTGATGCCCTAACAATGGAATCATATGGTTCATGCATCAAAGCTTTCATGCGAAACGTCTAACCTATTCTAATGGATGTCCTGAACACAAACCAGCACATCAAACATGTCAACAATTCATGAATTATTAATTTTGAATTTATCAAACCTTATTAAACCGGTGGCGCTTGGTTACAATGATTTGGGGTGCTACGAGCTTCAAGAATGATAGGGATGGACTCCTGGGACCTTCAGGAGCGTGATGGAGTGATTGGATCTGATGGAGAATGGTTGGATTATACAATACAAGTTGCACCTTCTCTTTGAATTTTTTGGAATTTTTCTAGGGTTTGTTTAGAGGCAGCTGTGCATATCCTTGGGGTTTCATATTGTTATGCTTATATAGCATATCACATTAGGTCAACAAAAGGAGCAAGAATCCATGGCATTGAGTACATGACTTATTTCAAAGATTCACTTGAAAAACTTTCCAACTTTGAAGATTTTTGTCTAAATCTGGTATTTTCTTGGTTGTCATGAATTTGACAGCTTTCTATGAGCTATTTGGACCCCCAACCTGATGGAAACAAAAGCTTACACACCTTGCACCCTATCTTTCATTTTGTTTTGATTTGATTTGTATTAAATGAATATAAATTCAAATAAAAAAACAAAAATCACAATAGGGCATGAATATGTTTAGAGGTATTTGGGTATGTCATAAACATGTTTGAACCCAAAAAGAAAGGTCCATTAACTCAAAGATGCACTTTTGCTCAAAGTTGACTTCATGCATTTTCACCAATTTTCCCAACTTGTATAAACCATAACTTGCTCAATTTTTAGCTTTTGAAGGTGATCTTTGACTTTTTGGAAAGCTCAAAATGTTCTCTACAATATCTCTTTTGATCAATTTTGCATTTGTAGAATTTATCTTGACGTAATTTGTCTTGACAAAAAATGCTTTTTTGTTGACTTTTTAAAAAGACCTGTAATGTATTGGCTCATATCTTTCCAATGATGCATTTTTTGGACTTGGGAATAGAAACAAAATTGTAGAAGATTGAATTCTCTTAAAATGAGCTTTGGTTGGGGAAAAATGGATGAAGCGTGTGAAAGTTATGTCTGGTCAAAACTCAATTGACTTCTCCTAAGAAAATCTTAATTTAGTAACTTTTTATTCTTGATGATTTGAGAGCTTTCCTTGAGGAATCATGATCAATGATCAGTGCAATTTAATGCACATTCTTCCACATTTGAATTTAAGCATTTCTATGATTTTCTTTATTTATTTTTATATTTTATAGTGTTTTTCCAATTACTTTATTTTTGTTTTAATTTGATTTTCATACTTTATTTTCAGCATTTACAGTTTTCGTGGAAACATTCATAACTGGATCTACAGGAATCGGATCAAGGCGTTTGACCATGCATTGGAAAGATAAGAGAAAGGCCTAAAACTTTATAGTAGTGGCCAGAAGCTGATTCGGAATGTAGTAAGGTTGAAAAAGTCGTTGAAGTTGCAGATTTAGATTTATTTAAGTTTTGGATCATTTATTTTGGGCGTGGGTTATGTTTTTAACCCAGTTGGGTCTTGACCCGAATCCTCTTGTGTGCACGTATACCTAAGTAGCCATACACTGTTGATTGTGACCTTGGATTATTGATAAAAATTAATTTTGACTTTTGTAAGAATTTTCATGAAGAACTAATTCATTCTGACAATCTGCTGTATTCAGATTCTCACACCTTGAGGTTATAATAATTCTAATTCATCTTTTATTTCGTTCAATACTAATTTATGTTTTTGTATGCTTAATTCAAATTGCATAGAGTATATTGATTTAATTCGATTGATTGTATGATCCTAACCATAGTCACGTCAACGTTTGCTTAATTCGTTACCGTGTCCGATTAATTCATGTTTCCTTAATTCATGTGGCTTAATTCTGTTTGCTTAATTCGGATAATAGGAACTTACATCACACTATTCTCATCGCGCTTGTCACTAAGTTTGTACTCGAATAGGAATAAACAATCTGCTTAGGGAATTGGAATTACGATAGCCGATGATAGGTAGGAACAGAATCAGCAGATTGACTTTCAGCTTATTTTGATAATCACTTATTTCGTGTTATAAATCGATCCTAAAACCAACCCCCCCTATTTGATTTCTATTAGTTAATAATAAAATCAAGAATCCTTGTGATACAACTCGAGTCATTGTCGCTATACTGTATTTTATAAAATAATCGTTTTTGATCCGTGTGCGACAACGAATCAAATTGGCGTTGTTGCCGGGGATTCTTGTTTTTAATAACTAATATTAATCATAGGTTTAGTGTTCTTGCTATTTTTTTCTTGTTTTTTTTTTGTGTTTGTTGATTTTCAGGGTTGCAATTTCGGTTGCAGTACAGTTTTTCAGCCTACCAAATAAGTTTGAAACCTACTGTTTTGATTTGCTCCGAATTTTTTCCAGAAGTTCAGAAAAAAAATCGACGAACAGTACTCCTTTAGAACAAAATTCTAAAATATTTCGGCCCTCAAGATCGCAAATTCCTTTTTTTTCTATTTTAATTAATTTTTTACTGTTTTCATAGTGTCGAAAAAATACAAAAAATTCTCAAAATTCTTATTTTGCTTCATTAGATTAAATCTGGTGTTTTTATATTTTTTTGAATTTATTTTAGTCGTTTTTCTTCTTTCTATTTGTTTCAGCATGTTTGAGACATAATTGATATTTCTGTGTTTGTTGGTAACATGGTTGAACAAAGAATTTTGAGGCAGTTGGTTGTCCCTGATGTGAAGTATAATGGTGAATGTATTGACTATCCTACAACTGATGCACCCACTAAATTGAAATCTGATTTAATACACTTGTTGCCAAAGTTTAATGGTCTTGCGGGTGAGGATCCGCATAAGAATCTGAAGGAATTTCAGGTTGTATGCTCTGCACCTTCTGGGCCTTCACTAGAGGATATTGTCAAATAAATTGCTGCAAATAATCTTCAGTTTGAACAGCAAATAGATTCTACTCTACAGACTTTGCAAACACAGATTGAACAACTTGTCTCTTTGATAAATATCATGCAATAAGCTCAAGGATCTAACCAACAACCCTTGGAAGAGAATTCTGTTTTTCCAATAAAGTTGCTTTCTGAGACTGTTGATGATACTTGTACTACTTTATTTGCAACTGATTTTCCATCATTATCTGATTTTGATGATGTTTACTCTTGTGATGTTTGTACTGATATTAAAATTTGCTCTGTTTGTGCTGAAATTGAGGCCGCCTTGCAAGTTGATATTCTTACAGCAAATGAGGTTGCAAATGAAGTTGTTCATATAGATGAAGCTCTCGACACCCCGGTTTCCCGGAACAAACCATCCATCGAACAACCACATTCCCAAGAGCTAAAACCACTTCCTTGCAACCTAAAATATGCTTATTTAGAGATGAATGAAAAGCTACAAGTTATAATTTCTTCTAACCTTAACTTTGATCAAGAAAATAAGCTTTTGCAGGTTTTAAAGAATCATAAGAAGACGATTGAGTGGACTTTGGCCGACATTCCTGATATTATCCCATCCATGATTTTGCATAGGGTCTCAATTGAAGTGGAAGATGAAACAAGAGTAGTGAGGCAGCCCCTTAATCTTTTGATCTTTGGTGTTGTGGAAAAGAAGATCACGTGCCCATTTGACACTTTTACTTATCAAAGCTTATTCTTTGATCCTGGAATAAAAGGCGAAGGCACTAATAAAAATTTCAAGTTCAATGGACATTACCCAAATCTACTCCATGAGAGCCCCACTTTGGAAGAAAAGAATGTAGAAGATCTCTCTTTGGAAAAGGCTGCTTATGTGATCACTTATCCTCCTTGACTATTCGGGTGTGTTCTTTCCTTTCTCTCACTCTTATTTAATAATTATGTCCTTTCATTGAGGACAATGCATGTTTAAAGTATGGGGGAGGGAATCATTTATTTTCTTTGCTTTCTTTGCTTTTGTTCGTTGTTTTGTTCTATTTTTAGTTATTATTAAAAAAATGCATCTTTTTGAAATTTTGGGTTATAGATTAATCTGAGGTTAGTTGTGGAGACTTGGGAAAAGTTTGCAAGATCGGTATCGTCTTAACACCGTAAGTCTCCTGCATATGGAAATTAATTTGAATAATTATTATGACATAGCCTTGAATTCTCATTCTCTAACAGCTCTTGAATAGTTTATCTTAGCAGTCAGCACCATCTCACACATGCTCTACATAGGGAAGCCGATGAATATAAGTGAGTGGTCCAGGTTTTATTTGAAAAAAAAGGGAATGCACCTTCTAAGTTTGGTAACTCTCACCCGGTCACTTAATCCAACGGTTGTAGAACGTACAAAATTTGATTTTCAGACCCGTTGTTGGTTGGTTCAGAGGTTTCTGATGCTGAACTTAGTAGGGCGAATTATGGTTCGATCCCCCGCAACTACAATTGGGTAAGCAAGGGTTATACCACTCATGTACCGGAACCTCATGCAAAAAGGATCAGAGTCACTAACCGGCCGTCTTACTATGAGTGTGTGGAGATAACAACCTTAATGTGATTACGCCACAATGAAAGAGAGCAAAAAGGAGGATGAATAAGTTAGGCTTTGACATAATAACATGATTCGAATTGGGTTGTATATACAGGAGACTTATGACTGCACAATTGTGAAGTAGTATTCTTACGATATCTTTAGTGTGCAAGATTAGTACCTATCGATGCAATCTTAACTGAAGAAGAGTTTGTAGCCTGGAATGAGTAACTGGTGATGATGTTGTGTTTCTTTTGATTTTATTTTGCTCGGATTCTAAAATGTCAAGTGTGGGAGAATTTGATCAGTGCATTTTAATGCACATTATTCCATATTTGAATTTAAGCATTTCTATGCTTTTATTTATTTATTTTTACATTTTATAATGTTTTTCCAATTTAGTTTACTTTTGTTTTAATTTGATTTTCGTACTTTATTTTCAGCATTTGCAGCTTTCGTGGAAACATTTATAACTGGAGCTACAGAAATCGGATCGAGGCGTTTGACCATGTGTTGGAAAGCTAAGAGAAAGGCCTACAACTTTCTAGTTGTGGCCGGAAGCTGATTCGGAATGTAGTAAGATTCAAAAAGTCGTTGAAGTTGCAGCTTTAGATTTATTTAAGTTTTGGGTCATTTGTTTTGGGCATGGGTTATGTTTTTGACCCAGTTGGGTCTTGACCCGAATTCTCTTGTGTGCACGTATATATAGGCAGCCATACACTGTTGATTGTGACCTTGGATTATTGAGAAAAAATACTTTTGGCTTTTGTAAGATTTTTCATGGAGAACTAATTCATCCTGACAATCTGCTGTATTCAGGTTCTAACACCTTGAGGTTATAATAAATCTAATTCATTTTTTATTTCGTTCAATATTAATCTATGTTCTTATATGTTTAATTCAAATTGGGCAGCTGTTGTACCCCAAAATTTTCCCTCCCATATTTCTCAAAACATTGCAAGAAAGATCTCTAAGTTACTCAAGGTTGCTCAAAAATTGGTCAGACAAGCTCTCTCCTAAGGCAGTCTACCCCAAATTAGGGTTTTGTGTTGCATCAAGATCCTTGACTCTAAATGACCTCAAGTTCTCCCCAATGTCCTAATATGTTCTCAAGATCATCAATGTCAAGTTTCAAGCCTTGCAGAGGAAGTTTGCTCAATCAATTGCTCGAAAGGTCCAAAAATCGACTGTGTTAAGACAAAAGTCAATTGTGACCCAAATACACTCAAACTTCAAGATTTTTTGTTAACATTATCATTTTTAAGGATATTTCATCATCAAGTTTTGATCATGATTCATCAAGGATTGCTCAAATTTCATCAAGATTCAAAAGTTGCTAAATTAGGGTTTTGTAGGAAAAGTCAACTCAACTTTGACCAAGCATAACTTTCTCATACTTTATGCGAAATGACTCATCCAAAGCTCATTTTGAAGAGGATTCGATTCCCTACAATCCATCTTCAGACCCCAGGATCAAAATAAGCACTCACAAGAAGTTATGAATATGGACATTATAGATCATTTTGAAAAGTCAACAAAAACACCTTTTTTGTCAAAGCTTCTAACTTGAGCATGGAATATCAGAATGAGATGAGACCAAAAGGGCTGGTTAGAGGACACCTTAATATTTCTAAAAAGTCCAAGAAAAGCTCCAAAAGTTCAAAATTGAAGAAGTTATGCATTGTTGAAGTTGGACCTTTTTGCAAAATTGCCAAAAGTCAACTATCCCCAAAACATCAAATTTTGCCAAATGGGCCTATTCTTTTTCACTTGTTTTGAGTTTTACCTATTGCCCACATGCTCTAGCTTTGGCCATGTGTCCATATCTTATTTTTATTATTTAATTTGATTTTTATTTGAATTAATTCATTTTAAATCAAATAAAATCACATAAAATCAAAGATATTGATAACCAAAGATTTTTTAATGATTTCAGGTTCCAATGGATAGCTAGTACCTCATCAAACTCGTATCAAATGAATTATGTGCAAAAAAGATTGAAATCAAGCAAATTTGGAAAGTTTTAATGGAGGAATCAAATCAAATTCAAGGGCATTGATAGAGCAAGATTTGAACCACAAATGCTACCCTAATCCAATGTACAATACATAAGTAAGCTAAAGGCACGAGAATCAGGGTTGGAAATCGCTGGTGGAGGCAGAGCAAAAACTTGCAAAATCACAAAAAAGTGGGAGATCGAAATCGACCCTAGAGGCATTTTCAGAGCTTGATATTGGTCTCAATCGATTGCTGGCCATCTCGAGAAGCTAACCCAATCCAAACCACACGTTTTCAAGCATTCTAAAGCACTGTAAGTACATCACGGAGCCACCTTGTTCTTGAAATTGCAAATCACTATTCTTGCATCCATTGAATGAAATAACTGCATATTCTTGACCCTAACATCATTTGCAAATTGTTTGTAATAACCAATTTGATTTACATGCCTTGTGTCGTGAAACGCCATTGTTAGGGTTTTGCTTTTGTTTTTAGGGATTTTCGTTTCAGGTAAAATTGATCTACGTGATGGACATGGTTGTATCCAGGAGGTTGAGACGAACACGACCATGCCCTTAAAAATCATTTTCATGGCCTGAAGGAGATTTTGGAACGAAGTTGCGCTTTTAGCTGCGGATAAAAATCCACAGGTAAAAGTTACAGTGTTGGAGGTCAGGGACGGAGATGTGTCATCCATCCATTTGCCAGTTCAAATAATTGCGCGCGTTTTCATTGTTTTTTCTAGTATTTTGTTTATTTCATATATTATCTTTATTACTTAATTAACAT
The DNA here is from genome assembly GCA_948472305.1 of Vicia faba. NCBI lineage: Eukaryota > Viridiplantae > Streptophyta > Magnoliopsida > Fabales > Fabaceae > Vicia > Vicia faba. Next base: position 1,398,931,757 of record OX451741.1, read on the forward strand.
ACAACAAAGCAGCATAGCCCAGTTGGTCACCAGGTGTACGTTCAAGGCATTAGTGGCTGGAGGTCAAGGGTTCGATCCCTGCCTCCAACAAATTGTATTTTCTTGATATTTTTCAGGTAATCACGTGCACGCTCAGGCTTGATGTCTACTATACTCCCTCACCAATCCACATGCCAGATGGCCAGATCTGGTGGCCAAGCCTTGAGGGTACATGATAGTGCTAGTCAACGCGTGTGTACTGGATCCCAAAAGTCCGACGGATCACCTGCTAATGGGCCAAGAAAATTGCTTCCAATACCTCCTAATCAGGCCCAATTCTTCTACTTTTTTTTAATTTTGTTTATTTAATTTAATTCCTTTATTTTTATTTAATTAATTTCTAACCAATAACAATTTTTTCTTTTTATTAAAAATATCACAAAAAATATCATTTTGTCCAATTAAAATTAAGAACTTTATTTTTCTTTAATAAATTTTAATTAATTAGTTAGGTTGTTAATTTTAGGAAACTTTAATTCATTTTATAAATAAATAAAATTAATTAGACTTAATTAAGTTTTAACTACTAATTTAATTATTTTATTTTTCTTTCTTAAAATAATAAAAATCCAAAAATATGTCATTAATTATTTTTTCCATTTAATTTATTTAATTAATTAATTTAGCTTTTAATTTAGGATTTAATTTCCTTTCTTAAATAAAAAACAACAAAAAGCATTTTCTTTTAAAAGGGTCAAAACCCTAATTCGCATCCGAGTTAATTTCGCGTCGCGATTTACTTTTCTTCATCCATATTGATGTATATGTTTCTGGTATGTAATACATAATTAGGACATTTCATTTATTTACCGCTTTATTTTATTTTATTTTCAAAGGGTTGCTTTTGGCGATGTAAATACCCGACGCCTTGTAATTTAATTTCCGCACTTTTAATTTCTGCTAATTATAATTGCTAGATGTTTGATAATATGGTTTGCATGACAAGACTGAATGCCTAATCTCAAAATCAAATTAGATCACCCTTAACATGTGCAAAGATAAAAATAACTGAAAATGACACACTCGCACATGCGCACTCTTAGGGTACACCCCACTTGGTTGCCTTCGTACATGGTCATTAAGTATAGGGTATTTTAGAGGTAGCCCTCTTGTCTAAAAGATCATAGTTGCCTCGAAACAGTTGCCTCGGATATTGTTTCCTCAAACAAATGATCTAAGACATTAGGGTTACCGCTAAGGCGTCCTAACATTGCTTTGGTGACCGTATGTCCCTCTTTCGAATTGACCCTAAAACTCCAACGATGGTGCTACCTACTCATTAATAGTGGGATAGCATTGTCTAAAGGAAATTAGCATAGAACGATTCCTTTTTCGAGTAGGTAGATAGTTCTTAGATACTTGCTCATCCAAAAAACAAAACTTTTTCGCACTTACACTCCTTTTCAAACAAAGTTTTCAAAAGCACTTCATTACACTCTTGAGGACAGAAGCAAGAGTTAAATCGAAGTTAAAATAAATAAATAAAACTTTTCAAAACCCACAAGCACAAATAAAACATTTTGAAAATTATGAGCAAGTACCTAAGAGCCCGTAGATAACTACGGATAGAAAGGGTGTTAATACCTTCCCTTTCTATAATCTACCCCCCGTACTCAGAAATAATCTCGAAAAAGGAATTTTTATGTGCTTTTTTCCTTTCCTTGTTAGATAAAATAAAAGTTGGTGGCGACTCTTGCTTACCGCGACATTTTGCAAATACAAAATGCAAAACGCAAACCAGCATTCCAAAAAACAGTCAGTTCTTCCCGCCGTGTCACAGAACTGGCGACTCTGTTGGGGATGAATTTTATAAGTGGGGTGTACCTTAGGAATAGTTCATCAGAATGTTTTCAATTGCTTGATTTGTATGCTTTATATTTGTGGGTTTGAATCGGAGTTACTATAGATCCTAACCCGGATCTGGGGGATACCCTTTAGGTAAGTAGCAATAAACTGTGAGGGAAATGTACGGCGTAAATCGATACGGTTGAAGCAGTAGCTACGTTGGTGTGGCACTTTAGTTTGTATCGATATCCTTTGTGGTGGAACAAGGAGAATATGGGTCTTCTAAGGTGTCATTAAGCACCAACTGACCTTAGAACCTATAATTGACCAACTTGGCCATAGAACAGTAGCAGTATGTTACACTCATTGAGACCAAACTCTCGCGATGATTCTGGCTGCAAGAAAAGGTTGCCAAACTGGAATTATGACCGATCAAGGGTGGTCAGTGATATTGAGATCCTCTAGAACCCGGTTACTATTACTAGGACAGGTTTGAACCAACTAAACTGAAAGAGGGTAATACCTAAACTCCTTGCCAACCTGAAATCTATGGGCTATCTGTGTGACTTGTTTTCCCTTACCATGTTTGCTATCTGTGAATACTCGTGGTGTGTTTCTATCATGACATCATGACATCATGACATTGCATGCATCTTGCATCAGACTAACCTATTTCAAAGACATAGGGGATTCATCTTTGTTCTGTTTTGTAGGTCATGGCACTCATGCGTAGAAACACTATTCAGATCAGCTTTGTACAGATTCCTACTCAGCTTAGAGATTTGGTTGCAAAGATTCCAGATACTTTCTCTTTTGTCAAAAGACATGGGCACCTCCTTGGTTTGGTTACTTCCAGATTAGATGAACAAATGATGAGTGTTTTGTGCCAGTTCTTTGATCCACTATACCACTGCTTCACTTTCCCGGACTATCAGTTAGTCCCTACTCTGGAGGAACTCTATGATCTACTTGGTATCTCTATTTTAGAGTAGACCCCGTTTACAGGTTGGGAGAAAGTCCTTAGGCCGGAAGAGATTGCTTCATCCCTCCATCTGACAAAGGCTGAGGTAATATCTAACTGGGAGACTAGAAGTGGGACAAAGGGCTTCTTGGCTAAGTTCTTGGTTGATCGGGCTAATCAGTTTTGGGACAGTCTAGACTTTCAGGCATTTGAAGACATTCTGGCTCTTCTCATATATGGTTTGGTGTTGTTTCCTAACTCAGATTCTTTCATCGACGTGAATGTGGTGAAGATTTTCATGTCCCATAATCATGTGCCCACTCTCTTGGGTGACATTCTGCACTCTCTTTATGCCCGTACTGCTCGGAAACGGGGAACCCTTATGTGTTGTGCACCATTGCTGGCGAGGTGGTTTATTTCTCACCTCCCCAAATCTGTTTTGAAGAACAAGGAAGGCATGGGTTGGGCCTACAGAATTATGTCCCTCGCTCACACTGACATTATCTAGAGCACTAAAGACATGGAAGAAGTAGATATTATTGATCGTTGCGGGGAGTACCCTAATGTTCCACTATTTGGAATTCGAGGAGGGATCACCTATAATCCTTGTATGGCCTTACGACAATTTGTGCGAGCTAGGAGGGAAGGAACTCATGAGTTGCTGATGCCAAGCATTATCTTTGACTTCCAAGGGGATAGTGACGAGCATCGCCGCATGTTCATACGAGCTTGGAACAGGGTACACAGGTCTGATCCACATGAGTTAGGGATGAAGACCTCTCTTCCGATGGAACCGTATCTCCGGTGGATTCGAATCTGTGCCCAAAAGCTGGGAATGTTGTACGAAGCTGTCTTACCGGTAATTATTGAGAATGTTGATGAAGAAGGGGTTCCTCCTACCATCTTCCACCCGTACATGCCTACTGACATTGGGGCGTTAAAGAAGTCTTGGATGCAGCTAAGATAAGAGTGGGATACTTCAGAGAAAATTATCATGAGCAGGAGCAGAAGATTCTAAAGCTTACAAGACAGCTGGAGAATGAGAAGGTCCTCAACAACTATGTCAGCATAGGAGGCAAACGACCATGGGAGCGCTGATGTCTTTTTGTTATTTCTAGTTTTGATTTACTTTTCAGTATTTCCTTTTGTAACGCCTTAAAGGAATTTATCAAACATTATTTCAAGTTTGTTATCTAATAAATTGTGTTTCATTTTGGTTTACGAATTTGAATCCCTAAAGTATTTGAAATCATATCATACACATATCATTTCCATGCACCTCATTACAGGTACCCTTACAGGTTTCTCATCTTCTTCGTTGTTTATTTCAGCATCATGTCTGCTGAAACATCAACTGATCAAGCTATCAAGGCTCTGCAAGCTCAAAAAGCTCAGTTCCAGGAAATGTTCATGAACTTGGCCAAGGGTCAGCAAGATCTGAAGACTCTTATCTTGAAGGATAAGAAGAAGAAGAAGAAGAAGACGGTCCTCCTGAACATGGGTCGCAGATTTGGGAACAATATACGAGATGAAGTCAATTTATCCCACTCATCTGGAGGGGGAGAAAACCAAGAAGAAAGGAGGGCTCCAAGCCCTGTGGTTTCAGACAACGAGACTGACTTTGACGAAGACCAGTATCCTCCCGCTGAGGATAGGTATAAACAGCTTGAAGACCGGTTAAGTGCGATGGAGATCCAAAAGGTACCTGGATTGGACTTTGGTGATTTGGGTTTGTCATCCGGGGTGGTGATTCCCCACAAGTTTAAATCACCAATCTTTGTTAAATACGACGGGGTTTCTTGTCCAAAGCTGCACCTCCGTTCGTATGTTAGAAAGATCCAGCCATACACTGCTGATAAGAACCTCTGGATCCACTTCTTTCAAGATAGTCTCTCAGGGACTCAACTTGAATGGTTTTACCAGCTGGAAGGAGCTAGTATCCGTAATTGGGAAGACCTTGCTGCTTCTTTTTATAAGCAGTACCAATACAATTCCGACCTCGCTCCCACGCGTACCCAACTTCAGGGTATGTCTATGGGTGCAAGCGAAGGTTTCAAAGACTACGCTCAGAAATGGAGGGACCTTGCTGGAAGAGTACAACCCCCGCTGGCTGACATGGAGTTAGTGGATATGTATCTGGGGACCTTGTCTGGTCCTTATTTCAACCATCTGATTGGAAGTTCATCGTCCGGGTTTACTGAGTTGATTATAACCGGGGAAAGAGTTAAGGCCGGTATCAAGAGCGGTAATATACAGAAGGGTGCTTCATCAAGTACCGAAAAGAGGCCTTTTAAGAAGGAATCCAGCGTTGTTTACAGTTCAAAGAGCCATAATAGACCTGAGCGCCGCCAAGCAGTCAATGCGGTTGTTATATCAAGACCAACTTTTGCCACGCAACACAACAATCAGCCAAGAGCCGAGAGGCCGCGAAGACAATTCACTCAGCTTCATATGACCCTGTCTCAGATTCTGCCGCAGTTACTAAAGACCAACTTGGTGATTCCGAAGGAAGCCCCGAAGAATCCCAATACAACATCACCGATGTACAACCCGAACGCCCGTTGTGCTTTTCATTCTGATAGCCCGGGGCATGGCACGAATGATTGATGGGTCCTGAAGAATAAGGTATAGGATTTAATTGATGGTAAAGATATTGAGTTCGAAGCACCGGAAAGGCCTAATGTTGTGACTGCTCCTATGCTGAAGCATGGAGTGAATGTTATAGATGAAGACTCGTTTGTGGTTTCTATGAAAGACATTGCTACTCCCTTAATGACTGTGAAGAAGAACCTTCTGTTAGCCGATTTATTTCCGGGTTGTGGCGAAGATTTCCATCTGTGCGTCGTCCTACCTACTGGTTTCCATCTTTTGAAGTCAGGTGTCCAACGCCTGATGGATAATAAAGAAATTTTGTTTGAGAAGACTGTTGTTCCTTTGGTTCTTGTTGGAGAAGTTGCTATAATCACCATTTTTGACAATTCTTCCAAGGCTTCCTCAAGAAAGCCTGTTAGAATTACATTTGTTCCGAGAATCGCTCCCTTAATCATTACTGTTCTTGGGCCTATCCCCTATACATAAGATAAAGTTGTCCCATGGCACTATGGGGCTGACGTGTATTATCACAGGGTTAAACAAGATTTGAGTACTGAAGAGGCTGATACTGACGTCAGCAATATTGTTGGATCTGGTAAAGTCACCCGCAGCGGAAGACTTTTCTCCCCTGAGATCTCTCCGCCAACTGTTCGGAAACCTGTTGTTATTACGACGGCCAGTACATCTGCTACTATCCCCGCTCAAGTTCCAATTCTTACCCCTGTTGCCGAGTCATATGAAACTCGGGGCAAAGGGACCACCGGTGAGCCTTCCCAGACGGAGGCACCGAGGAAGATTACTGCTGAAGCCTCTAGACAAGAGATAGAGGAGATTTTAAAGATCATCAAAAAGAGCGACTACAACATAGTCGAGCACTTGGGGCAAACCCCGTCGAAGATCTCTATGTTGTCCTTATTGTTGTGTTCAGAGGCCCATGCTAAGGCTCTGATTGCTTTCCTAAAGACTGCGCACGTACCGCAGGAGACCTCAGTTGATCAGTTTAAAGATTGTGTGGCTAGTCTGACAGCAGATAATGGGTTGGGTTTCTCTGACGCAGACTTGACTGCTAAGGGGAAGAATCACAATGATGCCCTGCATGTCTCCATTGAATGCAGGGGCACTACTCTAGCTCATGTATTGGTGGATATTGGATCTTCGTTGAACGTTTTGCCTAAGAAAGCCTTGGACCGGTTAGACTGTGAAGGGTTGGAGCTGAAGCCAAGTAACATTGTTGTTAGGGCCTTTGACGGGTCCAAGAGGATGGTACATGGAGAAGTGGATATTCCAGTTAAGGTTGGTTCTCAGATCTTCGCGTCTACTTTTTATGTGATGGACATTTGGCCATCTTATTCTTGTTTGCTGGGTCGCCCATGGATCCACAAAGTTGGGGCAGTCACTTCTACACTTCACCAGATGCTGAAATACCCAGTGAAGGGGAAATTGTTACGGTACGAGGAGAGGAGGAATACATGGTGAGCCACCTCAACTATTTCCGGTATGTGGAGATGGATGGGGGGGAGTTCATTGAGACTCCGTTTCAACATTTTGAAGAATTTCCCCAGACGCTGGCATCAACTGAAATTGTTATTGAAGATCCTACAATGAAGATGGCTTCCCTAAAGGATGCCCAGGCTGTTGTTGAGAAAGGTGGGTGTGCAAATTGGGGCCAACTCCCTGATTTTGCACATAAGACTAACAAGTTTGGTTTGGGTTTCACTGCACAAGCTCAAAGGGCTGTACGGCGTGCACGGATCGGAGGACCTCCCTTGCTTTAGCAATTCGGGAGTGAATGCCATTGAGGACGATGTTGAAGAATCTGAGTTCGACAGTTGGATCTATCCGACTATTGATGGTGGACTAAGCAATTGGACGGCAAAGGACTTCGTCCAAATTTCTTTTATTACCCAGTAATGAGACCTTTGTTTTGAGTTTGTAACAGACAATTTTTAAACTTTACGGCCCGGTGTCTTACCCGAGGCACTGTGGCTTTGTTTGTGAGGGCTTTATGTGTGTCATTTTCATATATCATTAATAAAATAATTGGTCGTTTCTTGCATTTCAAATTTTGCGCTCCTTGTTTTTCTTTTTATATTGCAAAATAACTATTTTACACACACTCACATATACAGGTCTACATCCACTCTGGATCCAACTGATAACGACTCTGCTACTGCTGGTTATGACTTCGAAAGTCCGATCAACTTAGCCGAAGATGAAGGTGAGGATGATTGCGAAGTGCGTGGTGAACTTGCTAGATTTTTACTTCAGGAAGAGAGGGCCATACAGCCGCATGAAGAGCCAGTGGAAACAGTAAATCTGGGTACAGAGGAAGACAAGAAAGAGGTCAAGGTCAGTGCAAATTTGGAAGCTAGTGTTAAGCAACGGTTGATTCAGATGTTGCGAGACTACGTTGAGATCTTTGCCTGGTCTTATGAAGATATGCATGGGTTGGATACCGATATCGTGGTTCACCGCTTGCCTACTAAGGAAGATCGTCCTCCTGTGAAACAGAAAGTCCGCCGAATGCGCCCAGAGATGTTTGAGAAAATCAAGGCTGAAGTGATGAAACAATTTGACGCCGGTTTTCTAGCAGTTACTTCTTACCCGCAGTGGGTTGCCAACGTGGTTCCTGTGCCGAAGAAGGATGGTAAAGTTCGAATGTGTGTCGACTATAGGGATCTGAATAGGGCGAGCCCCAAGGATGATTTCCCTCTACCTCATATCGACGTTTTGGTTGACAACACCATAAAGCATAAGGTCTTCTCCTTTATGGATGGTTTCTCCGGTTATAATCAGATTAAAATGGCTCCCTAAGATATGGAGAAGACAACCTTTGTCACTCAATGGGGCACCTTTTTCTACAAGGTCATGCCTTTCGGATTGAAGAATGCTGGGGCAACGTATCAGCGCGCCATGGTCGCTTTGTTCCACGACATGATCCATCATGAGATTGAGGTATACGTCGATGACATGATTGCAAGATCCCAGACCGAGGAAAAACATCTGGACCATCTTCAGAAGTTATTTGACAGGTTGAATTTGTACAAGCTGAGGTTAAACCCGAACAAGTGCACCTTCAGGGTGAGATCTGGTAAGTTGTTGGGTTTCGTCGTAAGTGATAAAGGTATTCAAGTTCACCCTGCAAAGGTGAAGGCTATATAGGAAATGCCAGCTCCCCGAACAGAAGAAGAAGTCAGAGGCTTTCTGGGACGTTTGAACTATATTGCCCGATTCATCTCACACCTGACTGCTACTTGCGAGCCAATCTTCAAGTTATTGAAGAAAGATCAAGTGGTAAGATGGAACGACGAATGTCAAGCCGCTTTCGAAAGAATCAAGGAGTATCTCCAAGAGCCACCCATTCTGATGCCTCCAGTTGAAGGGAGACCTCTGATCCTATACTTGACAGTACTCGATAATTCAATGGGGTGCATGCTGGGGCAGCATGACGATTCTGGCCGAAAAGAGCATGCTATTTATTACCTTAGCAAAAAGTTTACCGACTGCGAGACCCGATACTCGTTGCTTGAGAAAACTTGCTGCGCTTTGGCATGGGCTTCTCGCCGGCTGAGACAGTATATGCTGACTCACACTACTATATTGATATCAAAGATGGATCCAATCAAGTATATCTTCGAAAAGCATGCCTTGTCCGGAAGAATAGCAAGATGGAAGATGATCGTGACTGAGTATGACATCCAATATACGACCCAAAAGGAAATCAAGGGAAGTGTGTTGGCAGATCATTTAGCACATCAGGCAGTGGACGATTACCAGTCTATGAACTTTGAGTTTCCGGATGAGAGCATCATGTTAGTAACTGACTGTGAGACACCTGGACCGGATGAAGGACCTGAGGAAGGATCCTGATGGTCTATGTACTTCGATGGAGCTTCAAACGCTTTGGGTAATGGCATTAGCGCTGTGATCATATCTCCTGAAGACTCTCATACTCCGTTCACCGCCCGATTATGTTTCAACTGCACCAACAACATGGTGGAGTATGAAGCATACACTATGGGTCTTCGAGCAGCAATTGACCTAAGGATTAAGTTTCTAAGTGTTTTTGGAGATTCCGCTCTCGTGATCAGTCAGATCAAAGGCGAGTGGGATACGAAACACCCAAATCTTATTCCTTACAAAGAGTATGTGTTGACGTTGCTTCCATATTTCGAGGAGATAACTTTTGAACACTTCCCTAGAGAGGAGAATCAGTTAGCGGACGCGCTGGCTACGATTTCTTCTGTTCAAAGTCAATTGGGACAACGAGGCTCCCCGAATTACCATTGAAAATTTGGACGAACCAGCACATTGCTGTGACATTGAGACTGAAGAGGTAGCAGATAAACTCTGGTTTCATGAGGTAAAGAGGTATCTTGAAGCTCAGGAATACCCCGAGGGTGCATCTGTTAATGATAAGAAATTTCTGAGGAGGTTCGCGGCGAAGTTCTTCATCAGCAATGGCATTCTTTACAAGCGTAACCATGACTCAACCTTGCTGCGATGTGTGGATAAGAACGAAGCAGAAAGGATCATGGTAGAGTTACACAAAGGTACTTTCGAAACCCATACCAGTGGACACACCATGGAAAAGAAAATCCTTCGGGCAGGATATTATTGGTCTACTATGGAAGCCGACTGTTATCAGCATTCTCGGACCTGTCACAAGTGCCAAGTCTATTATGATAAGGTGCACATACCTCCAGTACCTTTGAATGTCTTGACAGCTCATTAGCCTTTTGCAATGTGGGGCATTGACATGATCGGCGAGATCAGACCTACTGCGTCCAACAGGCATCGTTTCATCCTGGTAGCAATTGATTACTTTACGAAGTGGGTTGAAGCAACTTCCTTTGCTACAGTGACCAAGAACGTCGTGGCACGGTTCATTCGGCACAATCTGATTTGTTGATATGGTGTACCAGAGAGGATCATTACGGACAATGTTACAAATCTCAATAATAAGATGATCACTGAGCTCTGCAAGCAATTCAAGATACAGCATTGTGATACGGTGGGAGAACTGACTTGGGTTTTGCGTTTGTTTTCGCAAATGTTTCAGTTGAGCAAGAGTCGCCACCGACTTTTTATTTTATCCTAAGGAAAGGTTAAAAAGCACAGCAAAAACCTTTGAGATGTTTTCTTGGGTTCGGGGAGTAGATTATAGAAAGGGAAGGTATTAGCACCCTTTCTATCCATGGTTATCCATGGGCTCTTAGTTACTTGCTTAGATCACTTGCCTTGTGTTTTCAATTGTTTGAAATGGTGCTTTGTGTGTGGGTTTGAAAATGTTTTGAAAAGAGGCCATTTGTGGTGGCAACCTTTGTAATGATCCATGTTTGAATGTATACAAAGGTGTACTTATCTTTTGAAAAGTTTCAATATTTTTGAAAGTTGTTTTGAAAGTGTTTGTGGAGTGTGGTTTTGAAAAGTAGGCAAGTGTGTTTTGCAAGTTGATCAAGTAACTAAGAGTTGTCTACCCCTAAATTTACTCAAAGGTTTTTTCTATGTTTTAACCCTTTTAACAATTTTGTTCCACCATTGTATTTGGTGGACAATCTTGTGTTAGGATGTTAACGGGACAGGCGCGGGTCATCGTTTAGACCATGATTGCAATAGTGCCAAGTGTCTTTGGGCAATTTTTCCTTTAAGGGACTTGATCATTTTTAGGCAACTTTCGAAAGCGTCATCGAGGGACTATGATCATTTGAATTGTTTTGTTTTGCCAAAGACACTCAACATGCAACATGGCCCATTATTGAAGGCAACAAGTGGAGTAACCCTAGGGGTGCAAGTGTGATTGGTGTTGTCCATTTTCATACTTTTTTGTCTTTTGTTTAGTCAAGCTATTTGTTGTTTTTGATTTGCATACAAAACCCTAAGTCTATCATGGCATATTTAGAAAGCTTTAAAGTGCGAAAAATAAAATCCTAAATTATTACAACATAATTATGGGATGGGGGGTACAAATGTTCAAATGGGGATATTTAGCAAGAAATTTAAATCTAAGCTATTACAATCCAAATGGAATATACAAGTTATTTTAATTGTATAATAATTAAATAAAATACAATAAATATGCAAGATGCAAAAAATGGTTTTTATATGTATGTAAAGGTATTTTTCATGTGACAAATAAATAAAAATAAAAAGGTTAATTTTTGGGTATTTTCATGGTTTAGGGCAAAACCCTAATTTTGTAAATAAAAGGTATTTATTATCTATTATATACAATATTTATTAATTATATACAAAAAATAAATAAAAGGGAAGTATATTGTAAAAAGGTGATTTTTTGAGGTCAAATATTAATAAAAGTAAAAATGTATTATTTTAATATTTATCCTAAATATTTAATAAAAGATAGATAAGTATTTATATTATTTACTAAATATATTAAATATACACAAAAATAAAATATTTATTATTTACAAAAAAAGTATATTTTTTAGGAAATGTTTTCAAAAGATAAAATAAAATGGAATCAGAAAATAAAAAGTATTTTGTATTATTTTTAGTATTTTAAATAAAAGTATATATATATATATATATATATATATATATATATATATATATATATATATATATATATATATATATATATATATATATATATATATATATATATATATATATATATATATATATATATATATATATATATATATATATATATATATATATATATATATATATATATATATATATATATATATATATATATATATATATATATATATATATATATATATATATATATATATATATATATATATATATATATATATATATATATATATATATATATATTTATTTACATACACATATCAAATAAAGCAAATAAATGCCTAAAAAATACAAAAAAAAAAGGTGAAAAATATTTTTAATGTTTTTTATATTTTAACAAAAAATAACAAGTCAGAAACAAAAAGAAAAAGTCAAAAATGATAAAAATAACACACAATGGGCCAAGGGGGTGTATGTGAAATAAAGTGGTGCAAACAGAAAAAAGAATCAAGCCCAGCCCAAAAGGACTTTGTCTTCAACCTCCAGCCACTTTGAACAACAAAACGCGCGTTTCTTTGCTTGATTCAAACATCCTGATTCTTTGATTTTTAGCATAAACTTATAACACAAAAAATGTCAAGCATCAAATCACGAATCCATACATACCAAGAACTTGATCTAACTCTCAGAAATGAGAGAGAATTTCTCCTCCCCCAATTCCTGACCTAACTTTTGTTCAATGTTCATGTTCCAAATTCTCTTAACACACACAATATAAATGAAAAGCGAGGATACAGGTAGCTTCAGGGCCATGAATAGAACATGCTTTCTTCACAAACCTAAGCCTAGATATGCTTGGATAGAGAGATAGGAGTTAAAACTTTTACCTGTTCAGCTTGAATCTTGTGCAACAATGGAGGTGCTTTCAATGCAATGTGAGGACTTGTACAGCTTGCCTGAGGTCCAAGGATGCTTCCTCTATGCTTGGCTTGCTTTGGATCCTTCTGAATCAATCCATGGAAGTCAACCTGCAAGAGAGAAAAGTGAAAATGGCACACTTGGTTAGAGGTGTTACAGTCTGTTTCCAAGGCTTGGGATAGTTTGTATGGATGGTAGGGAATGTGTATGAACTGGTTTGGATGAAAACGCACGAAGGAAATGAACTGTGGAGGTCAATCTGCAACAGGGACTCTGTTTTGCAGAAAAAAGATGCTTTGATGGATGAGGAGGTATTGAGGGTTAAGGGCTCGTGTTTTAGGTCTGTTAGGGATTATGGAATGTGTGGAGAAAGTTTGCTTAAGCTTGTCTTGACAGGAATGTGAGTTCTTGTTCAAAATGCCAAGTTTCTTCTTTGATAAGTAAGGAAGTGTGTATGGATCATGCAGGCTTGTACTACCCTCAATCTATGCTGCGCATTTGAGTCTTGATCAGTGGGATATGTCCATGAATCTTGTGCCCAAAGATATGGCCTGTACCTCTTAGATTGTAAACTTGACATAAAGTGTTTCTTTACAAGAATGGATAAAATGTTTTTTCTAATTATGGATTAATCTAACATGTATTGCCCAAATGAGCAAAATAATGCTAGAACACAATGGATTGACATTTAATTATTGAGTGCAAGAAGTATTAGAGGCCTGTAATCTAGCTTGCACAAGCTGATTTCAAAAATGCCTAAGTTATGAACATGCATTTGGTCAAGAACAAAAGTGGATTTTGCCCAACTTTGCCAATTCGATTCTCCCTAACCACAAGGGTATTTGAGAAGTTCTTGGACAATTTGGAAAGCTTGGAATGTGTACTACAATCCATCTTTGTAATTCAAGTTGAAATTCCAAGTGGAAGCATGTGAAAAGTGGCCATGAAGTTAGGCAAAAATCCTGGCTAAAATAGGTCAAAAAATTTCTAAGTTAAGAATGTTTTGCACCCCTATTCCAAAAATCATAACTTGAGCTACAAGCTTCTTTTGAGGAAAATTTGTGAATAAAAGTTGTAGATTTTTCAATGGAATATAACTTTCATGTTTTGAGTTTTGTTTGAATCCAAATGTATCTTGATGAAAAAATAGGACAAAGTTAGGAAAAAATTAGGAAATTTCATAACTTAGAAAATTTCTAAGTTATGAAATTTCTTCATTTCAAACCCTAATTTGTAATTTTTGGTTCTTGATGAACAAGTTTCATAATTTGACATGTCTTGATGAAAAATGAATCTTGACACTTGATTTTGACCAAAAAGTCAAAGTTTGACTTTTCAGTATACAGTCAAAATTGATCAGTTGATTAGAAAATTCATCTGTCAATCTTGTGCATTTGAGATCTTTTGAACTTGTTGAATATGTCAAGGCCATGCCATTGAGTCCTTGAGTCCAAATGTGAGCTTGGTTTGCCATTGGCTAGGTCAAACAGTCAAAAATTGCCTTTGTGCAGTCAAAACCCTAAAAATGACCATTTTGCCCTTTTGGTGATCTGATCAAATTTCTTGTGGAACTGTGATCCAAACTTGACCAAATGGCTCATATGAGTTCATAATGTTGATGTGGGTCAAAAATCATGAGGTTTGACTGTCAATTGGCCACAGTTGACTTTTTTTTCAATACAGTTGATTTCTAGGTCAACTGTCCAATTGGCTGGGCAAAGATTGGAATCAAGGCTTGAAACTTGGTATGGATAAACTTGTGAGTCCAACATGAAGCATGAAAGTCATTTTGGTCCTTTTAGGTCAAAATATCTTTGTGCAAACTCAAACCCTAATTTGGGTCAACAGTGCAAGGAGGAGTCTTGAGCAGAGCAACCCCTAACTTGATCTTGAGCTCCAAGGGTCTTGTGGTGAGAAAATATTGATGAAATGGGAGGGCAAATTTTGGGGTACAACATTTGCCCCTGTTCAATCTTCTTGAACCTGAAGAGTTAGATTGGCAAGTTTGCCTTTCGCGACTCGAGGGTAAAAGGAGATTGGACACTAGAGTGCCCTGAAATTTGCACTCGCATGGTAGAGTATCAGCAATGTGATGGTGGGAATGGGCTTACAGATGCCATTTAGAGAGATGGTGGATAGGAGGATGGGCTTATAGATGCCATCTGGAGACGTGACAGAACCTTGTCGGGAATGGGCTTATAGATGCCATTTGGGAGTGTTGATCGCGTAAGAGATTCCTTAGCGAGAACTTGCGTACTTTGAGAAAGGGAGATGGTTTCCTGGCCTGTTACAGGTGTTGATCTTCAGTCTCTTCATGCAGATATGCCCTGGCTAGGTACAGGTATCAAATCTACACTTAGTTGCTCACAGATGTGCCCTGGCTAGATACAGGAATCGAATCTGGAATTGGTCGTCTACAGATATGCCCTGGCTGGATACAGGTATCGAATCTGGAATTGGTCGTCTACAGATATGCCTTGGCTGGATACAGGTATCGAATCTGGAATTTGTCGTCTACAGATATGCCCTGGCTGGATACAGGTATCGAATCTGGAAATTGTCGTCTACAGATATACCCTGGCTGGATACAGGTATCGAATCTGGAAATAGTCGTCTACAGATATGCCCTGGCTGGATACAGGTATCGAATCTGGAAATAGTCGTCTACAGATATGCCCTGGCTGGATACAGGTATCGAATCTGGAATCAAATCACTCACAGATATGCCCTGGCTAGATACAGGTATCGAATCTGGAATTGCGATAGTTGATAGTAATCATCTTTGGATTGACCTTTTCCTGAAAAGGCAAGACATTAGTTGTATGCAATGTCATGATGTATGATGTCATGATGTTCTCAAAAATAAATGAGATTGTGTGATATGATGCGTATATGCATGTGTCATGGTGTATGATAATGAATGTATTTTTGTCTAGGAAAATAAATCCTTGACGAGTGTCGGGAACTTGTGGAATCATGGGCTGATGTTGAAGAGTAGAGTTCTTCGTTTCCGCTGGGGATGATGGTTGCAAGAATAAACCGGCAGGAGAAGATGGCTCCGTTGGGGAATAAACTTGTTGGAGAGATTACTCTGCGGGGAATTACTCTGTGGGAAGAGATACTTCGCTGAGGTTTTGATGAGAGCTCCGCTGGGGATTCCACTGATAAGTTATGTTGGGGAACTTGATGAACTCCGCTGGGGATAGGAAGAACTTCGCCGAGGACGAACTTTCCGTGGTAATTAGCTGAGGATAACCCAGTTATAAGCTCTGGTGGGAAATAAACTCTGAATAAAGTCGGGGAGAGACGTATATACTCTGCAGATGATAAGCTTCCAGAATCTACTGGGGAGGATGACTCGACTTTCCTGGGGAAACTTTTCAGACTGTACTGGGGAAGGGGCTCCATTGGGGTGTCTGGTATTCCATCGGGGAACAATCTTATATTAAGACTGCCGGGGATGCTTGTTGAGGAATGTCTATACTCTGCTGGGGAATGTTGAGATCTTCTGGGGATACCCAACTTCCTTAAGGCTGACAGTAGACTAACTCTGCTTGGGGAAAGTATCGCTGACTTGCTGGAGATAGTGTGCCTTTTTAGGGCTGATGGGAGACCAACTCTGCCTGAGGAGAGTATCGCTGACTTGCTGGAGATACTGTGCCTTTTTAGGGCTGATGGGAGACCAACTCTGCCTGAGGAGAGTATTGTTGAATCCTGCCTTACTCTGCGGGGAGTTGAGGTAACTTGGTCATGTTCTTCAGCTGAACTTACCTTGGTACCTTGGTGGACAGAACAACTAGATCGCCTAGACAATTCTAAATTGCCCCTGTTTCTGATGTCATCAGTAATTAGTCCTTTATTTCGCATGCAAATATTCATGATTAGCAATTAATGTCAAATGCATATATCAAAAATGAACATTGGACGTTCTTTGCAAAACAAAACAGAAAAAGGAAAACGATGGGTAATTTGTCTGAAAAAATTGAACTTGCATTGATTTTGAAATTTGCCTGTAAATAGGCGTTTTATGTATAGGAGGCTGACGTCCTAGTAAGGGAACGCCGCCGAACAACATAGAGTTTATACAATTTTGTGAAAAGGAAACAAAACAGCTATGTGAAAAATAATTCCACTGGGTTCCAACTCTGCTATCGTCTTTATATCTTCAAGTGTCTCATCATTTTGCTGCTTAGTTGAAGATGAAGCTGATTGATTGGCGACGTCTGAGCCCGATAGTTGATGCCGAAGTCTGGATGCAAGGTGATCCAATGAGACATAGTATTATGCTTTATCCCTAACTTTTGCCTGGACCGCCCTTTCGGGTTTTCAGTCCACTGGGATACCCATTTTTGCCCAAGCCGCCTTTTCAGGTTTTCGACTTGCCGGGTGTACAGATTTTTTTCATTTCATCCCTTATTTTTTCCCGAACCCTTTTGGTTCGCCGGGAAGCCCTTATTTTTTCCTAGGTGTGTCAACCTAGCGGGTATTTGATTCATGCGTAGTATCTTTTTACTATGTCTGCATTGGCGGGGTGAGGAAGGTCGTCACCATCCATGGTGGTTAGAATCATAGCTCCTCCTGAGAAGATATGTTTAACCACAAATGGCCCTTCGTACGTGGGGGTCCATTTTCCCCTGGGATCACTTTGAGGAAGAATGATGCGCTTGATTACCAGGTCTCCGACTTGATACTCTTGTCGTCTGACCTTCTTGTTAAATGCCCTGATCATCCGTTTTTGGTACGTCTGACCATGACAAATAGCAGTGAGTCTCTTTTCGTCAATTAGGTTTAATTGATCAAGCCGAGTTTGGATCCAGTCATCTTCGCTCAAACCTGCATCCTTCATCATCCGGAGAGAGGGTATCTGGACTTCAATAGGCAAGACTGCCTCCATGCCATAGACCAAGGAAAAGGGAGTTGCCCCTGTTGACGTCCGTGCTGAGGTACGGTACCCATGAAGAGAAAACGGTAACATTTCGTGCCAATCTTTGTAGGTCACTGTCATCTTCTGCACAATCTTCTTGATGTTCTTATTCGCTGCTTCTACAGCCCCATTCATCTTCGGCCGGTATGGAGAAGAGTTGTGGTGTTGTATCTTGAATTGCTCGCAGAGCTCAGTGATCATCTTGTTGTTGAGATTGGTACCATTATCCGTAATGATCCTCTCAAGTACACCGTATCGACAGATCAGGTTGTGCCGAATGAACCGTGCCACGACGTTCTTGGTTACGGTAGCGTAGGAAGCAGCTTCAACCCACTTTGTAAAGTAATCAATTGCTACCAAGATGAAGCGATGCCCGTTGGATTCCGTAGGTCTGATTTCACCGATCATATCAATGCCCCACATTGCAAAAGGCCAAGGTGCTGTCAAGATGTTCAGAGGAAACGGAGGAATGTGCACCTTATCAGCATAGATCTGGCATTTATGACAAGTTCGAGAATGCTGATAACAGTCGGCTTCCATTGTGGACCAGAAATATCCTACCCGAAGGATTTTCTTTGCCATGGTATGTCCACTGGAATGTGTTCCGAAGGTACCTTCATGTAGCTCTGCCATGATCCTTTCTGCTTCAGTCTTATCCACACAACGCAGTAAGGTTGAATCATGGTTTCTCTTGTAGAGAATGCCATTGCTGAGGAAGAATTTTGCCGCAAACCTTCTTAGGAACTTCTTGTCATTAACAGATGCACCCTCGGGGTATTCTTGAGCTTCAAGGTACCTCTTCACTTCATGATACCAGGGTTTTTCTGTTACCTCTTTGGTCTCAAGATCGCAGCAATATGCAGGTTCATCCAACTTCCAGACAATTATCCGGGGCGCCTCGTTGTCCCATTTGACTTTGAACATAGAAGACGTCGTAGCCAACGCGTCCGCTAACTGATTCTCTTCCCTCGGGAAGTGTTCAAAAGTTATCTCCTCGAAGTGGGGAATCAACGTCAACACATACTCATTGTAAGGAATAAGATTTGGGTGTTTCGTATCCCACTCGCCTTTGACCTGATTGATCACGAGAGCGGAATCTCTGAAGACACTCAGAAACTTGATCCTTAAGGCAATTGCAGCTTGAAGACCCATGATACATGCTTCATACTCCGCCATGTTGTTGGTGCAGTTGAAACATAGTCGGGCAGTAAGTGGAGTATGAGTGCCTTTAGGGGATATGATCACAGCGCCGATACCATTACCCAAAGCGTTCGAGGCTCCATCAAAGTGCATAGACCATCGGGATCCTTCCTCAGGTCCTTCATCCGGTCCAAGTACTTCACAATCAGTCACTACCATGATATCCTCGTATGGAAATTCAAATTTCATCGACTGATAGTCGTCCACTGCCTGGTGCGCCAAATGGTCTGCCAACACACTTCCCTTGATTGCTTTTTGAGTCGTGTACTGGATGTCATATTCCGTCAAGATCATTTGTCATCTTGCTATTCTTCTAGACAGAGCAGGCTTTTCGAATATGTACTTGATTGGATCCATTTTTGAAATCAACAGAGTAGTGTGAGTCAACATATACTGTCTCAGCCGGCGAGCAGCCCATACCAAAGCGCAGCAAGTTTTCTCGAGCAGTGAGTATCGGGTCTCACAGTCGGTAAACTTTTTGCTAAGGTAATAAATGGCGTGTTCTTTTCGGCCAGACTCGTCATGCTGCCCCAGCACACACCCCATTGAGTTGTCAAGTACAGTCAAGTATAAGATTAGAGGTCTCCCTTCAACCGCGGCATAAGAATGGGTGGTTCTTGGAGATACTCTTTGATTCTTTCGAAAGCGGCCTGACAATCATCGTTCCAACGTACTACTTGATCTTTCTTCAGCAGCTTGAAGATTGGTTCACAGGTAGCAGTTAGATGCTAGATGAATCGGGAAATGTAGTTCAAACGTCCTAGAAAGCCTCTGACTTCTTTCTCTGTCTTGGGAGTTGGCATCTCTTGTATGGCTTTCACTTTGGCAGGGTCCACTTGAATGCCCTTGTCGCTTACGACGAAGCCTAGAAATTTTCCAGATCTCACGCCAAAGGTGCACTTGTTTGGGTTCAACCTCAGCTTGTACAATTTCAGACGGTCAAACAGCTTCCTTAGATGGTCAAGGTGTTCCTCCTCAGTTTGGGACCTTGCAATCATATCATCGACATATACTTCAATCTCATGGTGGATCATGTCATGAAATAAAGCAACCATGGCATGTTGGTAGGTTGCCCCAGCATTTTTCAACCCAAAAGGCATGACCTTGTAGCAAAAGGTGCCCCACTGAGTAACAAAAGTGGTCTTCTCCATGTCTTCAGGAGCCATCTTGATCTGATTATAACCGGAGAAACCGTCCATGAAGGAGAATACTTTATGCTGAGCAGTGTTGTCAACCAGAACGTCGATATGAGGCAGAGGGAAATCATTCTTAGGGCTCGCCCTATTCAAATCCCTGTAATCAACACACATTCGGACCTTACCATCCTTTTTCGGCACTGGAACCACGTTGGCAACCCACTGAGGGTAAGAAGTCACTGCTAGAAACCCGGCATCAAATTGTTTCATAACCTCAGCTTTGATTTTCTCGGACATCTCTGGACGCATATGGCGGACTTTTTGTTTAACCGGAGGGCAGTCTTCCTTGGTAGGCAGGTGATGAACCACAATGTCGGTATCCAACCCATGCATGTCTTCGTAAGACCAGGCAAAGATTTCCACATAGTCATGCAGCATCTGAATCAACCGTTGTTTCACACTGAACTCTAGATTGGCACCAATCTTGACTTCCTTTATGTCTGTCTCGGTACCCAGATTCACCGTTTCCACTGGCTCTTCATGTGGCTGAATGGCCCTCTCTTCCTGGAGTAGTAGTCTTGCGAGCTCACCAGGCACTTCGCAATCATCTTCACCTTCGTCTTAGGCTAAGTTGATCGGATTTTCGAAGTCATAACTGGCAGTAGCAGAGTCGTTACCAGTGAGATCCAGAGTGGATTGGAACATGTATAGGTGAGTGTGTGTAAATATAGCTGTTTTGCAATATATAAAGAAAGAAAGAAAAGGAGCGCAAGATTTTGAAATGCAACAAACGTCCAATGTTTTTATTGATGATATATGAAAATGACACACAAAAGCCCTCACAAATGAAGCCACGGTGCCTCGGGTAAGACACCGAGCCATAAAAGTTTCAAAATATTGTCTGTTACAAATTCAAAACAAAAGAGTTCATTACTGAGTGACAAAAGTAATAGGTGTGAAGTCTTTGTCAGTCCAGTTGCTTGGTCCACTGTCAGTTGTTGGGTAGATCCAGCTGTCGAATTCATATTCCTCCACGTCGTCTTCAATAGCATTTACTCCCGGGTTGGTGATGAACACAGGAGGTCTTCCAATCCTTGCCTTACGAACAGCCCTCTGAGCCTCTGCAGTGAAACCCAGACCAAACTTGTCAGTCTTTGGAGTGAAATCAGGAAGTCGGCCCCAGTTTGCGCACTCACCCTTCTCAATCACAGTCCGGGCATCCTTTAAGGAAGCCATCTTCAAAGGAGGGTCTTCAATCACAGTTTCAGCTGACGCCAGTGTCTGAGGAACTTCTTCAAAATGCTGGAATGGAGTCTCAATGAATTCCCCATCCATCTCTATGTACCGGAACGAGTTGAGGTGGCTGACCATATATTCTTCTTCCCCCTGAACTGTAACAATTTTCCCTCTAACCGGGTACTTCAGCTTCTGATGTAGTGTGGAGGTCACAGCTCCAGCCTTGTGGATCCATGGACGACCCAGCAAACAAGAATAGGATGGTCGGATATCCATCACATAGAAAGTAGAATCAAAAACTTGAGATCCAACCCGGATTGGAATGTCAACTTCCCCAAGTACCATCCTTTTCGAACCGTCAAAGGCTCGGACAACAATGTTACTAGGCTTGAGCTCCAAACCCTCACAATCCAACCTGTCTAGGGCCTTCTTGGGTAATACGTTCAATGAAGAACCGGTGTCTACCAACACATGGGCAAGAGTAGTGCCCCTGCATTCAATGGAGACATGCAGGGCGTCGTTATGGTTCTTTCCTTTGGCAGTCAGATCGGCGTCAGAGAAGCCCAACCCATTATCAGCAGTCAAGTTGGCCACACAATCGGTAAATTGATCAGCAGACGTTTCTTGTGGCACATGGGTCGTCTTCAGGAAGGAAATCAGGGCCTTGGCATGGGCCTCTGAACACAACAACAGTGATAGCATAGAAATCTTTGATGGGGTGTGCCCCAGCTGCTCAACTACATTGAAATCACTCTTCTTAATGATCTTGAGAATCTCTTCCATCTCTTGCTGGGAAGCTTCAACAGTGGTTGTCTTTGGTGCCTCCGTCAGGGCAGGCAAATCAGTAGCAATCCCTTTGCCCCGAGCGTCAGATGACTCAGCAGCGGGGGTAGAAACAGGAACTTGATCAGGAAGGGGAGCAGGCACACTTGCAGGTGTGATGATAAGAGGTCTCTGAATAGCGGGTGGCGCAATATCTGGTGAGAACAGCCTACCACTGCGAGTAACTTTGGAAGGCCCGGTGATATTGCTGACGCCGGTACTAGTATCAAACTCTTGCTTTACTCCAAGAACATAAACATCTGCCCCATAGTGCCAAGGGACAGATTTGTCGGATGTATAGGGGAGAGGCCCCGGAACAGTGATGATGATAGGCGCAATCTTCTGAGTAGACATGATTTTAACAGGCTTCTTTGAGGGAGCCTTAGGAGGGTTGTTGAAAATAGTAACAATGGACACTTCTTCAGTAGGGACAGCAGGAATAGCAATCTTCTCGAACAAGATCTCTTTGTTATCCATCAGGTTTTGGACGCCTGACTTCAGCAAGGGACAACCAGCAGGTGAAACAGCATATAGAAGGCAACCTTTACCACATCCCGGAAATAAACCGGCCAGCAACAGGTTCCTTTTGACAGTCAACAACGGAGTAACAATATCTTCCACGGAGGCTACATACCGGTCTTCTTCCACAGCATTCACTCCATGCTGGGGCATGGGAGCAGTCACAACATTGGGCCTTTCGGGCGCCTCGAACTGTATTTCTTTAGCATCAATAAGGTCCTGAACCTTATTCCTCAGCCCAGCAATCATCCGTGGTATGCCCCGGGCTATCAGAGTGATAAGCGCAATGGGCGTTGGGGTTGTACTTTGGAGAAGCTGTGTTCACTACCTTCGGAGCTTCTTTGACAGTTACCAGATTAGTTGACAGTAGTTGCGGCAATATCTGAGACAGGGTCATGCTGAGCCGAGTGTACTGCCTTTTGGGTCTCTTACCCCTTGGTTGGTTGTATTGCTGAGGAGCAGCAGCAGGCTTTGAAATTACCAACGCATTGACAGCTTAGCGGCGTTCCGGTTTAATTTGTCTTCTAGGACCATAAACAGCACTGGCTTCCTTCTTGAAGGGCTTATTTTCAGTACTCGAGGAGGCACCTTTCTGTATCTTCCCCGACTAGATACCAGCTTCTATTCTCTCACCAGTCAAGATCAAATCTGTAAACCCAGCAGAAGAATTTCCAATCAGATGGTTGAAGAACGGACCAGACAGGGTCCCCAGGAACATGTCAACAAGTTCACGGTCAGTCAAAGGTGGATGCACCCTTCCAGCCAGGTCTCTCCACTTTTGCGCATACTCCTTGAATCCTTCGCCCGTCCCCAGTGACATACCCTGGAGTTGGGTACGCGTGGGAGCAAGGTCGGAATTGTACTGATACTGCTTATAAAATGCAGTAGCCAAGTCCTCCCAGTTTCGGATACTGGATCCATCCAGCTGATAGAACCACTCGAGTTGAGCCCCTGAAAGGCTATCCTGGAAGAAATGGATCCATAGGTTCTTGTCTGCACTGTAAGGTTGGATCTTCCTTACATATAATCTGAGATGCATCTTCGGGCAGGACAACTTGTCATATCTTGCAAAAACTGGTACTTTGAATTTTGGGGGGATCACAATTCCAGCAATTAATCCCAAATCTTCGAAATCTAAGCCGGGAACTCTCTGCAGCTCCATAGCTGCCAACCTGTCTTCCAAGCTTTTGTACTTATCATCGGCGGGCGGGTATTGTTGCTCTGAGTAGTCTTCGTCTTCTTCAGCCTCTTCTTCTTCAGCCTCGGATTCGGAAGGTACCGCAGCCCCTTTTCCTTTACTGGTTCCCTCTTCAGACGTAGGGGGAAATTCAAGCACTCTTCTGGCTTCACTCTCAAACCTTCTTCCTAGGGTAGCCACCCCGACTCTTTTCTTCTTCTTTTTCACTTGCTCTTTGTTCCCCAGCAGGGCTTTTAGATCCTCCTGACCCTTTGCCAAGGTCATCAGGAGATGTTGAATCTGTGAGTTTTGAGACTGCAAATCCTTGACCGTTTGTTCGAGATCCATCTTACTGAAATAAACAGCAGAAAGATAAGGAAACCTGGTGTGGAGACCTGCTTATGCGCATGATGAATGATATGTTTGTTTATGCAATGCATTCAAGGATTTAGAAAATTCAAAATTGTTGCAAACAAAAAGAACACACGTCATATTAATAAGAAGAAATTTTGTCAGTACATAAATGCCCCATGGGCCAAATATTACAAAAAAAAACTTCTCAAGGTAAAAAGACGTTGCGCATCCTCTTTGGTGCGATGTAGGTGTTGAGGGTCTCTTCCTCATGGATTCGGCGGGTAAGCTCCAAAACCTTCTTCTCACTAGCGTAGAAGCTGGCTTCAAAAGTGTTCTGTTCCTCCTTGAGTTGGATCCAACTCTTCTGCATCTCCTCCCATGATGTTGGCATGTCAGGATATAGGATGGTGTAGGGAACCTCTCCTTCCTTAACGGGCTCTTTAATCACAGGGAGAACATGAGGGTAAGGCATCATTAGACTCTGGGCTCGGGTTCGTACCCACTTGAGATAAGGCTCAAGAGGGATGGAGTTCTTGTGCCCCAGTGTATTGCTGTCTACCTTGTTAGGCATCCTCCAAGCTCTGATGAATCTTTGGCAAAGTCCTTGCGCATTGTTGTCGAAGTCAAAAACTAGGTCAGGAATCAACATGTCGTGAGGGTCATCCCTCCGTGCATATCCAAATTGTCTCAAAGCTAGACAAGGGTTGTAGGTAATGCCTCCTCTAATGCCAAGTAATGGAACATTAGGGAACTCTCCACAACGATCGACGATGATGACATTTTCTCTGGACCGAGAACACCAATGTACATCAGAGTGAGTGAGGGTCATCAATCGTTGTGACCACCTTAAGCCTTGGTCATTCTTCAAGACAGATTGTGGAAGGTGCGAAATAAACCACCTTGCAAGGAGAGGAGTACAGCACATGAGAACACCCCTCTTTCTCATTGTTCTTGTGTAAAATGAGTGAAGAATGTCCCCAAGAAATGTTGGTATTGGACTCCTGGATAAGAAGATCTTGACGGCGTTGACATCTATAAGCTGGTCGGGATTTGGGAACAGGACCAACCCATAAATGAGGAGTGCCACAATTTCTTCAAAGGCTTGTAGATCCAATGAATTCCAACACTTTTGTGCCTTCTCAAACAAGAATTTTGCCAAGAAGCCTTTGACACCGCTTCTAGTTTCCCAATGCCCCTTGATGTCAGATGGTTGCAAGTGTAGTGCTTGAGCAACATCTTCAGGCTTTGGTTCTTTTTCCGTACCGTTGTAGGGTAGTTGATTAAGAATAGGAATTCTCAAGAGTTGAGAAAATTCCTCCAAAGTGGACACCAATTGGTAGTCGGGGAAAGTGAAACAGTGGTGAAGGGGGTCAAAGAACTGAAACAACACCTTTACCATGTCTTCTTCAATGCTGGTGCTGACTAGGCTAAGCAGTCTACCATGTCTTTCACTGAACGGAGAGCTTTCGGGAATTCTGGATGTGAGCTCCTTGAGTTGAGGAGGGATTCTCACAAGGTTGACTTGGATAGTTTTCCTGCGAAGAATTTCCATGACCTACAAAACAAGAACAAAGATGAAGATCCAAACCCTTGAAATGGTTAGTGAATGCATATGATGCTTTATGATGTTTATGATGTATGCACAAACATATGTACAAGCAATTCACACAAAACCCTAGTTTCAGGCTTGCATGGGGTTTCATAGGTAAGTACCCTCTTGAGTGTAGTTGGCTTAAAAACCTGTCCTATAAATAGTAACCGGGTTCTAAGGAGCTCAATATCATTGGATTGTTTTCCATGTTCATTGTTTTGGTTTAGCCACTTAACTAGCGACCAAAATATTCCAAGAAAACAACCCTCAATGAGTGTAGTATCGAGTATCTACCAACTTCGGACTGTACCAAAGTCGGTCATCTCACTACCCCTAATAAAAGGCCAAGATTGTCAAGTAAGGTTCTAGGTCATTAGTGCTTAGTGACATCACTCAGCGGCCCCGTACTCTCCTTGATTGAACTCAAGGGTTACCGGTACTCACAAATATGTCGCACTAATATAGCTATTGCTTCAACCGTGTCGGTATACCCCACACAGTTTCCACAATGTATTGCTATATATGAATGTTTCCCCAAATCCGGGTGTAGGATTTCAAGCCCAAACAAGAGAACCAAGATATAAAGCAATCAAAGCAAACAATTAGTCATGCAAGAGGGTGATCTAAGCCCTAAGGTTACTCCACTTTAAAATTCTCCCCAGCGGAGTCGCCAGTTCTGTGATACGGTGGGAGAACTGGCTTGGGTTTTGCGTTTGTTTTCGCAAATGTTTCGGTTGAGCAAGAGTCGCCACCGACTTTTTATTTTATCCTAAGGAAAGGTTAAAAAGCACAGCAAAAACCTTTGAGATGTTTTCTTGGGTTCGGGGAGTAGATTATAGAAAGGGAAGGTATTAGCACCCTTTCTATCCATGGTTATCCATGGGCTCTTAGTTACTTTCTTAGATCACTTGCCTTGTGTTTTCAATTGTTTGAAATGGTGCTTTGTGTGTGGGTTTGAAAATGTTTTGAAAAGAGGCCATTTGTGGTGGCAACCTTTGTAATGATCCATGTTTGAATGTATACAAAGGTGTACTTATCTTTTGAAAAGTTTCAATGTTTTTGAAAGTTGTTTTGAAAGTGTTTGTGGAGTGTGGTTTTGAAAAGTAGGCAAGTGTGTTTTGCAAGTTGATCATGTAACTAAGAGTTGTCTACCCCTAAATTTACTCAAAGGTTTTTTCTATGTTTTAACCCTTTTAACAATTTTGTTCCACCATTGTATTTGGTGGACAATCTTGTGTTAGGATGTTAACGGGACAGACGCGGGTCATCGTTTAGACCATGATTGCAATAGTGCCAAGTGTCTTTGGGCAATTTTTCCTTTAAGGGACTTGATCATTTTTAGGCAACTTTCGAAAGCGTCATCGAGGGACTATGATCATTTGAATTGTTTTGTTTTGCCAAAGACACTCAACATGCAACATGGCCCATTATTGAAGGCAACAAGTGGAGTAACCCTAGGGGTGCAAGTGTGATTGGTGTTGTCCAATTTCATACTTTTTTGTTTTTTGTTTAGTCAAGCTATTTGTTATTTTTTATTTGCATACAAAACCCTAAGTCTATCATGGCATATTTAGAAAGCTTTAAAGTGCGAAAAATAAAATCCTAAATTATTATAACATAATTATGGGATGGGGGGTACAAATGTTCAAATGGGGATATTTAGCAAGAAATTTAAATCTAAGCTATTACAATCCAAATGGAATATACAAGTTATTTTAATTGTACAATAATTAAATAAAATACAATAAATATGCAAGATGCAAAAAATGGTTTTTATATGTATGTAAAGGTATTTTTCATGTGACAAATAAACAAAAATAAAAAGGTTAATTTTTGGGTATTTTCATGGTTTAGGGCAAAACCCTAATTTTTTAAATAAAAGGTATTTATTATCTATTATATACAATATTTATTAATTATATACAAAAAATAAATAAAAGGGAAGTATATTGTAAAAAGGTGATTTTTTGAGGTCAAATATTAATAAAAGTAAAAATGTATTATTTTTATATTTATCCTAAATATTTAATAAAAGATAGATAAGTATTTATATTATTTACTAAATATATTAAATATACACAAAAATCAAAATATTTATTATTTACAAAAAAAGTATATTTTTTAGGAAATGTTTTCAAAAGATAAAATAAAATGGAATCAGAAAATAAAAAGTATTTTGTATTATTTTTAGTATTTTAAATAAAAGTATTTTATATTTTTAATAAACATATCAAATAAAGCAAATAAATGCCTAAAAAATACAAAAAAAAGGTGAAAAATATTTTTAATGTTTTTTATATTTTAACAAAAAATAACAAGTCAGAAACAAAAAGAAAAAGTCAAAAATGATAAAAATAACACACAATGGGCCAAGGGGGTGTATGTGAAATAAAGTGGTGCAAACAGAAAAAAGAACCAAGCCCAGCCCAAAAGGACTTTGTCTTCAACCTCCAGCCACTTTGAACAACAAAACGCGCGTTTCTTTGCTTGATTCAAACATCCTGATTCTTTGATTTTTAGCACAAACTTATAACACAAAAAATGTCAAGCATCAAATCATGAATCCATACATACCAAGAACTTGATCTAACTCTCAGAAATGAAAGAGAATTTCTCCTCCCCCATTTCCTGACCTAACTTTTGTTCAATGTTCATGTTCCAAATTCTCTTAACACACACAATATAAATGAAAAGTGAGGATACAGGTAGCTTCAGGGCCATGAATAGAACATGCTTTCTTCACAAACCTAAGCCTAGATATGCTTGGATAGAGAGATAGGAGTTCAAACTTTTACCTGTTCAGCTCGAATCGTGTGCAACAATGGAGGTGCTTTTAATGCAATGTGAGGACTTGTACAGCTTGCCTGAGGTCCAAGGATGCTTCCTCTATGCTTGGCTTGCTTTGAATCCTTCTGAATCAATCCATGGAAGTCAACCTACAAGAGAGAAAAGTGAAAATGGCACACTTGGTTAGAGGTGTTACAGTCTGTTTCCAAGGCTTGGGATAGTTTGTATGGATGGTAGGGAATGTGTATGAACTGGTTTGGATGAAAACGCACGAAGGAAATGAACTGTGGAGGTCAATCTGCAACAGGGACTCTGTTTTGCAGAAAAAAGATGCTTTGATGGATGAGGAGGTATTGAGGGTTAAGGGCTCGTGTTTTAGGTCTGTTAGGGATTATGGAATGTGTGGAGAAAGTTTGCTTAAGCTTGTCTTGACAGGAATGTGAGTTCTTGTTCAAAATGCGAAGTTTCTTCTTTGATAAGTAAGGAAGTGTGTATGGATCATGCAGGCCTGTACTACCCTTAATCTATGCTGCACATTTGAGTCTTGATCAGTGGGATATATCCATGAATCTTGTTCCCAAAGATATGGCCTGTACCTCTTAGATTGTAAACTTGACATAAAGTGTTTCTTTACAAGAATGGATAAAATGCTTTTTCTAATTATGGATTAATCTAACATGTATTGCCCAAATGAGCAAAATAATGCTAGAACACAATGGATTGGAATTTAATTATTGAGTGCAAGAAGGATTAGAGGCCTGTAATCTAGCTTGCACAAGCTGATTTCAAAAATGCCTAAGTTATGAACATGCATTTGGTCAAGAACAAAAGTGGATTTTGCCCAACTTTGCCAATTCGATTCTCCCTAACCACAAGGGTGTTTGAGAAGTTCTTGGACAATTTGAAAAGCTTGGAATGTGTACTACAATCCATCTTTGTAAAGAAAGTTGAAATTTCAAGTGGAAGCATGTGAAAAGTGGCCATGAAGTTAGGCAAAAATCCTGCCTAAAATAGGTCAAAAAATTTCTAAGTTAAGAATGTTTTGCACCCCTATTCCAAAACTCATAACTTGATCTACAAGCTTCTTTTGAGGAAACTTTGTGAATCAAAGTTGTAGATTTTGCAATGGACTATAACTTTCATGTTTTGAGTTTTGTTTGAATCCAAATGTATCTTGATGAAAAAATGGGACAAAGTTAGGAAAAAATTAGGAAATTTCATAACTTAGAAAATTTCTAAGTTATGAAATTTCTTCATTTCAAACCCTAATTTGTAATTTTTGGTTTCTTGATGAACAAGTTTCATAATTTTACATGTCTTGATGAAAAATGAATCTTGACACTTGATTTTGACCAAAAAGTCAAAGTTTGACTTTTCAGTATACAGTCAAAATTGATCAGTTGATTGGAAAATTCATCTGTCAATCTTGTGCATTTGGGATCTTTTGAACTTGTTGAATATGTCAAGGCCATGCCATTGAGTCCTTGAGTCTATATGTGAGCTTGGTTTGCCATTGGCTAGGTCAAACAGTCAAAAATTGCCTTTGTGCAGTCAAAACCCTAAAAATGACCATTTTGCCCTTTTGGTGATCTGATCAAATTTCTTGTGGAATTGTGATCCAAACTTGACCAAATGGCTCATATGAGTTCATAATGTTGATGTGGGTCAAAATCATGAGGTTTGATTGTCAATTGGCCACAGTTGACTTTTTTTTCAATACAGTTGATTTTTAGGTCAACTGTCCAATTGGTTGGGCAAAGATTGGAATCAAGGTTTGAAACTTGGTATGGATAAACTTGTGAGTCCAACATGAAGCATGAAAGTCATTTTGGTCCTTTTAGGTCAAAATATATTTGTGCAAACTCAAACCCTAATTTGGGTCAACAGTGCAAGGAGGAGTCTTGAGCAGAGCAAACCCTAACTTGATCTTGAGCTCCAAGGGTCTTGTGGTGAGAAAATATTGATGAAATGGGAGGGCAAATTTTGGGGTACAACAAGCATCATAACTCTTCTCCTTACCGGACGAAGATGAATGGGGCTGTAGAAGCGGCTAATAAGAACATTAAGAAGATTGTGTAGAAGATGACGATGACGTACAAAGATTGGCACGAGATTTACCATTTTCTCTTCATGGGTATCGTACCTCAGCACGAACGTCAACAGGGGCAACACCCTATTCCTTGGTTTATGGCATGGAGGCAGTCTTGCCCATTGAAGTTCAGATACCCTCTCTTCGGATTATGAAGGATGCAGGTTTGAGCGAAGATGAATGGATCCAGACCCGGCTTGATCAATTGAACTTAATCGATGAAAAGAGACTTACTGCTATTTGTCATGGTCAAACGTATCAAAAGCGGATGATCAATGCATTTAACAAGAAAGTCAGACGAAAAGAGTATCAAGTTGGGGACCTGGTTATCAAGCGCATTATTCTACCTCAAGGTGATCCCAGGGGCAAATGGACCCCTACTTACGAAGGGTCATTTGTGGTTAAGAACATTTTCTCAGGAGGAGCTATGATTCTAACCACCATGGATGATGACGACCTTCCTCACCCTGTCAATGCAGACATAGTGAAAAGATACTACGCATGAACAAAGACCCGCTAGGTTGACTGGCCTAGGCAAAAATAAGGGCTTCCCGGCGAACCAAAAGGGTTCGGGCAAAAATAAGGGATGAAAATGAAAAAAAATATGTACACCCGGCAAGTCGAAAACCTGAAAAGGCGGCTTGGGCAAAAAAGGGTATCCCGGTGGACTGAAAACCTGAAAGGGCGGTCCATGCAAAAATTAGGGATTAAAGCGTAACACTATGTCTCATTGGATCACTTCACAGCCAGACTTTGGTATCGACTATCAAGCTCGGACGGCACTAAACAATCTGATCTACTTTCAACCAAGTAGCAAAGTGATGAGATGCTCGAGGACATAAGGGCAATAGCAGAGTTGGAACCCAGTGGGATTATTCACATAGTTGTTTTTCCTTGTTTTCACAAATTGTATAAATTATATTTGTTCGGCAGTGTTCTCTTACTAGGACGTCATCCTCTTGTACAAAACATGCCTATTTACAGGCCAAACTTCAAAATCAATACAATTCATTTTCAAAAAAAATTCAACTGTTTTTCCTTTATCTGTTTTGTTTTGCAAAGAACGTCTAATATTCATTTTTGATATATGCATTTGACATTAATTGCTGCTCATGAATATTTACATGCAAAACAAAGACAGTTACTTGTAATATCAGAAACAGGGGCAGTAAGAATTGTTCAAACTGTACAGTTGCTCTGTCCACCAGGTACAAGGTAAATTCAGCTGAAGAATATGGCTGAAATACTTCCACTCCTTGCAGAGTAAGAGAAGGAAAAAATGTTAGCTCTCCCCAGCTAAGACTCGCAGCCGCGAATGAATCGGTAATATTCTCCCCAAGCAGAGTTTATCCATCATCAGCACTGAAAAGTCTTATCATCCCCAGCGGAGTATAAAATATCCCCAGTGGAGTTTGAAAATTCTCCCCAGCGCAGTCTGAAAAAAGTATCCCCAGTGGAGTGTGGAGAATCATCCCCAGTAGACTCTGGCAGATTATCCCCAGTAGAGCCTAAAAAGGTTATCCCCAGTAAGGTCACTATTGAAAAAATAATCCCCAGCAGAATTCATTCCTTTCCCCAACAGGAGTTCAATCCCCAACAGGATTCGATATCGCCACCAACGATAATTCATCCCCAGCGGAATTTATCAGCGGAATCCTCTACAGAGCATCTCTTCCCCACAGAGAAATCTCCTCATCAGTTTATTCCCCAGCGGAGTCATCCTCTCCTGCAGGTTTATTCTCACAATCATCTTCATTCGCCATCCCCAGCGGAAACGAAGAATTCAACCATTTTCTCCAGCAGCTATCTGGGATTTATTTTCCCTAACTAAGAGCATTACATTTCCATACATCAGGACATGCATACGCATCATACAACACAATCTCATTTATTTTGAGAACATCATTTTCCTGATACATATCATGCATTACATACAACTAATCTTTACCTTTCAGGAAGGATACGGTTAAGTTCTCACATAAAAATTCAAAGTTTTGAAGCTTTTGTCTCAGTCGAATTACTGACAAGTTCTTAAATCTCAACAGAGTTTTTCTCAAGTTGAATTACAAACAAGGTCCTAAATCTCGACAAAGTTCCTCCGTCAAATTACAGACGAGTTCCTAAATCTCAGCAGAGTTTTCCCAGTTGAATTACGAGCGAGTTCTTAAATCTCGATGAAGATGTTTCCCTCCAGTCGAATTACTAACAAGTTATTAAATCTCAGCAGAGATGTTCTCTCAGTTGAAGTACAGACAAGGTCCTAAATCTCGACAAAGTTCCTCCGTCGAATTACAGACGAGTTCCTAAATCTAAGCAGAGTTTTCTCAGTTTAATTACGGGAAAGTTCTTAAATCTCGATGAAGATGTTTCCCTCCAGTCGAATTACTGACAAGTTCTTAAATCTCAACGGAGTTTTTCTTAGTTGAATTACAGACAAGGTCCTAAATCTCGACAAAGTTCCTCCGTCGAATTACAGACGAGTTTCTAAATCTCAGCAGAGTTTTCTCAGTTGAATTACAGACAAGTTCTTAAATCTCGATGAAGATGTTTCCCTCTAGTCGAATTACTGACAAGTTCTTAAATCTCAACGGAGTTTTTCTCAGTTTAATTACATACAAGGTCCTAAATCTCGACAAAGTTCCTCCATCGAATTACAGACGAGTTCATAAATCTCAGCAGAGTTTTCTCAGTTGAATTACGGGCAAGTTCTTAAATCTCGATGAAGATGTTTCCCTCCAGTCGAATTACTGACAAGTTCTTAAATCTCAATGGAGTTTTTCGCAGTTTAATTACAGATAAGGTCCTAAATCTCGACAAAGTTCCTCCGTCGAATTACAGACGAGTTCCTAAATCTCAGTAGAGTTTTCTCAGTTGAATTACCGGAGAGTTCTTAAATCTCGATGAAGATGTTTCCCTCCAGTCGAATTACTGACAAGTTCTTAAATCTCAACGGAGTTTTTCTCAGTTGAATTACCGACAAGGTCCTAAATCTCGACAAAGTTCCTCCGTTGAATTACAGACGAGTTCCTAAATCTCAGCAGAGTTTTCTCAGTTGAATTACGGGCAAGTTCTTAAATCTCGATGAAGATGTTTCCCTCCAGTCGAATTACTGACAAGTTCTTAAATCTCAACGGAGTTTTTCTCAGTTGAATTACAGACAAGGTCCTAAATCTCGACAAAGTTCCTCCGTCGAATTACAGACGAGTTCATAAATCTCAGTAGAGTTTTCTCAGTTGAATTACGGGCAAGTTCTTAAATCTCGATGAAGATGTTTCCCTCCAGTCGAATTACTAACAAGTTCTTAAATCTCAACGGAGTTTTTCTCAGTTGAATTACAGACAAGGTCCTAAATATCGACAAAGTTCCTCCGTCGAATTACAGACGAGTTCCTAAATCTCAGCAGAGTTTTCTCAGTTGAATTACGGGCGAGTTCTTAAATCTCGATGAAGATGTTTCCCTCCAGTCGAATTACTGACAAGTTCTTAAATCTCAACAGAGTTTTTCTCAGTTGAATTACAGACAAGGTCCTAAATCTCGACAAAGTTCCTCCGTTGAATTACAGACAAGTTCTTAAATCTCAGCAGAGAATTTTCTCAGTTGAATTACAGGCAAGTTCTTAAATCTCGACGATGATGTTTCCCCTCAGTTGAATTACGGGCAAGTTCCTAAATTTCAACAAAGATTAGACTTCCTCAGCGGAATCTTCCTCAACAACAAGTATACAAGCTCTCGTTAAGGAATCAATTATGTGATCGACACTCCTTCAGATGGCATCTTTAAGCCCATTTCCCCTCGTCAGCAATCTCCAAATGGCATCTGAAAGCCCATTCCCGACATCACAAGGCTGATACCACTTCATGCGAGTGCAAATTTCTGGGCACTCTAGTGTTCAATCCTCTCCCACCTTCGGATCACGAAAGGCGTGAAAGCCGATCTACATCCTCAGGTTTAAGAAGATTGAACAGGGGCAGCTGTTGTACCCCAAAATTTGCCCTCCCATATTTCTCAAAACATTGCAAGAAAGACCTCCAAGTTACTCAAGGTTGCTCAAAAATTGGTCAGACAAGCTCTCTCCTAAGGCAGTCTACCCCAAATTAGGGTTTTGTGTTGCATCAAGATCCTTGAGTCCAAATGACCTCAATTGCTCTCCAATGTCCTAATATGTTCTCAAGATCATCCATGTCAAGTTTCAAGCCTTGCAGAGGAAGTTTGCTCAATCAATTGCTCAAAAGGTCCAAAAATCTATTGTGCTAGGACAAAAGTCAACTGTGACCCAAATACAGTCAAACTTCAAGATTTTTTGTCAACATTCTCATTTTGAAGGATATTTCATCATTTGATCAAGGGTTGATCACGATTCATCAAGTATTTCTCAAATTTCATCAAGATTCAAAAGTTGCTAAATTAGGGTTTTGTAGAAAAAGTCAACTCAACTTTGACCAAGCATAACTTTCTCATACTTTATGAGAAATGACCCATCCAAAGCTCAGTTTGAAGAGGATGCAATTCCCTACAATCCATCTTCATACCCCAGGATCAAACTAAGCACTCACAATATGTTATGAATTTGGACATTATAGGTCATTTTGAAAAGTCAACAAAAACACCTTTTTGTCAAAGCTTCTAACTTGAGCATGGAATATCAAAATGAGATGAGACCAAAAAGGTTGGTTATAGGACACCACAAGATTTCTAAAAAGTCAAAGAACACCTCCAAAAGTTCAAAATTGAAGAAGTTATGCATTGTTGAAGTTGGACCTTTTTGCAAAATTGCCAAAACTCAACTATCCCCAAAACTTCAAATTTTACCAAATGGGCCCATTCTTTTTCACTTGTTTTGAGTTTGCCCTATTGCCCACGTTCTCTAGCTTTGTCCATGTGTCCATATCTTATTTTTATTATTTAATTTGATTTTTATTTGAATTAATTCATTTTAAATCAAATAAAATCACATAAAATCAAAGATATTGATAACCAAAGATTTTTTAATGATTTCAGGTTCCAATGGACAGCTAGTACCTCATCAAACTCGTATCAAATGAATTTTGTGCAAAAAAGATTGAAATCAAGCAAATTTGGAAAGTTTTAATGGAGGAATCAAATCAAATTCAAGGGCATTGATAGAGCAAGATTTGAACTACAAATGCTACCCTAATCCAATGTACAATACATAAGCAAGCTAAAGGCACGAGAATCAGGGTTGGAAATTGTTGGTGGAGGCAGAGCAAAAACTTGCAAAATCACAAAAAAGTGGGAGATCGAAATCGACCCTAAAGGCATTTTCAGAGCTGGATATTGGTCTCAATCGATTGTTGGCCATCTCCAGAAGCTAACCCAATCCAAACCACGCGTTTTCAAGAATTCTAAAGCACTGTAAGTACATCACGGAGCCGCCTTCTTCTTGAAATCGCAAATCACTATTCTTGCATCCATTGAATGAAATAACTGCATATTCTTGACCCTAACATCATTTGCAAACTGTTTGAAATAACCAATTTGATTTACATGCCCTGTATCGTGAAACGCCATTGCTAGGGTTTTGCTTTTGTTTTTAGGAATTTTCGTTTCAGGTAAAATTGATCTACATGATGGACATGGTTGTATCCAGGAGGTTGAGACGAACACGACCATGCCCTTAAAAATCATTTTCATGGCCTGAGGGAGATTTTGGAACGAAGCTGCGCTTTTAGCTGCGGATAAAAATCCGCAGGTAAAAGTTACAGTGTTGGAGGCCAGGGACGGAGACGTGTCGTCCATCCATTTTCCAGTTCAAATAATTGTGTGTGTTTTCATTGTTTTTTCTAGTATTTTGTTTATTTCATATATTATCTTTATTACTTAATTAACATACAACAAAGCAGCATAGCCCAGTTGGTCACCAGGTGTACGTTCAAGGCATTAGTGGCTGGAGGTCAGGGGTTCGATCCCTGCCTCCAGCAAATTGTATTTTCTTGATATTTTTCAGGTAATCACGTGCACGCTCAGGCTTGATGTCTACTATACTCCCTCACCAATCCACACGCCAGATGGCCAGATGGCCAGATCTGGTGGCCAAGCCTTGAGGGTACATGATAGTGCTAGTTAACGCGTGTATTGGATTCCAAAAGTCCAACGGATCAGCTGCTAATGGGCCAAGAAAATTGCTTCCAATACCTCCTAATCAGGCCCAATTCTTCTACTTTTTTTTATTTTGTTTATTTTGTTTATTTAATTTAATTCCTTTGTTTTTATTTAATTAGTTTCTAACCAATAACAATTTTTTTCTTTTTATTAAAAAAATCACAAAAAATATCATTTTGTCCAATTAAAATTAAGAACTTTATTTTTCTTTAATAAATTTTAATTAATTAGTTAGGTTGTTAATTTTAGGAAACTTTAATTCATTTTGTAAATAAATAAAATTAATTAGACTTAATTAAGTTTTAACTACTAATTTAATTATTTTATTTTTCTTTCTTAAAATAATAAAAACCCAAAAATATGTCATTAATTATTTTTTCCATTTAATTTATTTAATTAATTAATTTAGCTTTTAATTTAGGATTTAATTTCCTTTCTTAAATAAAAAACAACCAAAAACATTTTCTTTTAAAAGGGTCAAAACCCTAATTCGCATCCGAGTTAATTTCGCGTCGTGATTTACTTTTCTTTATCCATATTGATGTATCTGTTTCCGGTATGTAATAGATAGTTAGGACATTTCATTTATTTACCGCTTTATTTTATTTTATTTTCAAAGGGTTGCTTTTGGCGATGTAAATACCCGACACCTTGTAATTTAATTTCCGCACTTTTAATTTCTGCTAATTATAACTGCTAGATGTTTGATAATAGGGTTTGTGTGACAAGACTGAATTCCTAATCTCAAAATCAAATTAGATCACCCTTAACATGTGCAAAGATAAAAATAACTGAAAATGACACACTCGCACATGCGCACTCTTAGGGTACACCCCACTTGGTTGCCTTCGTACACGGTCATTAAGTATAGGGTATTTTAGAGGTCGCCCTCTTGTCTAAAAGATCATAGTTGCCTTGAAACGGTTGCCTCGAATATTGTTGCCTCAAACAAATGATCTAAGATATTAGGGTTACCGCTAAGGCGTCCTAACATTGCTTTGGTGACCGTATGTCCCTCTTTCGAATTGACCCTAAAACTCCAACGACGATGTTACCTACTCATTAATAGTGGGATAGCATTGTCTAAAGGAAATTAGCATAGAAGGATTTATTTTTCGAGTAGGTAGATAGTGCTTAGATACTTGCTCATCCAAAAAACAAAACTTTTTCGCACTTACACTCCTTTTCAAACAAAGTTTTCAAAAACACTTCATTACACTCTTGAGGACAGAAGCAAGAGTTAAATCGAAGTTAAAATAAAAAAAAACTTTTCAAAACCCACAAGCACAAAGAAAACATTTTGAAAATGATGAGCAAGTACCTAAGAGCCCGTAGATAACTACGGATAGAAAGGGTGCTAATACCTTCCCTTTCTATAATCTACCCCCCGTACTCAGAAATAATCTCGAAAAAGGAATTTTTCTGTGCTTTTTTCCTTTCCTTGTTGGATAAAATAAAAGTCGGTGGCGACTCTTGCTTACCGCGACATTTTGCAAATACAAAATGCAAAACGCAAACCAGCATTCCAAAAAATAGTCAATTCTTCCCACCGTGTCACACATAGAGTATATTGATTTAATTCGATTGATTGTATGATCCTAACCATAGTCACGTCAACATTTGCTTAATTCGTTACCATGTCCGATTAATTCATGTTTGCTTAATTCATGGGGCTTAATTTAGTTTGCTTAATTCGGATAATAGGAACTTACATCACACTATTCTCATTGCGCTTGTCACTGAGTTTGTACTCGAATAGGAATAAATAATCCTCTTAGGGAATTGGAATTACGATAGCCGAAGATAGGTAGGAACTGAATCAGCAGATTGAATTTTCAGCTTATTTTGATAATCACTTATTTCATGTTATAAATCGATCCTAAAACCAACCCACCTATTTGGTTTCTATTAGTTAATAATAAAATCAAGAATCCTTATGATACGACTCGAGCCATTATCGCTATACTGCATTTTACAAAATACTCATTTTTTATCTGTGTGCGACAATGGATCAATCCATCCTTGATCAAATGATGAATATCACTTCAAAATGTTGATGTTGACCAAAAATCTTGAATTTTAACTATATGTTGACCCCAATTGACTTTTGACCTAATATAGTTGATTTTCAATCATTTGAGCAATTGACTGAGCAAACTTGTGATACAAGGCATGAAACTTGGTATGAGTATTCTTGAGGACATGTAAGAAACCATTGATACCACTTGAGGCCTTTGAAACCCAAACTTCTTCGTGACAAGTGAAACCCTAGTTAAAAGTTCAGTGCTTAGGAGGGGAATTTGTCTGGTCAATTCTTGGTCAACCTTGAGCATTTGAGAACCCTACGAGTATGTCTTGAATAAAATGAGAGGGAAAATTTTGGGGTACAACAGCTGCCCATGTTCAATCTTATTAAACCTGATGAGTTAGATTGGTTTGTCTGCCATTTGTGATCTGAAGATGGAAGATGATTGGACACTAAAGTGCCCAGAAATTTGCACTCGCATGTGCAAGAGGTAACGTTGTTGCTTGATTGTACCGAGAATGGGCTTATAGATGCCATTTGGAGAGGTGATGGACATTCGTTGGAGATGGGCTTATAGATCCACCCAAAGTAACTGTTGACTTCAAATTGGAAGAAGTATCAGAGTAAGTCTATGGTCGACTTAATCTGAGCCAGGGGATGTTTCTGCCCGACTTCGACTGGAAGAAACATTAGAATAAATATTTGGTCGATTTAATCTGAGCCAGAATAGGTCTCTTTGTCTTTCACTGGAAGAAGTATCATAATAAATCATTGGCCGGTTTAATCTGAGCCAGCAAAAAAGATCTGCTGGAAGAAGTATTAGAATAAATCTTCGGTCGATTTACCCTGAGCCAAAAGATATTTATGCTCATTTTTATCTGGGGGAAGTATCAGGCTTAAACCTATACTCGCTTTTACCTAAGCCAGAAAATGTCTTCATCTGGAAGAAGTATCAGAATAGATCTACACCCGATCTAAGCTGAGCTAGAAGAAAGTCTACTAGAAGAAGTATCAGAATAGATTTATGCTTGATCTAAATTGAGCCAGCATATATTTATACTTGACTTTGACTGGAGGAAGTATCAGAATAGATCTTTGGTTGATTTAATCTAAAGCCAGAAAAGGGTCTTAAACTGGAAGAAGTATCAGAATAGATCTACGTTCGACCTAAGCTGGGCCAGAAGAATGTCTACTGGAAGAAGTATTAGAATAAAGCTTATGGTTGATTTAATCTGAGCCAGAAAAGGGTCTTAAACTGGAAGAAGTATCAGAATAGATCTACGCTCGACCTGAGCTGAGCCAGAAGAATGTCTACTGGAAGAAGTATCAAAATAAAACTTATGGTTGATTTAATCTGATCCAGAAAAGGGTCTTCAACTAGAAGAAGTATCAGAATAGATCTACGCTCGACCTGAGCTGAGCCAGAAGAATGTCTACTGGAAGAAGTATCAAAATAAAACTTATGGTTGATTTAATCTGAGCCAGAAAAGGGTCTTCAACTGGAAGAAGTATCAGAATAGATCTACGCTCGACCTAAGCTGAGCCAGAAGAATGTCTACTGGAAGAAGTATCAGACTAAAACTTATGGTTGATTTAATCTGAGCCAGAAAAGGGTCTTCAACTGGAATAAGTATCAGAATAGATATGCGCTTAACCTAAGCTGAGCCATAAGAATGTCTACTAGAAGAAGTATCAGAATAAAACTTATGGTTGATTTAAACTGAGCCAACAGATATTTATGCTTGACTTAATCTGGAAGAAGTATCAGAATAAATCTTTGTTTGATTTAATCTGAGCCAGAAAATGTCTACGATCGTCTTCAACTGGAAGAAGTATTACAATAAATCTTGGCGTGATTTAACTTGAGCCAGAAGATATTCGCGCTCGTTTTCAATTGGTAGAAGTATCAGAATAGATCTATGTTCGATCTAAGTTAAGCCAAAAGATGTTGTCTTTGAGAAGACTTTCTTGTCATACCAGTAGTTGATGATGTTGGTATGTTGATTGATCTTCTCTTGAAAAGGTAAAGAGTTAGTTGTATGCAATGTCATGATGTATGAAATGCATTGTGGAATGATGTTCTTAAAATAAATGAGATTGTTTTATATGTGTTTTGTATGCATATGTTATGGAATTTGTAAATGATGTATGAATATGAAATGTTGTATGAGTGTAATATGTGAGTGTGTCAATTGCTCCTTGTGGTGTCGTTGAACTGGGGAAAATAAATTCCTGACTGCTGCTGGAGATGGAGAATGTAAATCCTCACTTTTTGTTGGAGTTAATTTTGCTGGGGATTCCTGTTTTCTGTCTGAGGATATTCCGTTGGAGACTTTTGACTTCTGCTTAAGGATAAAATCCTCCAAGGAGAGTTGATAACTGGTCATGGTTTATGAAATAGATGGATTACATGCACTCTGATTGGGGGTGAAGGGATGGACAAATATTCCTTTGATGCGAGTAGCTACTCTTCTGGAGAAGGCTAAACCTGCTGGAGAAAAGAACTTTGTCAGAAGAATTTACCAATTTGGAGAAATAAACTCCACTGGGGAATGGACTTTCGTAGCTAGAGAAATAAACTCTACCAAGGAACAAAGCTTCATACACTGCTTGGGGATTTTATGAAACTCTGTTGGGGAACCCAAGAAATCCATAGACCATGCTGGGGAATTCTCCAAGATGCCAGGGAAAATGATTGAACTTCCTTATATGTTAGGATTTGTTGGAGCAGCTGAAACCATTAGGCTATATGCTGAAGATATGACGGTGATTTGTGGGAAGATGCCCCTATTTTTAGACTTGTTGGGGGACATATCTTCATCGAGGGTAAACTTGTGAAGATAGTTCTCTAGAGGTGATTGCTTTGTGGGGAATTGTGGATAGCTTTCAACATTGTCCCAACTCTTAGAGTCGCTAGTAACTTCCTTTCTTGTTTAATGCATACATTTGCATATGTTCATTTAA
This sequence comes from Vicia faba, assembly GCA_948472305.1. Taxonomy (NCBI): domain Eukaryota; kingdom Viridiplantae; phylum Streptophyta; class Magnoliopsida; order Fabales; family Fabaceae; genus Vicia; species Vicia faba. The sequence goes on from OX451741.1 coordinate 1,398,973,504, forward strand.
AATAATCACTGGACGTTTTTGCAAACAAAACAGAGAAATAAAAAACAAATAGTTTTGGACTTTAAGAGAGAAGTTTTGTATTAATATGAGAAAGTTTCGCCTATAAACCGGCACCTTGTACAAAGAGACGGACATGCTAGTAAGAGGAAGTCGTCGTAAAAATGAGAAATATACAAAGTGGTACACAAAGAAAAACAGCTATGTGAAATAATCTCATTGGGTTTCAATTCTGTTATCGCCTTCATATATTTGAGTGTCTCATCACTTTGTCGTTTAGAAGAAGTTGATTGGATCGATCCTTACCATTAGCACATGGTAAAGCAGTCTGGTTGTAAGGTGATCCAACGGGACATAGTCATACGCCTTTGATCCCTAATTTTAGCTTGGACTGCCCTTTCGGATTTTCGGTCCATCGGGATACCCTTTTTTGCCCAAGCTGCCTTTTTCAGGTTTTCGACTTGCCGGTGTACATATTTTTCATATATATCCCTAATTTTTTCCCAAACTCTTTTGGTTCACCGGGATTCCCTTGTTTTTGCCTAGGCCAGTTAATCCAGCGGGTCTTTTTTCATGTATAGCATCTTTTAACTATGTTCGCATTTACAGGATGCAGGAGGTCGTCACCGTCCATGGTGGTCAATATCATGCCTCCACCGAAAAATATGTTTTTGATCATAAATGGTCCTTCGTATATAGGAGTCCATTTTCCCCTGGGATCCCCCTGTGGTAGGATGATTCTCTTGATCACTAAGTCACCAACCCGATATACCTGACGTCTGACCTTCGTGTTAAAAGCTTTGATCATACATTTCTGGTACATCTGACCATAACAAACAGCCACGAGCCTCTTCTCGTCAATTAGGTTCAATTGGTCAAGTCGAGTCTAAATCCATTTGTCTTCGTTTAAACCTGCATCCTTCATAATTCTCAGGGAAGGAATCTGGACTTCGACAGGTAAAACAACTTCCATACCATAGACGAGAGAAAATGGGGTTGCCCCTGTTGACGTGCGTACCGAGGTACGATAGCCATGAAGAGAAAATGGTAACATCTCATACCAGTCTTTATATGTTACCGTCATCTTCTGTATAATCTTCTTTATATTCTTATTGGCGGCTTCCACAATGCCATTCATCTTCGGTCGGTAAGGATAAGAGTTATGATGTTAGATCTTAAACTGCGTACATAGCTCAGTGATCATAGTATTATTGAGATTGGTACCATTATTTGTGATGATTCTTTCTAGGATACAATACCGACAGATAAGGTTATGTCTCATGAACTGAGCCACAACGTTCTTGGTAACAGAAGCGAATGAGGCTGCCTCGACCCACTTCGTGAAGTAATCGATGGCAACAAGGATGGAGCGATGTCCATTGGAAGCGGTAGGTCTAATCTCTCCAATCATGTTTATTCCCCACATTATGAACGAACAAGGAGCAGTCAAGATGTTTAAAGGAACCAGAGGCACATGTACTTTGTCAGCATAGATTTGGCATTTGAGACAAGTTCGGGAGTGATGATGACAATCTGTTTCCATAATGGACCAATAGTAACATGTCCTTATAATCTTCTTAGACATTGTGTTCCCACTAGAATGGATACCAAAGATACCTTTGTGCATATCCTCCATGATCTTCTCAGCTTCTTTCTTGTCCACACAACGAAGCAGAGTTAAGTCATGGTTGTGTTTATAGAGAATTTTAATACTAAGGAAGAACTTGGAAGAGAACCTTCTTAGAAACTTCTTGTCATTTATGGATGCCCCCTCAGGGTATTCTTGGGCTTCGAGATACCTTTTCACCTCGTAGAACCAAGACTTTTCCTCTACTCCCTCAGTATCAGCCTCACAACAGTATGCATGGTCGTCTAATCTTTCAATAGTGATCTGAGGGGCTTCGTTATCCCATCTGACCTTGAACATGGATAACATGGTAGCTAGCGCGTCCGCTAACTGATTTTCTTCTCGTGGAATATGTTCAAATGTAATTTCTTCAAAATACGGGATCAATGTCAACACATGCTCTCGGTAAGGAATGAGATTAGGATGCTTCGTATCATAATCTCCCTTAATCTGGATGATTACCAAGGCAGAGTCTCTGTACACTTGCAAGAACTTGATTCCCATGTTGATAGTCGCTCTAATACCCATAATGCATGCTTCATATTCGGTCATATTGTTGGTATAATAAAAACCTAGCTTGGCGGTGAAGGGTGTATGGAAACCTTTAGGAGAGATAATCACAGCACCAATGCCATTTCCGAGCATGTTGGAAGATCCATCAAAAACCATAGTCCATTGGGATCCTTTTTCAGGTCCTTCATCCGATCCAGGTTCTTCACATTCAGTTACTAGCATAATGTTCTTGTTCGGGAGTTCAGAATTCATAGACTGGTAGTCGTCTACAGCCTGGTGAGCCAAATGATCTGTCGGTACACTTCCTTTGATTGCCTTTTGAGTGGTGTACTGAATGTCATATTCTGTTAGGACCATTTGCCATCTGGATACTCTTCGGGAGAGAGTGGGCTTCTCGAACATGTATTTGATAGGATCAATTTTAGAGATCAATAAGGTAGTATGAGTCAACATATATTGTCTTAGTCAGCGAGTAGACCATGCCAAAGCGCAATAAGTTTTCTCAAGCAGTGATTATCTCATTTCACAATCGGTAAATTTTTTGCTAAGGTAGTATATTGCATGCTCTTTTCGACCAGGCTCGTCATGTTGCCCAAACACACACCCCATTGAATTCTCTAACACTGTTAGGTACATGATTAGAGGTCTTCCTTCAACTGGTGGCATCAAAATTGGAGATTCTTAAATATATTCCTTGATTCTGTCAAAGGCTATCTGACAATCATCATTCCATTTCACTACTTGATCTTTCTTCAGTAGCTTGAAGATTGGTTCACAAGTAGCAGTTAGGTGGGAAATGAATCTGGAAATGTAGTTTAGACGTCCCAAGAAACCTCTAACTTCCTTATCGGTGAGGGGAGTTGGCATCTCTTGAATAGCTTTAACTTTTGCAGGATCTACCTCAATACATTTGCCACTGACTATGAAACCTAGGAGCTTACCAGATCTTACTCCAAAGGTGCACTTGTTCGGGTTCAGTCTTAACTTGTACTTCTTTATCCTTTCGAACAATTTTTACAAGTGATCAAGTTGCTCTTCTTCAGTCTGGGACCTGGCTATCATGTCGTCAACATAGACCTCTATTTTGTGATGGATCATATCATGGAACAATTCTACCATAGCAGGCTGATAGGTCGCCCTTGTGTTCTTCAACTCAAATGGCATAACCTTGTAACAGAAGGTGCCCCACTGTGTAACGAAGGTAGTTTTCTCCATGTCCTCGGGTTCCATTTTAATATGGTTATAATCGGAGAAGTGATCCATGAAGGAGAATATCTTATGTTGACCGGTGTTGTCAACCAGAATGTCAATATGAGAAAGTGGAAAGTCATATTTGGGGTTCACCCTATTCAAATCCCTGTAGTCCACACACATGCGTACCTTATCGTCCTTCTTAGGTACTGGCACCATGTTTGCAACCCATTATGGATAGGAAGTAACAGCTTAAAACCTGGCATTAAACTATTTCATGACTTCAGCCTTGATCCTTTCTGACATTTCAGGATGCATACAACGAACCTTTTACTTCACTGGAGGGCAGTCTTCTTTTGTTGGCAAACGATGAACCATAATATCAGTATCAAGCCCCGACATGTCTTTGTATGACAAAGCATAGATCTCAACATAGTTTCGTAACATTTGTATTAACCAGTCTTTGACACCGCTCTCCAAGTTGGCACCTACCTTGACCTCCTTTTTGTTCTCCTCCGTACCTAAGTTTACTGCCTCAACCGGCTCTTCATAAGGCTGTATTACTATTTCCTCTTGCTGTAATAGTCTAGCAAGCTCTCACGGTACTTCACAATCTTCCTCACCTTCGTACTCGGCTTGGTAGATCGTATTTTCAAAGTCATAACTGGAAATAGCAGAATTGTTATCAATGGGATCTAGGGTGGATGTGTATCTGCAATTTGATATGTCGGTGTGTGTAAGGGCACATAGCTATTTTGAAAAATAAAGAAAAAATAAAATCAAAGAGCGTAAACTTTGAATGAAAAACGTCCAATGATTTATTAAAATGACATACGAAAATGAAGTATGATAACCCTCCCAAATAAACCATTGTGCCTCGGGTAAGACACGGGGCTTAGAGTTTAATTTGTTCAAAAATTACATATCCCAAAAACAGAAAAGAACAATTACTTCTGGATAAAATAGATTGGCACAAAGTCTCTATCCGTCCAATTATTGAGTCCATTATTGATAGTAGGGAAGATCCAACTATCCAAGTCATAGTCACTGTCAGCGTCTTCCACAGCATTGACTCCATGGTTGCTGATGCATAGTGGTGGTTTTTCGGCGCGAGCACGACGAACCGCCCTTTGAGCTCCTGAAGTGAAACCCAAACCAAACTTGTCAGACTTATAGGGAATGTTAGGGAGTTGGCCCCAAATAGTACACCCACCTTCTTCAACTGCAACCTTGACGTCCTTCAGATAAGCCATCTTCAGTGGGGGCCTGGTATTCTGTGGAACAACATTAGCAGCTTTGGTAACAGCAATCGTTTGAGAAACCTCTTCAAAATTATGACAGGGAGTTTCAACGAATTCACCGTCCATCTCGACATACCAAAAAGAATTCAGATGGCTCACCATATACTCCTCTTCACCACAAACTGTAACAATCTTTCCATTTACAGGATATTTCAACATTTGATGCAATATGGAGGTGACAGCGCCTGCCACATGAATCCAAGGGCGTCCAAGTAAATAGGAGTAAGTCGGGCGAATTTCCATCACATAGAAAGTGGAGTAAAATATTTGGGAACAAACTTTAATTGGGATGTCCACCTCCCCAGGTACCACTCTTTTAGAACCATCAAAAGCCCTCACCATAATGTTATTGGGCTTCAATGTAAGCCTTTCACAATCCAATTTGTCTAAGGCACCCTTGGGTAGGACATTCAGAGATGAACCGGTGTCAACCAACACATGAGCTAGAGTATTGCCCCTACATTCGATGGAGACATGCAGGGCCTTGTTATGTTTTCTTCCCTCAGGAGTCAGACCAGCATCGGAGAAGCCTAGTCCATTATCAGCAGTCAGACTGGCAACACAAATCTCAAATTGGTCGGCAGAAATTTCTTGTGGCGCATGAGCAGACTTAAGAAACTTCACCAAAGCTTTAGCATTAGCCTCGTAGCACAACAACAAAGCTAGCATTGAAATTTTGGAGGGGGTTTGTCCCAACTGTTCCACAACATTGTAGTCACTTTTCCGTATGATCTTTAAAATTTCCTCCATTTCTTGCTTGGAGGCCTCGGGAATGGTTTCTTTTGGTGCCTCCGTCCGAGAAGGCTCACTCAGTACTTCTTTGCCCCGAGCCTCAGTTGACTCAATAGCAGGGGTAGCAACAGTCTTTGGAGAGATTTCTGGAGAGAAAATCCTTCCGCTTCTGGTAACCTTACTGGTTCCAACAATATTGTCAATGTTAGGATTAGTATCTTCAGCAACTTCATTCTTGATATCCAATAGGTCCTGCTTGACGCCATGGTAGTAGACGCCAGCTCCATAATTCCAAGGAACAGCCTTGTCAGAGGAATATGGTATTGGCCCTGGAGAGGTAATGATCAGGGGAGCAACTTTAGGGTTGGCAGTAATCCTTATAAGACCTTTGGAGGAGATCCTTGTAGGATTGTTGGAAATGGTAGTAATTGACACGTCTTCACATCTTGCATCTTCACATAAGTTTTTCACTGAGGGAGTCTTCTCAAACAGAATTTCCTTGTCGTTCATCAGGCGTTGAACACCTACCTTCAGCAACATATAACCATTGGGTAGGGATGCACAAAGGTAACAATCTTCACCATATCCCGGAAATAAACTTGCTTGTAACAGTTTCTTCTTAACAACTAGAAGAGGAGCAGCCAGATCATTCATGGAAGAAACAAAAAGAACATCATAACATCATTGATACCCTTGTCGTGTTTGGGTATCGGTGCGGTAATTACATTTGGGGTCTCAGGAGGATCAAACTCAATCTCCTTTGCATCAATAAGGTCCTGAACTTTATTCTTCAGCTCCCAAAAGTCATTTGCATCATGCCCTGGGCTGTTGGAGTGGTAAGCACACCATGCATTTGGATTGTAACGGTGAGAGGAAGTGTTTGGTGAATTATCTTCTAGGTGCGTCCTGCATGCGCTGATTAATTTGGTGTTAAGTTGGTGTAAGGTTGGATATCATTACAGCTCATACCGTTGGACGATGTTTAACTTTAACATGGCCTCTCTGGCCATGGACATCATTCACTTCCCTCTTTCCACTAAACGGATTCTTCACAACACTCGAAGATGCACCCCCTTGGATTTTACCACTCTTGATACCATCTTCAACCTGTTCTCCTATCAATATCATCTTGATGAATCCGGATGAAGAGCTTCTAATCAAATGGTTGAAAAATGGGCCTATTAGAGTACCCATGAACATGCCTACCAACTCCCTATCAGATAGGGGAGGCTGGACTTTACCTGCAAGATACCTCCACTTTTGGGCGTAATCTTCGAAACCCTCTCTGGGACCCATATACATGCTTTGAAGTTGCATGCGGGTTGGAGCAAGGTCAGCATTGTATTGATACTGTATGTAAAAAGCAGCAGCCAAGTCTTCTCAATTACGGATATTGGTTCCTTCCCGTTGATAGAACCATTCCAATTGCGTTCCCGACAAACTCTCTTGAAAGAAGTGAACCCATAACTTCATATCAGCTATATGGGGTTGAATCTTCTTGACGTAGGACCTCAGATGAAGCTTGGGACACGAAACAACGTCATATTTAGCAAAAGTGGGAACTTTGAATTTATGTGGGATGACCACTCCTGAGACCAACCTTGGCTCTTCAAAGTCCAAACCAGGAACCCTCTGAATCTCCATAGCATTGAGACGATCCACCAACTGTTTATACTTGTCATCAGTAGGAGGATATTGTTCCTTAGAATAGTCTGCTTCCTCTTCATCAGCCCCCGGGTTATTATCTTCTTTCACACTCTTGTTATCCTCTTCTTAATTATCCTCTTCATTTGATGGGGTTGCGAATTCTAAAGCTCGCTTGGCTGGTCCTTTAAATATTCTCCCCATGTTCAGGGTGCCGATTTGTTTCTTTACCTTCTTCTGCTTCTCTTTAGTGATGAGAGCTTTCAGATCTTCCTATCCTTTAGCCAGAACCAGGAACATCTTTTGGAATTGAGCGTTCTGTGCTTGCAGATCCTTAACAATTTGTTCAAGAGCCATTTCTTTTTGCTGAAATAAACAACGAAAAGATAAGAAACATGTCTTGAAGTACCTTCTTATTGAATAATGGAAAAACACAAGAAGAGGGGTTGAATTGGAATCTTAAAATTCAAAGAAAAGAACACGTTGATTTTTATCCTGGTTCGTTTAAACTCAAACTACTCCAGTCCACCCGTCAAGGTGATTTCGCCTCTCTCCAATGAGGTATTAATCCACTAATCAATCTTGATTACAAGTCTACTTTGACAACTGCCAAAGTCTTCTTGAGTATAACCATAACCCGGTTTTTCTCAAGGAAATGCACTAAACAATGTAAGAATAAACAATGTACAATATTGTTTCTTAAAAAACAGTATCACAATATAGTGATGTTTTACACAGTTGAAAATATTGAATGTTTGAGGATTAGAGATGATTGCAGCATTGTTGAGTATGTGTCAAAAAATCGTGAACGATTTATCCTCAAGGCTTGTTTAAATAGGCGCACCATAGATGATCATTTGGAAACTTGATTAATGACAGTTAAGGTGCTTTCCAAAAATAAAGATCCTTGTTCCCTTCCAGTCGTTACTCTTGAAATGGTAATATTTGATTTGTAACGCTTTAGAACATTGAAGTATCTGTTATTGCTTGCTTCAGAACTTTTGAAGATCAGAGCCATAAGATCCTGTTTGCAGCGTTAGAATTTCTTTCCCAAAGTTTTATAATCAGAGTTGAAACGTCTTTTTAGCGCAACTTCTGATCTACTTTCATCAGAGCTTTTTGAGAGTTGTCTACAATCACAGCAGGAACAGCCATGTAGCTTATCTTTTGATCTTCTTCCATCAGAACTTCTCTACAAAATAGAATATAATTTTAGAGTGCATAATTGTTCTTTGTGTTTGTTATCATCAAAACTCTTACAAGGGTTGTAGAATCAAACTATGTTCTAACAATCTCCCCCTTTTTGATGATGATAAAAACTAGGATATTTCAATCAAAATAAACAGAACATAAAGCATTATAGGGTCTCCCCCTGAGCTGAGTACTCAGATAGAGATGAATTACCTCCCTGAAGTTCATTCTGATCAGAGCTTTTGATGCATCTACTTCTTTCTTCATCAGAGTTTTGTTTCTATTTTGCTTCCAAATAAAATGAAAAGTTATGATATTCAAAATGTTTGAGACTGTGTCTCGATATTCTGTTATTAGAAATATCTTACGTTCTCCCCCTTTTTGTCAAGAATCAAAAAGCAATATAAACACTAATATTCATAGTCAAAAGTTGAGTTGTATTAAAATTGATTGCAATAACACGTTCAGAGGCAAACAAAAAATGAATACAGTAAAGAAAACAAGTTTTAAAAACTAAGATTGAGGTGGAGGAAGTCGTGTGAACAACACTTAGAGCAAGCTCTTAATTTGAGTGTTCGATTCCTCTTATTTTCCCAGCATTCCTTTTATTTCTTTGCATGTGTCATCTTGCTTGTCTAATCTCTTCTTGATCACTGCATTTTCTTTCTTCAACTCCTCCAGAATTTGCATAACCAGAGATGAAGAAGGTATATCCATAAAAGGTGCAAGCTTCTCAGAACAAGCTGTAGCAGGTTCTAACTTAGTGGCTTCTTCAGTCTCTTTTCCTTTGTCTTGAACAACAACCAGAGGAAGATTATCAGAGCATGGTTCATTTACTTCCGAAGGTTGGCGCTCTTTCCAGGGAGCATTATTCAGCAGAAGAATAGGTTTCTTTTCCCAGTGACACAAAACATGATCCTTGAAAACATGCAGCTGATCACATAAGTTCTGTTGGGCCACTTCATAGCCTAACTACTTGAGTTTCTGGGATTCAGAGTTGAACCATTTTCTGAACTGATTCCAGTGAGAATCAGAAGCAGCGGGATTCAGATTTTCTAAGCATGCTAGCTTCAAAGAGTTAAGCCATTCAATTACCTCTGCTTTAAAAATCAGTAAATTTCTACCAACATTTGCCTTGGTGATAGTTGGTTTTGGTTTTGGGATAGCAATTTTGTGAGAGTTAGAGGCAAGGTTATCCAGCGCTTCTAAGTCTATTGCAGTTCTTAGGTGATCTTCTGGAGGATTAATAGGAGAGGAATAGGGACTATCAGAAATGATAATGGGTGATGGAGGCGTGTTTGGTGGAGTGGAATGGTAAGGAGATAGGATTTATGGAATGTCGTGGATTGAGAGAGGTTGTCGAACCATGAGAGGTTCTGTTATTCCAGAAATTGGTATGGTGGTATCAGAGTCAATATTTGGATTTTCTAGTTGGGAAGCATGAGCCTTTGGACTTTCAGAGTGGGTAGCTTGGAAGTTTGGATTTTCTATGTGGGGAGCTTGAAATTCTGGATCAAATTGATCAATATCAGAAAGAACTTGAGCAAGTTCTGGCTGATTTTGTTCAAGATGTACATTAGGAGAGTGTGGTTCGTTCAGAATGTTTTCTAGTGTGACTGAAGGATCAAATTATATATCAAAATCATCAAAGGTTTGTGGTGATGGGTCTTCTATTGGTTTTGGAGAGGAGGGTGTTTCAGATGTTGATAAAATCACTTATTCTACAACAGAAATAAAGGAAGAATTACCTTTCTTCTTAGCAGCTTTTGGTACCTTCTGAGAAGCTCCTTCTCCTATAACTTTCCTTTTTGTGGATTTCTTGAGGACAACTTCTAAAGCCTATTGATACAGATCACGGATATTTAAATCTGGATTAGTCCCATCCATCTTGCATGCTTCCAGATATCTGACAATGATTTCTGGTGAAGCATCTATTTGAGAGAACGGAGGGAAATATTTTAGAGGAACTCTTCTTGATGTGATGACTTCTTTGGTTGCAATAGTTGGATCCTTCTTAATGCTATCATTGATTTTCATCTTCTTCAGATTCTTAGCATTGAGAGGTTTTCTAGCACATGCTTCCAGAGTGTTGATCTGCTGAGCTTCAGTCAGATATTCTACTAATTTGTTTTCAGTCAGAATATCTGATATCATCCTACCCAGAGGTATCCAATCCGTCTTAGTTCTTTCTTCTTCTATGGTTTCCTTCACACTTGTCTTCAGATGATTGAATAGTAGACGAGGAAGATTTATTTTTACCTTTGTTGCAATGAAGTACAACAGAAATTGTTGGTCAATATTGATGTAATCAGGAGAGCTTGTGGGCTTCATGTGGTTGATACGGCCCAAAATAATTTTTTCCCAAATTCTGAAGTAGTCCTTCAGATCTTTAATTTTGTTTGATGGTTGCCCAGAGGTAAAAATCTCTCTTGAGATTTTTGTTAGGTCAGAACATTTTTCTGCCATATCGCTACAACGGATTCCTCCGCCGTTATGACCAACCAACCATGTAATCAGATCTTCAGAAATTGCAATCTTCTTCCCCATCACATACGAAGTCACTTGATGGTTTGATGTAGAGGCATGAATCTAGAATTCCTTAACCAATTTTGGGAAAATTGGTCCCAGAAGACGATCAAAATATCTGGTCCATCCTTAAAATTCCACATCTGGTGTAAGATCATAGCTGTTTTCCTTCATGCTTTCAAAATCACTAATGAGTTCACAAAGAACCTCTAATGAATCAATGGGGTCAGTAGATTTCTTGAAGGTTCTTCGTATCTTTCTGCAGTTGACGAAGGTGAACCAGGAACACGTTGAGGGTTCTGAGTGCTTGAAGATGAAGCCATTGTTCACATAGACTATTGAAGGTTTTTTGAAAGAAAGTTTTGCACATGAAAACTAGAGAGGAAACAGTAGCAAGAAGAAGTGAGAGTGAAAGTGAATGGTGTATTTATAAGCAAATTGAAAACTTAATTAGCAAGAAAAATGGGGGAAAAAATTATTGATTACATAGCATTAATGATTCCTAAAAATAGGGAGATGGGGTAGAGATATAGAATAGTTACCAGAATAACACGAGTCTCAATGCATCCAATCAAAGCTTTAATCCCTTCAGAATTTGAATGCGTGTTCAGCCTTAGAAGGATGCTTGTGAGAAGATGACAGATGTTGATGATTTGAACTGCATCCTTCAATCTTTGAAATGAACCGTTTGGAGACTGTTCAGATCTTCTTGCATAGATCCTGATTCAACTGTCGTTCTAACTTCTGAAGAATTTTTTATCATATGTTCATAGGAAAAACATAAAATTCTGAGGGTTAAAGAATATATAAATAAAACTCTTATTTTGGACACGATTTCATGCTGAGATGTTTCAGAATGAAATTAAACCTATCTTCAGAAAGTGGTTTAGTGAAGACATCAGCCCATTTATGGTCTGTGTCAATAAATTTTAAGGAAAGAATTCCTTTCTGAATATAGTCCTTAATAAAGTGATGTTTTATTACTATATGCTTAGCCCTAGAATGTGAAATAGGATTTCTAGATAAACAAATTGCAGAAGTGTTATTGCAGAATATAGGAATGTTACTCTCAAATATATTGAAGTCTTCAAGCTGACTTTTCATCCAGAGCATCTGTGTGCTGCATCCAGCTGCTGCTATGTATTCAGCTTCAGCAGTTGATAATGCAATTGTGGATTTCCTCTTTCTGGTCCATGAGATCATATTTTCTCCCAGAAACTGGCATCTTCTAGAAGTGCTTTTTCTTTCTACTCTGTCTCCAGCAAAGTCAGCATCACAGTCTATCCAGAACACAACTTGATTGGTTCTATCAACTATAAAAGGCCAACATCCATAATTGGGAAGACCTTGCCAGTGCTTTCTATAAACAATATTAGTACAACACAGACCTTGCTCCTACCCGTACTCAACTCTAGAGTATGGCTATGGTTTCAAATGAAGGTTTCAAAGACTATGCTCAGAAATGGAGGGACTTAGCAGGAAGAGTCCAGCCTCCCCTTTCTGAAAGAGAACTAGTAGACATGTTTATGGGTACCTTGTCCGGTCCTTTATTTAATCATTTAATTGGAAGCTCCTCAGCAGGCTTCACTAAACTAATCTTGACCAGAGAAAGAGTGGAAGCTGGGATTAAGAGTGGGAAGATCCAAAAAGACGCATCCTCCACCGCTGTAAGAAAACCATTTATTGGGAAGAAAGAAGTTGGTGATGTGTATCCTAAAAGGAATTAAGATAGAAAGGAACACCGTCCAATGGTAGGGGTTGTCATGATCCCTAAGCCTGCACCTACTCAACAAAGGAACGATCAGCCTAGAACAGAAAGACCAGTAAGACAATTTACTCAGATTAATATGAAACTATCTCAAGTCCTGCCACATTTGTTGAGATCTAACCTGGTAACTTCGAAAGAAGCTCCGAAGAATCCTAACATAACATCTCCTCATTATTATCCTAATGATTGATGTGCATACCATTCAGAAAGCCCCGGCCATGATACCAACAATTGTTGGGCTTTGAAAAACAAGGTGTAAGACCTTCTTGAAGCAAAAGAAATTGAGTTTGATGCTCCTGAAATCCCGAATGTTATCACCGCTCCTATGCCCAAGCATGGGCGCGGTGTTAACATTGTTGAAGATGATATGTTTGTTTATACTGTTGATAACCTTGTTACTCCTCTCCTGACCATCAAGAAGAACCTTTTAAAAGCTGGTTTATTTTCGGGCTGTGATGAAGGCTTCCACTTCTGTCTATCCCTATCAACTAGTTGTCATTTATTGAAAGCAGGTGTTCAGCGCCTAATGGATGACAAAGAGATTTTGTTTGAAAAGACTCATGTTCCAACCGTTTCTTACAAAGATGTTTCGGTAGTAACATTTCCACCAATCCTTTCAGATTCTCCACCAAAAGACCCATTAGGATTACATCAGTTCCTAAAGTAGCTCCATTTATAATTAGTATGCCAGGTCCAATCCCGTACTCATCAGATAAAATTGTCCCATGGAATTATGGGGGCGACGTCTACTATCACGGCGTCAAACAAGGTTGGCTGGCTGATGAAGACTCAATTCTTGAGAAGGCTGACCCCGACATCAGTAATATTGCGGGAACCAGCAAGATAACCCGGAGTGGAAGAGTATTCTCCCTATAGATTGCTCCTCCAAATACTGTTATTGGCCTTATGATCATCCATGTTCCTGTTCCTGATAACACTACTACTACAATCCCTTTGGTTACCCCTGCTGACACTACTACTACTATAATTCCTATAGTTACACCTACTGGCACTCCTACCGCCGAGTCAACTGAGACTCAGGGCAAAAGCATTCTAGTTGAGCCTATCCGGATGAAGGTGCAAACAGTATCTATCACCGAGGCCTCCAAAAAGGAGATGGAAGAAATTCTGAAGATTATAAAGAGAAGTGACTACAACGTAGTCGAGCAGCTAGGGCAGACTCCGTCAAAGATTTCCATGCTGGCTTTATTGTTGTGTTCCGAGGCGCATGCAAAGGCCTTGGGGAAATTCCTTAAAACTGCCCATGTACCATAAGAAACCTTTGTTGATCAGTTCCAAGACTGTGTGTCCAGTTTGACCGTAGATAATGGTTTAGGCTTTTCTGATGCTGACTTGAAACCTAGAGGGAGGAAGCACAACGAGGCATTGCATGTCTCTGTCGAATGCCAGGGCACAACTTTGGCCTATGTCTTGGTGGATACCGGTTTGTCTTTGAATGTGCTGCCTAAGAAGGCCCTTAATAGACTCGACTGTGAAGGTTTGACCTTAAAACCCAGCAACATAGTGGTAAGGGCCTTCGATGGTTCAAAGAGAATGGTGTATGGGGAGGTGGACATCCCCATAAAGGTTGGAACCCAAACCTTTGATTCAACTTTTTATGTGATGGACATTCTCCCTTCCTACTCCTGCTTATTGGGCCTACCATGGATTCACAATGTTGGTGTTGTCACCTCTACATTACATCAAATGCTGAAATACCCAACCAAGGGGAATATCATTATTGTCCATGGAGAAGAGGAATATATGGTCAGTCATCTAAACTCCTTCAGATACGTGGAATTGGATGGTGAATTCATTGAAACTTTGTTTCAGCATTTCGAGGAAGTCCCACCAACCGCGACAGTAACCAAAGCTGTTTCCCAAATCCCAAAGATTACAAGACCTCTACTAAAAATGTCTTCTCTGAAAAATGCCAAGGAAGTGATAGAAGAAGGGGGGTGCACTATTTGGGGCCAACTCCCAGATATCCCATACAAATATGACAAATTTGGTTTGGGTTTCACTTCAGGAGCCCAGAAAGTTGTATGCCATGCTCGTGTCGGGGAACCACCCTTGAAGATCAGCAACCACAGAGTCAACGCAGTGGAGGATGATGAAGACAACTATGACCTGGAGGAATGGATTTTCCCAACTGTCAATGGAGGACTCAACAACTGGGAAGCTAAAGATTTTGTCCCAATTACTTTTATCCAACAGTAATTGTCTTTAATTTTTGTCGGACCTGTAATAATTAAACAATTCAGACTTTTTAAGCATTGTGTATTACCCGAGGCACAATGGTCCATTTGTAAGGGTTGTCATCTCATTTTCATATGTCATCAATGAATCATGGACGTTTTTGCATACAAACTTTGTGTTCTTTGTCTTTCTTTTTTACATTTTTATTTCTTTCAAAGATAGTTATACTCTTACACACACTCGCATTCAAAATGCAGATCTACATCTATTCGGGATTCCATGGGTAACGATTCTGCTATGGCCTTTTGTGACTCTGAAAATCTAGTCTACCAAGCCGAAAACGAAGGTGAGGAAGGTTGTGAAGTGCCAGGGGAACTAGCAAGGTTACTACAACAAGAAGAGAGGACCATTAATCCCCACGAAGAACCAGTGGACACAGTTAACCTAGGTACCGAAGAGGACAGGAAAGAAGTCAAGGTGGGTGCCAATTTGGAACCTAGTGTCAAGAAACGTCTGATTCAGTTGCTACATGATTATGTTGAGGTCTTTTCCTGGTCGTATGAAGACATGCCAGGACTTGATGCAGATATCATGGTACATCGTCTACCAACAGAAGAAGACTGCCCTCCGGTAAAACAAAAGGTCCATCGCATGCGACCAGACATGTCAGAAAAGATCAAAGCGGGAGCCATGAAACAATTCAACATCGGATTCTTGGCCGTCACCTCATATCCGCAATGGGTCGCCAATGTTGTTCTTGTGCCTAAAAAGGACGGTAAAGTATGAATGTGCATGGACTACAGAGATTTGAATAGGGCAAGCCCTAAGGATGATTTCCCACTTCCCCACATTGATATTTTTGTTGACCATACAGCACAGCATAAGGTGTCTTCCTTCATGGATGGTTTCTCAGGCTACAACCAAATCAAAATGGCGCCTGAGGACATGGAGAAAACAACCTTTATCACACAGTGGGGCACATTCTGTTACAAGGTTATGCCATTCGGGTTGAAGAATACAGGGGAAACCTATCAGCGTGCCATGATAGCCTTATTTCACGACATGATACATCATAAAATAGAGGTCTATGTGGACGATATGATAGCCAGATCTCAAACTGAAGAGGAACATCTTGACCATTTGCAGAAACTCTTTGAGAGACTGAAAAAATACAAGTTGAGGTTGAACCTGAATAAATGCACATTTGGGGTGAGGTCCGGTAAACTCCTAGGCTTTGTTGTCAGTGGTAAAGGTATCAAAGTGGATCCTGCCAAAGTGAAAGCAATACAAGAAATGCCTGCTCCTCGTACCGATAAGGAAGTCATAGGATTCTTGGGACGGTTAAACTACATTGCCCGATTCATTTCTCACTTAACAGCTACTTGTGAACCAATCTTCAAATTACTGAAGAAAGATCAAGTGGTCAAATGGAATGACGAGTGCCAAACTGCTTTCGACAAGATCAAAGAGTACCTACAAGAACCTCCTATTTTGATGCCACCAGTTGAAGGAAGACCATTGATCATGTATCTGACTGTTTTGGAAAATTCAATGAGGTGTGTGATGGGGCAGCATGACGAGTCTGGCCGAAAAGAGCATGTTATTTATTACCTGAGAAAAAAGTTTACCGACTGTGAAAAAAGATATTCACTGCTCGAGAAAACTTGCTACGCTCTGGCATGGGCTGCTCGTCGGTTAAGACAGTATATGCTAACCCATACTACCTTATTGATATCCAAAATGGATCCAATAAAATACATATTCGAGAAACCTGCCCTCTCGGGGAGGATAACAAGATGGCAGATGATCCTGACGGAATATGACATTCAGTATACTACCCAAAAAGCAATAAAGGGCAGTGTACTAGCTAATCACGTTTCTCATCAAGTTGTACATGACTACCAGTCCATGAAGTTTGAATTCCCAGATGAAGACATCATGATGGTAAATAACTGCGAAGAATTCAGACCATATGACGGACCTGAACAAGGATCCCGATGGACCCTTGTTTTTGATGGGGCGTCCAACGCACTCGGCAATGGTATAGGTGTTGTACTCATATCTCTTGAAGGATGTCACACTCCCTTCACGGCAAGACTCTGCTTCAACTGTACAAATAACATGGCAGAATACGAAGCGTGCATTTTCAGTCTCAAAGCTGCCATAGATTTTGGGATCAAGTCCTTAAGTGTATTCGGAGATTCAGCTTTGGTCATCAGCCAGATCAAAGGGGAATGGGACACCAAACAAACTAACCTTGTCCCCTAAAAATAACATGTGTTGACATTGATCCCACATTTTGAGAAGATTACCTTTGAGCATTTCCTGCAAGAAGAAAATCAGCTAGCAGACGCGCTAGCCACAATGTCATCCATGTTTAAACTCAAATTGGATAACAAGGTTCCCTGGATCACCATTGAACGGATGGATGAACCAACTTATTGTTACGATATCAATACTGAAGAAGTAGTGGACCATCCTTGGTTCCATGAAGTCAAGAGGTATCTCGAGGCTCAAGAGTATCCGGAAGGAGCTTCAGTCAATGATAAGAAGTTATTAAGGAGATTCTCTGCTAAGTTCTTCCTTAGTAATGGCATTCTCTACAAGCGCATCCACGACTATGTATTGCTTCGTTGCATAGATAAGGCCGAGGCAGAAAAGGTCATGGCTGATCTGCATGAAGGCACTTTTGGCACCCATTCCAGTGGCCATACGATGGCAAAGAAAATCCTGTGGGAAGGTTATTACTGGTCTACCATGGAAGCAGATTTCTATCAACACTCTCGAACCTGCCACAAGTGTCAGATCTATGCTGACAAGGTGCACGTACCTCCGGTTCCTCTAAATGTCTTGACAGCTCCTTGGCCCTTTGCTATGTGGGGCATCGATATGATTGGGGAAATCAAGCCATCAGCCTCTAATGGACACCGTTTCATCTTGGTGGCCATTGACTATTTCACAAAGTGGGTTGAGGCGGCTTCTTTCGCTTCTGTTACTAAGAATGTTGTAGCTCGTTTCATCAAACAGAATATCGTATGTCGTTACGGTATCCCAGAGAGGATCATCACAGACAATGGTACAAATCTCAACAACACTATTATCACCGCACTGTGTGCATAATTCAAGATCCAGCACCACAATTCTTCCTCTTACCGGCCAAAGATGAATGGTGTTGTTGAAGCCGCAAATAAGAACATCAAAAAGATCATACAGAAAATGACAGTCACATACTAAGACTGGCATGAGATGCTACCATTTGCTCTCCGCGGTTATCGTACCATGGCACGCACATCAACCGGGACAACACCCTACTCTATGATATACGGCATAGAGGTTGTCTTGCCTATTAAGGTCCAGATCCCCTCTTTGAGAATTATGAAGGATGCAGGGTTGAATGAAGACGATTGGATCCAAACTCGACTTGATCAACTGAACTTGATTGACGAGAAAAGGCTTACTGCTGTCTGTCATGGCCAAATGTATCAAAAAGGATGATCAAGGCTTTCAACAAAAAGATCAGACGCCAAGTATATCAAGTCTGGGATTTGGTGATCAAGCGCATCATACTACCGCAAGGTGATCCCAGGGGCAAATGGACTCCTACATACGAAGGATTGTTTGTGATCAAAAGCATATTCTCTGGTGGAGTAATGATCCTGACCACTATGGATGGTGATGACCTGCTGCACCTTGTGAACACGGACATAGTCAAAAGATACTACGCATAAGAGACCCGCTAGTTTGACACACCTAGGCAAAACAAGGGCATCCCGGTGAACCAAAAAGGTTCGGGCAAAAATTAGGGATAAAAACAAAAAAAAAATTGTACACCCGACAAGTTGAAAACCCGAAAGGGCGACTTGGGCAAAAAAGGGTGTCCCGGTGGACTGAAAACTCGAAAGGGCAGTCCAGGAAAAAGTTAGGGAATTAAAGCGTACGACTATGTCCCGTTGGATCACCTTTACGGACAATCTTTGGCTTTAACTGACAAACTCAGCGGTTCTGATCAATCCAATCAACTTCGGACAAGGCAGCAAATGGACAAGACGCTCAGAAACAAGAGGGCTATAGCAGAATGGGAACCTCATGGGATTATTGCACATAGATATCTTTTCTTTGTATCAAATTTTCATTTTTTACGATGACATTCTCTTACTAGGATGTTCGTCTCATTGTACAAAATACTTATTCAAGTTAATACAAAGATACTCCTTTGAAAGTTCAAAACTATCTGTTTTTCTTTATTTCTGTGTTTTGTTTATAAAAACGTCCAATGATTTATTTTTGAGCATATGCATTTGAACATAATTACTGTTTACAAATGAGAAAAAGATAGAAGACAATCATTAATTCCTTTAAGAAATAGGACGATATCTTTAGACTATTCCATAAAATTCCCCACAACATGCAGCTTAATGATACCAAGCTCTCTCATATCCCCAGCTGAACAAAGCTTTCAGTTATCACTCCCCAATGAAGGTTGTCCATTTTCTCAGGATTCCCCAACAGATTTCACAAGCCATACACGGTGTTTCCCTTACAACAGAGTTTATTTGTCTAACAAATATGAGCTCATCAACACTTCAAAACATGAAGACTTACACTCCACGTCCCCAACAATAGTCAGGGGTTTATTTTCCCTGATCCAACAGTGTTACAACAACATAGCTTGTATGCCTATACATCGCATCCATACGACATGACATTGATAATACGAATACATACAACATAATCTCACTCATTTTTATCAAGAACATCATTATACAATGCATTTCATGCATCATGACATTGCATACAACTAATCTTTCATATTTTCAGGAAAGATCAGTCAACAGATGGTTATCATCATCAATTTACAAAAGGTCAGAGATTGGTACCTGAGATAAGCCAGGACAATTATCTACACAAATAGTTGAAGTTGATACTACGTGGGTTTTCTCTCATTCAGCTTTCAAATACAGTTCATATACGCCCCAGACACGGACGCCATTCTGATACTCATTCAGATTCAGCTCTCAGATACAGTACAGATACGCTCCAGATACGGATTCCATTCTGATACTCATTAAGATTCAACTTCCAGATGCAGTTCAAACACGCTCCAGACACGGACGCCATTCTGATACTCATTTAGATTCAGCTTGCAGATATGGTTCAGCAGTCATTTTTGAATGGCATCTACAATCCCATCTCTAACAACTTTCCATCAACTCTCCAAATTGCATCTTTAAACCCATTCCCTATACCATCAACCATCACATCCTCGAGTGCAAATTTCTGGGCACTCTAGTGTCCAATCATCTTCCACCTTCAAGTCGCGAATGGAAAATCCTCCAATCTAACTCTTCAGGTTTAAGAAGATTAAATGGGGGCAGCTGTTGTACCCCAAAATTTCCCATCTCACTTATCAAATATTTTCTCACAAAGATCTCTCTTGATTCAAGACTGCACTAGGGTTGATCAGCTCAAGACACCTCCTTAAGCACTGATGACCAAAATTAGGGTTTGAGGTTGCACAAGGATAATTGAACTTTCAATTCCTCATATGACTTTCATGGATCATTATGGACCCCCAATATTACTCATGCCAAGTTTCAAGCCTTGGATCACATTTTTGCTCAATCAATTGAGCAGTTGACCTAAAAATCAACTGTATTGGGGAAAAAGTCAACTATGGCCAATTTACAGTCAAACTTCATAATTTTCTATCCATATCAACATTATAAACTCATATGTATCATTTGATCAAGTTTTGACCATAATTCCTCAAGAAATTTGATCAAATCATCAAAAGGGCAAAATGGTCAGAATTAGGGTTTTTATTGAGGAAAGGCAATTTCTGACTTTTGACCTAGAAAATGGTCAATTAGTTTGAAGCATGATTTTAAGAGTTCAATTGCATCATTTTTAACTAATGGCATGACCCAAAACATTGCTCAAGATCAATTGGATTGATAATGAATTTTCAGTCAACTGATCAAAAGTCAACTGTACACTGAAAAATTAAACTTTGACTTTTTGATCAAAATCAAGTGTCAAAGATCACAATTCATCAAAAGATGTTAAAATATGAAACTTATTCATCAATAAATCAAAAAGTCAAGATTTCATGTTTTTTCACAACTTTGAGCCAATTTTTCACCATGATGCAAGATGATTCAAAAGAAACTTTCAACATGAAAGTTGTAGATATCCATAATATATACAACATTGATTTAGACAACTTCTCATAAAAAATCTTGGATCTCAAGTTATTAATTCATGAAGTCATAGTCTTGAAATTGAACACTTAGTGAAATTTTGCCCTAGTTTTGGTCAGGATTTTGACCTAACTTCATGGCACATTTTCATATAGTTATAAGGGGAATTTTCAAAAGTGATTCAAAGAGGGGTTTTAGAGCACATTACAAGCTTTCCAAAATTTCAAAGAACTCCTTGAGATCATTCTTAAGCGGAGAGAATCTAAGAGAGGAAGTTAGGGTTTTCAAACTTGAATTACAAGTCATTTTCTGATGAACACATGAACCAAGTCCATGCTAGGTTGCATAATCTTTGCTTTGCATGCCTCAAACTTGTTTGTCACTCCATAATTAAATGTTTACACAGTTGTTAGAGATTTGATCCAAGCAATTGAACTATTATCTAAGTTGCATTTCCATTGATGGCACAAAGTTAACATTGTCATTCTTGTAAAGCAAGCTTTTTGCATAAAGTCCATTCTTGAGCCTCTAACTTGTTCCCTCTGATCACACTCCATCTACAAAGTCAGAAGCAAGCTTGTTTAAAGCATAAACACTCTATGTTATCAAGTACACAAGGCTTTGAAACTTGAATTTCTCAAAAATCACATGTTATGCATAAACTTGTGATTTTGAATTCTGATCAACAAGAAGTCTCCAAACTTGTTGCTTATAAATAGAGTCACTATTTGTGAGCTAAGACACGAGTTTTAGCACCCTGAAACACTCCCAAATTCCCTCTAGCCAGAAATTGCACAAAAAAACTCCATTGATACACAATTATGACCTTAAACTTGTATCTCTCATTTCCCTCATGTGTTTTCCTCAAATTCATTCCTAAAGCTTCCTTACATCAAATATAGTCCATCATTGTCCTTGATTTGAAACTGTAACTCCATCTTCATCATCCTCCATAACCAAAAACAGAGGTCTGTAACTTGACTTCTCCAAACCATTCTAGCCATCCATTGCTCAAGCAAACCATTGCATTAGCTTCCTGGGGACTTGAGGAAGCTAGCCTGATCATCACCACTGCCTGAAACAAGCTCAAATCCATTTCACGATTTCCAGTTTTGAGGTATTTTTATTGAACTTCTATCTTCATATTTAAGCATTATTAGGCTTGCATTTGTGAAGATAAAATGTAGACATCATTGCCCTGAAACTATACATGTCCATAGATTTCATTTATTTTGATTGAGCTAGGAGAATTTTGAGTTTGAACTTTCTGAAATATTTAGGTCAAAATTTGCTACTTTTAGAAATTCTCATTCATCTTTGATTTATAGCTTATGTTATTTATATGGTTGGATTCGTGTGACAAAATGGAGCAATTTTCATGTTTACATTTTTGCAAATGATTGAGAAATGAGCAAGTTACAGATCCTTTGGCTGGAGGTTGAAGATGAAGTGTAATCAGGGTGTGTTTTGTGTTATGTATTTATCCTTTAACACAAGTTAACGGATGTATCACCACTCCAGTGGTTAAAGCGCACGCATGTCACCCTTAGGTCCTGGGTTCAAGCCCTAGTGTGACCTTTTGCATTTTTTTCACTTTTTTTTTTTACATTTTTGAGCTTTTTTGCAGCGCCTGGGCCCTTATGTTGGGCCTTCCATTTTTGCTGACTTCTAACCCCAATTTCACTTTTACACCCCCTGGCCCATTATTTTATTTATTATTTCTTTTTATTTTTTTGTTTTATTTTCATTTCATATTTTATTTTATTATTTTCACTATTATTATTATTATTATTATTATTATTATTATTATTATTATTATTTTTATTAATAAAAATCCAAAAAAAAAAATTATTTATCATTTACACTTATATATTTTATTTTTTCTATAAAACAAAAAGACTAAAAAAACATTTCTCTTAATAATTAAATTATTTTTAATAATTAATATCTAGACATAGGTTTAATTTTTTTTTTCTTAATTAAAATTAATTTAGAACTTAGGTTTATTTTAATTAATTAATTTTCATATTATTTTTATTAAGTTAAAACCTTTTCACAAAAAAAACCTAAAAAACATTTTTTATTTAATTTCTTCCTTAATTAGTTTAAACCTAATTTTGTTTGTTTCTAATTAATCATCTTCTTCAAATTAGGTTAGCAAACCTCTTTCATAAAAACAACAAAAAAATCTTTTTTTCCATTTATATTCTTGAATTTTATTTTCAATTTTATATAATATTCAATATGGTTGTAATATATAACTAGGTTTAATTTTCTTGCAATCCCCATTTGTAAATTTGTACACCCCCTCCCCTAATGATGTAATAGCGTAGTAATTTTACTTTTCGCAATTTATCGATTTATATAAATGCTAGTAATTAGGGTTTGTATGAAAAGATAAAATCAACAAGTAGCAAACCCTAATTCAAGACAAAAACCAAGCATGAAAGTCAATGCACTTGCACACAAGCACCCCTAGGGTAAAATCCACTTGGTTGCCTTACAAAAAATGACCATATTATGCATGTGAGGTATCTTAGCAAAAACAAGCAAAATATAATATCATAGTCCCTCGATGACGCTATCTATGTTTCCTTTTAAAATGATCTTAGTCCCTAAAGGAAAATGCTAAGATACCTTGCAACATTGCTAATCATGGTTATACGATGACCCACGCCCATCCCCTTCACATCCAAAGATAGGGTTACTTACCAAGTCAATGGTAAGATAACAATGTCAAAGTAAAAAGGAAATGAACATGAAAGACTTTTGAGTAGGTAGAATGTTCCTAGTTACTTGCTCTATTTCAAAACCAAAAAATCCTTGCTATTTTCAAAATAAATACCTACGCTTTAATAACATCTTACAAACTTGAAAATATTTTCAAAAGATCAATATCTTTGTATACATTCTTACGAACGAGAATCATTACAAAGTTTGCCTAAACAATGGCCTCTTTTCCAAAATACTTTCAAAACCACACAAAGCATAATTTCAAACAAAAGCAAGTGATCTAGAAAGTAACTAAGAGCCCATGGAAAACCATGGATGAAAAGGGTTCTAATACCTTCCCTTTTCATAATCTACCCCCCGAATTTAAGAAACAATCTCAAAGGTATTTCCTATGCTTTTTCACCTTTCCTTTTGGATAAAAGAAAAGTCGGTGGTGACTCTTGCTAACCGCAACATTTGTGATCAAACTCAAAACACCCAAGTCAGTTCTCCCACCGTATCACACACCCAAAGACATGGAGAAGACAACCTTCGTCACACAATGGGGCACATTCTATTACAAAGTGATATCGTTTGGGTTGAAGAATGTTGGGGCAACCTATCAGCGAGCCATGGTAGCTTTGTTCTATGACATGATTCACCATGAGATAGAGGTATATGTTTATGACATGATAGCCAGGTCTCAAACTGAGGAAGAGCACCTTGATCATCAACAAAAGTTGTTTGATAGGTTAAAGACGTACAAGCTGAGGTTAAATCCGAACAAGTGCACCTTCGGGGTAAGGTCTGGTAAACTCTTAGGTTTCATTGTTAATGACAAGAGCATTCAGTTAGACCCTACAAAGGTGAAGGCTATACAAGAGATGTTGGCTCCTCTCACTAAGAAGGAGGTTAGAGGCTTCTTGGGACACCTGAATTACATTTCCAGGTTCATTTCCCATTTAACTGCTACTTGTGAGATGATCTTCAAACTCCTGAAGAAAGATCAAGTGGTAAAGTGGAATGACGAGTGCTAAACTGCCTTTGAAAGAATCAAAGAATACCTTCAAGAGCCTCCAATTCGGATGCCTCCGATTGAAGGAAGACCCTTGATAATGTACTTAACAGTGTTAGATAATTCAATGGGGTGTGTGCTGGGGCAGCATGACGAGTCCGGTCGAAAAGAGCATGCAATATACTACCTTAGCAAAAAGTTTACCGACTGTGAAATAAGATACTCACTGCTCGAGAAAACTTGTTGCATTTTGGCATGGGTTGCTCGCCGAGTGAGATAGTATATATTGACCCACACTACTTTGTTGATATCTAAGATGGATCCGATCAAATATATCTTCGATAAGCCCGCTCTCTCCGGATGAATAGAAAGATGACATATGATCCTGACCGAATACGATATCTAATACACAACCCAAAGAGCAATCAAGGGAAGTGTACTAGCTGATAATTTGGATCATCAGAATGTGGATGACTACCAATCCATGAATTTTGAATTCCCGGATGAGAACATTATGTTAGTGACTGACTATGAAGAACCTGGACCGGATGAAGGACCTGAGAAAGGATACCGATGGACTATGGTTTTTGATGGAGCCTCCAACGCACTAGGCAATGGCGTCAGTGTTATAATCATATCTCCCGAGGGTTGTCATACTCCTTTCACCGCTAGATTATGTTTCAACTATACCAATAATATGGTGGAGTATGAAGCATGCATCATGGGTCTCAAAGCTGCTATTGACCTGAGAATCAAGTTCCTGAGTATATTTGGGGATTCACCCTTGGTAATAAGTCAAATCAAAGGCGAGTGAGACACAAAGCACCTGAATCTTATCCATTACAAAGAACATGTGCTGACATTGCTTCCACACATTGAGGAAGTCACCTTTGAACATTTTCCATGAGAAGAGAACCAGTTAGCGGACGCGCTAGCCACTATGTCATCTATTTTCAAGGTCAAGTGGGACAACGAGGCTCCTCGGATCACTATTGAGAGGTTGGATGAACCAGCATACTACTATGAGATTGACAATGAAGAAGTAGCAGACAAACCTTGGTTTCTTGAAGTTATGAGGTATCTCGAGGCTCAAGAATATCCTGAGGGGGCATCTGTCAATGATAAGAAGTTTCTGAGAAGGTTCTCCGTAAAGTTCTTCCTCAGTAATGGAATCCTCTACAAGTGCAATCATGGCTCTATTTACTTTGGTGCGTAGACAAGAGCGAAGCATAGAGGATTATGGCAGATTTACACAAAGGTACCTTTAGCACCCACTCTAGTGGACACACCATGGCTAAAAAGATCCTACGGGCAGGATACTATTGGTCCACTATGGAAACAGACTGTTATCAGCATTCCCAAACTTGTCACAAATGTCAGATCTATGCTGATAAAGTACATGTACCTTCGGTTCCCTTGAACATCTTGACGGCTCCCTGGCCGTTTGCAATGTGGGGTAATGACATGATCAGAGAGATTAGACCTACCACTTCTAATGGGCATCGCTTCATCCTAGTGGACATTGATTACTTCACTAAGTGGGTCGAGGTTGCCTATTTTGCTACTGTTACCAAGAATGTTGTGGCGTGGTTCATCAAGCATAACCTGATTTGTCGGTACGGTGTGCCAGAGAGAATCATCACAGAAAATGGTATAAATCTCAATAATACAATGATCACTGAACTTTGTAAACAATTCAAGATCCAGCATCATAATTCTTCCCCTTACCGGCCAAAGATGAATGGTGTTGTGGAGGCTGCTAACAAGAATATTAAGAAAATCATATAGAAGATGATGATGACATACAAATGTAGGATCAAGAGCTTACCACTAAGCTAAAAGAAATTGCTTGTATCCAAGGTGCAACTTTATTTCCATATAGTACGAGCATTTTTAGGGGCTGCACCTAGCTTACTAAGCGCCCATAGGTGGGATGTTAAGCCCTTCGAATCCCTAAGGTTGACACTGGATATTTTAATCCAACAACCTCCCCCCCCCCCAGTGTCAGCCGGGGGGATTCGAACCCATGACCATGCTCTGATACTACTTGTAGGATCAAGCGCTTACCACTGAGCTAAAAGCAATTGCTTATAGCCAAGGTGCAACTTTATTTCCATATAGTACGAGCATTTTCAGGGGCTGCACCTAGTTTACTAAGTTCCCATGGGTGGGATATTAAGCCCTTCGAATCCCTAAGATTTACCTTGGATATTTTAATCCAACAATAAAGACTGGCATGAGATGTTACCATTTTCTCTTCATGGTTACCGCACCTCAGCGCGTACGTCAACAGGGGAAACACCTTATTCTCTGGTATATGGCATGGAGGTTGTCCTACCTATTGAGGTCCAGATTCCTTCTTTGAGGATCATGAAGGATGCAGGTTTGAACGAAGATGATTAGATCCAGACTCGACTTGATCAACTGAATCTGATTGATGAGAAAAGGCTTGCTGATGTCTGTCATGGTCAGACATACCAAAAGCGGATGATCAAGGATTTCAACAAAAAGGTCAGACGTTAAGTATATCAAGTGGGTGATATAGTAATCAAGCGCATCATAATGCCACAAGGTGATTCCAGGGGCAAATGGACTCCCATGTACGAAGGGCCATTTGTGATCAAAAGCATATTTTCCAGTGGAGCCATGATTTTGACCACCATGGAAGATGACGACCTTCCTCACCCTATTAATGCGGACATAGTTAAAAGATACTATGCGTAAATAAAGAGCCGCTAGGTTGACTGGCCTAGGAAAAAATAAGGGCATCCCGGCGAACCAAAAGGGTTCGGGCAACAGTTAGAGATAAATATAAAAGATCTGTACACCCGGCAAGTCGAAAACCTGTAAAGGCGGCTTGGGCAAAAAAGGGTATCCCGGTGGACTGAAAACCCGAAAGGGAGGTCCAAGTAAAAGTTAGGGATTCAAATCGTAAAACTATGTCCCATTGGATCACCTTTCGACCAGACTTCAGTATCAACTATCAAGCTCAAAAGGTACCGATCAATCCAGTCATCTTCGGACAATTAGCAAAGTGATGAGACGCTCAAGGACATAGGGACAATAGCAGAATTGAAACTCAATGGGATTATTACACATAGCTGTTTTCTCTTTGTATACTATTTTGTGTAGTTTTTATTTTTTACAACGGCGTTCTCCTACTAGAACGTCAGTCTCTTTGTACAAAAGGCATGTTATAGGCAAACTTCAGAAATCAATACAAATCATTACTTTGATAGTACAAAACTATTTGTTTTTATTTTTTCTGTTTTGTTTTACAAAAACATCCAATGATTATTTTTTACATATGCATTTAAATATGATCACTGTTCACAAATACTTGCATAAGAAACAGAAAGACGGTTGCTAATGACTTTAAGAAACGGGGCAAAGTCTAAAAAAACAGCACTAGTATCGACAGTTACTCTTTCCAGTATGGTACAGGGAAGATACATTTTGAGATGAAATCACCATTACATACGACCCCTTGACGTCAATGTTCCCCACAGAGTAGAAACAACCAGAGTTTTGATCTCTTCCCCAAGCAGGAATTACCTCCTCCAGCAAATTTTCTTCAGAGAGCTGAAATCTGTATTCCCCAGTGTTGTACCCCAAAATTTGCCCTCTCATTTATCAAGACTTTTCTCACAAGATCTCTTTGATTCAAGACTAGATTAGGGTTTGACCAGCTCAAGACATCTCATCATGCCCTGATGACCTAAAATTAGGGTTTGGGATTTCACAAGGATTTTTGGACTATCAATGTTTCATATGGCTTTCAAATATCATTATGGACCCCAAATATTACTCATGTCAAGTTTCAAGCCTTGAGTCACATTTTTGATCAGTCAATTCGACATTTGACCTAAAAAAATCAGTTGTATTAGGAAAAAAGTCAACCATGGCCAATTTACAATAAAACTTCATAATTTTTTATCCACATCAACATTTTGGACTCATATATATCATTTGATCAAGTTTGGACCACAATTCCTCAAGAAATTTGATCAAATCATCAAAAGGGCAAAATGGTCAAAATTAGGGTTTTAACTGAGAAAGGGCAATTTCTGATTTTTTGACCTAGCAAATGATCAATTGGTTGGAAGCATGATTCCAAGGGTTCAATTGCACCATCTTGACCTAATTACATGGTTGAAAACATTGCAATTCCATTGGATTGACAGATAAATTTTGCAGTCAACTGTATACTGAAAAGTCAAACTTTGACTTTTTTAATCAAAATCAAATGCCAAGGATCACAATTCATAAAAACATGTCAAAATTTGAAACATTTCCATCAAGAAATCAAGGATTGAAGACTTTGTTTTAGAAATTGAAAATTTCTTAACTTAGAAATTTTTCTAAGTATAGAAAATTTCTTATTTTTTCTCAACTTTAAGCCAAATTTTCATCATGATACAAGATGATTCAAAGAAAGTTCCCGACATGAAAGTTGTAGATCCCCATGAAATCTACAACTTTTCTTCACACGTTTTCTCCTAAAGAGGCTTGGATCTCAAGATATAATTTTGTGAATACATGCTCATGAACCAAATTAACATAGTGAAATTTTGCCCTAATTTAGACAGGTTTTTGACCTAACTTCATGGCAACTTTTCACCTAGTTCCAAGAGGAATATTGAAAAGCATTTCAAATATGAGTTATAGAGCACATTTCAAGCTTTCCAAAATTTCTAAGAACTCCTTGAGATCATTCTTGAGTAGGGAGAATCGAAGAGATGAAGTTGGCAATTTCTCACTTTGATTTCAAGACATTTCATGAAGAACAAAATTTAAATCCAAACCTAGGCTGCATAATCCTTGCTTTACAGGTCTCAAACTTGTTTCTCACTCCATAATTTAATGCTTACACAGTTGATAAAGCCTTAATCCAAGCATAAGAGCCTTAGTCCAAGCTTTAATTCCATAAATGGCACAAAGTTGCCACTTCCATTTTAGAAAAGCACAACTTTTGCATTTATCAACTTCTTGAGCCTTGCACCTGTGCCTTCTGCACACACAAGTCCTAGAAACCAAAAGAAAAATGTCTAGGACTTGTACCAACTCAAACCAGGCCTGTATAAGCATATAGAGAGTTGTCTCCTCACTTTTCTTAAAAGGAAAGCAATAGAGCAAAAAGCCTACAACGGAGAAACCTGGTGTGGATTTGATTTGGAACCTTCTCTATACTTATACACAAACACATTACAACCTAACACACAATTGCTAAAGGCCAGAAACTCTCCCAAACTCTCTATCATCAAAAACATGCCATAACTTGCAGTTTTTCATCAAGCATAGCAATCCAAAAATCCACTCGTGCGTTTCAAGTTCTAATCACCTAAACACTTAACCTACATCATATATAAGTGTTCCAGACCATCATCCCTTCACTGTAACTCCTCCTTCTCCATCTGCCATTTTTGCATTTCCAACTTGCAGGTTGACTTAGATAGAGAGATTCAGGCACTTTCAAAGCAAGATAAGGATTGGAACACACTCAGGGAGGTTCAGGAAAGCTAAAGGAATCCTCAGGCCTTCTCAAAACTCACTCCAACTCCATTCACGATCTCAGCTGAAAGAGGTAAGAACTCTAACTTCTATCTCTTCATACAAGCATCCTTAGGTCTCGATTTGTGAAAGAAAAATGTAGATATTATTGTGCTAAAGTCAACCATGTGCATAGATTTCATTTATATTCATTGTGTATAGAGAATTTTAGATTTCAAATTTCTGTAAAAGTTAGGTTTAAAATTAGGGCCATTGAAATTAGCTTTGATATTTGACTGATAGTTTACATGAGTTACATAGTTGAAATCGTGGGAAAGAGTACTATCATTTTCATGTTTGAAGTTTCCATTTTCATGAAAAAATGAGAGAGATATGTTTGGTTTGGCTATCTTGAGGAAGAAGATGAAGTACAAGGAAGGAGGCGTTATGTGTTATGTGTTTCTTGTTTCATTTGAACTAACGGATGTACAGCCACCCCAGTGGCAAGGCAGCATGCTGAAAATGCATAGGTCATGGGTTTGAACCTTGGCGCTGCCTTTTGCACTTTTCTTATTTTTTAGATTCATTTTTTGACATTTTTGCAGCGTGGGCTCAGCAACTGGGCCTCATATTTTTTCTAACATTTTACCTCTTGGTTACTCAGGACACCCCTGGCCCAATTTATTTTCATTCATTTATTTTATTTTTGTTTACTTCATTAAATATTTTTCTTAAGTATTATAAAAACATAAAAAATATAAAAATGTTAAATATTTTATTTTGTTCATTTTATTTTATTTTCTCATGAAAAATATTTTTATTAAATTATATATTAACTATTATTTCTTAAATAAAACTTGTAAAATAAAATAGAATTAGGTTAATATTTACTTCTTTTCTCTCACACTTATAAATATTTATTTTGACATATAAAAAGACTAAATATTTCATAAAATATTATCTTATTATTTTTAAGACAAAAATAATACTTAAAAAACTTTATTTTCTTTTACGAACTAGAATTAGGGTTAACCAAGTTCTAAAAATAATTTCCTTTTTTTTAAATTAGTAGGTTTAGTTTAAAACTCTTTTTCATATAAAAAAACAAAACAAAAATTTTTTTCTTGCATATACATACCATTGCATATTTAATATATATTGTATATTATTTATTCAAATATTTGTACAAATTTGATTTGGTTGTAATAGATTAAATTAGGTTTACATTATTGCAAATCCCCATTCATAATTTGTATACCCCCCCCCCCCCTCCCATAAAATGTTGTACTAGCGTAGTAATCTTTAAATTACGCAATTTATCGCTTTTTATATAGCATGCTAGTAATTAGGGTTTGTATGGCAAGATAAAAACAAATACAATAGAAAACCCTAATCCAAGACAAAACCAAGCATGAAACTAACACACTTGCACACAAGCACCCTTAGGGTTACTCCACTTGGTTACCTTATACAAAAATGGCCATATTACGCATGCGAAGTATCTTAGCAAAACAAACAAGTATAAGATCATAGTCCCTCGATGACGCTATTCAAAGTTGCCTTATAAAATGATCTTAGCCCCTCAAAAAATGTTAAGATACTTTGCAAAATTGCTAACCATGGTTATACGATAACCCGCGCCCGTCCCGTTTACATCCAAAGATAGGGTTGCTTACCAAATCAATGGTAAAACAACAATATCAAGAAAAGAAAATGAACAAGAAAGACATTTGAGTAGGTAGATTAATTCTAGTTACTTGCTCCATTTCAAACAACTATCCTTGCTATTTTCAAAAACAAATACACACATTTCCAAACATCTTACAAACTTGAAAACATTTTCAAAAAATACAAACATCTTTGTATACATTCTTACGAACGAAAATCATTACAAAGATTGCCTAAACAATGGCTTCTTTTACAAAATACTTTTAAAACCACACAAAGCACAATTTAAAAACAAAAGCAAGTGATCTAGCAAGTAACTAAGAGCCCATGAAAAACCATGGATGAAAAGGGTGCTAATACCTTCCCTTTTCATAATCTACCCTCCGAACTCAAGAAATAATCTCAAAGGTCTTTCATGTGCTTTTTCACCTTTCCTTTTTGATAAAAGAAAAGTCGGTGGCGACTCTTGCTAACTGCAACATTTTCGATAAAACGCAAAACTCCCAAGTCAGTTCTCCCACCGTA
Source organism: Vicia faba (assembly GCA_948472305.1). Taxonomy (NCBI): domain Eukaryota; kingdom Viridiplantae; phylum Streptophyta; class Magnoliopsida; order Fabales; family Fabaceae; genus Vicia; species Vicia faba. Next base: position 1,399,005,803 of record OX451741.1, read on the forward strand.
TCACACCCAGCCGAGTTTTATAATTGCAAACAGTCTATAAAACCTTCTCCCCAATAGAGTTTATTTCTCTACATCGGAAAAACCTTCCAACAAAGCATTATCTCTCTCCACAGAGTCATTCTCAGGCAGGAGTTAAGAATCCCCGACAGAATATCCTCAAACAGAAAGAGGAAATCTATGGCAAATCATCCCCAGCGGAAATGAAGGATTCAACTTCCCAATACCTTTCAGCAGTGGTCTGGGATTTACTTTCCCAGACTAAGAAATATTGCAATAGCATCCCATATTCGTACATCATGGCATACGCATACATATCACATACAGCATAATCTCATTTATTTTGAGAATATCATCACAATGCATTTCGTATATCATGGCATTGCATACGACTAACTCTTTACCATTTTCAGGAAAGATCAAATCAACAAACACTGTTGACTACTTACGTGACCTGATAGTATTTTCAAAAGCTACGTCTAATGAAGGGCTATTTCAACATTTTCTTTAGAAAGATGTCCTCACAAGACCTTCTCTGGTTCAGTTAGATCAATAGTAAGATCTCTCTGATTCCTTTTCCAATTGAAGATATTCCAATACTTTTGTCTGGTTCAGTTAAATCGAGACTAAGATTGTTCTGATTTCCATTCCAGTCAAAGTTAATCCAAGACCTTCTCTGGTTCAGTTAGATCGATACTAAGATCTCTCTGATTTCTATTCCAGTTGAAGATGTTCCAAGACGTTTGTCTGGTTCAGTTAAATCGACACTAATATTTTCTAATTTCCATTCCAATCAAAGTTAATTCAAGACCTTCTTTGCTTCAGTTAAATCAACATCAAAAATTTTCTGATTTCTATTCATGTTAAAGAAACTGTGAAGCCTGGAATCCGACTAGATAGCAGTTTACTCTGTCAATTACTATGAAGCGCGAAACCCGGTCGGATAATAGTCAATCAACAATTCAATACATTGTGAAGCCTGGAATCCAACCAGATAACAGTATAAGGTACTGCGAATCCTGGAATCCGACCAGATAGCAATTTACTCAGTCAATTACTATGAAGCCTGGACTCGATCAGATAATAGTATACCTCCAATTCAAGTTGAAGCCTGGGCCCGACCAGATAACAGCTTAATCTCTTCAAATCACTGAAGCTTGGACACGACCAGATAACAGTTCAAGTCACTGAAGCCTGGAGTATGACCAGATAAAATTTTAATCTCATTTCCCCAGTAAGTCGTTGTGAAGCCTAAAATATGACCCTATAGAAGTCAGCCTTATTATCCTCAGCAGGTCACTGTGAATCCTAGATCCCGACCAGATAGCAGTTCACTTCCGTCTCTTCAATCAAGAGATGACTCCCCAGTAGATTAATGGACAACTGAAGCTCCTAAACTCTATTTCCTGAACAAATACCAGCATTCCTCAACGGAGTCCTCCTCAACGACAGGCATAGGAATTCCCATAAATGAATATCTTATGAAATTAACATTGTTCTAGATGGCATCTTTAAGCCCATCTCCGACGATCTTCCGTTATCTTCTCCAAATGGCATCTATAAGCCCATTCTCGATATTATCTACACAGTCAAGTATCATTTCAAACGAGTGCAAATTTCTGGGCACTCTAGTGTTCAATCATCTTCCACCTTCAGATCACGAAAGACAGACTAGTCAATCTACTTCCTCGGGTTTAAGAAGATTTAATAGGGGAAGTTGTTGTACCCCGAAATTTCCCCTCTCATTTCACTCAAGACATGCCTCTAAAGGTCCTCAATTGCTCAAGGATGACTAAGAATTGACTAGGCAAATTCTCCTCCTAAGGCAATAAACCTCAAACTAGGGTTTTAATTTTAAGCAAGATGTGTGAGTCCCAAGGATACAAAATGTTCTCCATTGACCTAATATGTCCTCAAGATCATCCATGCCAAATTTCATGCCTTGAACGACAAGTTTTCTCAGTCAACTGCTCAAATGCCTGGAAATCAACTATACTAGGTCAAAAGTCAATTATGGCCCAAATACAGTCAAACTTCAAGATTTTTGGTCAACATCAATATTTTTAAGTAATATCCATCATTTGATCAAGGATTGATCATGATTCCTCAAGTAATGCTCCTAACTCATCAAAAGTCAAAAATGGAAAATTAGGGTTTCTATAGGATAAGTTAACCAAACTTTGACTAGGCATAACTTTCTCATACTTTATCAGAAATTTTTCCACCAAGGCTCATTTTGAAGAGAATCCAATTCCCTACAACTTCTCTTCAGCCCTCAATTCCAAGAAATGCCCCAATCAAAAGATACAAGCTCATACATTATAGGTCCTTTCAAAAAGTCAACAAAAACACCTTTTGGGTCAAAGCTCCTTACATGAACATGGAATATCCAATTGAGATAAAACCAAAAGGGTTGTTTAGAGGATATCTTAAGATCTCTAAAAAGTCCAATAACACCCTCTTAGGGTTAAAATTGAGAGAGATGTGCATCGCTAAAGTTGGCCAATTTTTGGAAAAGTGCATGAAGCCAATATTTACCAAATTTGAATTTTTTCCAAATGGGCCCATGTTTTCATGCTTGAAACATGTTCCTAACATGGCCCACGACCTCTGAGCTCACTAATATGTTATTTCATTATTTCTATTATTTATTTTGATTTTTTATTCATTAAAAGTCAAAATTAAATAAATAAATAAAGGAAAATATGTAAGATATGGTTGGGGAATCTTTTTATCATCAAATAAGGAATGAAATATGCTGGCAAATAAAAGGGAAATCATGGAGGGAAGAAAGATTAGATTTGTTCCAAAACAAGCCAAAAATCAAATAATTGAAAGAATGATATTTCTCATCAAAGCATTGGATCTTTTCCACATTTGTTACCCTACTTTGATTTACTACATATACACTACAACCCTAGATCAAAAGGACACGAAAAAGCTGCCTCCAAACCAAGAGAAAAAGTTCAAAAATTTCACAAAAGGTGCAAAACTACTCTGCAATATTGTGCCTCTTTCCAAGCAACCCATCGCCACAAATCATCTCCAGGACATCTCCAGGAACAGGTTGATGCCCTTACATGTGAACTGGGACGTGCGAATAGCCATTTTCCATTGTTGACTATTGCTGTGCGTTTTTTCTAATAGCATCATTTACAGGGCGTTTCAGGCCAAGAGGACCCTACCATTGCATCTGCAACCCTTGAATTAGGGGGGAAGGGTCCAGCTAATGCTTGAATTCGCAGGTTTAAACAAGTTTCAGTGGAGGAGGCAGGCGGAGAAGGTGACCGGAGCTACAGCTCCGGTGCCCCTCCGGTGAGTCAAGAATAAGGGTTATGTTGACTATAGGTGTGGCAGTTTCCCATGATCTAATTGGGTCATTCAATTGCTGACGTGTGCAAATTTTTTTGATGACCTGGATGTCCCTTAGTTTCATATTATTATATTTTATTCCATTTGTATTAACGAATGTGCAGTTTGGTCCAGTGGCAAGAACAAAGGGTTTAAGGCATTGTATGTGTGGGAGGTCAGGGGTTCGACCCTTGCCTCCTGCATATTATTTTTCTGATTTAAACATGCAAATCCAGCACTTCTAGCTCCAGCAGGTGCACCATAGGCCATCACATTTATACCATTGGATCACTCATCCTCCAGATCCAACGCCCAGTAACACATTACCATGATGGACCTCCAAGCATGCCTCTCACTGGATCCAGCGTAGCTGTGGGCCAACAAGATTTGGGCCTTGCAAAATTCAGCAGTACACCCCTCCAATTGGGTTTCTCACCCCCTCAGGCCATCTTCTTTTATTTATTTTACTTAATTTTTTTAATTAGTTTATATTTTCTATTTATTCATTTTTTTTATAAAAAAAAATTAGAAAATCATCAAAAAATAGGATTTAGAGTTTTTTTAAGAAAAATTAATTTTTGCAAATTAATTTAATTAAAGTTTAACTTCTTTCTTTAATTTAAAATTAGTTAGAAATTAGGTTAAATTTCTAATTTTTTTCATAAAATACCAAAAATATCTTTAATAGGCAATTAGACTTTTAGGGTTTCAAACGTGGGCCAGTCTTAATTTTTGCGCGTTATTATTTTTCGTACGATTATTTTATCATGTAACTGTGCCCGGTTTGTAATAGTTTAATTAGGGTTTTCAATTTCCGCATTTTTACTTTTTCAGTCATCATTTACGTAACTACACCAAAGCCTTGTAATAGCTGTAGGAACTTTACTTCTCGCTTTATATTTCTTATATGCTTGTATATAAACTGTTAGTAAATTAGGCGTGCATGACAAGAATTAATCAATTAATCATTAGGTCACTAACTTCAAGATAAATACCTAGAAAAAAAGACACATTGTTGCACACTTGCACCCCTAGGGTATACCTCACTTGTTGCCTTTGGAAATGGTCATGTCCCTCGAACGTAGGGATATCTTAGAAAAGACCCTCAATTTAAAAGTCATCATAAAGATCATGGTCCCTTAACGTCCCTCGAGTTGCCTACAAGAAATGATCTTGTCCCTCGATGTTGCCGATATGATGACAGTCCCTTCGAAATGCTAAGGTATCCTTACATGTTGCCTTCAATGACCGTAAACGTCCCTTCGATAGTCCCTCAAACATCCAATGATAGGGCTGCCTACTCACTAATAGTAGGATAGAACTATCCAAAGGAAAGGAGGAAAAGAACACCTTTTTCGAGTAGGTAGATAGTTGTTAAGTACTTGCTCAAAATCAATTCCTTTTTACACCACACTTTCAAAGTTCTTTTCAAAAATGCTTTATCACACTCTTGAGGACTGATACAAGAGTTATCATAAAGCAAACAAAATCTTTCAAAACACACAAACACAAAAACAGTTTTCAAAAATGAGCAAGTACCTAAGAGCTCGTAGAAAACCATGAATGGAAAGGGTGTTAACACCTTCCCTTTCCATAATCTACCCCCTTACTCAGAAAATCTCGAAAAAGGTCTTTTTCTATTCTTTTCACCCTTTCCTTTGTTGGATAAAAGAAAAGTCGGTGGCGACTCTTGCTTACTGCGACATTTGAAAACAAAAAACGCAAACCAGTATAAACAGTCAGTTATGCCACCATATCACAGAAAGCACCCTGTTACAAAAGGTATCCTGACTCCTGTAAGGCTTCATTTTAAACCCTGAGTTGAATTTTCCTACAAAAATTCTTTTTTCTGCTAAAATGCATTTTCAAAACATCAAAGACAAGCATAAACTTTGCATTATTTGAATATCGTTGTTTTCATATGGATAATTGTTTGACATCAAAGAAATTCACTCGACAAATATCAAGTGAACAAAAACTCTCTCAATGAACAAAGTCACTTTAAATTGAAAGACGCTTCCAATGAAAAATCTCTCATAAGAAAAGAGGCATGACATACCACTCTCCAACCCATCTGGGGCAGTCCAATCAAGATTCCATGAAATCTCTCAAGAAACACTGAACAACCAAGGGCAGATCTCCATCTGAATCACTTGGGGGATTGAACATGAGTTCCAGCAACGAATCATGCACGATCAAACAAACATCTTCCTGGCAGTGCTACAAACACTTGCTACTAGGGGCAATGACAGGTTTCCCATAAAGTCCTTTTCATAGGATGACCCCCAATCAAGTCCCTGAAAAGTTGGATCCAGACAACTCCCATCCAGAGTTTCAATCTCTGGAAAACCTTCTTCCCAGCTGATTTGGTCTCAAGAGGAACCCTCGAGGAGTCCTGCTTAAGGAAAATGCTTCTCCAACAGATTGGCAACAAGGTTTATTTCCCCAATAAACTACTGATTCCCCAGCTTGAGTTTGCCTCTCAGACTATTACAAATCAGAGGACCGCAACCCCTGATCCCTAGTGAAGTCGTCAACACAGTTACCATGAAGCCTGGACCCTACCAGATAATAGTACAACTTACAAGTTACTATGAAGCCTGGACCCGACCAGATAATAGTCAACTTTTAGTCACTATGAAGCTTGGACCCGACCAAATAATAGTGTAACTTTTCAAAATACTATGAAGCCTAGACCCGACCAGATAATAGTTAACTTCTCAAGACATTATGAAGCCTGGACCCGACCAAATAATAGTGTAACCTCTCAAGTTACTATGAAGCCTGGACCCGACCAGATAATAGTAAAACTTACAAGTTACTATGAAGCTTGGACCCAACCAGATAATAATTAACTTCTCAAGACACTGTGAAGCATGGACCCGACCAGATAATAGTGTAACCTCTCAGGATACTATGAAGCCTGGACCCGACCAGATAATAGCACAACTTATAAGTTACTATGAAGCCTGGACCCGACCAGATAAAAGTACAACTTTCAGTCACTATGAAGCCTGGACCCGACCAGATAATAGTGAAACTTTTCAAATACTATGAAGCCTGGACCCGACCAGATAATAGTACAACTTTCAGTAACTATGAATTCTGGACCCGACCAGATAATAGTTAACTCCTTAAGACACTATGAAACCTGGACTCGAACAGATATTAGTGTAACTTCTCCATGTACTATGAAGCATGGACCCAACCAGATAATAGTACAACTCTCAAGTACTATAAAGCCTGGACTCGACCAGATAATAGTACAACTTTCAGTAACTATGAAGCCTGGACCCGACCAGATAATAGTTAACTTCTCAACATACTATGAAGTCTGGACCTGACCAGATAATAGTTTTAACTCCTTGAGATATTAAAAAGAAAACCTGGACTCAACCAGACAAGGGTTTAATTTCTTTTCCCAAGTAGAGTTTGCTTCTACCCCAGCAAGTTACTGTGAAGCATGGACCCGACCAGATATCAGTTCAACTTTATCTTTTCAGACGAGTTATTGTGAAGCCTGGAATCCGACCAGATAGCAATTAACTTTATTCCCTCATAAATTTGTTGTGAAGCCTAGAATCCGACCAGATAACAACTAGTTTCAAGAAAGTTACTGTGAAGCTTGGATCCGACCAGATATCAGTTCAACTTTATCTTTTCAAGCAAGTTATTGTGAAGCCTGGACCCGACCAGATAGCAATTAACTTCATCCACCTCAGAAATCTGCGAAGCCTGGAATCCGACCAGATAGCAGTTTAATGTCAATAATTTACTGTGAAGCCTGGAACCCGACCAGATAACAGTTCAACTCCAAGAAATTTACTGTGAAGCCTGGAACCCGACTAGATAACAGTTCAACTGCAAGCAATTTTCTGTGAAGCCTGGATTTCGACTAGATAATAGTTAACTCAGATCTTACCCTACAAGTCACTACGAAGCCTGGAATACGACCATATAGCAGTCAACTTCACTATCCCTAACAGATTTCTGCCAAGCCTGGATTTCGACTAGATAATAGCCGGTTTTCGATGCTCTCTAGTCAATACTAATTCCCCAGTAGAGCATTGAACAATCAAAACTCCTAAACTCTTTTCCAAGCATAAATCAGCACTCTCCAAAGAGTCTTCTTAAATAAGCCAGTATTCCCCAACAAAGTTTCTCCTCAAACAACGGAACAGGAATTCTCGGCAGAAAAATCCTAAAACAAGAGGAGCATACTCTTCATCCCCAGCAGCAGGCTGGGAGTTTATTTACCAAGGCTCATCAACATGTTGTCAAGGATTTATTGTCCTAGACAAAGACACGCTACAAGGAACGCATCACATTCATAAACCATAACGCATACATGACAAATGCATACAGCATAATCTCATTTATTTTGAGAACATCATTACACCATGCATACGTCTGCATATAACTAATCTTTTTCCTTGCAGGAAAAATCAACAGACAAAGACATCTACGACTCCAGTTTAAATCAATCAAAAGATTTATCCTGATACTTTCCCTAATCACTCTGAATGGAATCTCTAAGCCCATTCCCTACACAGTCAACTAACACATCATCGAGTGCAAATTTTTGGGCACTTTAGTGTTTAATCATCTTCCACCTTCAAGTCACGAATGGCATGCGTGCCAATCTAACTCTTCAGGTCTAAGAAGATTGAACGGGGAAAGCTGTTGTACCCAAAAATTTGCCCTCTCATTTCTCAAGAATTTTCTTACAAGATCTCCCATGACATCAAGTTTGCAGCATTGATACATCAATTTAGGTTTGGAATTGGCACAAGGGCAAAATGGTCAATTGCATACTAAAAAGTAAAACTTTTACTTTTGGATCAAAATCAAGTTCCAAGAATCATATTTCATCAAGACATGTTGGAATATAAAGTTTGTTTCATCAAGAAAATCAAAAGTCAAAATTACTTTAGAAAAGTCAAAATTCTAAATACTTAGAAATTTTTTAAAGTGTTTAGGAAATATGATAAGTTCATAATTTCTGGTCAGATTTTCACCATGATGCAAGCTGATTCTGGAAGAACTTCTAACACAAGAGTTGTAGATTTCAATGAGATCTAAAACATTGCAGAACAAAACTTCTCCTAGAAATGCTGGGATTTCAAGTTATAAATCCTTGAAGACACGTCCATGAAACTAAAGCACTCAGTAAATGCTGGGCATTTCCAAGACAGATTTTGGTTAGAACTTCTGGACCAGTTTTCGCGAAGGTTCAATCATAATTTGTAAGAGTAATTCAAAGAGGGTATGCAAAGCATGTTACAAGCTTTCTGAAAAGTCTGAGGACTCCTTCAGAACATGCTGGAGTAAGGAGATTCAAAGACCAGAAGTTGGATATTTGTTCTAAGTTACGCTGATGCTGAACTTCTGATCCAGATTAAGCTATGATACATAATCTCATATTGCAGGTTTTTGTTTTGATAAATCTCATCATCATTTAATGCTCACATCCACTTTTGAGTCTTTATCCAAAAGATTTCCCAACGTGTGGCATAGGAGTACCATTGTTGTCCTTGAAAAGCAAACTTTTGTATAAGTTTATGATGGGCCCATGCTTCGCTTTTTCTTCTTAGGGTACTTTTCCTTAATTCATCCTTACAAATTCATATTAAGCGCGGCCAAAGCTGTTAACCACCCTACTTTGTGCCTTGAACCATACTTGTTTAAACTTGCTTCAAGAACAAGTCAGCGCCCTAGCATATGATGGTTGTACTTTTGACTTCTCCAAGCTACTAAACCTTTGCTTATAAATTGAACTTCATTTGCAACTGTAAAGAGGTCGAGAATTTGAGAAAAAGCCTTGAAACTTTGCTGAAAGTTCAAAGAACTTGAAATTGTAAACACAAAATACAAAACCTGTAATTTCTAGTTTTTTGCATCCAAGCTTTAATATTCCTTGTCCATTTCCCAACCAAATCACTCACACAACTTCTGATATACATTTAAAAGCCGCCCTAACTTCTGTTTTCAGGCTGTAACACAGTCTTCATCAATCTCCACCTCAAAAATCAGAACATTGCTTCTTGGCTGCTCCAGAATTTTCAAGCCATCCATAGTTCAGGGTTGTTTTAGCTTTCTGAGAACTTGGGGAAGTTGACCAGAACATCACAATAGTCAGAACCAAGTTCTAGTTCACAAGACATTTTCCAGCTGCAAGGTAAGTTTCTTCTGACTTTTACCTCAGTACTTAGGCATTTATAGACTTGCATGTCCAAAAATACAATGTAGACATCCTGACTCTGATTATGTACATATTTATAGATTTCATGCATTTTTTTCCTAAGTAGAGAGAATTTCAGTTCATAACTTCTTAGGGAAATTAGGATTCAGAACTAGGATTAGCAAAGTTCATGCTTGTCCCCTGATTTATAATTCTGATACTTTATATTTCTGAAACCATGATGAAACCTGCCATAATTTCTTCTATGCATTTTCTGTTTTGTTGGGAAATGGCTAAGTTACAGACGCTCTGACTGGCATGGAGAAGGAGATGAAATCCAGCATCAGAGTTTAATTTTTAATATATGTTTATGTTTTTGCTTCTAATACCAGATGTATAGCCACCCCAATATAGAGAGCGTGTGCATAAGACATTAGTGTTAAGGGTCCTGAGTTCTAGCCCCAAAAACACCCTTTTTATGTTTATTTCCTGACATTTTTACCCCATTAGTTGGATCAAAACTTCTAGATCAATCCCCTTTAATTGCTTATCAAAACAGTGATCTTGGACCAGAACTTCTAGATATTCTCATCCAACAGCATTAACACTTCACTTACCCATCATCAGAACTTCTAGCTTGCCAGTGACACTAGAACTTCTAGGTTTCTAGCTACATCAAAACTTCCAGACTCTCAACAACTAGAACTTCTGACCTTCCAGTAACATTAGAACTTCTAGGATTCCAGTTGCATCAGAACTTTTAGAGTTTCCCTTATTCCCATCAACCCCAGAACTTCTGACCTTCCCCTTTTCTGCTAACATTTTCTTTCTGACTTGCAGCGCACCAGAGTCAAAACTTTTGTTCTCTCCTATTTCAGCAACACGCTAATTCTGACCCCTTTTTCTCTTATTATTTTTTATCATCATTTTATTTTCATTAATCAAAAACACAAAAAAACATTTTTATATTCACATATTTTATTTTATTTCTTTTAAAATCAAAAGACTAAAAATATATTCTTAAGCAAACTTATTTCTTCTCTTAACAAAAACAAAACAAGTCCATTTCATTTCTTGTATATTATTTCAATATGGTTGTAATAGATGATTAGGACTTTAATTTCTTGCAATCCCCATTTGTAAATTTGTACACCCCATCCCCCTAATGATTGTAATAGCGTAGAATATTTATTTTCCGCAATTTATCGCTTTCATATGAATGCTAGTAATTAGAATTTGTATGGGAAGATAAAAATAAATCTTAGAGAACACTAATCCAAGATAAACCAAGCATGAAATGAAAACACTATTCACACATGCACCCTTAGGGTAATTCCACTTGGTGCCTTATATAAATGGTCATGTTATGCATGTGAGGTGTCTTAGCAAAAACAATTAAAATACAAGATCATAGTCCCTCGATGACGCTATGAATGTTGCCTTTCAAATGATCTTAGTCCCTCAAGAAATGCTAAGATATCTCACAACATTTCTATCATGACTATACGATGACCCACGCCCGTCCCTTTACATTCAAAGATAAGGCTTCTTACCAATCAATGGTAAGATAGTACTATCAAAGGAAGAGAGAAACGAACAAAAGACTTTTGAGTAGGTAGAAACGTTCCTAGTTGCTTGCTCACTTTCAAAACAAACATTCTTGCAAACACACACGAAATATTTTCAAAACATGAAATATTTTCAAAGGTCCAACACTTTGTATATGTTCTTATGAGACGAGAACCATTACAAAATTTTCCTAAACGAATGCACCTTTTCAAAAATACTTTCAAAAACCACCACAAAGCACACTTTCAAACAAAGCAAGTGATCTAGCAAGCAACTAAGAGCCCATAGATAACTATGGATGAAAAGGATGCTAACACCTTCCCTTTTCATAATCTACCCCCCGAACTCAAGAAATAATCTCAAAGGTCTTTCCTGTTCTTTTTAGTATTTCCTTATTGGATAAAAGAAAAGCTGGTGACGACTCTTGCTAACCGCAACAATTGCGATCAAACGCAAAACATCCCAAGTCGGTTCTCCCACCATGTTACAACATCCATTTGATGGAGAGTGATTCCATTATTTACAGCGGAGGAAATTAAAAGTCTGATAGATTCTAACCTGGCGACTGGAGAAAAGGTTTTTGTATGACTTTGTTTCTGATGACTTTTCCTTGTTCATTCAGCTTGTTTCTGAATACCCGTTTTATTCCAATGATGTTGAACCCTTTTGGTTTGGGAATCAGATCCCACACATCATTTCTGGTGAATTGGTTTAATTCCTCCTGCATAGCCAGTATCCAATCATTGTCCAGAAGAGCTTCATCAATGGAAGTTTGCTTAATCAAAGACACTAATCCCATGAGAGATTCTTCAGAGTTTCTGAATGTGGATCTTGTTCTGATTGGGTCTTCCTTCTTTCCCAGAATTTTGTCTTCAGGATGAGCTAGGCTGCTTTTGGATTGTCTTTTCTGGAGAGGTTCTTCAGATGTTGCTGTAATATTTGTGACATCTCCTTCTGATGTGGTTTGTGATTATTTATGAGGAACTTCTGATGAAGTGTCTTCAGTACTTGTAAATTGGACTTCTATATCTACAAAAGATTCACTTTGCTTTGACTTTTGAGAGCCAATATTGTCATCAAATCTAACACGGATTGATTCTTCTACAATATGTGTTTTTATGTTGTATACTCTGTAGCCTCTTGAGCATTCAGAGTATCCTAACATAATACACTTCTGTGCTTTAGAGTTAAACTTATTCAGATGTTCTTTGGTGTTAAGAATAAAACAAACACATCCAATTGGATAGAAATACGAGATATTGGGCTTTATGTTCTTTCACAGTTCATATGGAGTCTTATCCATAATAGGTCTTATAGAGATTCTATTACGAATGTAACACGCTGTGTTAATTGCTTCTTCCCAGAAGTTCATAGCAATGTTAGTCTCATTGATCATGGTTCTGGCTATTTCTTGTAAAGTTCTGTTCTTTCATTCTACAACTCCATTTTGTTGGGGAGTTCTAGGACAACAGAAATCATGAGTGATGCCATTCTCATTAAAAAATATTTCAAATTTTTTGTTTTCAAATTCTCCACCATGATCACTTCTGACTTTAACAATTCTAAGATCTTTTCCGTTTTGGACTTGGTTACAGAAAGCAAAGAACACAGAGTATGACTCACCCTTGTTTCTTAAGAAATTTACCCATGTCCATCTGTTATAGTCACCTATGATCACTAATCCATACTTCTTGCCACTAATGGATGCAGTTTTCACTGGTCAAAATAGATCTATATACAGAAGTTCTAATGGTCTAGAGGTAGAAACAACATTTTTTGCTTTAAAATGGGGTTTTGCAAACTTACCTTTTTGACATGCTTTACACAGAGCATCTGAGATGAACTTCAGGTTAGGAAGTCCTCTAACCAGATTGAGTTTGTTAATCTGAGATATTCTTCTCATACTAACATGCCCCAATCTTCTGTGTCAGACCCATTACTCATCATTAACAGACAATAGGCATTTTACATTCTGATTTTTTTGTTCAGAAAGTTTTATTTTGTAAATGTTGTTCTTTCTCTTCCCATTAAAGAGGATAGATCTATCTTTCTGACTAACTGCTTTACAGGATTTTTGATTAAAGATTATATCATAACTGTTATCACTTAATTGAATTATGGTTAACAAGTTATGCATTAATCTACCTACTAACAGAAAATTAGTAATAGAAGGAAGATTATCGTTACCAACTGTTCCAGAGCCAGTGATCTTCCCTTTTTGAATGCCTCCAAAACCTACGTAGCCTCCAGATTTAAGCTTTAGGCTTTGGAACATATGCTTTCTTCCCGTCATGTGTCGAGAGCATCCAAAGTCTAGGTACCAGGATTAGTGTTTCAGTCTTGCTGTCAAAGATATCTGCTACATATACAATTTTATCCTTAGGTCTCCATATCTTTTTGGGTCCTTGTTTGTTAGAGTTACCAAAATTATATTTGAATCTTGGTTTAGCAGAGAAATCATTACTGGTATATTTTAAGTCACGTGTGTGCCCATAGGTAAAGCGAGATTTCAGGGGAGTGCGTTTAATAACCAAATCCTTGACTTTCTTAGGTTGGGATACTTTACCTTTGTATCAAATCCGTTTTCTTCCATTTCTACTAATTCCATAGATCATTGAAGCCATCTTGCTTCTATCTATGTTTTTAGCGAGGAGCTTCTGAAAGCTGTGATCATATTCCTTTATGATTTTATCAGGGTTACTAGGAAATTCTGAGACAATTTCCTTCTGAGTATTTTGTAAATCATTTTCAATTTTTAAAATTTTTTCTTTCAGCTCAGAGTTTTCCAGTCTCAGATTCTTAGTTTCTTCAGAGCCATAAATTAGATCCTTTTTAAGGTTCTTGTTTATGACTCAAAGCTTCTGATACCTTTCTAGAATTTCTGACAGACTCTCCTCTAATTAAGATCTAGAAAAGTTAGAAAATACCTCTTATGCCTCTGAGTCTGATTCTGATCCAGATGATCCAGTATCTTCTGATATGTAGGTCATCAGGGCAATGTTGGATCTTTTATCTTTTGATTCAGTGTCTGCTTCTGAAGAGTCTGAGTCATCCCATGTTGCCATGAGACTTTTCTCCTTCTCTTTAACGAACTTCTTTTTAGGTTTCTGCTTCTGAAGCCTTGGACAAACGCTTTTGTAGTGCCCTTGTTCATTGCACTCGTAGCAAATAATGTCTTTGTTTCTTGACTTTCTGTATTCAGAAGATGGTTCAGATTTTTTGTATCCAGACGATGATTCAGACTGATTCCCTGTTCTTCTGGAATTTCAGAACTTCCTTTTCCTGTGCTTCCACAGCTGATTTACTCTTCTGGAGAGAAGAGATAATTCGTCATCTTCTGATAAGGAACCACCAGAGTTTTCTTCTATTGCCTGCAAAACTTTAGAATCATACTTTTTGTTAGATTTGAAGGCTAAAGGCTTACCTTGCTTCTGGGGCTCATCATCTTCTAACTTTATCTCATGACTTCTGAGAGAGCTGACAAGTTCTTCTAAAGATATTCTGTTAAGATCTTTTGCCAGTTTGAGAGCAGTGACCATGGGTCTCCATTTCTTTGGTAAACTTCTGATGATCTTCTTTACATGATCAACAGTTGAGTATCCTTTGTCCAGAACTTTCAGCCCAGCAACCAGAATTTGAAATCTTGAGAACATTGCTTCAATGGTTTCATCTTCTTCCATTTTGAAGGCTTCATACTTCTGAATGAGCGCAAGGGCTTTGGTTTCTTTTACTTGTGCGTTACCTTCATGTGTCATTCTCAGAGAATCAAACATGTGCTTTATTGTCTCTCTATTTGTGATATTCTCATGCATTGAATATGAGATGGCACTCAAGAGAATAGTTATGTCCTTGTGATGATTTCTGAAGTCTCGTTTTTGATTGTCTGGCATTCTTTTTCTGTCAATCTTCTGCCTACTTTCATCAACAGGATGTATGTACCCATCAATCACCATATCCCAGAGATCAGCATCATGAGCCAGAAAAAAGCTTTCAATTCTGTATTTCCAGTAATCAAAGTTCTCTCCATCAAAGATTGGAGGTTTGCCGTTGATTCTATCTTTCTCATCATGGTAGTCATTGCTGATGTTCTGACTTGGTCCCACCATAGTGTTTTTCTTAGTTTGGATATTTTACTGACACGGTTAAGTGCTTGAACTCAAAACCAGGCACTCTGATGCCAATTGAAGAATGGAAAAACACAATAAGGGGGGTTGAATTGGAATCTTAAAATTAAAATAAAAGAACACGTTGATTTTTATCTTGGTTCATTTGAACTCAAACTACTCCAGTCCACCCGTCAAGGTGATTTCGCCTCTCTCCAACGAGGTCTTAATCCACTAATTAATCTTGATTACAAGTCTACTTTGACAACTGCCAAAGTCTTCTTGAGTATAACCATAACCTGATTTTTCTCAAGGAAATGCACTAAAAAATATAAGAATAAATAGTGTACAGTATTGTTTCTTACAAAACAATATCATAATATAGTGATGTTTTACACAGTTGAAAATATTGAATGTTTGAGGATTAAAGATGATTGCATCGTTGTTGAGTATGTGTAAAAAAACTGTGAACAATTTATCCTTAAGGCTTGTTTAAATAGGCGCAACATGGATGATCATTTGGAAACTTGATTAATGACAGTTAAGGTGCTTTCCAAAAATAAAGATCCTTGTTCCCTTCCAACCGTTACTCTTGAAATGGAAATATTTGATTTGTAACGCTTAAGAACATTAAAGTATCTATTATTGCTTGCTTCAGAACTTTTGAAGATCAGAGCCATAAGATCCTATTTGTAGCGTTAGACTTTCTTTCCCAGAGTTTTATAATCAGAGTTGAAACGTCTTTTTAGCGCAACTTCTGATCTCCTTTCATCAGAGCTTTTTGAGAGTTGTCTACTGAAATTCTGGCTGCAGATACTCAATGTCACGTTCAATGTTATGACACCGTATCTGACTTACTATATGACAGTAAATACAAAAGCAATAAAGAACACAGTCAATTGTTTACCCAGTTCAGTGTGCAACAACACCTACTCTGGGGGCTACCAAGCCAGGGAGGAAATCCACTATAAGAGATGTTAATTCAGGAATAAACCAACCAGTTTATCTCCTTCATTTAAGACCTACCCAATGCAATTCCAATCTAAGTACAACTTAAACCTGAGTTCCTACTCACTCCCCCTCAATCACAGCATTGATTCATAAACCAATTTGACTTAAGAATTGATGAAGACACTCTTCAAAAACAAACACTTGATTAAGCTTCACAGCTTTTTAATCAAACAACACAATCACTCGTGCTTCACAGCTTTGAGTGATGCACTCAACTAACTTGACTCTGCTTCACAGCTTTAGTCAAGGAACATTCAAACACTCTTGCTTCAAAGCTTTGAGTGCTACACAGCCCTTACAATTTGAAACCTATTCCAAGTCACTTATCACAATGATAATTGCTTGGAGTACAATAATCAAATCTATACAGATTACAAATGATCTTCTGATCAATAAAAGGGATGCCTTGAAAAACAGCAGCTCTGTTGAATATATAGCAGCTGCAACTTCAGTTAGGGTTTCCACAAAAACCTAGGGTTAATTCCGTTTGACCTAAAGACCAGGTCACAGGACTTTATTAACCAGGTTAGGGTTGAGCTAGGTTACCCCTCAGAAAACGCAGGATTCTATTCAGGAAAGACTGAGTTATTTTCCTGCAAACCTGTTAGTTCAGAACAGGATGTCATAACATCTGTTATGACATCTGAGAAAACATGTCTACTGATTTAGCAAAATGTGATCATTTTGCAAAATGCTCAGATACACACTTATAAACATCAGTACTTGAATTACAATATTTTTCTGCAAAGGTACCTAGTGAGTCAGTACAAACTAAACTAGAATGTTATGACATCAGTCATGACATTCACACATACACTTGGGA
The DNA here is from genome assembly GCA_948472305.1 of Vicia faba. Taxonomy (NCBI): domain Eukaryota; kingdom Viridiplantae; phylum Streptophyta; class Magnoliopsida; order Fabales; family Fabaceae; genus Vicia; species Vicia faba. The sequence continues at coordinate 1,399,022,838 of OX451741.1, forward strand.
TTTACCAAAAATGCAAGCCAATACCTAAACACCTACAAACTCCCCCTTTGGCAGATTTTTGGCTAAAGACCCTAAGCAATCAGAGATAGATAGCAGCAGAAATAAGTGACAGCAGAAAAATAGAATGTCAAGTACTAATTAAGTAAGTACCAAAATATTGTCCCCCTCTTTAGCCACAAATGGGCCAAAGATACATGTTCATAAAATTATACAGTTATCCAAAACAAAATAATACACTTCCAAACTCAACCAGATATCAGCACCAACCAGCAACACCACCAAACAGCAACCAACCTTCAAGCACTGTCATCAGACTCAGAGGAGCTAGTTTCTTCAATGTTGAGATGACCTTCAGCTTCTACACCTTCTTCCCTTCTGTTTTCTTCAGCTTCCTCCTTTTCTAGCCTGGCAATTAGAATTTCTAGGGTCCTTTTTCTAGCATCCAGCTCTTTGCAAGTTTCTTTTAAAACAGCTATGACATCTGATGTCTTGGACTGGGTCTTCACAGACGATGTCTCAGCTGATGTTATGACAATGTCTGGAGCATGAGATCCCTGAAACAGTTTGTAGTGCAAGCCAACGCAGGAGCTCTTTTGCAGACTGTATCTCTTGCCACAAGGATATCAGGGTATTGTGCAAGGATGATTCCACAAAGGAGGGAGGGAAAGGCAATTGGTCCTTTGACAGCATAACTGCCAGCATGCTTTAAAGTTTGTTCAAAGATGTACCTGCCATAGTCAAAAGCAGTCTTGGTTCCCACAGCATAAATAAATCTCCCCAATCCTGTGGAGATATTTGATTTATGATTTGTAGGCACCCAGTTGGCTGCACCTATTTTATGCAAGATGGCAAATTTCATGCTGAGTTTACTAGCATTCATCTTGCCTTTCAAGGGCCAGCACTTTACTTGCCTGGCTGTGATGGTTTGACAAACTTCATTGTCAGTTGCCTCCAGATCAGGACAGTCCTCATTTGTTCTTCCAAGAAACTTGTTGATTTCTGATGGAGAGAACTTGACCCTTCTTCCTCTAACAAAAACACTTTCAAAGTCAGCTGACCTTCCATCAGCACAATCATTAGACAAGTTCACTACAAACTCCTTGACCAGATTTTCATAATATTTGTTAAACTTTATCACTGTCTTCATTAGTCCAGCATTCTTGATCAGGTCCATGATGTCTTTGCACTCCAAGGCATCATTGTTGAGTTCTCTCTCTAAGGCTATTCTCTTTAAGCAAACATACTTCCATCTGTTTGCATTGTCATGATGATGAAAAGAGATGTTGTCTGTTGGCACTTCAGGCACTCTAGCAATTTTGCTGGAGGGGAGCTTCCTTCTGATAGGAGTTTCTTCAATATCAATCTCAAATTCTGATTCCTCATCAGAATCAGAAGATTCAGGTTCTTTTCTCTTCTTAGAGATTGGTTGTCTAGCAGTATGCACCTGGGCCTTCTTCCCTTTTGTCTGAATACTTTTCTCAGCCATGCCTTCAGCCTTGGATTTCTTAGCATTAGGTTTATCATTCTGACTACTCTTTCTTTTCATCAATCTCCTAGCTATGCTAGGGTTCACATTAGCAATCAGATCATTATCTGAGTAATCCTCATCCACATCAATGATAGGTGGATTAGCAGCCTTTTCTGAAGGGTTCTGAATGTTGTATTTTTGTGTCACAACATTCTCAGTGACATCTACATTTTCAGAAACTTCCACATTTGGACTTTCTGATTGATTTAGAGGGACAGAAATCCCCGGTACAGATTGGTTGCCACTCAGTATACTGGTAACCAGCCTAGCAATAGCTTGGTGAACTTGAACTGGTCCTTCTCTATTAGGTACAGAAGACGAAGGATGAGAAGAATTACCAGAGGCTGTAGCTTGAGCTCTTCCTGCATGTCTGGTTCTGAGCTTTTTGACTTTGGCTGGGTCAGTTGCCATCTCTCTGAGAGGAGTGACCTCAAGAACTTCAGATTCTATGCATGTGGTGATTGCCCTAGAATCTTGGTCAGATGATGACGATGACGAGGATGACGAAGTTGCCATGGTTGAAGACGATGTCTGAGACATTTTGATTGACTTTGAGTAATGGTAGTAGTTTGAGAAAATTCTTTGATTGAGAGGAGGGAACAGGTTGCAAGGACGAGAGAGGTAGGGGGTAAAAGGGAGTCTTTTCAACTTCTTAAAGATTTTGAAAGAATTGTGAAAGTACATGATTAACCCACTAAAGATAGACTTAATAAAATTAATTCCTTCAACCTTTGTTTTAAGCAAAATTAATTGCTATAAAATCTTATGTTGGTGAATTCCCAACCTGCCCCTCAAATTTTCAAGTTTATTTCCAACAAGAGCCTTGGTAGAAGAATCAGTCAGCTGAAGCTTAGAGAAACTATGTTCCAGTTTAAATGACTTCTTCTCTTCAAAGTCAATAGGTTTCAAGGAAATGTTGATTGTATTCAGATTGTCACAACACAATGTCACAACATCTTGTGTGACATTGTACTCAGGGAGCATCTGTTTTGACCAGATGTTTTGAGAGCAGTTTTTCCTAGCAGCAACTATTTCCGCACAGAATTGGGAAGGCATTCTTTTGATATGAATCATAGTTCTGGTTGATTCTTGAATAATTTTCTGTTTGTCCAGTCCATTTTGATGGAGAGTTATAGGAGAGGAGACTTCAAGCCTCATTTCTTCAGGGAAACAGAATTTATTAGACTTGTTATTTCCAACATCCTTGTCAAGATGACTTATGGTTCTGACAACACATCCTTCCTCAAGTTTATTTGCCACATCACAGATATTATCATCCTGTAGTTTTGGAGTTCTTCTGACTGCTTCCATAGAAATAGCTCTTTTCATTCTTCTTAGATGAAGGGGACCAGGCTTATGCTGCCACAGTTTCATCCCTTTTTCTTCTTTGATAATTGGACACATAGTGGAGATATCAGTGTTCTCAGGCTGCCACAAGTAGCAGTTATCTTTGGATCTGATTCCTCTCATTACAACTTCTAGTTTTTCATTAATTACTAGACATTCAGATCTTGAGAAGTTGACCTTGAATCCTAGATCACATAATTGACTGATACTAATGAGATTAGCAGTCAACCCTTTTACCAGCAGTACTTTATTCAGACTTGGAGCTCTAGGACAGTCCAAATTACCAACTCCTTTGACTTCACCTTTAGCACCATCTCCAAAGGTCACAAAACTGGTGGTGTGAGGCATAACATTATTGAGGAGATTTTTGAATCCAGTCATGTGTCTGGAACATCCACTGTCAAAGTACCAGCCTTCCTTTGCAGACACTCTCAGGGAAGTATGGGCTATCAGGGCAGTAGCCTTTTTCTTCCAATGAGGAGTATGTGGTACCCTTTTTGGCTTAGGTTTAGCACCAGAGTTTTGATTAGGGTATCCATGCAATTTGAAGCAGAAGGGCTTTATGTGTCCATACCTCCCACAATGATGACATCTCCATCTTTGGTATTTTTTCTTCATGTATTTCTGATGTTGAGAGTTGTGTTGAGACATCTGCTTTGACAATTGTTTAACATGCCTGATCTTCTTGTCTGCACCAGGTTTCTTAGCTTCCACAAATCCTAGACCAGATTTGTTTCCCACATTTAGTCCCACTTGTAGGATCTCTTCCAATTTATCTGATCCATTGGTCAACATCTTGACAGATTTTGTCATTTGGTTCAGTTGTGAGTTCAGTAATTGAACTTCCCCTTCTAGGTGACTTATAGTTTCAAGATCTGCCCTTTTTTCCGCCTCCAGCTTTATAATGAGTTTTGATTGTTTCTCATTCTGCACACAGACTTCAGCCCTTCTGATACACAATTTCTTGTAGGTATCAGCCAGTTCTTCAAATGTCACTTCTTCATCACTAGTGTCACTTTCAGAAGTACAAACACTAGTTAGAGCAGTAACTAGTTTGGCAGATTCTTCTTCAGAATTACTTTCTGAATCATAGTCAGACCAAGTAACAGTCATTCCTTTCTTTTGTTTCTTAAGAAAGGTAGGACATTCAGCTCGAATATGTCCATATCCTTCACATCCATGGCATTGAATACCTCTGCCTTGGTTTCCCTTATCTTCTGACCTTGGTCTTCTGCTGGAACTGTCAATGTCAGAGGGAATGTTATGAACATTAGACCTTGACTTTGGATCCATTCTTTTGATGAGCTTGTTGAACTGTCTTCCAAGCATGGCAATAGCTTCTGATATATTTTCTTCTTCATCCTCCTTGTTTTCAACATCAGTGTTGAATACAAGTGATATGCTTTTGTTCTTCTTGTCACCATTATCAGTGATCCCCATCTCAAAAGTCTGAAGAGACCCAATAAGTTCATCCACTTTCAACTTGCTGATGTCCTGGGCTTCCTCTATGGCAGTTACCTTCATTACAAATCTTTTAGGCAAGGATCTGAGAATCTTCCTTACCAGTTTTTCTTCTGACATCTTTTCTCCCAGTGCTCCTGAGGTGTTGGCAATCTCCAAGATGTTCATGTGAAACTCATGAATGGTTTCATCTTCCATCATTTTTAGATTCTCAAACTTGGTGGTCAACATCTGAAGCCTTGACATTTTTACTTTGGAAGTGCCCTCATGAGTAGTTTTGAGAGTGTCCCAAACTTCCTTGGCCAGTTCATATTGATGTACTAGTCTGAAAATGTTTCTATCAATTCCATTGAACAAGGCATTTAAAGCTTTTGAATTTCCCAGAGCTAACTCATCTTCTTCTTTACTCCAATCTTCCTCAGGCTTCAGACTGATTGTCCCATCTTTCTCAGTTATGGTGGGATGAATCCATCCTTTGTCAGCAGCTCTCCAAGCCTTTTTGTCCAGAGATTTTAGGAAGGCAATCATACGAGGTTTCCAGTAGTCATAATTAGTTCCATCCAGAGTGGGTGGTCTATTTCCAAAAACTCCTTCTTTGTCCATAGTGCCAGAAAGTGATATCCCTAGATCTCACCCAGTAATACAGGCAGGGTGCCTGCTCTGATGCCAATTGAAATTCTGGTTGCAGATACTCAATGTCACGTTCAATGTTATGACACCGTATCTGACTTACTATATGACAGTAAATACAAAAGCAATAAAGAACACAGTCAATTGTTTACCCAGTTCAGTGTGCAACAACACCTACTCTGGGGGCTACCAAGCCAGGGAGGAAATCCACTATAAGAGATGTTAATTCAGGAATAAACCAACCAGTTTATCTCCTTCACTTAAGACCTACCCAATGCAATTCCAATCTAAGTACAACTTAAACCTGAGTTCCTACTCACTCCCCCTCAATCACAGCAGTGATTCATAAACCAATTTGACTTAAGAATTGATGAAGACACTCTTCAAAAACAAACACTTGATTAAGCTTCACAGCTTTTTAATCAAACAACACAATCACTCGTGCTTCACAGCTTTGAGTGATGCACACAACTAACTTGACTCTGCTTCACAGCTTTAGTCAAGGAACATTCAAACACTCTTGCTTCAAAGCTTTGAGTGCTACACAGCCCTTACAATTTGAAACCTATTTCAAGTCACTTATCACAATGATAATTGCTTGGAGTACAATAATCAAATCTATACAGATTACAAATGATCTTCTGATCAATAAAAGGGATGCCTTGAAAAACAGCAGCTCTGTTGAATATATAGCAGCTGCAACTTCAGTTAGGGTTTCCACAAAAACCTAGGGTTAATTCCGTTTGACCTAAAGACCAGGTCACAGGACTTTATTAACCAGGTTAGGGTTGAGCTAGGTTACCCCTCAGAAAACGCAGGATTCTGTTCAGGAAAGACTGAGTTATTTTCCTGCAAACCTGTTAGTTCAGAACAGGATGTCATAACATCTGTTATGACATCTGAGAAAACCTGTCTACTGATTTAGCAAAATGTGATCATTTTGCAAAATGCTCAGATACACACTTATAAACATCAGTACTTGAATTACAATATTTTTCTGCAAAGGTACCTAGTGAGTCAGTACAAACTAAACTAGAATGTTATGACATCAGTCATGACATTCACACATACACTTGGGCTTTACCAAAAATGCAAGCCAATACCTAAACACCTACATCTACAATCACAGCAGGAGCAGCTTTGTAGCTTATCTTCTGATCTTCTTCCATTAGAACTTCTATACAAAATAGAATATAATTTTAGAGTGCATAATTGTTCTTTGTGTTTGTTATCATCAAAACTCTTACAAGGGTTGTAGAATCAAACTATGTTCTAACACTTATGATGTGCATGACATGTTTATGCGATGTTTTCAAGGACCTCGTGGGATTTAAACTCTTTTAATCAAAACAGAAACAAAGATTCTTTATTAGTAAGCTTAAGTGAAACAAAGGTTTACAAGGAAATAAATTAAAATTTTCTAAAACTCCTAGGTTTCCCATGGACGCTTCCTCTTTGTGTTGACATAGGTATTAAGGCTCTGCTCCTCGTGAAGCTGCTTCTTCAGTTCTAACACTTTCTTCTCACTTGCATAGAATTGGGTCTCAAAGGTATCTCATTATTCCTTGAGTTGAATCCAAGACCTTTGCAGATCTTCAAAGTTTGTTGGCATATCAGGATGAAAAATAATGCAAGACTCGTCCCCTTGAATAATAGGCTCTAAGATCATCGGTAAGATGGCGGGATATGGCATCATAAGACTTTGAGCACGAGTTCTCACCCATTTTAGGTAAGGTTCCAAAGGGATGGAATTCATGTGCCCCAATGTCTTACCATCAATCTTTCTTACCATGCCCCAAGCGTGTATGAACCACTGACGATAACCTTGTTGATCGTTATCATAGTCGAACACAATACCCTATATTAGCATGTCATGAGGACCATTTCTTCGTGCATAACCAAACTGACATAAATCTATAGAAGGGTTGTAAGTGATGCCTCCTCTAATTCCAAGGAGTGGAACATTAGGAAATTCTCCATAACGATCAATAATAGAGACGTCTTCTTGAGAGCGAGAACACCAATAGATATCAGAGTGCGAGAGAGACATGAACCTTTGAGACCATCTTAATCTTAACTCATTATTCATTACTGATTGAGGAAGGTGCGAAATAAACCACCTATAGAGCAAAGGTATACAACACATAAGAGTTCCTCGTTTCTTTATAGTACGGGTATAGAGAGAATGCAGAATATCTCCGAGCAATGTAGGCACTGGATTGTGAGTAAGGAAAATCTTGGTGGCGTTCACATCTATAAGTTAGTCCAGATTAGGGAACAATACCAACTCATAGATCAGGAGGATCAAGATATCCTCAAAAGCATGGAAACTCGTGGCGTTTAGGAACAACTGAGCTCTCTATATCAGAAACTTTGCAAGAAGACCTTTAACCCCACTTCTCTTTTCCTAATTAGATTTAATGTTGGATGGTTTCAAGTGCAAAGTTGTGGCAACATCTTCAGGCTTTGGATCTTGTTCTAAACCAGTGAAGGGTATTTTCTCCAATATAGGCACTCCAAGTAACTTAGAGAATTCTTCCAACGCGAAAACCAACTGATAATCGGGGAACATGAAGCAATGATTTTTAGGATCAAAGAACTGGAATAGGACGCTCATCATACCCTCGTCAAAACCGGCAGTAACCAAACTGAGCAAATTACCATGTCTTCTATTGAAATGAGAACTTTCAGGAACCCTCGAGACCAACTCTCTAAGCTTGGCAGGTATCCCTACGAAGTTGGTCCGATGGTATTTCTGCGAGCGGAAGCCATAACCTACAAAACTGAGAAGAGATAAATCCCTAGGTCCTTGAAATGGTTAGTGCAAATGTTATGTTATGATGTTTATGATGTTACGTTCATGCTTAAAACAAAATAGAAAACACAAACAAGTTACACAAAGACCTTAGGTTTAAAGGCTTGCATGAGGTCTATAGGTAAGTACCCTTTTGAGGTTTAGTTGACTCAACCTGTCCTAGCAATAGTAACCAGGTTCTAGGGATCTCATATCATTGATCTTTCTCTCAGGCATTGTTTCAGCTCAAGCATCTGAATTACGACCGAAATATCCTGAAAGTCCAATCTCAATGAGTGTAGCATCGAGTATCAACCAACTTCAGTCTGCACCAAAGTCGGACATCTCACTGCTTTCTAAAGGCCAAGATGAGTCAATTTAAAGTTCTAAAGGTCAGTTAGTGCTTAATGACACTATGTGGGAGCCTAATGTTATCTTTGACTGACTCAAGGAACATTAGTACAACCCAGAGTATCACACGAACGTAGCTATCATATCATCTATATCGGTCTACTCTGTATAACCTCCATGATTTATTGCTACTTACCTAAGGTGTTCCCCGATCTGAGTGTAGGATCTTTGCAAGAAAATACCCAAACAAAACCCTCAAATGTACAGCAATCAAAGCAAACGGTTTAAAGCAAGTAAATGTGACCTAAGCTCTTAAGGTAACCCCTCTTTTTAGGTATTATGTCCCCAACAGAGTCGCCAGTTCTGTAATACGGTGGGAGAACTGACTTTACTGGTTTTGCATTTTTATCGCAAATGTTGCGGTTAGCAAGAGTCGCCATCGACTTTTCTTTTATCCTATAAAGGAAAGGTTGAAAATAACAGGAAATACATTTCTGAATTTTCTGAGTACGGGGGGTAAGTTATGAAAAGGGGAGGTGTTATCACCATTTTCATCCGTAGTTATCTATAGGCTCTTAATCGCTTGCTCACTTTATTTGTTTTATGTGTATGCTTTTGAAAAAAGTTTTGAAATGCTAAATAGCAAGGCAGTTTGCTTTATGATAACTCTTGTATCAGTCCTCAAGAGTGTTGATAAAGCATTTTGAAAATGTTTTTGAAAGTGTGAGGTGTGAAGAAATGTTTTGTGTGAGCAAGCGATTAACAGTATTCTACCCTTACTCAAAAGTCTTTCGCGTTATTTTCCTCTTCCTTTAGATAGTACTACCCTACCATTAGTTAGTAGGTATCCCTATCGTTGGATGTTTGAGGGACAGGCGTAGGGTCATCGTTATGGTCACTGAAGGCAACATGTAGGGATACATTTAGCAATTTGAAGGGACTATCATCAGATATTCGTAGGCAACATCGAGGGACAAGATTATATACCATATGCAACTTCGAGGGACATCGAGGGACTACGATCTTTATGATGATTTGTAATTGAGGGTTTTTGCTAATGGTATCCCTATGTTCAAGGGACGTGACCAATTTTTTCCGAGGCAACGAGAGAGGTTACCCTAGAGGTGAAGTGTGCAAGTGATTCAATTCAGTTCATTTATCTTGCAATTAGGGTTTTCTAATTACTTCTTTTACGTCTTGCCATACAAATCTTATTATTCTAAGCAGTTATAATAACAGTAAAATAGTAAAGAATAAATGAACGTCCTACGCTATTACAGAGCTTCGGGAAGGGAAATACAAACCATAAAAACTTGGGGAAAAGACAGTAAATAAACCCTAGTTTAAAACTATTACAAACTGTGTGCATATATAATATTTCAAAAAAAATAAGAATACGGAAAATAACAAATGCACTGAGATTGAAACGGACACAAGCTTGAAACCCTAAAGAATCTCATTATTTGATAAAATATTTTTTGGTATTTTATTGAGAAAAAGATTTGAAATTTTAACCTAATTCTAATTAATTTTAATTAATGAAATAAGTCAAAAATTAAATTAATTAGAAAAAAAAACCTAAGTCTATCATTTTGTGATTTTCTGATTTTATTATAAAAATAAAATTGGTTTTAAAAGTAATATAAAAACAATTAAATAAATAATAATAAAATAAAGAAAATAGAAATTGGGCCTGATGTTGTGAAGCAGACTGGGGGTGCATGTTTGAAATTTTCTAAGGCCCAAATACACAAGCCCAGACTCCTGTGTATGATTCAGTGGTGTTGTTCCCTTGAAGGTCTATCATGAGCGCCTGGATCTAGAATGTTTGATATGATGCTGTGATGCTTTGATGGTGGTGATCTGAGGACACAGGGTGTGCACTCTGAAGCTTGAAACGCTAGATCTACAATATAAATGTTAGAAAAATAAATATGCAAGAGGCAGGGTTTGAACCCCTGCCCTTACACATAACAAAGCCTTAAACATGTTGCCTCTACCGTTGGGACGGTGATACTTCCATTATCCTAAACGCATCCATCGATATATATTATAAACAAATGCAGTTATTTTAAATTAAAAAACAATTGAATGCAGGTGGGACCCTGGTGTTTGGGTTGACCAATTAGGAGTAGAGAGAGGGAACTAATATTTTGAATCAACCAATGGGACACGGGGAAATGGCCATGCCAGCTTGGACCACCGCATGTGACAGGTCAAACCACCAGCCACGGTGGTCACGTTCATCTTCTCCGGAAATATCAAAACTGGACCCTGAAAAATATGCGATATCAAAGCACATAAAACATCCTACCCCCCTTAAAATTTCCACAGGAATCCAATGGTGGTGTCTGTTTGGTCTAAAAGTCCCTGTATTATGAGGTTCGAAGGTTTCAACTTGTGATTCCCTAACAATGGCATCCTATGATTCAGGAATCAAAGCTTTCATGCGAAACGTCTAACTTGTTCTAATGGATATCCTGAACACAAACCAACACATCAAACATGTCAACAATGCATGAATTATTAATTTTGGATTTATCAAACCTTACTAAACTGGTGGTGCTTAGTTACATTGATTTGGGGTGCTACGAGCTTCAAGAATTATAGGGATGGGCTCCTGGGACCTTTAGGAGCGTGATGGAGTGCTTGGATCAGATGGAGAATGATTGTATCGTACAATACAAGTTGCACCTTCTCTTTAAATTTTTTGGAATTTTTCTAGGGTTTGTTTAGAGGCAGTTGCACATATCCTTGGGGTATGATATTGTTATGCTTATATAGCATATCACATTAGGTCAACAAAAGGAGCAAGAATCCATGGCATTGAGTACATGACTTGTTTCAAAGATTCACTTGAAAAACTTTCCAATTTTGAATATTTTTGTCCAAATATGGCATTTGCTTGGTTGTCACGAATTTGACAGCTTGCTATGAGCTATTTGGGCCCCAACCTGATGGAAACAAAAGCTTACACACCTTGCACCCTATCTTTCATTTTGTTTTGATTTGATTTGTATTAAATGAATAAAAATTCAAATAAAAAAAATAAAAATCACAATAGTGCATGAATAGGTTTATAGGTCCTTGGGTATGTCATAAACATGTTTGAACCCAAAAAGATAGGTCCATTAACTCAAATATGATTTTTTTCTCAAAGTTGACTTCATGCATTTTCACCAATTTGTCCAACTTGTGTAAATCATAACTTGCTCAATTTTCATCTTTTGAAGGTAATATTAGACTTTTTATAAATCTAAAGATGTACTCTACAGTCTCTCTTTTGATAAATTTTGCATTTGGAGATTTTATCTTGATGTAATTTGTCTTGACAAAAATATGTCTTTTGTTGACTTTTTAAAAAGACTTGTAATATATTGGCTCATTTCTTTCCAATGATGCATTTTTTGGACTTGGGAATAAAAACAAAGTTTTATAGTATTGAATTCTATTAAAAATGAGCTTTGGTTGGGGCAAAATGGATGAAGCATGTGAAAGTTATGCCTATTCAAAGTTCAGTTGACTTCTCCTAAGAAAACCCTAATTTAGTAACTTTTGATTCTTGATGATTTGAGAGCTTTCCTTGAGGAATCATGATCAACCCATGATCAAATGATGAATATCACTTTAAAATGTTGATGTTGACCAAAAATCTTGAATTTTAACTGTATGTTGACCACAACTGACTTTTGACCTAATATAGTTGATGTTCAGTCATCTGAGCAATTGACTGAGAAAACTTGTGATGAAAGGCATGAAACTTGATATGAGTATTATTGAGGATATGTAAGAAACCATGGAGACCACTTGAGGCCTTTTAGACCTAAAATTATTTGTGACAAGTGAAACCCTAGTTAGAAGTTCACTACTTAGGAGGGAAATTTGTCTAGTCAATTCTTGAACAACCTTGAGCATTTGAGAACCTATGAGTATGTCTTGAATTAAATGAGAGGGAAAATTTTGGAGTACAACAGGAATTTTTAGTTGACACTTGATATACTTTATTCCTCCCCCTATATTTTTCATTTTATGCACTGTCTTTGGTATTCTAAAAAACAACAAAAACAATCATCTCTTCTCCCCTTTTTTGACATTATCAAAAAGTAAATGAATAGAATCCATAGTAAAATAGTATATGAGAAATGATATACAAGATTACTTATATTTTTCACAATGGTTTGATATCAAAGTTGATATTAAAGTTGATGTTTCTTCAAATCATCTTTCATTCAATAAAAAATTTAGAACTACCATATTATATGGTCTTGTATCTTGAAGGATCAATCATGATTTGACAATATTAGAACATGATATTCAAGTACCTACAAAAAAATAGTAATACTTAGGTACCCAAATTTTTTTGGGTCCTCTTGAGTTAGATACATTCCTCACCTATACATACTCACCATAAGAAATACCATAATTTCTTATGTAGCAAGCATTAGAAGTATGACCTTTTGCATTACAATAAAAATAAATAGTGATAGACGATGAGACGGATCTACAAGGGGGTTGAATAGATCCTTTATTTTAAAATTGTGATTTTAAAATTTGTTTTTAATTTATGTGAAAGCTCCCCGGATCAAAATCTTCTAAACGATATGTTATTGAAAAGATCGGATATGCGAAACCATATGGAGATCTTATGATGCGAAATGAATCAATAAGATTACTTACTAATCAATAACTTAAACAATATTAATGAGTACATACTCCTTCCAATGAATTATTTAAGACAAAACTTGACAAAATCCCTAATTTGTGTGTTAGTCAATTTATCAAACACTTGGTGTGCAAAAACACAACAAGTTCAATTATACTTAATTGTAGTGATGAGTTTTACTTGATAACAATCAAAGTGGTTGCTATGATTATTGTAAACAAAATTTGAATCACTACAATCACGGTAAAATGAATTTAACAATTGATATCACACAAATTATAACAAACGAAAATAAAAGGATAGAGAAAGAGAAACAACACACGGTTTGTTAAGGCAGTTACCCTTGCCGTCCTCACGTAGGGTACGTCTTCCCCCAATTCTAAAATCTAGAATTGAGATATATGATATTAAGTTGCAAAGTGTTACAAGAGAAGCAATAGTCTTAACTACATACAAACCAATTGTTGATGATGAGACTATTCCCTTCTCTGCCCTTAGTTTAAACCAAACCAAGTATGCCAATCTCTTCGAAAAAATCTTCGGTTACCTCTACTAGATTGCACGAACTCTTTGTTCTACAAATCTTTCACTCGGATGATTTCAGTTGCAAGAAATTTGAACCCAAATATTTCTTCATAATCCTCCGGTTACCACTACTTGATTGAGCAAACCCATCGTTTCTCAACCCTTTCACTCGGCTAAATTCAATAAAGAAAAGACTTGTGTAAAAACCTCGCACCAAATGGAATCTTGGAAGGCAGAACCCTAACGGTTTTATTCAAGAAAAAATCCACTCAATTCTCAACCCAAATTTGAAATCAATCTTTAATTTGAACATTATCACCACAGCTCTGCACTTTAATCAACAAAAATTGTTATGTGTAATTGTTGATGAATGCAAGGAGAGGATGAAGATGATGATAAATTTTTTCTTGCATACCCCAAATGATAAAAGCCAATTCATATATATATATATATATATATATATATATATATATATATATATATATATATATATATATATATATATATATATATATATATATGTGTGTGTGTGTGTGTGTGTGTTACCAAATGGTCAAGACCTAAAAATATAGCAGAAAAGTGGTTTACAACAGCGAGCGGTCAACTCATACAGACAGTCCACTTGACGCGAGGGATCTAGAGCCTGGTAGGAAGACCTTTTGAGAAGCGATGCATCGACCATAACATGGCATGAGTCAACACAATCAGAAGATATTTCATTTCCAGTATGAGCCGACCAGAAGGGTCGACGCGAGCAGTCCCGAGCGTGATGCAATGTCCTTCTTCAATCTATGAGTCGACCTGACTTCTGCATGAGTCGACGCAAACAAAAAATATTTTTCTCATAGTATGAGTCGACCAGAAGGTTCAACGCGAGCACTCTCGAGTGTGATCCATTCACATTGAAAAATATATGAGTCGACCTACTCATGGTGTGAGTCGATGCAAGCAGTTGAAATAGCCAAAAATGATTTCTTTCAAGAAGTTTCAATCCAACCATTTCCAATTGTAAATTTTCCAAGGAACCAACCCAGATCAAGAGCAAGCAATAAACGTTTTGATATCATTAAAACAAATATAGAAGGACCTTGCCATCATAAATATGTCTAAAAACATGATTCTTTTTATTGACATAAAAGTTATTTCTATCATAAGCCTTTTTATGGTGATTTATAATGTTTTTTTTCTTTGATTCCTTTTTATTGAATTTGTTAGTAGCCTTTACGAAGATATTTGACTTGTACTAGATTTATCAAAATTAGAAAATCCAAGTCCTCATTTATTATTTGAAAATATTTGACAACTTAACACATTATCCAAGTCAATTTTCCCTTTTTCATATTTTTCAATGACTTGGTTTAATTCCACAATTTTTTATTCAAAATAAGAACAATTATTGCATACTGATATTTTTATTAAGTCTAACTCCACTTTTGTGATATTAACCTCACTTTCTAGATTTAAAATTGTTTTCTTTTGATTTGAAAATTTCCTAGAAATTTTCAAAAATTCATCATGTAATTTATTAAAAGGACTTTGAAATTCATCATGTGAAGGTCTATCATCAATTTTATAATCACTAACCTCATGTTCTTCATCACTTGAATATTGTGATGTCATCAATGCCTTGCTTGCATGATCTTCATCTGAAGATGAACTTATTTCATTGTCATCCCATGCTACATATGTTTTCTTTGGCCTTTTGTTTTTTTTGCTCTTGATTTCATTCTTCTTTTGAAGTGTATGGTATTCACTTTTAACATGTCCTATTTTTCCGTATTTAAAGCAAGCAATCTTCATTTTCGGTGCTTCTTTTTTACTCATTTCTTTTGTCATTTCCTTTCTCAAGAATTTTTTTTATTTTTTTATTAGAGCATCATCTCTGAAAACATGATTTACGGAAGCCATATTCTAGATCTAATGAACAAGTTACCAATAACCCGCTCTGATGCCAATTGTAAGTTTTGATAGTGTGCAATCTATGGGAGGGTGAATTATATTTGTTGAACTTTTTGTTTCCATGTAAGTTCCTTTTCTTTTTACTTTTTCTGAAACAAGTTAAGTGTTGTAACTTTATTAGAATAAAGTTACTTAGAAAATTAAAGTGCAGAAAAGTAAATGACACAAAGATGTATATTAATTTCCCTTTCTAACCAAGGGTATATCTAGTGCCTTCGCACCTGTGAGAGACTTCCACTATTGTTTGATTTTTGTACAAGTCTCACACGAAGACTTCTCCTAAAATCTTCTAACAACAACAAAGAAGCACAACACTTCCTTGATTTCCAACAACACCAACAACTATTCTAGACTTTGAATCAAACCAATTAAAATGACATTTTTTATAACAATCACCAACAACTTGATGATCACACCAAACAACAACGGTGAACTAATGAATATAAATTTAACACTTGAATTTGTATCTCTTTTGACTTGCTTGAATTACAAGATATATGAAAGTTTGGCACTCCTCTTTCTCTTTGATCTCAATCCAAATATATACACTTAAATGCTCAAAAATGATATGAAACTTGTTTATATGATATGAAAATTTATGCACAAATTTTTATTTTGAAAGTATATGAACACTTATGAAAAAATTTTGAACTGATGTGAAAAATTAATAATGAAAGAGTTTAATTTGAAAACTAATGTATTTTACTTTAAATACATTATAATAAACCTCTTTAAATAGATGTAAATGTTTGAGATATTTTCATGAAGGTTTGTCATAGTTTAGAATGAAAATGATTCATGAAAAGACACAATCTTAAATTTTGTATAGAATTTGTTAAGTCGGTTAAACGGTCCTAAAGCGCACCATCTTTGGTGATAGCGATTTAGGTTTAAGAATTTATGTATGTTTTATTGATTATTTCTCTTATGCATTTGACTTCACTGATGTTGAGTTAGGGTTTAGAGTTTGTGTGTTGTGTTTATGATTTTTCTTTTGATTGTGTGTTGTGTTTATGGTTTTTCTTTTGAATTTATCTTCAGTGATAGTGATTTATGAATTAGGGTTCTTGTGATACTTAAATTACTGTATTACGTAAAAAGTTGAGATATTTGTGGTACTTGATAATGATAAATATTTTATTCAATAAGCTAAATTTTGACAATTTTAGCGTAGTATAGATTTTGTAGTTTACAATGCTAATATGAGAATGAAATTCATTTGCAGCTTACTGATAAGGATCTTCATATTGTTGCTTCACTCACATGGGTAAGTAAGTCAATTACTTGCACATTATCAAAATTTCATCTTAATAAACATTAATTTTAGTCTCAAGTATTTTAATATAACAGGATGGAAATTAAAGTATATAAATGATTTGTCTATGATATGAAATTTCTCTTCTGTGCTTTAATATTCAGTAAGGGTTTAAATTGTGTTTGTAGATATTTCTAAAATGTTAGTATTGAAGATTCAAATTCTAATTATTGAAGTAGGTTTGTTTTTCATCTGCTACTGGTTCTTAATTATTAAATGATAAAAGTGCTTGTGTATATTGCATAACTTATTAATTTATCAATTGAGAGTTAATATATCAATTATGGATTCTTGACTTATTACAAGCAGGTTTACTCATAAACTTTGATTACGTAATAAAACAATAAACTCACTGTGATTATGCTTCTAATTTAACTAATTTGTGGATTTGATTCGATTGTTGAACAGAATGGAATCAGAAAAATATTGACCAGGATTTGCATGAGGACTTGCTTGATTTTATTATTTAAGATTTTACTATGTTGCTCATTGTTTTCTCTCTCGAATTTTTTTTTGGAATAATCATGTTTTAAAAAAAATTGTAAATAATCATGTTTCGAAAAAAATTACGCAAATAACCATGTTTCAGATGACTCCCCAAAGGAGGAGCCATCTCACTTGGCGCCTCCACTAAGCAATATGCCCTAGGCGCCATCTCACTTGGCGCCTCCTCTCTCTTTTAGCCAAGTGAGATGGCGCATGCACTTTAAAAGTGAGAGGAGACGCCATCTCACTTGGCTCCTAGGACAAAATGCTGTTTTTTATAAATAATTCGTTAGTTTCTCCGTCATTTCTCACACTTTCTCGCACTATTTTCTTATTTTTTACTCTGTTATTTGCGTCATGACATTGCCCATGATTTTTACCAGAGATAGTTACGTTATCTTCTCCGCCACAAAACCTCCGATGAAAATGAAATTCGGGCACATTCACTCTATGGAGCGTCTGAAGCGGGAGTTAATGTGATGGCTAGATGGAGACATCGTGGAGGGGGAAAAATTAGAAGAATCCAACGAAGACGAACAGCAACCTCACTTGCGACAGGAAGACCTAATATTTGGTTGGAGGAAGTCAAAACAGACAGCGACGTAATGTTGATGATGCATGGGTCAGATGATATTATTTTAACAGTTGTAATTTCGTAGACGAATTATCGTGTTTTTTTTCTTATTCGCACAATGTTTATTGTAATAAATACTGTTAACGAAAAACCCTAATGTTTACAACATAATAAAGGAAACATTTTATGTAATACAATTTTTATGTGGTTGAGGTAGTAGCCCGATTCAGACAATTTTTGCGAATGTGTCTGACCTGACGACATAAACCACACTTTCTTTCCAGCTTGTCAAGGGAGTCCATTTCGGTTGTGATGCGCTTACTTTTGGGACGACCCTTTTTATTCCTTCGCATTTGGTCATTGTGCCATACTATTTCGCCGTCGTATGCAGGCCAATAATCTGGTTTTGCTACCAAAGGGAAGTTGTTGTTGTAAACATTGAGCAACGTTTCAGATTTGTAAATGTGTGACAGAAGTTGTAGCGCGTCTTGATGAGTATAGGCACACGCGGCAATTACATGAGAGCAAGGCATACGAAAGGCTTAAAACTTGCCACAATCGCACCAACGAGAAGGTAGTACAACCCTATATTCTTGTCTTGGCAGGCCCTCTTTGTGGTCGATTGTCTCTTTGACAATGAAGTTGTGGTTGTGTCGGTCAAAGCGTATAACCATATGGGTGTTGGCTTTGGCACTTTCTGCCTTAATGTACTTCATGCAGCTTTCACTCCATAGTTGTCCAGATTGCAATACCGCATTCCATATTTCACCCCTTTTGGCAAACAATGAAGCCATCCTAAAATATGTTGATTTTACCAAAGTAGTGATCGGGAGGTTTTGTATGCCTTTGAATACCCCATTCATCGATTCAATTAGATTTATTGTCATGTGTCCCCATCTTTGGCCATTGTCGTATGACCTAGTCCATTTTTCTACCGGAATATTGTTGATCCACCTACCGGCTTCCGGATTTGACAAGCGGATCTCGTTGCGGTAATATTTGAACGTAGGTTGTGTTAATGCATACCCCGCATTCATAACCGCTTTCCTAAGTGTTTTGTATTTGATCTCCCTCGTAAAATTTTGGACGATATGTCTAACGCAATAGACATGCGTAGAAGGAGGGTCATGCCAACCGTTTGCAGGATTAAGGTATGCACTTTCAATGGATGCATGTCTATCCGAGATCAAACAGAGATCTGGTTGAGGAGCCACATGTGTTCGCATATTTTTGAGAAAAAAGCTCCAAGCACCACCAGTCTCCCCCTCGACTAGGGCAAAGGCAATTGGGAAAATGTTGTTGTTGTCATCTTGTGCAACTGCCGTCAGTAGTGTGCCTTTGTATTTCCCATACAACCAAGTCCCATCAATTTGTATAATTGGTTTGCATGACACAAACCCTGTGATGCAAGGTTGAAAAGTCCAAAACACTCGACTGAATATTCCATTTCCGTTGAGTTGACTACCATCCGGGGCATATGCTGGCATTGTTTCCAGAATGTAAACACTACCCAGAGAATAAGTCTGGAGTGCATTCAGGTAGCGAGGAAGTTCTTGGTATGACTCCTCCTAATTTCCATATACCTTTTCAATCGCCTTGGTCTTTGCTAACCACGTCTTACGGTAAGACGGAGTATAGTTAAATACCATAGTGATGTGGGAGATGATGGTTTTCACCTTCAAAGATGGATCATTGCTGACGAGTGGTAGGATTTCTTGACAAATGATATCATAATTAAGTTTTCGATGATCCTGTGATTGAGTAGAACTGACACAAGTGTGGGTAGACATGGAACCTATGACCCAACAATCACCTCTTAATTTGTATGATGCAGTGAGCTTAAACATACAATCAGGGTAGACACACTTGATCTTGTACCTTTATGGATTTACACGGTCCACCTTAAAATCGACCGAGTTGAGCATGTGGAATTTTTTGATGGCTCTGATACATTCTTCTCTGTTATGAAATTTGTCTTTCTCTTTTAAGTTTTCATTCGACTGCATATACGGATTGAAAAATAAATCAGAAGACGGTTCGTCTCCTCCCATGTTGAAGTTTGTCATCTGCGGAGGTGGTGTGTAGATCTCGTTTGCAGGAATACCAGGTATCCCATCGTCTTCGGAATCATCATTGACCATTTTGTCAAACTCTAACTCGTCATCTTCTTCTTCTTCTTCAATTGCATCTACTTCTGCTTGTTCAGTCTCCAAAGGATCAACCACTTGTGTCACCTAAGGCTCTCGCAGCATAATGT
Organism: Vicia faba; assembly: GCA_948472305.1. Taxonomy (NCBI): domain Eukaryota; kingdom Viridiplantae; phylum Streptophyta; class Magnoliopsida; order Fabales; family Fabaceae; genus Vicia; species Vicia faba. The sequence continues at coordinate 1,399,042,728 of OX451741.1, forward strand.
ACAACTCAATAGAGTCGTACCAATAATACTCATGACTGGAAAACATATTCTGAAGATCCTCGTCATCTTGAACCTCAACCTTATAAAATATTATTTGGTTGTTACCAAAAAAAATTGGATTCTGATAAAATATTTGTGTCACCGGGCCTCGTCCAAGTTTGGCCTCCAAACGTTTTTTGAAGTACAAGAAATTGGCTTTCCTGTTTAAACAAAATCGGATGTTGTCTGTGTCTCTAAACAAAAACCCATAGGTGGGACAAATGTGTGTCTCACTGTTGAAATATGCACTGATGACATATTAGGGTGCAGAGGCCATTGCGTATGATTGTTTGAAGGTTTGAAGGTTGGAAGGTTTGAAGTTTATGAGTTATTTGCAAAAAAAATTGAATGTTCTAGTGTTTGAGAGATTAAGTGAATCAGTGTTTTGATAAATGTAATACTAAATAGGTCATACTGAATTTGAAATAACTAAGGCTGTAACCTCTAAGGCTCCTCCCATCACGTCCAATAGTGTTACATGCATTCAGAGATGTCTTCTCCAAGGCTGTCACCTAGCTTGCGCATACTCTACAACCCATGCCACCTCTTATTCGCCAATGGGGATGGCAACACCTTTCATTTTTGTACTCTTTCGCCAAATTCAATGGCGCCTCCCTTCATGTCCAATCGTGTTACATGCATGCAGAGATGCCTTCTCCAAGGCTGCCACCTAACCTGCGCCTACTTTGCACCTACACTGTAACCTCTAAGGCTCCTCCCATCACGTCCAATAGTGTTACATGCATTCAGGGATGCCTTCTCCAAGGCTGTCACCTAGCCTGCGCCTATGCAACCCATGCCACCTCTTATTCGCCAATGGGGATGGCGACACCTTTCATTTTTGTACTCTTTCGCCAAGTCCAATGGCGCCTCCCTTCATGTCCAATCGTGTTACATACATGCAGAGATGCCTTCTCCAAGCCTGCCACCTAGCCTGCGCCTACTCTGCACCTACACTGTAACCTCTAAGGCTCCTCCCATCACGTCCAATAGTGTTACATGTATTCAGGGATGCCTTCTCCAAGGCTGTCACCTAGCCTGCGCCTATGCAACCCATGCCACCTCTTATTCGCCAATGGGGATGGCGACACCTTTCACTTTTGTACTCTTTCGCCAAGTTCAATGGCGCCTCCCTTCATGTCCAATCGTGTTACATGCATGCAGAGATGCCTTCTCTAAACCTGCCACCTAGCATGCGCCTACTCTGCAAGAGTGGCACTTATCATGCATGCATGCACCACCTACCACCTCACTTACTCTATGAAATTTTTTTGCCTATAAATACAGAGCATAACATACTTCTCTCGCACCCACAATCGTCTCACTCTCTGCTACAAACTCTTTCATAATCTCTTACAATTTCAAACTCTTTCATAATCTCAGGCATTTTCAACAATGGCTCTTCTCACAATGGGCGATTCTCACAGAGGCACAAGGGACAACATTGCAACATTTGTAAGTTTCTTTTATAGTTATACATTTTTCATACTTCTGGTAATGCTTTGTTCATCTTACTTACTCTTACACCTTTTACATTATTAACTCAGGATACCAAAAGATTCAGAATCCGGTCTCACAACTACCTTGCTCATGACCCATTGATCGTACCATATCTGGAATACGCAGGTTTCGGACACGTTATGAAGATCTCCAACTGCACAATTGATTCAAAATTCATCCTTGCAATGTTGTAAAGATGGGCCACTGATTAATCTGTTTTTTTATGTAATACTTATGTGTGTAATCATATTTTGTAAATAAAAAGTCAATTTTGTTGATCCTATATCGAATACGTAACGTACCACATTGGGAAAAAAACGCGAAAATTATCCTAGCAAATGCACTAAGGCGCCATCTCACTTGGCTTAGGGCAAGCCCTAAGCACCTAGGCTCCAAGTGAGATGGCGCCTCCCCTTAAAAGGTAGGTGTAGGCGTCAAGTGAGATGGCTCCTCCTTTGAGGAGTCATCTAGTTATTTGCGTAATTTTTTCCGAAACATGGTTATTTGCGGAAAAAAATTTAACACATGATTATTCCAAAAAAAAAATTCTCTCGCCAGTATTGTGGAGTTTAAAGAAAGGTTTTGATTAGACTATACAGAGAGATGATGTCAAGGCAATTGTTGTGACAACTATTGCAATATCCTTTTGAATTGAATACTTGCTTTCAAGTAGGATACTGTTCAAATAATTGGAAAGGGATGGCATTTAATATATTCAATTTTAATGAGATTGACTAAGTAATTACATAAGAAAGGGAGCCTTGTTCTAACACTTGGAGTTGCTGTTGTGTCTTTTTCTTTGATCAACCGATAAAATAAAAAAATAAAAATGTTGACAAAATGTGTAACACTTGATTCAATTAAAAGTTATTCAAAATCTTAATTTTGAAATATAATAACCATATTGTGAAAGTATGAGATGAGTTAGATAATATTACTATAGTACTTTTGCCTGCAAAGTTTTATATGTACCAACTTATATAACACTCCTAGAACTACGATAAATACATTTCAGCTTGTTCATAAATATTAGAAGTACGATAAACACATTTCAGCTTGTGCATAGTGTTGGAGCACAAAAAAGATAAAAGACAAAAGGAATATTTATTAATAGATTCAAAAATAAGTATTTATAATGAATTACAATAACCTAACTATTTATACACACAGATTAAATTTAAAATATATCTTCTACAAAGATATAAGAAGATCTAAGATATAAACAATCTAAAAGATATTCCTAAATATAAACTAATATCTAATTAAATCTAAATTAATTCTAACATCATCCCTTAATTTATATTTACCCAAAACTGACAACACCAATTGCATCCCTTAAACCAATAAATTGATCAGTTTTGATAGCCTTTGTCAGAACATCTGTCAGCTGCTTCTGAGTGCTACAGTGCACAACCTCTATTATTCCATTATGAACTTGATTCCTCAGAAAATGATGCTTGGTCTCAATATGCTTGCTTCTCCCATGCAACACTGGATTCTTGGCAAGATTGATTGCAGATTTGTTATCAATCATCAGCTTCAGAGGTTTATTCACCTCAATCTTCAGATCTTTTAGCAAGTTCGGAATCCACACAGCTTGACATGCAGTCAGAGCACTTGCAATATACTCCCTCTGGTCTCATTTATAAGAAAAGTTAAATTTTTAGATACATTAAATAAGTAATGTATTTGGACAATATATTGTCCAAATACATTACTTATTCAATGTATATAAAAAGTTAATTTTTTCTTATAAATGAGACCGGAGGGAGTATTCAGCTTCACAGGTTGACAGAGCAACAACGGGTTGCTTCTTGGAACACCAAGAAATAGAATCTCCCATAAATTTGAATAAGTACCCAGAAGTACTTCTTCTGTCAACTCTATCTCCGCACCAATCAAAATCAGAATAACTCAGAAGTTCTGATTCGATCTTTCTTCCAGACGGAAATAACACTCCATATTTCAGAGTTCTCTTCACATACATCAGAATCCTGACTGCAGCTTGGTAATGGGACAACTTTGGTTTGCTCATAAATCTGCTAACCATTCCAACTGCATAGCAAATATCAGGTCTGGTATTACACAAATACCTTAGAGAACCAACCATCTGTTTAAAGGTTGTAGCATCCACATCCTCTCCATCAGAATCAGAATCCAACTTCTGATTCGTATCAGCAGGTGTGATAGCAACCTTGCAATTTTATAGCTCAAATCTCTTCAGAAGCTCTAGTTCATACTTCATCTGATGTAAAATAAATCCTTTCTCAGAGTATATAAATTCCATCCCTAGAAAGAAACTAATTTTTCCAAGATCTGTCATCTCAAACGCATTCATCAGAACTTTCTTGAACTCAGCTATCTCTTGTTCAGAACTTCCTGTGAGTAATATGTCATCAACATACAAACAGACCAGAATCATATTACCTTCTGAAGTGTGTTGAACATAAACACCATACTCCATCTCACGCTTCTGAAACCCTTGTTCCTTGAAAAATGAATCAATTTTCAAGTTCCAAGCTCTGGGCGTTTACTTTAATCCATACAATGCTTTGTGTAATTTGAACATCATCCCTTCCTGATTCTTTTTCTCAAATCCAGGAGGTTGTGAAACGTACACTTCTTCTTGTAATGGATCATTCAGAAATGCAGATTTTACATCTAAATGCATTAGAGGTCAATTTCTGTTAGCAGCTATTGCAATCACTAGTCTGATTGTTTCATGTCTTGCTACAGGTGCAAACACTTCAAAGTAATCCAGCCCAGGCTTTTGTAGGAAGCCTTTTGCTACTAATCTTGCTTTGTGTTTGCCAATTGATCCATCTGGCTTTAGCTTCTGCTTGAAAACCCATCTGACGCTGATGGCTTTCTTGCCTTTTGGAAGTTCTGTCAGCTTCCAAGTCTTGTTTCTCTCTATAGCATCAAGTTCTTCTTTCATGGCCTGTAACCAAACTTGGTGCTTAAGAGACTCTTCCGTACTCACGGGTTCAGAGTATACTAACATTGCACACTGAATAACTTCTCCTTCAGAGTTTACTTCACTGTCTAGCAACATGTCAAACTCTGCAAATCTTCTTGGGATGCTTCTGACTCTTTGTTGCCTCTGAACTGGACCTTCAGAACTTTAGACACCAGAACTTTCCCCTTCAGAAGCACTTGCTTCAGCAATTGGACTTTCTCCAAAACTTTCCCCTTCAGAAGCACTTGCTTCAGAAATTGGACTTTCTCCAAAACCTTGACTGTCTTCAGAGTCTGGATCACCATCGGAGTCAGATTCAGAATCATCTTCTCCTTCTGTATCTTCTTCAAAGTCAGAGTCTTTACTAGCTTCAAAAACATGTACTTCTGACCTTTCTTCAGAAGTTCTGTCATCAGAGTCAGGACGAGACTTTTCCCAATTCCAAACTTCTGATTCCTCTATAATGACGGCTCTGCTGAACTCAACTTTGTTAGTTTATGGATAATAAAGTTTGTACGAACTTGTACTGTGATACCCCACCAGCAACATCACTTTACTTCTATCATCCAGCTTCTGTCTTCTGGCTTCTTTCTTTGTTGGACCAGCAATCTCTGACATAGTGACCAAAGTTCTTACAACAGTAACACTGAACATTCTTCTTGTCAGACTTCTCCTTTCCCTTCTGGACATTCTTCTGCCTATCATAGTTTGAAGCTTCTGACTTTTGACCACCATTAGCTCTCTTCCTGGCTTCTGACTAGGTCTGCTTCTGATGCTTCTTACCAGAAGTTACTTTCAGAGCCTGCTGCTCTACTTCCCTCTCAGAAGTTCTTGCAGTCATACGCAACTCATGCGCCTCTAGACTACTTTGCAGCTCTTCAACTCTCATAGTGCTCAGATATTTGGAATGTTCAATTGCTACAACAATGTAATCAAACTGAGAAGTTAAAGATCTCAAGATCTTCTCAATAATTACTTGTTCAGACAGAGTTTCTCCACAAGCTTTCATCTCATTAGTAATCAGAATCACTCTAGAGATGTATTCAGAAACCTTCTCGTTGTCCTTCATGTTGAGATTCTCATATTGCTTTCTGAGAGACTGAAGCTTCACCTTCTTCACTGATGCGTCACCACCGTAACATATGACCAGTGTGTCCCACGTAGCCTTTACTGTTTCAGAATCAGCAATCTTCTCAAACACATTCACATCCACACATTAATGGATGTAGAACAACGCTTTCTGATCTTTCTTCCTCAGCGCCTTATGTGCTATCTTTTGGGCCTCTGTTGCGTCTGCTCTAACAGATTATAGCCATCAGTGACAAGATCTAACACATCCTGAGAACCAAATAACACGCGCATCTGGATCTTCCAACGATTCCAGTTTTTACCATCAAATACTGGAAGTTTGGAATGAATATCGTTGTTTCCGTTCATCTTCTACCTTGTGCAATTTACACAGAAACTCAATGAAAAATTAATATTTCCCAAATTCTAGAGTTTCTGACCAGGAGCTCTAGATACCAATTGTTGGAGCACAAGAAAGATAAAAGGCAAAAGGAATATTTACTGATAGCTTCAAAAATAAGGATTTACAATAAATTACAATAACCTACTCCACTAGGCTATTTATACACACAGATTAAATCTAAAATATATATTCTACAAAGATATAAGAAGATTTAAGATATATATCTTCTAACAAAGATATAAACAATCTAAAAGATATTCCTAAATATAAACTAATATCTAATTAAATCTAAATTAATTCAAATACATAGATATTAGAGAGTGAGCTAGTTAAATTTCTCACTCCTAAAAAAATAACCATCAAAGTAGTGCAAGAAGCCCTCAAAGGGACTTTAATTTTAGAATTACTAACAAATTATGGCATTCAATCATAATTTTTAAGGAGCAGTTTTAGATTCAGATATATGAAAGCGAAGAAGCAAGACCACTCAAAATTGTAAAATTGTAGATACATGAAAGTGAAGATACAAAATATTAAAATACAAATATATGTGATTTCTTTCATAAGATTCATATATTTGATTTCTTTTGTGCAAGATAATAAGTATATTGGATGAAACTTTTCATGTTGAAATATTTGAGTTTATTATAAAATAGGATAATTTTTAATTTTAGTGATTTAACTTTGTCATGGTTCTTAATGTGTTTAAAATATTTATAATGAGTAATTTAATTTTAATAATAATAATATTCGTCAATTAAATTAAAAAGTAAAATTATAAATTTATTATATTTTTATATAGTAAAAAAAATATTATTGAAGTTTTAGTGGCAGCAAAAAGAAAATTTATATTATGAAAATAAATAAAAATTTATATTCGTTTTAGTGACACTTACACAACCATGTTAAAAGAGGGTGTTCTGGACTGGGCCCGACAGGCCCAAAAGCATTACTAAGGCCCAATCCAAAGGGACTTACTGTGGTCCACGCTAAGCAAAGGGGTCATGTCCGTGCCCGACATCTGGATATCCAGCTCGACATCCCACTGTCCAACTCCAAGTGATGATGTCCAGCTCCACCTCTTGACGTCCAGCTCGACGTCCCGACGCCCAGCTCGACACCCTGCCGTCCAGCTCGACACCCTGCTGTCCAGCTCGACGGTGTCTCGAGCATCCCAACTAGGGCAGACTCAGTCCACAGTTCCCCCAACGATACTCCGGAAAGACCGCGTCTTCGTCCGCCCGCACTTCACGCAGCACATCCAGGAAGGGGACCACGTGCGGGTCCCCACTACCCACGTAGAACCTGGCAGTCCCTCCATTGGGCCAAATCCGCCCGGCCCAATGAAGGGACCTTGGCCCAGCGCTGGGGGCTATAAATACCCTCTGCTTCCAGAGGGTCAGGTATTCATCATTCTAACCTCAACTCTATTATCTGCTCGTACTCCCACTGACTTTAGCATCGGAGTGCCTTGCAGGTACCCCTCCCCCTCCTCGTTCAAAAAGCTTTCTGCTCGGAGTCAGCCGTGACGGTCCAAACCTTCTGATCAGGTCAGATCAGTGGCGCCGTCTGTGGGAAACAGCTTCCCCGTCTAACGAACAATTCCAAAGACCAAAGCTCAATTCAATTACCTGTCATGGCTGATCCAGCTCGTGAAGAACAGCACGTCCGCGTCACCGACACTAACAACGGTCCCGCGGACAAGAATGGATACCTCGACAATCTCGGTGATCCCGGCCACAATGCCACCCCTGTGACAACCGCCCCTGGACCTTCCTCCCGCAGGGACGGGAACACTGCGTCATCCTCGACGACCCCTCCAGCACTCGAAGACGACCCGGAAGCTCTCGCATATCGCAGAGCTGCCCGGTTCTATGAAGTCCCAGTTCCTGCCGGGGCAGATGCCACGACTCAGGCACTGTTCGCGGCCATCAACCAGACTAATTATCTCATTTTCGCCCAGGGAGAAAGACTAAGGGCACTTGAAAATGACCGACGACCCCCGAGGAGGCACCAGAGGCCACCTTCTCCACCTCCTCGGGTCGAAGAAGTTCGACACCCTACTCCCCCGCGGAGGCACTACAGGGAGAACTCTAGGAGCCCCTCTCCCCGACCAAAGCAGAGGCGGCCCCAATATGAGAGACAGCCCGTCATCCCTAACGAAGAACCCAGTCGCGACCCATCGAGGCACGACAAGAGGCACAACAGAGACGGGCGTGTGACCTTCAACCACCGAGCATCACGCTCGAGGGAATCTCAGCACGATCATCGTGCCAGACATAATTACAGGACCCCTTCTCTTTCTCCGGAGAGGAGCGACGAGGACGACCCCCGCGGTCCCCTGTCGCAGGCCATCATGGACGCACCTATTCCCCCGGGCATGGAGAAGCCCCCACATCTGAAGGAGTATGATGGAGTAGCGGACCCAGTCGACCACATTGACGGGTTCGAAGCCATGCTCCACTATCATAATGTCGGGGGGCCCATCAAGTGCCGTCTCTTCCCCACAACTCTCAGGAAGGCGGCCATGGACTGGTATAAAGGACTCGCCCCGGGCTCCATTACCTCGTGGCGGAACCTGAAGAACCAGTTCATCAGTTCCTTCACAGCTTCTCGGCGCCACCCGAAGACCGAGGCGGCCCTCGAGGCCATCATCCAAAGACAGGATGAAACCTTGAGGGAATTCATCAACCGCTTCAACCGGGAAGCAATACAGGTCCCCTGCGCGGACCATATGAAAAGATATTTGCTGGAGAGGGGCCTCCTCCCCGGCACTGAATTCAGAAAAGCTGTGGGTATTGAGCCACCTGCAACTTTTGATGCTCTCCTCGACAAAGCCCGAGCATACATGGACTACAAGGAGAGAGAAGCTGCCAACAGGGCACGAGACTCCAGGGCTCGCAATCATAGCAGCAGCTCGAGACAAGACCCTCCTCCCCGACGTACCGGAGAGAAGAGGAAGGAAGATCGACCCCGGGAGGTCCGGGAACAAAGGGGCCCCTCGGGCCGTTTCACCGAGTACACTCCGCTCACGGCTTCCCGCGAGCGTATTTTGGCGGAGTATGCTAGCACAGATTTTAAAGACGGTGGCGTCAAGCGTCCCCGGCCAGCTCCTGCCAAGCCAGGAGTAGACAAAAATAAATACTGTCAGTACCATAGGAGTCATGGTCATTTGACAGAGGACTGCATCCACCTGAAGGACGCCATTGAAACCCTCATCAAAGGAGGGAGGCTCGCACAGTACAGGCGAAACGACACTCCCTGTCGTGACGCCCACGAAGCAAAGGAGCCCGAAGAAGATGCCCGACCATCTGACGAGTCGGTGCCAATCCAGACCGCCTTCTCGGTAACCAGGCCCGAGGATTTCGAACTTCCCGAGCTCCTGCAGGAGCCCCTGACGACGCACAGCAGGTGGGAATACTTCCCCTCCGCCATGGTCATCAACGGGGGCGGGTTCAACGACCTCACCATCAATTCAGCCAAGAGGAAGTTGGACGAACTGGTCGACGCAGCTCCTCCACAAACTGTGACCTTCGAAAGAGTGAAGGGCAGATCAGAGCCCATCACCTTCTACTTAGAAGATCTCCCCGGCGGAGCCCCGAACGCAGTCATCCCCTTGCTGATAAGGGCAAAGAAGGCCAATTTTGACGTGCATCGCATCCTGGTCGACGAAGGGAGTTTCGTCGACGTGATGTACAGCCAGCTGTTCCGGACCTTGCAACTGGACGACTCACACCTCTCACCGTACGTGGGTTCAGACCTTCAAGGCTTCAACGGCTTGACTTCCAAACCTTGGGGTTATGTCGAGCTCCTCGTGACGTTCGGAGAAGGAACAGCTACAAGACAGGTGAAGGTCCGCTTCCTCGTCATTGATTGCCCGTCCCTTTACAATTGCATCTTGGGGAGGCCGACATTGGCGGAGCTGACAGCGGTGCCCTCAACTGTCCATCTAAAAATGAAGTTCTATACCAAAAGGGCAAGGGTAGCCACCATCCAGGGCGACCTCGCCGCTGCCCGCAGGTGCTTCAACGCTGCTTCAAGGGGACGGGATACCGTCGACGTGGGGACCAGCACCAGACCCATCAAGAAGACAAAGCAAGAGCCCGACAGAGCATCCCCCGAGGTAGAAATTCAGAAGGCTCCACCAAAGGTCGACTCCATAGCCCTCGACGCCCGCTTCGACCAAGACGAGCCATCCAGCAGCGAGCAAATCCCCCTCCGACCTATTCCGGACGGCGATTTTGAACTCGTTCCCCTCGGAGCAGACCCGACCAAGGGAGTGAAGATTGGCAAAGACCTCCCCGACTTGGCCAGGAAGCAAATCAAGGTCTGTCTGCGCGAGAATGCTGATCTCTTCGCCTGGAGCGCTGCAGAGATGCCCGGACTCGACCCTGAGGTCGCTTGTCATCACCTCGCCATTGATCCAGCCGCCAAGGCCGTAGTACAACGTAGGCGTAGGCAGTCTCCAGAAAAAACGGAGGCTGCTGAAAAAGCTGTAAAAGACCTCTTAGAGGCAAATTTTATTTCTGAAGCCCGGTACTCCACCTGGCTGTCAAATGTTGTACTTGTTAAAAAGAATAATGGAAAATGGAGAATGTGTGTTGACTATACCGACCTCAACCGGGCTTGCCCGAAGGATGCTTTTCCTCTACCTAACATTGACATGCTGGTCGACAATTCGGCCGGTTACAAAACTTTGTCGTTCATGGACGCCTACTCGGGATACAATCAAATCCCAATGGCCCTGGGCGACAAACGCTGCACGGCGTTCATGACCAGCTCGGGCAACTATTACTACAACGTAATGCCCTTCGGACTGAAGAACGCCGGTGCGACTTACCAACGCATGATGAACAAAGTGTTCAACAAACAAATTGGCGACATGCTCGAGGTATATATGGACGACATGATCGTCAAATCCCGAGCAGACACCGATCACGCAGCACATCTCAAGACAGTCTTCGCCCAAGCAAGACAGTGCAAAATGAGGTTCAACCCCAAGAAGTGCACGTTCGGGGTCAAGGCAGGAAAATTCCTCGGATTCTATCTAACAGAACGAGGGATTGAAGCCAACCCCGACAAATGTCGGGCGTTCTCCGACCTCCCGACACCAACGTCGAAGAAGTCGATACAAATCATGAACGGCATGCTGACATCACTATCACGCTTCGTCGCGAAGTCCGCTCAGCACGCACTTCCCTTCTTCAAACTCCTTCGAAAGGAGGCGGCCTTCGAATGGACCGAGGAGTGCAAACACGCACTTCGCCATCTGAAGCAGAGCCTGTCTCAACCGCCCGTGTTATCTCGACCAGATGACGGCGAACCACTATACCTATACTTGGCAGTTTCAAACGAAGCCATCAGCGCAGCTCTTGTCCGCGAGACCCCTGACGGGCAGAAACCTGTCTACTTCACGAGCAAAGCCTTACAAGGCCCCGAGAGCAGGTATCAACAGATAGAAAAGGTCGCTCTGGCCCTCGTCAATGCTGCGAGGAGGCTCAGACACTACTTTCTAGCGCACACCATCATCGTGCGAACCGATCAGCCGGTGAGGCAACTCCTGGGTCGGCCAGATATGGCTGGCAGAATGCTGAAGTGGTCCTTGGAACTCTCCGAGTTCGACATTCAGTACGAGAGCAGGAAGGCCCTGAAAGCACAAGCCTTGGCCGACTTCGTCGCGGAGATGACCACTAACGACATTCCCCCGGGGAAGGAACACAAGTGGACCATCTTCGTCGACGGAGCCTCCAGCTCGTCCGGAAGCGGCGCAGGGATCCTCCTGGAAAACGAAGAAGGTGTGGTGATCGAGCACTCCTTGGTTCTCTCCTTCCCAACGTCAAATAACCAGGCGGAATACGAAGCCCTGCTCGCAGGACTGAGATTAGCCGAGGACCTAGGAGCCCGCGAAGTTTAAATTTACACCGACTCCCAGCTCGTCGCTTCCCAAGTACAGGGAAGCTACCAGGCCAAGAACGACAACCTCATTGAGTACTTGAACTTAGTCAAAAAACACATGGCAAATTTCGTGCGAGCAGAAATCTCTCATGTTCCCCGCGAGCAAAACACGAGGGCGGACATATTGTCCAAACTCGCGAGCACACGAAAGAAAGGCGGGAATAAATCCGTCATCCAGGAATCTCTGGCACGACCGAGCATCGAACCACCCTCGACTACGGTCGAGGTCCACGCCATCGGGGACGCCACGTCTTGGATGACCCCGGTCTATAATTTCCTAACAAAGGGAGAACTCCCGTCGAACCAGGCCGACGCCGCCATAATCAAGCGACGAGCATGTTCCTATGTTGTTCTCGAGCAGAAACTGTACCGAAGAGGATTCTCCATTCCCCTCCTAAAATGCATCGACGAGTCTTCCATCCCCGACATACTGCGGGAGATACACGAAGGTATCAACGCCCAGCACATGGGCGGTAAATCCTTGGCGAGGAAAGCCCTTCGAGCAGGATACTACTGGCCGACGATGCAACAGGACGCCAAGGAACACGTGAAAAAATGTGACAAGTGCCAGAAGCACGGGGATATGCACCTCGCCCCCCCACACGAGCTGAACACATTGTCATCCCCATGGCCGTTCGCCTGGTGGGGCATGGACATCCTCGGGCCCTTCGTGCAAGGAACCTACCAGAACAAATTTCTAATCGTCGCCGTGGATTACTTCACGAAGTGGATCGAGGCCGAGGCACTCGCAAAAATCACCTCGCACAATATCCTCCGTTTCTACAAAAGAAACGTCCTCGCCAGGTTCGGAATTCCGCAGGCCCTGGTGACCGACAACGGCACCCAGTTCACCGACCACGGATTCCGAGACTTCGTCACCAAACTGGGGACCAAACAACACTTCACGTCGGTCGAACACCCTTAGACCAACGGGCAAGCCGAAGCCGCGAACAGAGTCATCCTCCGAGGGCTCAAGCGTCGACTCGGCGAAGCCAAAAGAGGATGGGTCGAGGAGCTCCACAGCGTCCTATGGGCATACCGCACCACACCCCACTCAACGACTGGGGAAACACCATTTCGACTGACCTACGGCACCGAAGCCGTCATCCCGGTCGAGATCATGGAACCGTCCCGACGAATGGAGGAACCCCTCGACGAAGAGATGAACGACGAAGCACTAAGGGATGAACTCGACCTAGTCGAGGAAATCCGATCAGGGGCTGCCCTGCGCGAAGCCACCCTAAAACAATGAGTGGCTCTACGCCACAACGACAAGGTCATCAAGCGCGAGTTCGAAATAGGCAGCCTGGTACTATGCAGGAACCAGAAAGATTCCCGCGAAGGGAAGTTGGCCGCGAACTGGGAAGGACCTTACCGCGTCCATGGCACCACGGGTACCGGGGCGTACTACCTCGAGCAGTTAGATGGAGAGCCATTACCACGACCCTGGAATGCTGCTAAGTTAAAGCAGTACTACAGTTAGAAACTGTCGACACCTGGGACCCTCGACCAGCAGCACCCGCGCTCGTCAACGAGGAAAAACGTCCAATTTCGTTTAAGGCTAAGGTATAAGCCCGATGTAACGACCAAAATGGCACAGCATCGCGCGGTAAACGATGACGATCAATAGTGCCCGACGTGGACAGCTATACCGAGCCCCACCGTCGTCGTACCCATAAGGCAGAACACCCAGCTCGCGATGGGCAGTTCACGCCAAGGGCGAATCGTCCCTAACGGGCTCCACGCCCGACTGAGCAACCCCGCTCCGAAATGCCCGACATTCCATCAAGGATAACGGGACATCTACAAGGGTCAAAAGAAAATCTCTCCTCTCGAGCGCAACACTTAGGTGGTTCTGGCCAATCGAAACAGGACCGGGAACGCATACAAACGGAGTCGAGCATATTCGCTCGCCGAATCAAATCCGCGTACGGGCACTCCTCGGGCTCGTGGCTTAGGCTAAATTCATGCAAATGTACGACTTCAAACAAGGGCAAAAAATTCAAAATGTAAAACAACATTAATATAAATGCCCGAAGGCGACAAAACAATAGTAAACCGACCAAGAAGGCCGGCGATGTTCATAACATACAATAAACGGGCACGCAGGCCCAAAGAATACAAATATCAAGGGCACGCAGGCCCGCTATCCTACTCAGACTTCCGCGGAATCATCATTGCCGGCATCAGGAGAGTCGGGCGGAGGAACGATCACGCCACCCACAACCCGGTGTGTGTGACCGATACCCTCGGTGACCAGGCCAGGGTTCAGCAAGGAGAGCTGATCGACCGCAGAATTGAACCCGTCCTCCAGGGCACCGACGCAATCCACTTCGAGGAGTCGGATGTGGGCGACCAGCTCCACCCGACTCTTCAAGGCTACTATGTCCTCGGGCTCATCTTCGGCAGGTTGCAGGACAACATTCATTTCCTCGACCTGTTTACCCAAGCGTTCGACTTCGGCCGCCAGGCGATCCCTGTCGGTCCGAAGAAGCTCCCCTTCCTCAGTCAACCTCCCCGACTTCTCCCTTTCCAGAGTCAGCATCTCCCTCTCAGCATCAAGCATCGCGGTCTACTCTCGGAACATCTCCTCGGAGCGTTCCAGAGCGACCTTCAACTTCCGCGAGCTCGCAGTCAGGGCCGCCTTCTCCTGCTCGAGTTCTTCAACACGGGCAGCATCCCCTCCATCCTCAGATAGCACCAAGGCCATCTCGGCCATTTTTACCAGCCCATCCACGCTGGCGGCCAGATACGCCTTCCTTTCCTCTTTACTCATCTTCTTTATGGCCGCGGCTTCATGGGCGACCACTGTCGGAGGGAATCGCTCGAAAAAATCCGCCTCCTCGAAGCAAGGGGGGAAGGCGAAAGATTTAACAGCACTGGCATCCTCCCCGACAGTCGGACTACCTTCCACGCGGGTCCTCTTCCTCTGCGTCAAAACAGCACTGGGATCAATCTCCTCGACTTCTGGATCTGACGCGGGTCCCGAGCTCGACGTCGAGTCCACCCTCACCGGCTGAGGAGCGTTCGGACTTTGTGGTGGTCCCATTCTCGTCGTCTGCGGGGGCTTCACGACCCTCCTGCCTCACCTCTGGTCGGTTGATAATTTCAGGAGCCTTTCATGTCGGCTAGCCATCGTACCTGCACGAAATAAAGGAAAAGTCAGTATCGAGCAAACTGCATGAGTAAATGACGAATAAAATTTCAAGCAAACAACCTAACAGGCGGGCAGCCTGCCTGTAAGTCGGACACTCCACCAGCGCCTTGGTGTCGATCGGACGGGACTCGAACGTCGGGTAACCATCTTTGTCCAGGATATCATCCCCTTCCCGCGTAACCCATCGGGCGGGATGAAAACTGTCGACAAACCGGCAAAGAGCGTCGTACGCCCGCTGATCTTCCGAGCACATGTCCCCGACAGCGGTATGATAATAGCCGGTCCCATGCTCGTAATGTCGGGACATCCAGTACACCGGGAATTTAGCCCTTCGACCCAACACAGGGCTCCCGTCGTCGGCCATCATCGCTTCCCCATCATCGTCGCTCACTGGCCCCTCCTCCTCGAAAAGGGAATCTAGAGCAGCATCGGTAATTGGGCGTACCACATACCACTTGTCCTTAAACCCCCTCACGGAGTCCATATACATCTTAAAAAGTCTCCTCGACTGCTTCAGGGACACCCAGCTATGCTTCCCTCCTCGGGACTGACGCTGCAGGTGGAATACCCGGAAGAAAAGAGGGATGGTCGCCCCGATCCTCAGGTAGCGACACGTCAACTCAAACGCCCGGATGAAGGCGAGTGAGTTTGGGTGTAGCTGGGACGGGGCCAGCTCCAAGTGCATAAAGACCCCGGCCTGAAAATCAGTGAACGGCAGCCGCAGCCCTAGGTCTTTAAACGCGATCTCATACATCGCGAGGCTGTAATTTGGATAGACCGAGCAAATCCTTGCGCCGGTCGACGGAATCATGACTACGAAATTTTGTTGGAAGCCAGGCTCGTCCTGACCCTCTTCAATGACAGTGAATGGATGTCGGTCATCCCGACTATATACCGACGCTGTCCCCCGCGGCTCGACACCCACCCATTCCAGCAATGGGTCGGTCACGGTATCAATCAGGGTGGCCGACTCGTCGGCACTCTGTTCTTCACGATCACGACGTCCGGAGGAGCTCGGCTCGTCCGCCATGGTTACCTGCAGAGCACGGGAAACCAATCAGTGGAGCACGAAGTCATATCCTCGACAAAATCATGTCGTCCCATACACGACTACACAAGTCCGTTTCCACAAATGGATGCCTCCCCGACTCTCCTGAACCCGATGTTCTTCCTCAAACCAACTGCGCGGCCACTCTTCAAGCATGTCGACCCGAGGTATGAACATGGCGAGCCGCACTATGAAGCCCGCGGCCACGACCATGAACATATCGGGCACGGTCATGAATCAGGCGCCCCGGATCATGAAGACCCCGGGCAGCTCTGAAGTTTTTCACCTAAAACTATGAATGTGCCGGCCACAAACATGCGTTTGCCGGTCCTAGACATGAATATGTCGGGCAAAACACGAATCTACCGGGCTAATCCCACGCGCACGGTCCTAAAACATCTACAAATTCCAGGAATCATGCATTCTAAACGGGAAAATGAAGAAAGCATATCACTTACTTGGATCAAAGTGTGGGATCTGGCTACGAAATGGAAGAATCTGAGACGAGAAGTCGCAACTGGAGAAAATGTGGAAGAGCAACAGCAGAGAGAGAGCACGGAGAGCGGAAAACGTATTATGGGGCCCAAGGTTCCTATTTATAGTGATGACGTGGAATACCAAACGTCGCCTCGGGCATCCACGGACTCCGTCTCCTCGACGCACTGCTCCCAACGCAATGATAACCCTACCCCCATAGGGTGGCGTCACAGTTCCCGAAAGATACCTCGTGTGCTCAACCGACGCGCCCGGTAAGGATCCTCCGCGCATCCACCACCAAGGACGTCTCCAAGCACGACACGAGGAGGCCCTCGAGGGCCCACACCTCTATCCCGGGCACGAGACCTCAACAAGGGAATAACTTGGGTTCAAGTCATGGCTCCTCGCCAAGGAACCACGACTTGGGGGGCTCCTGTTCTGGACTGGGCCCGACAGGCCCAAAAGCATTACTAAGGCCCAATCCAAAGGGACTTACTGTGGTCCACGCCGAGCAAAGGGGTCACGTCCGTGCCCGACATCTGGATATCCAGCTCGACATCCCACTGTCCAACTCCAAGTGATGATGTCCAGCTCCACCTCTTGACGTCCAGCTCGACGTCCCGACGCCCAGCTCGACACCCTGCCGTCCAGCTCGACACCCTGCTGTCCAGCTCGACGGTGTCTCGAGCATCCAAACTAGGGCAGACTCAGTCCACAGTTCCCCCAACGATACTCCGGAAAGACCGCGTCTTCGTCCGCCCGCACTTCACGCAGCACATCCAGGAAGGGGACCACGTGCGGGTCCCCACTACCCACGTAGAACCTGGCAGTCCCTCCATTGGGCCAAATCCGCCCGACCCAATGAAGGGACCTTGGCCCAGCGCTGGGGGCTATAAATACCCTCTGCTTCCAGAGGGTCAGGTATTCATCATTCTATCCTCAACTCTATTATCTGCTCGTACTCCCACTGACTTTAGCATCGGAGTGCCTTGCAGGTACCCCCCCCCCCCCCCCCCCCCTCCTCGTTCAAAAAGCTTTCTGCTCGGAGTCAGCCGTGACGGTCCAAACCTTCTGATCAGGTCAGATCAGAGGGTGTCATTAAAAGTTGCGCAGACATTTATCTATCGATTATTGACTTTTAGTGACAATTTTTTGTGTTAGGAAAAATCAATTTTCTTGTAGTGATTGACTTAATAAGTACAAAACGTTTTTTGAATTTCAAATAATTTTTTAAAATTCAAACAACAACAAGTTTTGTTAATTCGGTTTATAATATCTGACTTAAAAACTGAAACGGATTTGACTTAAAAAGTGCTGACAGATTTTTAAAAATAAACTTTTTATGCATTTGAATCAAAAAAATTTATGCATAATAATTTGAGAATGTTAGAAATAAAAATTATAAAATATTTTGAACATATAAAGTGTATACTTAATAAATTTCAATTGATTACCTTAGCATCAAGATCAATTTCATTTACTTTCAAAAATATTAAGCTTATGCATTCTCAATTCTAAAAATATCCATAAGCTTATGCGTTTTTTATTCCAAACTTTTTCTTTAATATTTATTTTTTGATAAATTTTTGTCTTCATCAAAACTAATTAAAATAAAAGATGAACATCTTCTTAACAACTTGGTCGTCAAGGGGTGACGCCTGTCTCCCTGTCAACTGAAGTAGAATCACGTTTATATTATGAAGTACAATTCAGAACTTCGATTTTTCATTCTCAGTCCTCAAATCGATTGAAATTAACTGGGGATTAACACCCCATCATCAAAACATCATACATCTATCAATTAACATACATTATTATGGATTAATCACTATTTTTGACATATTACTCATCAAAGCCATGTCACTCGTATGAACACAAACTCATATTAAAATCACCAATAAGAACATAACTCATATTATCACAACAGTCCATTCATATCATCAATCATTCATTGATGGAAGAAAAATAAAGAAGAACTTAATGGAGATTAAGGATTTCTCCCTACCCATCATGCAATTGATATCACATTTATAGTAATATCCCCTTACCTTAAATTTCATGCAAAGAGAACTCTACAACAATGATGATTTCTTCTCAAACCCTTGTTCTCCCTTTGCTCTCACTTTACCTCTTTTGTCTTTTTCTCTAATTCTCTAGAATAACACGTACTGACACAATTAAGCTCTTCCCAAACCCTTTTTATTCCAAAACTTAATTATAATCCTTTAGTTATATCACTTTGGCCCAACTCCTTTACTTCTCACCGCATTATCCCTTTATTTCTATTATTTTTAATTTCCGCCCCTAACATCTCTATTTCTAATTATTAATATTTTTTAATTCTACTTATTTAATTAAATAAATAAGTCATACTCTACCAACCCCAAACATCACATAAATATATAGATTTCACCAAACATCAATCCATGGCACATAAAAAATTATTTTAAATAATTAAAAAAATCAAAATCAAATAAATAAATAATTTAGAGAAACAGGGTGTTACAGGCACAGCACATGGGAAGCAATTTGGAAGGCTAAGAACTAAGCAAGGCTCAAAAACATTTATATTCATTAGAGATTTTCAATTTCTACTATTCTCCTACCGGTTTTCATTTCAAGGTCCATAAATAACACAACTTCAACGACCTTTATGATAGATTTCCTAATACTAAAGTCTTTTAAGATGGATGTCCACCCATTTGGACAACCTATCACTAGAGAGATCATCTGGTGTCCTCCTTTACCCAACTTTATCAAAACCAACACAGATGATGCCTCCATTGGCACCCTTCCTCTTGCTACATGTGGATGCGCCTTTAGAGACCATAAGGCTAATCATTTAGGTAGTTTTTCATGTTATATAGGACATAGTAACACATATTATGGCAAGCTCATGGGAGAGATCTTTGCCAAAGAATGTGATTTACCAATGAATATGATCTGATTATAGTTGGAAACTAACTCCAAACATTGTGATTTTTCATGTAACAAATCATCCCTAGTTTCTTGGATGCTAAGAAATAGGTGGGAAAATTATTTAAATGGACTAAAGTTTATCTTCTTTTTAATTACTCATATCTATAGAGAGTGCAACCATTGTGTAGATAAACTTGTTAACTTAGATATAACTATAAACTTTAATAGGAATAGACTAGGTCTTCCTAACTTTAGAATTGATTATTTGTTGAGTTTTTTTTTTTTTGGTTTGGTTTCCCTTGATCACTTGAAATTGTTTTCATTTATATATGGATACTATATTTTTTATTTTAAAAAATGGATCCTAAATCCTTATAAAAGAAAAATATTATATTAAGTATGTTATCAAAACAAATATTGGATGAATGGAAAAGAAGTATTTTAGTTCTTATCTATAAGAATAATAGAAATATAAAAATTTGTGTAAACTATATGAGGTTAAACTTATGAGTCATACTATGAAGTTAAGAAAAAGAGTGGTTGAACGAAGAGTAAGAAAAGTGAATCAATTTACTGATAATTAATGTGTTTTTATGTTTGATAGGTCAATCATAGAAGCAGTCTAGCTATAACCACGTGTGATGGAGCAGTATCGAATGGACCAGTAAGATTTATGCTTTATTTTCATTGATTTGGAGAAGGCGTATGATAGTGTGTAGAGAGATTTTGTGAAAAGTTATAGAGGAGAAAGAGGATAGGGTTGCCTATATTCATGTTATTCAAGATATATATGAATGGATATCGACTAGTTTTCAGACACAAGATAGAGAGATGGACGATTTTCCCTATTACAATAGGATTGCGCCAATGTCCAACCCTAAGCCCCTGACTTTTTATTTTAATTTTGGATATATTCTCGGAACAAATCCAAGAGCTAGCACTAAGATGTATATTTTTTATAAATGATACAGTCCTACTTGGAGAGTCGAAGAAGGATTTAAATGACAAGTTTGAGGCTTTGAGACGAATCTTAAAGATACATGGTTTTCGCTTAAGAAGAAGGAAGACACGATATATAGAATGTAAGCTCAGCAAAATGAGAAGTGTTTCTAACCTAGAGGCGAAAGTTGGAGACTATATCATTCCACAAGTCATGCAGTTTAAATATTTTGTGTCCATAATACAAAATGATGGAGAGCCTCACAGGTTTTATGTGACACAAAAATAGTGCTCAAGCTAAAGGAAAAATTTTCTAGACAACGGTAAGACTTGTAATGTTCTACGGAACAGAATATTGGACGGTTAAAAATCAATATGGGAATAAACGAAGTGTATTAGAATGAGGATGTGGTGTTGGATGAATAGTAAGACAAGATGGGATAAGATTAAAAATGACAATGTTGGAGTATCACTTATAATATAAAAGATGATGAAAAATAAGCTTAAGTTATGTTGAGAAAAGAAACTTGTATATTCTATTATAAGTAAAGTAGATCAAACGGAGGGAAATCAAAGACCTAGAAAAACTATAAGAGTGTATTTGGATAAAGCATTTTAATGAGGGAAAGTTATTTTTTGAGGGAATTTAAAATGATCAAGAAAATTTATTGTTTGGATAAAAAATATGGAAAATTGTTAAAATGATGTAAATTTATGAAGTATTTTATTCAAGTTAAATTTAAAGAATTTCAAATTATACCAAAAAGTAAAAAGTTTGAAATTACTCCTTCACTCTATACAATGCAAATATTAAATTGTTTGTTTTTTAATTTTTCAAATTTTGTAAGATGGTCCTCATATTTTATGAAAAATTCAAATTCATCCCTAAAATTTTCAAAAAGTTGAAAAAAAATCCCTAATAATTTTAAAATTTTACAAATTGATCCTTTCAAATTTTCATGTTTTAAATTTAGCCCAAAAGTTTTTAAATTTATAAAAATAACCTTAAAATTTTAACAATGAATCATTTTAATATTTCATCCTAACAAAAAAAATTAAAAATAAATGAATTTCAATTGTATCAATTAAATTGCTTTGAATTTTAAATTCTTTAAAAATTCTTAAATACCTCATCCAAATATACTCTAAAAAAATATTAAGAAAGTTTTTAAGATAAATAAATTGGATAGAAACATGATATTAGATAAAAATATCATGACAAAATTTGATTCATATAATCAACCCTATTTAGTGGGATAAGGCTAATTGTTGTCGTTGTTGATGGTATTTTAAGGTGGATTTAAAATATGATACAAATAACATAAAAACTATTAGAATCAACAAGTTAAATATGAACTATCGCTATGCTTGGATGAAGTATTTTGATGAAGAAAGGTAATGTTTTGAGATAATTTAAAATAATTTGGACAAAATTTATTATTTAGATAAAAAAAAAATGAAGAACTGTTATTAAAATAATGAAAATCTATAAAGTATTTTGTCCAAGTTAAATGTTATGAATTTGAAATGATACATAAAATCAAAGAATTTAAAATTTCTCTCATATTCCATAAAATTGGAATGTCAAATTGGTTTATGTTATTATTTCAAATTTTGCAAGTTGGTCTCCATATTTTTCAAATTTTTAAAATTGACCTTCAAAATTTTCTAAAAATTGCAAAATAGTCCTTAATATTTTACAAATTTTTACAAATAAGTCTCTACAAATTTTAAAAATAGGCCCTAAAACTTTAAAATTTATAAAAACAACCACAAAAATTTTAGGATCTACTATGCTATGGTTGGTTTGACAACCGTGCATGATTTTAATATGATACTTGCTCTGTTCCATTTTAACTTTCACTTTTAGAATAATATTTTGTTCCTTTTTAATTGTCACTTACAAGGTTTGAGATAGTATTAATTGCACTTTTGTCAAAATTACACCTAATTATTTATTGGAGAGAAAGACAAGTTAAATGCATGTAATAAATAATTAAGAGTATTATACTTAAAGTAAAATTTATTTTCTCCACCTATAAAAAGAAGAGCCTTGACCTCCCTCTGCACAGCCTCAGAATCTGATTGTCCTTTGTTTTCTGCAGTGGTCAGATATTATCGGGAAACGGAAAAGTGGTCAGCAATCAATCACATGAGAATGTCACCTTCCAGCATCTTGAGCACCTATGACAAAACACACAAAAATTATGGATGGATTACTAATCAATCAAACACCAATGTTTTGATTTTGAAACATGGATGTATATACATTACATTCATGCTGTGGTGTAACGATTTTAATGAGATACCAAGACGAAGATAATACACGCAATTTTCTAACCTGAGACACTCGACGCCTTAAATGAGGATCTCTTCTGATGCACATAGAGGAACATTGCATCATGCCATAAACCTCTTGATCATCATAGCACTTTCCTATGCTCAGATCTACAAGTTTATCAGTTGCTTGTTCTTCAAGCAACGGCCGCGCCTATACAAATATTTGAATGATGAATAAATAGTTTAAACCTGTTTCATAAGAGAGCGGTTTCTTATGCTTATTATATAAATCTTACCCATTCACTAAGGCGTTGCTGGCCTCTCGGCCAACCAATATCCACAGCTTCCCGACCTGTCACGAGCTCTAGTAATACTATCCCAAATGAATACACATCAGCTTTTTCTGTAATTTGACCACTTTGAGCATACTCTGGTGCCAAATACCTAACGAACAACAAGAAATCTATAATCATTGCATTCTACAACTATTTGTAACAAAACAAGATGAAAAATAAAATTGCCTTTCGTCTAGAACTACCCGAATGTTCCTATCACCCTTGTTTCCACACACATATCTCCATCTGGCTGCCACCTAGCAAGTCCGAAATCTCCCACCTAAAATCCATAGTTCGCAGTTAGTTTAGACATATATCGATAAACAGTCATTTATCAGCATCAGCTGCAAATAGAATTTGAAGCCAATAAGGTTCATAATCAAATAAGACGTACTAATGCTTCAAAATCATGAGTGAGGAGAATATTGTTAGGCCGCAAATCGCGGTGTACAATGCAACCAACTCTACATTCTTCATGAAGATATCTCAAACCACAAGCTGCTCCAACCGCGATTTTCTGGCGTGCAGGCCAATCAAGCACATTCTTCATCCGTCCTGCAAATCCAAATAATTCCTTAAACATATTTGTTCTACGAATCTCCATTTTCTGTTATGAATGTAGTTTAAAATTATTTAGGATTGAATGGAATTTACCGTAGAGATGAGAATCCAGCGATCCGTTGCAGATATATTCATAAACTAGTAATCTTCTTCCATCCTCGACACAGAACCCAATTAGCATCACAACATTGCGGTGTTGTGCGCAGCTTAAGAACTCTACTTCTGAGCAAAATTCTTTATCTCCTTGAGTACTGGCTAATTTATACTGCTTAACAGCAACAACTTGTCCATCGGGTAAGACACCGCAGTGTATCGAACCAAAACCACCTTCGGCCAAAATGTTTACTTGAGAAAAACCACCTGTGGCAAGTTGTAATTCCGCAAATATAAACCACGTTGGGGGATTCCCACTCACAGGTGCTTTATGCCGACAAATAGAGCACAACGGAGGAGGTCCATGAGGTGCATTTCTGGCGAGTGAAATCACTTCTCGGACGCTCTTGCTTAAGTTCACATCGATTTTACGAGCAGGCACTTCAAAGATAGGATCTTGATCCAAAATTGTGAGTTTATGAAGCAAAGCTTCATAAGTAGAAACCAAAGCCTTACTATCACTACATCTTTGAATACTGTCCATGTGTTTTGAGAACTCGCCACCTACACAAATTACATTCGAAATCCATGGCTGAAAAGACGAACTTTTCAACGAAGAACTTAGCTTTTCACTCTCCGAGTCAGATTCAATACCCTCGAGGTTTTCCAGTCCCTCGTGAACGACAAAGGGAAAACACCTCCTTCGTCTTTCATAATTGTCAGAGTGAAAAAACAGAGACATTCCCGGATCCGAGATCGATATCGACGCTGTTCCAATATCAGTTACAGTCAATAGTGGCGACCCTTGTTCAGGACTACTAGCAGGAGTAACTGCTGGACCCTTTATTATATCTGAATATTCAAAATTGTCTTTTAAATTTCTATACTTTCTATACGCATTCGGCTCAAGAGACAGCGAACAATCTCTTCCAAGTTCCTTCTTAGGCGAACTATTCAAATTCAAACATAGAATCTTCGGTTGAGAATGCTTCATAATTACAATATTGCAATGCAGCTCATCCATGTGGTGTTTCTGTTCACCTTTTAATTTTCTACAATCGCGCAAGAATGGTCGTTCGTGTCACATTACAAATGCATTAAACAAGAACACAACTTCAAGAGAGAATGTCGAAAACACAGACTAATCTTAATACCTGTCCAATATAACCCAGCTTGACAGAACTCTCTTGGCTTCAGCAGCCACCGCACCGCACAACGAACCAGAAAGAATCTTCACTCTGATCTTTATCTGTGCAAACATTCGAAACATTACTTCCAAAAGCCGAATAGCAAAGCAAAACACAATGAAACACAAATGGAGAAACAATTAGAAGAGAGTTATGCTACTACTTCAAAGTTCGAACCTTCTCCGGATCATAAAAATCATGGAGTTGAAGCACTAATTGAGAACATGAATTCGTAATAACTTCTTTCTGATCCGAAACAGTTCCTAATCGATGTCCCGTAGCACAATCAGTCGTAAATCTCGAAATTCCCCATACCTTCTTCCCTATAAAATACACACAGATTATATAATCAATCATAAACCTTCAAAATCATTCAGATCTCAATCAACTTCCATCCTTCCCCATTCTACATTTTCTACCTCATTTTCAAATTTTCTTTTTCCCAGTGTTGTGTGTGGCGGATGGCGGTCCATGGCGGAGAGCCAGAGTCCCACCATAGCGGCCGCTTTGCGGCGCCATTATTGCGGATTATGGCGGAAAAACCCGCAATAGCGGACGATATTTACCATTGCGGCGAGCCTAAAAAACGCCTTGTATATCCGCCATAGCGGCCATGGCAGGGCAATTTGATAACACTGCTTTTTCCTCAAAGTAATCAACATGAGTAAAGAATTACACAAAAAACACAAAAGCTGCAAAAGCAAAAGCATATGAAACTGTAAACACAAAATTGAATTGAAAGAGAGAGAAAGATAGAGAGAGATGAATACTTGATGAAATTGCAGGAATGATGACCAAAAGCTTAATGCAATCCCCAGGTTGAACAACATGAGTCAAAGCCCAAACCAAAGCAGTCCTCGAAATATCTTTCGGACCTTTCACCGCAACAACAACAACCTTAGAACAAGAACTCATATCTTCATCATAATAACTACGACCCTTTTGTCTATTCATCTCAAGTTTCCAAGTTTACATCAAAAATCAACTGCTATTCTACTTCTCCCGGTAATTCTGAAATTCCTATGAAATTCTTCCAGAAATTCCTTTTTTCTGGTATTCTACTTACCTTTTTTTATGCTTATCAATTACTACAAAAAAATAGGTTATCTCGTGTCTAAATTGCAAACATAACATTAGTAGAAGAAAAAGACTATGAAATTGTTTCGAAAAAACACTCCTAAATCCACAAATTTTAGTTTTTTTATCCTCTAGTCTTGCAGTACATTGGCTTCTAAAAAACAATTGATAGGTTAATTCTCAAGGAATATAATACAATGAAAATTCTGCAAAAGACTAATTTGACTTGATTTAAATTAAAAGTTGAAAAGAATGTAAATTCCAACATTTCAAGGCATCTACTGTTAAACAAGTGAGAAAACACTTGTCTAGGCTAATTATTTTTATGGAATTTCCATTTCAATAGAAAGAATTTGTAACGCTAATGCATAGCTGCAATGGTATCAATCAAATCATGGATTACATTTCAGAGGCAATAATACACATAACTAGCACAGGGCAATAAATTTATGCAAAACTCAGCACACCAAAGCTCGTGACTAAATGGAAATAACAAAACCTAACCTTCAAACAATAGCCAACAGTTCAACAGCTACCACCTAATGTTGGTACATACAAAAAATAGTAATTTGAAACAGCATGATTTAGATGGCGGAAATTCTTGGAACATCAACCGGAAACTGGTGGATTTCGTCGATCCAAGGGTTCTTCTCTTTTGCAGGATTGATTGTCCTGAGAGCCTTCCATACTGCACTGTTGCACTTGAATCCAGAACCAAATGCTATTTGCCATGTCCTATCTCCTTTCTTCATCCTTCCTTTGGCTTCTGTGTAAGCCAATTCGTACCAAAGGGAACTGCTGGATGTGTTTCCAAAACGATACAGTGTCATTCTTGACGGCTCCATATGCCATGTAGACAGTTTCAAATTTTTCTCCAGCTCATCCAAAACAGCTCTTCCACCTGCATGAATGCAGAAATGTTCGAAAGCTAGCTTGAAATCTGGAATATAAGGCTTGATCTTCATCTTGAAGAGTTTCTTTCCAACCAAGGTGCCGAAGAACAGCAACTGTTCGGATGTTGGAAGAACAAGAGGTCCGAGGGTGGTGATGTTTGTTTTCAAAGCATCGCCTGCAACTGCCATAAGATCTTTTGATAAAGTGACACCAACTTTGCCATTGTCGTCTTCTTCTTGTGTGACACAGCTGAAGCACTTGTCATCGGCACCCTTGTTGGTGCGAACAGTGTGGACCAATCGGTATTTGGATCTTCTCCTATCAGAGGTCTTGTTGGAAAGCAAAATCGCAGCCCCTCCCATACGAAACAAACAATTCGAAACAAGCTTGGATCGATCATTCCCAGCATACCAATTCAGCGTGATATTCTCCATGCTAACAACCAATGCATAGGAGTTAGGATGTAGTTGGAGAAGTTCTTGAGCAAGATCAATAGAAACAATCCCCGCACTGCATCCCATCCCACCAAGATTGTAACTCTTTATATTCCCTCTAAGCTTATAGTGATTTATGATCATCGCAGAAAGCGAGGGAGTCGGACAGAAGAGACTACAATTGACAATCAGAATCCCAATATCCTTAGGCTTAACGGATGTTTTAGCGATAAGCTCATCGATAGCGCCAAACATGACAGCCTCGGCTTCTTTCCTAGCTTCTTTCATTGAAGGGTTGGGAGGAATGGAGAGAACAGCTTCAGGAAGGTAAGTGGTTTCTCCGAGTCCAGATCTCTGGAGGATCTTACGCTGGAAGTCAAGGTTCTCATCTGTGAAGAAACCACTCGCCCTGGAGTGATCCATAAATACTGTTTTAGTGCATTTGCGAGACTCCTCTGGCTTATAACAGGAGAAATCGACAAGGTAAACAGGCCTAGGACGAGTCATAACATATAGGGTTGATAAAAAAACAAGGAGAGTTGAGCAAATAATGACAGAAACGAGATTGTATTGGAGATTTGCCCAAATATCATACACATCTTTGAGGGAGAAAGTTGATAGCTGAGCAGCAATTAAAACCACAAGTGGTGAGAGAAAGAGGTACATGCCATGAGTGATTAGATAATGATACCCGAGCTTCACATACTTCAATTTAACAGATTTTTTGAAGTCGGGAAGGATCCGCGACGACGATGCCACCAACAACGCTGTTTCCCGTTTTGATTCTCTCATTTTTCCCTGCTCAATATTTCAATACATTCTCAAATTTCCTCGATTAACCCATAATTATAAACGAGAAAGGAATCAAGAATTGGATTACCTTAGGGCTCTGAAGCTAAGGATGAAAAACGGGACAGGGACAGGGACGAGGACGAACGCGCTGACGCAAACCACCTCCAAAATTCTACTATTTTTGTTATTGTTTTATTCTTTTTAATTCACTTTTTTCTTTTGACAGAATTATTAAAGATATAAATGGCAAACCATCCTATTACAATTATGCCTTTAGCACTAAAAAATTATCCACAGCTAAGGCTTTGCTGGCCCCTCGGCCGACCGATATGTCACGAGCTCTATAATACTTTTCCAAATGAATGTTCTTTCTGTTTCGAAATGATTCTCTTTAAAAAACTTTACTCACAAATTTAGAAATATAATGATGTTGTCGTAAGATATTACAGTTTTATAAAATTAATTCTATTAATGTAGTGGAATTAGTGCAGAGAGTAAAAAGTAAATAATACGATTGGAAAAATAATAATCATTATTACATTGAAAAGTGAAAATGACAATCATTTTAAAGTAAAATTTATTTGCTAAAACGATAGTCATTTAGAAACGGGAAATACATGTTAGAAAGAAAGAGACAAAGCCCAAAAGAGAAAGGAAACAACCCAAATGGATTAAGAATTTTTATTCGTATTAAAATAAGGGGTGTCATTATTAGTATCTCCTTATTGATATTTTTATTGTTGTTTGTATGTATTTAGGCCCATGGCCCATTATCTCTAGCAAAACCCTAGTATTTGTAGGTGATGTTGTCTCCTTGAGAAATCAATGAAAAAGTTCATGTTGTTTTATGTTTATCTTTACTTAGAAGCTTAGATTTGAATGTTATTCTAAATTAGATATATCATTTGGTGCTTTCATTCTTGATTCTCAACTCTTCCATGGCTCCTCATAAACCTATCAACCCTTCTTCTAAAAAAATTATAAAAGAAGCTGCCCAAATATCCACCCTTCATCTTACAAATGCTATGACCCAAATCCAACAACTAATAGATGAGAGATTTGATAATGACAAAGAGATTGAAGATTCCATATATTACTCTCTCATGGCCATCCTAAACAAGATTGTAAATCAAAGGGAAAAACAGCCTACTGCTACTGTTCACTCAGCAGCAAGCTCTTCAAGTATAACACATAACTCCTCGTCTATTTCCTTAGTTACAACCCATGTTACCCAGATTTTTATCCCCACCACCTTTCCCACCTTACCTCTCATCCCCCACAGCCTTTGCCTCAACACAACCATATAACGTTCCCTTGTTCAACCAGATCTCATATTCACCAATCCCCCACATTCTTCCGTTACCCTCTTTTAGAACCTCTAAACTCGAGCGTGTTATGTTTGATGGTTCTAATCCAATTGGAGTGGTTATTTCAAGCTGGTTAATTTTTTTTCAGTTTTTATAATTTACCACCAGAAAATAAGTTGTCTTTAATTTCATTCTACATGAAAGGTGATTCCTTACCTTGGTTCAAATGGATGCACCAGAATCAATTATTAATAAATTGGTTCTCATTTATTCGAGCATTAGAATCATGATTTGGTCCTTCCACCTATGAGAACCACCAGGCACAATTGTTTAAACTAAAACAAGATGGCTCGGTGGTGGATTACCAAACAAAGTTTGAAAAATTGGGCAACTTGGTTGTTGAATTACCACAAGATGCAATTCTGAACTGTTTTATTTCAGATTTAAAACTAGAAATCTATAATGAAATGGCCATTCATCATCCAACCTCAATTTCCCAAGCCATTGGTCTGGCAAAACTCATTGAATCTAAACTATAAGATGTTAAACCAAAATTTCAAAAACAATTCTTCACACCATTAATTCGACCAACTACTTACAGCAAGACACCAAATTCCAACCCCCCAACCACTACTACCGATCCAAAATTTCCCTCTCCAACCCAACCTACTAAACTACCCATTTGTCGTCTATCTAACACCCAAATACAGGAGTGTCGCGCTTAGGGCATATGCTTTAGTTGTGATGAAAAATTCATCCCTGGCCACAAATGCATCTCAAACAGATTCCTTTTACTCCTTGCTGAGGGGGAAAACCAAGACACAAATCATGAAGATGTGCCTCATGAAGAAGTTGTGGAGACAGAATCAAATAACACTTATTTCCAATTATCACTCCAAGCCTTAACATGCCAATTTTCTCCCCAAACCCTTAAATCTAAAGGCCTTATTGGAGGACTTCCAGTTATGGTTCTAGTCGATATTGATAGCACTCATAATATTCTCAAACCAAGAATTTTTCATCACCTCAATCTTCCCACTAACTCAATCCCCCAATTCTCAATTATGGTTGGCAATGGATCACATCTTCAATGTGAGGGAATTTGTAATAATTCCCAACTTACCCTCCAAAACAAATGTTTTTCCATGTCCTTCTATCTTTTTCCCATCGAGGGTGTAAATGTAGTTCTTGGGATGGCGTGGTTACGCACCTTAGTGTCATACCCCAAATTTGCCCTACTGATTTCTAATTTTTCTTCCTTATTAAATTCCAGAATTATCATTTGTTTTATAATGTATTCACATATATGCTAGGTTTAAGTTTATAAAAGAAGGGGGATTTTACCTTATTAGAGAATTAATGGGCTTTTCTAAATTAGAAAAGCCCATGAAAAATTGATGGTCCATTAGGTTTTTTAGAGGAGGTGTATGGACTTCTTAGCTCATTTTTGTTTTAAAACCCATTGTGTTTCAATTAAGGCTTATTGGGTTCACTTTCAGCCCAGTTTAATTTTTGAAGGGATTTACACTATTAAGAATTTTTAGACCTTTCTAAATCAAAAAGGCTCGTGTAAGATTGGAGGCCCATTTTGTTTTTGTTAAAGCTTTTGGTTTCATCCTATATTAAAGGAGAGTTTTACATTATTGAGAATGTTTGGGTCTTTCTAAATCAGAATGTCCCATTCGGGTTTTCTTGCAACGGGGGTATTAGTTAAAATATATTGGCCCATTTATGAATAAATAGAAGGGGGTATGCTGTTTACTTAAGGGGTTTATTGATTAATCATGATTGGTCCACTAGAGTGTTGAGGCCTGTCTTAAAATAAGTTAGGGGTGTATGTTTTAAATCAGGAAGACCCATAGCAATTCGTTCATGAAAGCTCAATAATTGATACAAGGTGGCCCATTTCAGGTTTTGTTGTGTCGAGAAGTTGTTTTGTTTTTATAGTAACATTATTAAAATCATTTTATATTATTAATTAAGTCATAATTTTATTTATTTTATTATTTGAAAAATATTGACTAAAAAAGTCGAGATTTGAAACTAAGAAAAGGCCTTAATCGCATGGTCTAGCTGATTACAAGCCCAAAACTCAAACGCACAGTCTAAATCAGAAAAAATGCATGTTTCAAAACTAAAAACACTTACTGTTCAGATTGAAAAAGAAAAAC
The DNA here is from genome assembly GCA_948472305.1 of Vicia faba. Lineage (NCBI taxonomy): Eukaryota > Viridiplantae > Streptophyta > Magnoliopsida > Fabales > Fabaceae > Vicia > Vicia faba. The sequence goes on from OX451741.1 coordinate 1,399,074,323, forward strand.
GCTCGTTTTAATGTTATAACATACACTGTTCATATCCAAATAAAATAGAATCAAATCTTTCATATTTTGATTATCTGGAACTTTACAACTTAATACAAAATCAAAATATAATAAAATTAATACAAAATCAAATCGAAACTTATCAAAACAGAATTGAACTAAATCGTATCAAACTTATACAGATTTGTATCAATTTACAAACAAATTAAAAACTAATCTTCAAATTCCTAACTCACTAATAATTTCCCTAAATCAAAACTATAAAAAACGACAATCATACAAAAGTTCCATATTCTGTCTAAACCTAAATACTATAAAAGGGGCCTAAGTTTCTAAAGAAAAGGGGGAGAAAATTTTATGAAGAAAATTGAACAGAGGGGAAGAATAGAGAAGAAGGAGACCTAACGTCACCACCGTAAACCCTTTTTGGTCTCTGCTCCTTGTAAATCTTAGGGTTTCAACATCTAAAACCCTAGCTTTTCTCCACTGCTCCGCCGCTGCTTCCATCATCTCCACCATCTAGTACCTGTCAAACACAAAAGAAAAAGAGATCAGAAAGAGTTACACAGAGGAGGCTCGAAGAATAAACACGATCGAGGTAACGAAAACTGAACTCTTTTTTCCCTCTATTTTGTTTCGCGATTTGGGTTGTGGGATAAAGATTTGGGGGTAAGGGAATGATCACCGCCGATTAGGGTTCATGTTTTAACGATGATAATTAGGGTTTCTGTTTGGTGGATAGAAGAGAGAAGAGGAAGATGAATCAGGTGAGAGGAACCAAAATGAGGAGAATAATGTATAAAACAAAATATATTATTTATGATGATCCAATGCGCACAAGTCCATGACCATTATCGTGCATCCTCAACAATTACTGTATGATCACCATCAAACTCCCTAAAACAGGCGCCCACCGGGATACCATGCACTCTCCCGTACCCTGTCTAAACGGACCACAAATTGTTTTAGGCCTAAACCCGTGATACTCGCACCTTCCCTCTAATTTTGTTTTACTAACCTATGCGAATTCACACCCCACCAGCCAAATGGGCCAAGTCCAACATCTGGACTTGGACCCTTACTCCTTACGCCCCCAACTTTTGCTACATAGTCCAAACTCACACTCCCCTTGCGTTGGGCCTGATTTCAACATCTAAATTCAGGGCCCTACTACATATACCCCCTTATTTTGCTAGCCCAACATAATTTACACCCCCTTGCATTTTCTAATTTAATTCTTTTTTTATTTTTATTTATATTTTTTATATTTTATATTTGTTTCCAGTGATTTCTGGTAAACAACCGCTAGTCTTCCAAACTATCGAATAAACTTACTGACTGTTATTCAATTTCTCTGGTAACTCACAGGATCGACTAGATTGATCCTAGGATCCCTTGGTCATTAGGGTAACTCTCATGATCGAACAGATATTCATGGTTGGTATTTGAGTGTTGTATAGGTGTTTGGCTTATTTCGATTTCTCTCTTAAAGGTCTAAAGGTGTAATCAAAATATGCGTGTACGAAACTAAGTTGCATGAATAAATGTTAATTGTAAAGACATGTAAAATTGCATAAAAGGTAAGTAAATGGCTTCGAATTATAAAAACAGTTAATGTAAAAGATGCTCTGGAACGTAAAGGATTCGAAATATGAAGAAAGCGTTTAATGCAAGAAATCTGTAAATGACATTAAGTAAAAATAGACTTTCGAAAGACAAAACTTGAAGGTAAAGGCATGAAAAGTATGACAGTTTTCTGAAATGTAAAGTGCTTGAAATGTAAAGAAAGCATTGAAATGTAAGGCTTTAATGAAGAGATTTCGAAGTAAAAAGACTTTGAATGAGAAAACTCGTAAATGGTATTTGGCAGAAAGATAAAGGAAAGTGCTGGAAATGATAAAAGGTTTTCATTAAATCATAAACATGTGGTGCTATCATACGTACATTGCTCTTACATTCGTTTCCCTTGCCATGTGGTAATTTGAATGTTACTGAGTATTTAGTACAATAGATATGACACACGAAATCCTAATACTAAGACTTCTATTTATACTAATTCGACCATAACGGTCTTGCTATAGGATTATGCCACGTTCAGAACATGCAGAACAATGCCTCTCTCTTGTTTCCACGTGTCTCCAAATGCTCCAGCACATAAATTTCAAACTTCGAACGTCCCGCTCTCATTTGAATTTCAAATGTTTTGGTACTTCTCCGTTTCGAATGCACTTCCCAGACACGGCCTTGTTGTTATTTCGAGACTTCTTTAGATATGTTCACATAATTGCCACTCGAAGCTCCAAGCTTTGATATGCTTATTCGAAACACTGCTTCTGCTATTTCGAAACATGACGCTTTGTTTCATTTCGATCGAAACGTTCAATTCACTTGGCCTCTAATAATATTATCAAAATCTTCAGCCAACAAAATGCCCCTTTAAAATATGTATTTCGATCTCTCTGAGAAATACCTATTTTAAACATCTACACAAGATTTTGATGCGACCTTCGAATCATCGTAACATTTAATGCATTTGACTCCAGTCACGTCAATCATAACACTTTTTGGATTCCTTAACCGCCTGGAGCCACTTCACAGTATGGTGCAGTTACAAACAATGATTATCTTTAAATCACACCTATTACCCATGTTAACTTTACGCCACCTCTTCATCAAACCAACCCATGATTTCCACGTATCACACCCTCATTCAGTGGATGCTTAAACTTCCACATTATAAAACATCATCAACTTAGTCTTTTCTTTTCTTTTCACATTCTGAATCGTTTACCCTCTTTCTCTCGCCAAAAACCCTAAGCTTTCAACATCCTTCAAAAATGTCTTCTTCTACTTCATCCCAACTCAAAAAGGTTTCCAAGAAGAAAGGAAAAACTGCAGGAACTACAATGAAAAGTAAGATTATCACTCACCAAGGTCAATACGTTCTTGCTCCTCAGATGATCTCAAAGGAAAAAGAAATGATGTATGCATCACAGGTACTCATTCCTACCATCGTTGCTGGTAAGAGGTTAGCTTTAAATGGCCCTCTTACGGTTTTTGAAATTTTAAAAGATACCAGGATAATTTTCCCAGTTTGCTATAGTTTCAAACCCTTGTTTAACAAAATGGATGCCCCTAAGGCAATAGAATCTTCTGGCTCAAACACCATAGAAAATCCAACTGTTCCTCCTAAGGACCCCTTTGTATTGGACTATGTAAAAAGTAATTTTAAACCGTTTCGATCTTGCCCCACCTCCGATACTGCTTATCAAAATTGGTTCAAGAAAGTAGAAGCTAAGAAATCCCAGCAATGGGAAGAATTAGGTATCTATAATTTGATTAAGCTATCGAAGCCTGGTTTCACTTACAGCCACCCTCTGCTATTCGCGTCCCTCTATTTCTGGGACAGTACCTATAATACTTTCCATCTCCCAGGTGGAATGATCACCCCTACCTTCTTCGACATAGCGGCCATTACTGGGCTATCGCCAGTAGGAGAAACATACATCCCCGACAATGAAGAACACTCAAGCATAATTGACTTCGAAGTCAAACTAACAAGTTTTTCCAAATTTATCAGTCACTACCATGCTGAGGGAGACAATGTGTCTGATGTAGAACACATTGCTTTCCTAACCCTATGGCTGTCAAGATACGTCTTCTGCAGTAGATCCCTACAGGTAGCCAGTAGGTTCATTCCTCTAGCTAGGGATTTGCATGAAAATCAAAGAGTGTGCTTAAGTGAACTGCTCTTAGTTGACCTCTATGAAAGCCTAAGGTCAGCTGTTTTGAGCCTCAAATCCCATACCTCCAAGAATATCCTGTTGGCTGGCCCTTTTTGGTTACTTCAACTATGGCTAAATGCCATGTTCGAACCCTCCCTGTCAACTGCCAACACCATTGACAAACAAGACCCTGAGATAATTGATAGGATAGTCGAAGGCACTAGGCTTCGAAGATTAACTCCAAATGACGACAAATATGACTTCAAAGTCCTATTCTCGAAGTACATCATGATATTCTCCAAAAGGCACAAGTTCGAAGAGAGCATGGCGCCTTTTGCTTCGAGGGCTCATGGACCTTCCTGGTTCACCATGGCTCTCTCAGAAGCTATCAAGAGCAAGGAGATTCAGGATGTATGGAGAGCTTTTTTGCTACCTAGACTCATTTCTTCAAGAATAACTCCAGCCAAGAATCAGATTTTTCTTTTCGCTTACCAGCCAAATTTTGTTTCGAGACAGTTTGGCTTATGCCAACTAATTCCTGAACCTTTATTTCAAACTGAGAGTGCCATTACCTCTGGGCGAACTTTCAAGGCACGGGAAGCCAAAATACAGCAAGAACAATATCAAGGCTTTGCCCAGTTTGAGCTGATAACCTTCGAACCTACCCATCTCACAGCTAAAGGGTTTCTGGAATGGTGGACCAAGTTTTATCAAACCTATATGTTCGATACACTTACAATTCAACAGAAACTAATTGATGCCTTCGATGTGCAGGTACCAGCAAAGAAAGGTATGTTTACTCATGCCAAAGAGATTAAAGCTTTCCAAAATTATTTTGAAACTACTTATGACCCCACGCGCTTGGAATCCACTGTGCATCAAGCGGCTGAGACCTTGAAGGAAAAATTCAAACAAAAAGTTTCTAAGTTGAAAATTCCTTCAGGGTTGTCACCTGAGGATAGGTATAGGTTGGCATTCGAAATGCATCCACCTAAATTTCATAGATTACCTACCTCAGAACTGGCTCTGGCTTGGTTTCCCCCATATCCTTGGTGGTTCACTTGCAAAGAGATGTTCAAACATCTTCAAAGGAAACCAAAGCCATCTGAGACTGTGACATGAGCTCGACACTGGCTTCACGATTTCCCAGGACACCTTCGATACGACCTTTCTGCCATGTCAATTAAATATGATCAAGGCACAGGTGTGAATGCTTGGGAAAATCCCAAACGTCTTTCATTTTCCATATCTTTAACCTTTGCTTTAATTGTTTCGATTTTCAGCCATCGGGATAAAGACCGCTGCCTCGAAGTCGAAAGAAGGGAGCACCTCTCAAGCCTCCATCGAAACTACTGACAAAGTGACTCCATCCGAAACAACAACTATTGCTGCAACCACAACAACAACAATACCAACAACAACCAGTGTTCCAACTCCAACGGTAATCACTTAGCCTTGATGTTTCGAATTCTTTCGTGTTTTATGGTTTGCATCTAACTCTTTGTTTGAATCTTTTCAGACCAACAAACTTCCTCCTACTACTCCCAAGAAGCGGAAATCAAGCACCACTGGGGAAGACCCCAAGGCTGGAGGAAACTTACAAACTGCTTCGAAGAAGAAGCAAAAGAAAGATATTTCGAAAAGTACCGTTCCAACTAGTGTCTCTGGACTAGATTCCAGGGATGCTTCTCCCTCACCCAAATCCAAAATTCCACCTTCGACCTCCAACACAATGTTGGAACACATAGCTAGTAACCTCTCCTCCGAGAGTCCACAGGTAAATTGAACTTTAAATCTCTTTGAAAATAATAGTTTCTTATTACCTTGGTGCATGTTTTTAAAATTCTGTTGCTCTTTACAGAACATCTTGAATCCAGCTTCCACTACTTCGAAATCACCGTCCAAAACTGCCGCTCCACTCAACTCCTCTCCTCAAGGAGATTCCAGCAACCTTGTACAGAATAAAGGTTCCTCCAATATGGCGGTTCTGGCTGGAACTTCTGAACAGCAGGATGATCAAGGTACCTCCATTCCTCTGAAAGAGACAAACGAAACACCACTTCAAACATCTGCAGAGGATTTGCAAAGAGCTTCTCTTCAAAAGTCCCCTCTTGAAACTCTTCAAGAGGACCCAAAGGACACTCAAACTGAAGGAGAGAAAGCTGATTCTGGGCAAAGAGACGAAGAATCTGCAGACGAAGAGTCTGAGGAGGAGGATGCCAATGATGGTTCGACTGCTAGGACGGAGTCCAACGCAAATAGAAGTGAAAAGGAAGGCATCGAAGTGGTGGACTTGGATGATGATGAAGAAGATCAAGAGCACGAAACGAATGAAGGGGATGGTGATGCAACCAACGAACCCATGGAGGTTGAAATGGACGTGACTCCCCTACGTGTGGAACTCCCTCAATCCTCTTTGTCTCGAATGACTGACGAGGAGCTTGCACTCCTGAGACGAAATGACCCTATTGGGTATATGAAGGCAAAGCTGGCTCAAAGGGACGTCCCACTTGCTAGGGCTGGCACAAGTTCGACCAACTATCCTCTTCCCACAGATGAAAGGATTGTACTTCTTAATAAGATCAGGAAAACAATTCTCAATGTGGATATATTCGAAGTGCTCAAACAAGATAGCACTGCTTGCTATACTATGAAGGAGTTGCTTACAAAGGTCAATCTTTCTACCTGCTCCTTTCCAGTTAGTACTCTCTTGTTCGATCTTCAGGCTTTGCTGGACAACGTAACTGGTTACCTTCTCCAAGACGAATCTGCTGCCAAGAAGGTTCAAGAGAAACGCATTGCCATGGATGCTGCTTATGAACAAGCTTCGAAACTCTCTCAAGAAGCTGAGGATCAAGCTATGCATCTAAAGCAGGCGAAAATTGATTATGAGGCTCGAGCTGAGTCCATACTTCTTTGGGAAAGGAAGATTCTGGAACTTCAACAGAAGGTTAAGGAGGCTAAAGAACAACAAATAGCCTTCGAAACCAATACTGCTGGTAACCAATTCGAAGAGCTTCTCAACCAGGGGCTTGCAGAAATGGAAACTGCAGAACAACTTAAAGGAGAAGTGGCAACCTTGGAAGGAGCCAGGCGTTTCGCTCAACAGAGGCTTGAATCATTTCGAAGCACTTTCAACCGATTGAAAAATAACTCTTACTTCTAAATTTCAGTGTTTATTTGACTACAATTTTGGTTTCTAATATGTAATATTCGAACAACGCCATTTTGGCATCTCATCTTGCCATTTTATCCTTCTATAATATATTGGTTACGTTGTTACTATTCGAATCTCTTGCAGGCGTGGCTTATATTTCTTTAAATATTTCCCATTAACCTTTAGGATATGCTTATCATCCACCAGTTCTTCGATTTCATATGCATTGTTTGAGAATACTTTTAATATTCGAAAATGTCCTTCCCAATGAGGTGACCATTTACATAATGCTTTATTTTTCTTGTCCATGGGCAATATGACTTTCCAAACTAAGTCATTAATAATGAATACTTTTTTCTTCACCCTTTTGTTGTATGTTCTGGCCACTCTTTCTTTTTGTCTCATCAAAATTTCCAATGCATGTAATCTAATTTCGTCCAACTCAACTAATTCATTCATCATCATTTCCCAATATAATGCAGCTGGGATTTCGTTTTGTCTCTGAATTCGAACTGATTGTAGATGAATTTCTACTGGCAACACTGCATCATGACCAAATGTGAGTTGGAAAGGCGTAGTGTTAGTAGCTTCCTTAGGAGATGTTCTACAAGCCCATAATATTTGGTCCAAACTTTTGTGCCAGTTTCTTGGCTTTTTTCCAATATGCTTCTTGATTAATCCTATTATCACTTTATTGGCTGCTTCGACTTGACCGTTTGCTTGAGCATAATATGACGTTGATGTTAGCAATCTAAACCCCATTTCTTGGGCAAATTCTTGCATCTTTCTACCAGTAAACACCGAGCCTTGGTCTGTGGTTATGCTCTCTGGCAATCCGAACCTATAAATAATGTGCTTTTGTATAAACTCAATAATAGCCTCTTGATCAGCAACTATTAATGGTATAGCTTCGATCCACTTGGTAAAATAATCTATTCCTACCAAGGTATATTTCTGTCCTTTGGACGAAGCAGGATTTATTTCTCCTATCAAATCCAATGCCCATCCTCTAAATTACCATGGTTTGATGATCGAATGCAACTCACTTGCAGGGGCATGTTGAATCCATGCATGTTTCTGACATTCCTCACATCCTTTAGCAAAGTCTATGCAATCTTTGAGCATGCTAGGCCAATACAAGCCGTATCAAAATAACAGCCATTTCATTTTATGGCCTGCTTGATGTGCCCCACATGCCCCATTGTGGACTTCTGACAATGCTAGGTATGCCTCACTTTCTCCTAGGCATTTCAATAATACACCCTCTTGGGTCTTTTTAAACAATTCGTTCCCCATGAGGAGATATGACAATGCTCTGTATTTTGTCTTTCTATCCACGTTCAGAGTTGGGTCTGCTAAATAACTCTTCAGTGGACTTCGCCAATCTGCATCTGACAAAGTATTTATGGCTAATATTTCGAATCCCTGTTTCTCAGCATATCCCAATTTCATACTTTCCAGATCTGATGGTGTGAATCTAGTAGCCATAACTCTACCCCTTAATTCAACTAAATCCTTAAAGTTCCTGGTAGAAACTTTATAACCCGAAGCCAACTGTGCTAAGTCATTTGCTTCTTGGTTCTCTATTCTTGGTATGTGTTGAATATCCATGTATTCAAATTTCCTTAGTAGCCTATTGACTATGACGAAGTATATCATCAAGTTTTCCTTTATACACTTATATTCATTTGTAATTTGTTTGACCACTAATTCTGAGTCTCCTTTAATTTCGACTCTAGTTGCCCCCAATTCCAACAAAGCTTCAAGTCCAACAATGAGCGCTTCATACTCAGCTTCGTTGTTCGAGCAACGAGGACCATCTAATTTATACTTGGATTTTGTTGGAATTCCTTCAGGAGAAATTAGAAGGACTCCAACGCCACTTCCATTCCTGTGGGTTGAACCATCAAAGTACAATTTCCATGGTTGCATTTCGACGTAACTCATGACAGTCTGCTCAACCAAAGAATGGTCCACAATGAAGTCAGAAATCACTTGACCTTTCATAGCTTTCAAAGGCATGAAAGTCAAAGAATATTCTGTTAAGGCTAAAGCCCATTTACCAACTCTGCTATGCATTATTGGTTTTGAAAGCATATGTTTAATGGCATCGAAATGAGATGAAACATAAACATCAACAGGCTTTATATAATACTTGAGTTTCATACAAGAGAAATACAAACAGAGACATAGCTTTTCTAGATTTCTATATCTGGTCTCTGCATCATTTAGTACTCTACTTAAATAGTATATGGCTCTTTCGATACCATTGCTATCTTCTTGTGCTAGCATACTACCTATACTAACTTCAGAGGCAGATGTGTACAATCTCATGGGCTTCCCCCATGAAGGTGGAGACAAAATAGGAGGCTGAGAGAGGTATCTTTTTATCCTGTCAAATGCCTCCTGGTGGGCTTCGTTCCATTCGAAGGCTTGGCCTTGCTTTAGACGAAGTAACGGAGAGAAAGCTTGGGTTCTTCCACTCAGGTTCGAAATGAATCTTCTGAGGAAGTTAATTTTCCCTAGCAGAGATTGCAACTCCCTTTTTGACGTAGGTGCTTTCGTCTCTATTATGGCCTTAGTTTTGTTCTGGTTGATTTCAATCCCTTTCTTGTGAACCACAAAACCAAGAAAATCTCCAGCCTGCACAAAAAAATGCACATTTAAGGGGATTCACCTTTAAGCCATGTTTTCTCATTCGCTCGAATGATTGGCTCAAATGATGCAAATGTGTTTCTGCAGATATAGATTTGATGACTATATCATCAATATACACCTGCATGAAGGTTTCAATGAAATCATGAAAAATTGAATTCATTGCCCTTTGATAAGTTGCCCCAGCGTTCTTTAAACCAAAAGGCATCACCACCCATTCGTAGGTGCCTAAGGCTCCTGGGAAACGAAATGCTGTCTTTGCAACATCTTCTTTAGCAATGAAAATCTGATTATACCCAGAGTATCCATCTAACATACTTAAGTATTCGAACCCTGCAGCAGAATCTACTAGCATCTCTGCCACAGGCATGGAATATTCATCTTTAGGGGTTGCAGTGTTTAAATCCCTAAAATCTATGCAAATTCTTAAAGAACCATTTTTCTTAATAACAGGTACTATGTTTGCTAACCATTCGACGTACCTTGTTGTTCTGATAAATTTGCAACACAGCAACCTTTCGATCTCAGCTTTAATTTTTGTGAGAACCGCTGGTGCGAATCTTCTGGGAGTTTATTTGATGGGCTTCTTGCCATCTTTGATTGGCAGTCTGTGTTCGACCAACTCCCTCTTTAAACCAGGCATTTCGTCATAATCCCATGCGAAGCAATCTTTGTTTTTCTTGAGGACTTCGATTACTTCCTTCTTGAGGCCTGGGCTAAGTTTTGCACTTATGTAGGTTATTCTTTTCGTTTTTTCATCCCCTAAGTTGACTTCTTCGAGTGGGTCTTGTGCCAACATTTTGGCACCTGAGTTTATGGGGTCCCTTTCGAAGCCTAAGGGTTCTTTATCGTAGATGGCATCCAACCTTTGATCCATCTCAAATTCTATGAAGGGTGAGCATTTCGAGCCATCCCCACTTACTTCGTTCATCTTTACAGTTAATTTATTTATTTCAGCCTCTAAGGCCGCTTTTGATTCGTTCTCAGCCATATAGGCCGAAATCCTTTCGAAAAAGGTGGACTCAGTCATGGATAAGGTTGTCGAAGTCCCAGCCTGCTGGCCGTTTTTGTATAGTGCTTTCGACTCCCTCTTCTTCACTGATTATTGTTCTATCCCAGTAAAGGCCATCATGGCGAAGGGTCATATAGTAGTGGGCGTTTCTGGTTTCGTTAATCTCATCATTTGGAACACACGGAGCAATATTTGCCAGATTTTTATCATAATCCCTCTTGTCAACTAAATTAACTGTTGACATAAAGTAACTCTGGTCTGCTTCAATGTTTTCCACGATTCCATCATCTCTCCACAGAACTAGTCGCTGATGCATTGACGAAGGAACTGCCCCCACGCCATGGATCCACTCCCTTCCCAACAATAAGTTATAGTTGGCCTTGGCTTCGATCACCATAAACATGGTGGGTCTACAGCTTGAGCCTATTGTCAATTCCAACTGGACCACTCCCAGTGTTTTGCACACTTTTCCCTCATAATTGGACAGAACCATATTATGGGGCTTGATGTCTCCTTCGCGGATCTCTAATCTTTTCAGCATGAAATGGGGTATCAAATTGACTGCAGCACCCCCATCTACTAGAACCTTGTTCACACCATGGACACCAACTTTTGCCCGAATAAAAAGTGGCTTAAGATGGTTCTTCATAGCAGGTTCTGGACGTTCGAAGAACGCATTTTGTTCCTCAACAGCCCCATTGTCCATCACATAGTAGCACACAGGCCTATGTTTCATCAAATCTGTGGTATCTTCTTCCTCATATTCATCAATTTCGGTTTCCTGCCCAAATTCACAGGGAAGCACAGATACCACGTTACAATTTAGGTTGAATGAAGACTCCCCCTCCGATTCGAAGTTATCTGTTATCATGTCTTCGTCCTCTTCTGGGCCTGGAGTGTATTCCTTTGGTTCATCCCGTTGTACTTCAGAGAAAAGCCTCCTATTAACTGGAGGTTTGTCTTCAGTTTGATTTTTTGGTTTGTTGGTGCTAGATTCACCTTGGTTCTTTGTTGAAGTGACCCCTTTGTTTGCCACAGCTTCCCTTTCAGCCTTTCGAATCCTTTGTTGCCTGCGCCACTGGGATCTTGACATGGGGTTCCTTCCTTTGTAATTTTCTAATCTTACCTCCTCCTTTTTTGCTGTGTTGAATTGCCTTCTGTATGTCACAGCATGGCGTGCATTTCGTTCGGCGTTTCTCCATCTATCTTTGCCTTTGTCATTTCTGACTTGTAACCATCTGTCGGTTGGCACTTCAGCAGGGAGTTTGAAAGTCACTCTTCGAGCAGCCTTGGGGTGAGGGCTATCAGGCCTTCGTTGTTTGTGTCTGCTGTCAAAACGTGGGCCCATCTGGACGTTTCTTGATGGTTCCAGCAAGGGGCGAAGGGAATCGTTTTGAAGGCTCTGGCCATGTTCTGGTCATACACAGCAGAACACCTTGGGCAAATCAAACACTTGGTTGCCCCTTTGTAGCAGCGAAACACAAATTCCAGCAAACTTTCTCCAGCCTTGGGATAACACCTAAAAAGCTGGTTATCTTGGCGCCAATTGTTGTCAGTTCGAGTCCTCTGTACCCTCTCGAAATTCGCAGCGATTCTCTGATTGCAGAGGATGCTACACCTAGGGCACAATATCATGCCTGAATATCCTTTGTGGCATGTCATGAGGTAATCCTTGAGACTAGCATCTCCAGTGTGATTATCCTCCATTCTATACTTCTCTTTTTCTAAGTATTTTTCTACTTCCTCCATCTCAGAGCGAGGCCTCTCCATATCCACCATATTTATCTCAACATCTTCCCCCCTTAGCTTCATCATCGCCCCATCCTGTGGGCTTTATATCCTCAATGTGAACCTTCGAACTCTCTGGGGCAGAATATTTGACCAAATAGTCAAATTTTCCACTGGGTTCCCCTAGAGTGTCCCATATTTCCTTCTGAGGGGAAGTTGGCTTCGTGATTTGGACTTTCTCCAATTCCAGCCTCAAGCCTTCAGTGACCTGTGTTAGTTCTTGGTTTTGATTTCCCTGGCCTTCAGTAGCCTGGGTTTCTTTTCAACAGCTACAGGTGCTGCTTCAATCGAAGTCTCTGGTATCTTCTGGATGTCTTCAGTGACCTCCTTATCGACTTCGACCATCACCCAGTTTTCAGTTTCAGTACCTTCCTCTCCTGTTATGGCGTCGCTTTGGTCAGTTTCCACCATGTTAATCTCTCCAATGCACGCAGGCTCGGAGTAGTTGGTGTCTGCGACGTCCAAGGGATCTTCGTCCACTTTCATCTTCGCCTTATCAGCAAACTTTAGTCTGCCATCTTTGATTGCATTTTGAATTAGGTCCCTGAAAAGAAAACATTGTGAGGTTTTGTGGCCTAGGAAACTATGATATTTGCAAAACCCTCTCTTCTTTATCTGATCTAAAGGAGGTATTTTGACATTTGATGGCACAATGAGTTGGCCATCTTTGACAAGTAAGTCAAAAATCTCGTCACATTTAGTGACATTGAAGGTATAAACCTTCTTTGGGAATTTGTCACTTTTCTCATTTTCAACAATCTCTTTCCCTTTCGTGGGAACCAATAGTTTGCAGGAGTAAGGTGGAGCCTGTTTTAATTCAGCGAGGTCGATTTCGACCTCTTCGAATTCGAATTCAGGATATTCTTCTGCTTCCTCAGTTCCAACATAGGAAATCCTTTCTTTCTTGCTATTCTTAAAGACTCTGGCCTTTTCGGCCTTTAGCCTTTCGACCTGTCGAACCCTATCGGCTAACTGAGCCATGTCTCTCAAATATTGAGTGTCTAGTTTCTTTCGAATAGAGTAATCTAAACCACCAGCGGCCATTTCGACTAACTCATGTTCAGGCACTACTGTGTAACATCTGGATTTCAAAAGCCTAAATCTATTCAGATAATCATCTATGGGTTCGGTGAACTTTCTCTTGACACTGGCTAATTCCTTCAAGCTTATTTTCGACTGTCCCATGTAGAATTGTTCATGGAATAATCTCTCCAAGAGAGCCCAAGTATCAATGGACCCAGGAGGCAAAGTGGTAAACCATGTGAAGGCATTTTTAATCAAGGAACTTGGGAAGTATTTGATCCTGAGATCTTCATTATTGGCTATATCTCCCGCTTCCGTTAGATATCTCGCTATGTGTTCGACTGTTGACTCATTGGTATCCCCAGCGAACTTTGTAAATTTAGGGACTTTATATCCCCTTGGTAAATCAGTATGCATTATGCAATCTAATATAGGAGAAGCATAATTTGGCCTTCTCATTCCTGTGTTGAGGCCATTCTGGGCCATGACTCTCTCTATCATGGTGGTTAGATTGTTTTCTGCCAAGATATTATCGTTTTGAATTCTATGAACGACAGCATCAGCATCTTGATTTCGACCGACCAGGACAACCCCCCTAGGTTGTTCTTCTCGAAACTCTAGGGCTTCTAGCCTTTCGACCCTTTCCCCTGGTTCCATAATTTCTCTTTGTGGGCCTGGGATTATTGGGGCTTCTAACCTTGGTGCCCTGGCCCCTAAGTTAACTTCTTCTCTAGGTGGTCTATAAATTGGGTCGTTAGCAATTTGTTCTATAACAGGCATGTTTGCTCGAAATCCCGCCTGATTCTGCCTACGCCTTTCTGGGGGAGCAAAGAAATCTGCTATTCGACTCATGTTGTCAGCGTTTTCCCTGTTTGTCACAGTCACATTTTGAACTATTGGGGCAAATATTTCCTGCATAGTTTGTGCTAACACCCCTATCATATTATGGTTACTGTCATCCATTAATTGCCTAAAAGCCAACTGGTTTTCTGTGATTAAAATAGGCATTGTGCTATAACCCACTGACCCTTGGTTGTTTGTCATAAACTGATTCGCCCCAGACCCAGACCCTAATTGTGGTGATGAATTTGATGTGGAATTGTGTAAACCTGCCATAAAAGATGTTGGCATTCCATAAGTGGAATTTCTGGTTCTATTTCCATCGAAACCGGGTGGTCTAGTTAGTGGAGTGGTGAAATGGGATTGTGTCCCTGATGGCGGAACGAATCCCCCAGGATAACCAATGGTTCCAGTATTTCCTAAGATCGAATTATTAGTTGATATGCCACTTACTCCATTGGTGGCTATATTACTGGTTGAAGATGCAACCGACTGTGCATTCGAAGGGATCACATTAGACGTTCCCATCGAAGTAGACACACTAGTGCCTGTTGTATGTGGGGCATTTTGTTCCCCTTGTTGATTGTCAGAATTAGACATCTTGGTCAAACGTTTTCTTCTGGATAAGGGTTTGTTGCTGTTGGTTATTTTACCACTTCTTAGGTTCATAAAACAGCAAACTTCTTAGGTTCCAACGTTTTTATAATGGTTATGTCTCAACAATCTTTATTTCTAATGTCCAATTATTGGTCCCATCAGGTGTGCCAATTTGTTTCCAGTGATTTCTGGTAAACAACCGCTAGTCTTCCAAACTATCGAATAGACTTACTGACTGTTATTCAATTTCTCTGGTAACTCACAGGATCGACTAGATTGATCCTAGGATCCCTTGGTCATTAGGGTAACTCTCATGATCGAACAGATATTCATGGTTGGTATTTGAGTGTTGTATAGATGTTTGGCTTATTTCGATTTCTCTCTTAAAGGTCTAAAGGTGTAATCAAAATATGCGTGTACGAAACTAAGTTGCATGAATAAATGTTAATTGTAAAGACATGTAAAATTGCATAAAAGGTAAGTAAATGGCTTCGAATTATAAAAACAGTTAATGTAAAAGATGCTCTGGAACGTAAAGGATTCAAAATATGAAGAAAGCGTTTAATGCAAGAAATCTGTAAATGACTTTAAGTAAAAATAGACTTTCGAAAGACAAAACTTGAAGGTAAAGGCATGAAAAGTATGACAATTTTCTGAAATGTAAAGTGCTTGAAATGTAAAGAAAGCATTGAAATGTAAGGCTTTAATGAAGAGATTTCGAAGTAAAAAGACTTTGAATGAGAAAACTCGTAAATGGTATTTGGCAGAAAGATAAAGGAAAGTGCTGGAAATGATAAAAGGTTTTCATTAAATCATAAACATGTGGTGCTATCATACGTACATTGCTCTTGCATTCGTTTCCCTTGCCATGTGGTAATTTGAATGTTACTGAGTATTTAGTACAATAGATATGACACACGAAATCCTAATACTAAGACTTCTATTTATACTAATTCGACCATAACGGTCTTGCTATAGGATTATGCCACGTTCGGAACATGCAGAACAATGCCTCTCTCTTGTTTCCACGTGTCTCCAAATGCTCCAGCACATAAATTTCAAACTTCGAACGTCCCGCTCTCATTTGAATTTCAAATGTTTTGGTACTTCTCCGTTTCGAACGCACTTCCCAGACACGGCCTTGTTGTTATTTCGAGACTTCTTTAGATATGTTCCCATAATTGCCACTCGAAGCTCCAAGCTTTGATATGCTTATTCGAAACACTGCTTCTGCTATTTCGAAACATGACGCTTTGTTTCATTTCGATCGAAACGTTCAATTCACTTGGCCTCTAATAATATTATCAAAATCTTCAGCCAACAATATTTTAATATATTTATAAATTATTATATTATTCTATTATTATTATAAACTCAAATATTTATTTTCAAAACTCATCCAAATATTTATTTATTTATTGCATAAAAATCATTTTTATCATGCATTAATAAGATGTTTTTATACATTAATACATTAAAAAATATTTAACCAACACTAAATTCTTTTTCATAATAAATTAAACTCTAGATCAATTTTCGAAAAGGATTACGAGAATATTTTAATCGACTGTGCACTTCGTCTAAAAACTCTGCTATTCACACACTCAGACTAAGTACAAGGAGAATTCAAATATCTTTGTAATCCATAAAAAACACCAACCAACTGCGAACTATAAATTGTGACTCTGATTCCTCTTAAGAGGATACGTAGGCATACGATTAAAATCATGGTGAGTTCCCCTAATAAAAAACTAAAACCTTATTTCTTAAAGATTGTGTTTCTAAACCCTGGTATTCTTGTGAATAAGGTAGATGATGGGTTCCTAACACCTTCCCTTCGTCTAAGAACGAGTCCAACAACCTAGAATCTCTGACTTATTTTGGGTTAACATTTATATTCCCTTCCGTAAGATAAAAATTAAGGGTGACGACTCTTATTTTAAAACCATTTACAACAACTGGCGACTCTGTTGGGGAATCAACCCTAGGGTTTATAAGTCTTTTCTTTTGGTTTTAGGGTTTTTAGGGTTTTCTTGTTTTTGGTTTTTTATACTTGCTTATTTAATTATTTAATTATTTTTGCTTATTATACTATTCATTATATTTATTCATATGTGGTGGGATGTTATTTAAAAAAAAATTATTTTCAAAAACCCTTAGAAAGAAGGTTTGTCTATTAGCCAAGGGGATACATCAACCCTATGAATTTATGTGACGACTTCGCCTAGAGTCGATGGAATTTCGCGAAAGGAATACGTATCAAGATATATCCTCTTGGGAAGTAGGACTTTGGAATGAAACCTATGACTCTTTGTACAACCCTTAAACCAAAATCTCATGATGAGACCTCATGACTTAGAGACGAAAGTTTTGGTCTGCAAAGAGGCTCCACTTAAGGGAGGCCCTTGTGCCTTTCCCTCTAGTGTTATTCATGATACCCTTAAGGAAACCAGCTTATGGGGAGAGTAGAATATTCGTAGGCCAAAACTAGGGAGCCTACCTTCTAAGGATACCTTTCATAAAATCCTGTCACTAAGCCACACAATCATGCATACATACATTTTTGCATTTCATATATTTGTTACCCTTTATTTATTTTTGTTTGTCTTATTCATAGGGTTAAAAAAATAATAACTAAAGTTTTTTTGGTAAAGTGTCCTAAAAATGAATATATGATTCAACACGCATGTCAATCACCACCAGACGCGTCCACTGGACGACATTGCCTTCTAGGCTTATTGGTTGGCTTGCGGTTCATATTTGATGTATCTTCACATGCCTCAGCGTGTCATAAGGGAGTTCAGCTACATGTAACTTATTCCTAAAGACCATTCACAGTCTACTCCTCTGTCTATGAAACACCGAGATATTGATACCATATTTCATGATTATCTTTTTCATATGATATCTGTAATACGGTGAGAGAACTGACTTGGTTGTTTTGCATTTTTATCGCAATTGTTGTAGATAGCAAGAGTCGCCACCGCCTTTTCTTTTATCCAATAAAGGAAATGGTGAAAAGAACAGGAAAGACCTTTTGAGAATTTTCTTGAGTTCGGGGGGTAGGTTATGAAAAGCGAAGGTGTTAACACCCTTTTCATTCGTAGTTATCTACGGGATCTTAATTGCTAGCTCACTTTGAAAATGCTTTGTAAAATGTGTTTGTGTTTGTTTGGAAGTATTTTTGAAAATTGCCTTCGTTTAGGTGAACTTTGTAATGATTCTCGTCTCTATAAGAATGTATACAAAGTGTTGACTTTTGAAAATATTTCATGAAAGTATTGGTGTATTTGAAAGATGTTTTGTTTTGAAATGTTTGTGATCAAGAAACTACGAGCGTTCTACCTACTCAAAAGAAAGTCTTTATTCTTTTCCTCCTCCTTTAAATAATGTTAAATTACCATTAGTTAGTAAGAAACCATATCATTGGATATGAAGGGACATGCGTGGGTCATCGTACAATCATAGAAGGCAACATTGTAGGATACCTTAGCAATTTATTGTAAGGGACTAAGATCGTTTATCGAATGCAACATTGAAGGGTCATCGAGGGACTACGATTTTATAATCGAGGGTCTTTGCTAAAGTATCCCACGTTTGAGGGACATAATTGTTTTAATCTAAGGCAACAAATATGGGTTAACCCTAGAGGTGCATGTGTGTAAAGTGTATTGTTTTTATTTATTTTGTCTTGAATTAGGGTTGTCTATTTGTTTGATTTTAAGTCTTGTCATACAAACCCTAATTACTAGCAATACTATGGAAAGCGGTAAATTGTAAAATTTAAAAGTCCTACACTATTACAATACTTTAGGGGATAGGGGATACAAATTACAAATGGGGGTGATAAGTAAAATAAACCCTAATTACTATTGCAAGGCTTTGATAATTACATAAATTATAGTACGGAATAATAGAATGTACAAAAAATACAAAGATGAAGAAGAGAGAAAAGAAAATCATTTTTGTGGAAAAAGGTTCTAATTAACCTAATTTAACTAATTAATTTTGAAAAGAAATTAATTAATTATCAAAACCAAAAGTCTAAGTTCAAAGAAAATTAAACAAAAACCTAAGTCCAGTTTAGTTTTAATTAATTTAAGAAAAAAATGATTTTTAGGTTTTTTTAATTATTTATAAAATAAGGTAAAGATAAAAGAAAAAACCTTTAGCCTATTTATCTAAGAAAATATATTTTGATTATTTTTTGATTAAAAATAAAAATAACAAAATAAAATAAAAGAAGAAAAGAAAATTAAATAAGAAATGTAAATTAAAGGGTCAGGGAATTTGAAACGAAAATGGGTGTGAAAAGTAGCATTTTGTTAGGCCCAAGGCTATTTTTGAAATCAGAAAATAAAAACAAAATATAAAGAAAATGTAATGGGCTGATGCGTTTTTAGTAAGAGAGGGGGGTGAGAGATAGTAAAATGAAACAGGCACAGTCAGGGGAGGCCCAAGCACGCTGTCAAACAAAAAAAGAGTCAAAATAATATGAAAAATAACAAAACGGACGTTGGGGCTCGAACCCAGGTCCTAAAGGTGAAAGGCGTGAGCTTTAACCACTGGGGTGGTGATACACCCGTTGATTTATACAAAACCATCACATTATATTATAAGTGCGCTCCTCACTATGCACTTCATCTTCTTCCTCGCGCCATGACCAGAACAACAAATTTGAATTTCGTATCTTGCTCATTTCTCAACCATTTCAGAAATTGTAAACATCAAACTTGTTAGAAATTTCACCACGATTTCAAATATGTAAGTAACTTAAGTTATGGATTAAAGATGAACACGAAATTCGCTTGGTACCAAATCTGACCTAATTTTTTCAGAAAGTTCAAACTCAAAATTCACATCACTCAAGTAATATAAATGGATTCTAAGGACATGGTTAGTTTCAGGGCTATGATGTCTACATTTTATCTTTTAAAATCAAAGTCAAATGATGCTTGTATGAAGAGTTGAAAATTTAGAAAACTCAACTTGCAAATCGAGATCGTGTTTTGAGTTTGAGCACTCTTCAAGGTGTTGTAATGATCCGGTTAGCTTCACTGAACCTCCAGGAAGCTATTGTAATACTTACTTTGGATTGAGAGTGACTATATTGTTCTAGAGAAGTCAATGTGCAAGATGTTATTTTTGGAAATGAAGAATGGTGATAGAAGTGTTACAGTCGTGTAACAGGTGTTTGGTTAGGTTCTAAATGATATATAGATATTTTGTGATTGATTTTGAGGAAGAATGTACGAGTGAAATGAGAGTTTGAGGTGTGAGGTCAGAAATGGCACAAAAATGAGGTTTTGATGAAATTCCGAGTTTGAGGGAGTTTGAGAGAGTTTTAAGGCTTGTAATTTCGTGTCCCTGGCTTGTAAACAATGTCTCAATTTATAGGAAACAGTTTGAGGACTTGAGATGATCAGAATCACAAGATCACATGTTATGGATTTTTGACTTGTTTTTAAAGCAACCTTAACAAATATGGTTCCAAGGCAAGATACAAAGGTTGTAGGGTGGATAGAAGCTTTAAACATGTTTTCTTTGAACTTGTAGATGAAGTTTGTGTAGAAGGAGCAAGTGCAAAGCTCAAGACAAGTTGCCTTTGTGATTAAAGCAACTTTTCAAGAATGGCAATGGTGCCTTTGTGCTATAAATGAAAATGTAGCTTAGATAAAGGTTCAAACACTTGGACAAAGGCTCAATGAGTTGTGTAAACATATGATCATGGATAGATTTGCAAGTTAGAAGGCCTGCAAAGTAAGATTATGCAACATAGGTTTGGGTTTTGGTTATGTGTTCATCATCAAAATGACTTATAATTTAAGAATGGATGCCTAACTTCTTGCCTTCGATTCTCTTAGTTCAAGCATTATCTCTTCAAGTTCTTGGACATTTTGGAAATCTTGAAACATTATCTACAACCTTCATGTGTACCATTTTGGCTAAATCATCTTGGACCTATGTGAAAATTGACCAAGAAGTTAGGTCAAAAATCTGCCTAAACTTGTCAAAATTTTCACTGTGTTTTATGAAAAATGTCTTCAAATCTAAGCATTTTTTGGACATCAACCCTCGAATACAAATTTGTAGAATTCATAAAGATCTACAACTTTCATGTTAAAAGTTTTTTTTTTGAATCATCTTGCATCTTGGTGAAAAAAGGTCATGAAGTAATGAATTTATCAAGTATAAAATATACTTAGAAAATTTTTCAAGTCTTGAAACTTTGACTTTTTGTGGACTTTCTTGATTCTTGTTGACTAAGTTTGATATTATTGAGTATCTTAATGAATCTTGATCTTTAAAAATCAATATTGATCAAAAAGTCAAAGTTTAACTTTTTGTGTATCAATTGACTTTTCATCAGTTGATCTAAAACTCAACTATCAATCCATTGATCTTGGGAAATGACTTGAGTCATGCAATTAGGTAAAAATAATATACTTGAATCCTTGATATCATACCTCAAAATATTAAGTCATGTGTTAGGTCAAAAGTCAATGACTGGTTATTCCTAGTCAAAACCCTAATTTTGACCATTTTGCCCTTTTGATGATTTGAACACTTTTCTTGAGGAACTGTGATCAAACCTTAATCAATTGATAAATATGACTTCAAAATATCGATATGGACCAAAAATCTTGAAGTTTGACTGTAGATTGACCATAGTTGACTTTTTACCCAATACAGTTGATTTTCAGTCATCTGATCAATCGACTGAGCAAAATTATGATCCAAGACTTGAAATTTGGCATGAGTATTCTTGAAGACCCATAATGAACCATGAAAGTCTTTTGAGGCATTAAAAATCCAATTTCCCTTGTGAAAACCAAAACCCTAATTTGTGGCCACAGTGCTTAAGAGATGCGTTTGTCTGATCAATTCTTGAGAATCCTTGAGCATTAGAGATCCTTTGTGAGAAATGTCTTGAGAAAAGAGATGGAAAATTTTGGGGTACAACAGTATCGTATGAGGCACGAAGTACCCCCTACTCCTAGTGACTAAAGTGTTATACACGGCTACATCTGATAGTTCTTCAGGATGTCACATCCTTATATGGTACCCGAGGTTCCGGGAGACCCACCTAGGACAACTCATTAAGAGATACTAGAGGAGGAGCAGAATATGGTTGATCATGTTGTTAATGTGTTGCTTAGATGTCACAGTGTTATGGAGATTAGACAGACAAATATAGACAGTGAACTATTTCTGGATGGCTCTGCAGTGAGGGAAGTTATAGATGTCATGATGGGGGAAGTACGAGAGGCACTGCAGTATATGAGGCAACGTAGGAACATGGATGGGGGGTCGTCCATCATACACGATAGTTTATAGTTTTTGTATTATTTTCGCACTATTATATGTTATGTTATATTCGCACTAATATGATGTGATTACAGAAATGCGTCTCCAGATCAATTTTTTTCAATATAAGATATATATATATATATATATATATATATATATATATATATATATATATATATATATATATATATATATATATATATATGATGTGATTACAGAAATGCGTCTCCAGATCAATTTTTTTCAGTATAAGACATTTTGTTGGATAATGTATGTGGTATACATTGACTTCAAATTGTCTCCAGATCAATTTTTTTCAGTATAAGACATTTTGTTGGATAATGTATGTGGTATACATTGACTTCAAATTGTCTCCAGATCAATTTTTTTCAGTATAAGACATTTTGTTGGATAATGTATGTGGTATACATTGACTTCAAATTTTGAACAACATTGAAGTGCTACTCAATTTAATTCCATTTAAAAGATACATGTGATTCTAGAGATGCATAGCATTTTTTACTTTTCAAATGGTACCTTTCTAACACATATGGGTGAGCTTATCAATTCCCTAATTTTATATGGATGATTCTCAACACACCTTGTATATTTTTCAACACCCGTAAAAATTCAATTTTACCTCTTTTATTTACTGTAATTTATCCGTTAATTTACCTACGATTTCTTTTGCACTAAAATGAGTTTATTCTAAAGCTTTACTCTAAAGAGTAAGTTTATAGTCTTCAGTAAACTTTCATTACACTAATATATGATACTACTGATTGCACTAATATGATGTTACTGTTTGATTGAAATTTTCATTACACTGGAATGTGAAAAATCAAAACTGGAATATTGTTCTGTACAATCAGCTAAACAATAGTAATAATATGTTCCTCCCCCCACAGATACTATTATTTACATCACTAAAACCAAAAACTTACTAACTATAGTAAAAACAAGAATATGCAACCAAAAAAAAACAAGCTTTAAACTCTCTCCACCTATAAAAAGAAGAGCCTCAACCTCCCTCTGCAGTCTGCACAGCCTCAGAATCTGATTGTCCTTTGTTTTCTGCAGTGGGCCGATATACTCGGGAAACGGAAAAGTGGTCAGCAATCAATCACATGAGAATGTCACCTTCCAGCATCTTGAGCACCTATGACAAAACACACAAATTATGGATGGATTACTAATCAATCAAACACCAATGTTTTGATTTTGAAAGATGAATGTGTGTGTACACATTCACGTTGTGATGTAACGATTTTAGTGAGATACCAAGTTGAAGATAGTACGCAAATTATAAACATGTAAATTAATTTTCTAACCTGAGACACTCGAGGCCTTAAATGAGGATCTCGTCGGATACACATAGAGGAACATTGCATCATGCGATAAACCTCTTGATCATCATAGCACTTTCCTATGCTCGGATCTACAAGTTTATCAATTGCTTGCTCTTCAAGCAATGGCCGTGCCTATACGAATATTTGAACCCCAGACAATCATAAATATATAGTTTTAAATGGGTCAATGCTTGTTTCATAAGAAAGCAGTTTCCTGTGCTCGTTACATAAATCTTACCCATTCGCTAAGGCATTGCTGGCCTCTCGGCCGGCCAATATCCACAGCTTTCCGACCTGTCACGAGCTCTAATAATACTATCCCAAATGAATACACATCAGCTTTTTCTGTAATTTGACCACTTTGAGCATACTCTGGTGCCAAATACCTAACGAACAACAAGAAATCTATGATCATCGCATTCTACAACTATTTGTAACAAAACGAGATGAAAAACAAAATTGGCTTTCGTCTAGCATTACCCGAATGTTCCTATCACCCTGGTTTCCACACCCATATCTCCGTCTGGCTGCCACCTAGCAAGCCCGAAATCTCCCACCTAAAATCCATAGTCCACAGTTAGTTTAGACATATATCGATAAACAGTCATTTATAAGCATCGGCTGCAAATAGAATTTGAAGCCAATAAGGTTCATAATCAAATAAGACGTACTAATGCTTCAAAATCATGAGTGAGGAGAATATTGTTAGGCCGCAAATCGCGGTGTACAATGCAGCCAACTCTACATTCCTCATGAAGATATCTCAAACCACGAGCTGCTCCAACCGCGATTTTCTGGCGTGCAGACCAATCAAGCACATTTTTCATCCGTCCTGCAAATCCAAATGATTCCTTAAACATATTTGTATTGTGAATCTCTATTTACTTTTATGAATGTGGTTTTAAATTATTTAGGATTGAAGGGAATTTACCGTAGAGATGAGAATCCAGCGATCCGTTGCAGATATACTCATAAACCAGCAATCTTCTTCCATCCTCGACACAGAACCCAATTAGCATCACAACATTTC
The DNA here is from genome assembly GCA_948472305.1 of Vicia faba. Lineage (NCBI taxonomy): Eukaryota > Viridiplantae > Streptophyta > Magnoliopsida > Fabales > Fabaceae > Vicia > Vicia faba. The sequence goes on from OX451741.1 coordinate 1,399,098,810, forward strand.
GGTGTTGTGCGCAGCTTAAGACCTCTACTTCTGAGCAAAATTCTTTATCTCCTTGAGTACTGGCTAATTTATACTGCTTAACAGCAACAACTTGTCCATCAGGTAAGACACCGCGGTGTACCGAACCAAAACCACCTTCAGCTAAAAAATTTGATTGCGAAAAACCACCGGTGGCAAGTTGTAATTCCGCAAATGTAAACCACCTTGGAGGATTCCCGAATACAGGTGCTTTGTGCTGACAAATAGAGCACAATGGAGGAGGTCCGTGAGGCGCATTTCTGGCGAGTGAAATCACTTCTCGAACACTTTTGCTTAAGTTCACATCAATTTTACAACTAGGCACTCCAAAGATAGGATCTTGATCCAAAATTGTGAGTTTATGAAGCAAAGCTTCATAGGTAGAAACCAAAGCCTTACTATCACTACACCTTTGAATATTGTCCTCGTGTTTTGAAAACTCGCCGCCTACACAAATTACATTCGAAATCCATGGCTGAAAAGACGAACTTTTCGACGATGAACTTAGCTTTTCACTCTCCGAATCAGATTCAATATCCTCGAGGTTTGCGAGTCCCTCGTGAACGACAAAGGGAAAACATCTCCTTCGTCTTTCGTAATTGTCAGAGTGAAAAAACGGCGACATTCCAGGATCTGAGCTCGATATTGACGCTGTTCCAATATCAGTTACAGTCAATGGTGGCGACCCTTGTTCAGGACTACTAGCAGGAGTAACTGCTGGGCCTTTAACTATATCTGAATATTCAAAATTGTCTTTTAAATTTCTATACGCATTCGGCTCTAGTGACAGTGAACAATCTCTTCTGAGTTCCTTCTTAGGCGAACTATTCAAATTCAGACGCAGAATCTTCGGGTGAGAATGCTTCATAATTACAATATTGCAATGCAGCTCATCCATGCAGTGTTTCTGTTCACCTTTCAATTTTCTGCAATCGCGCAAATGCATCAAACGAGAACACAACCTCTAAGAGAGAATGTCGAAAACACAAACTAATATTAATACCTGTCCAATATAACCCAGCTTGACTGAACTCTCTTGGCTTCAGCAGCCACTGCACCGCACAACGAACCAGAAAGAATCTTCACTCTGATCTTTATCTGTGCAAACATTCGAACCATTACTTCCAAAAGCCCAATAGCAAAACAAAATGCAAACAAATGGAGAAACTATTAGAGAGTTATGTTATGCTACTATTTCTAACCTTCTCGGGATCATAAAAACCATGAAGCTGAAGCACTAATTGAGAACATGAATTCGTAATAACTTCATTCTGATCAGATACAGTTCCTAATCGCGACGTCCAATTACTCGTAGCACAATCAGTCGTAAATCTCGAAATTCCCCATACCTTCTTCCCTATAAAACACACAGATCATATAATCAATCATAATCATAAACCTTCAAAATCATTCAGATCTCAATCAACTTCAACCTTCCCCATTCTACATTTTCTGCCTCATTTTCAAATTTTCCTTTTCCTCAAAGTAATCAACATTAGTAAAGAATCACACAGAAAAACACAAAAGCTGCAAAATCAGAAGCATATGAAACTGTAAACACAAAATTGATTTGAGAGAGAGAGAGAGAGAGAGAGAGAGAGAGAGAGAGAGAGAGAGAGAGAGAGAGAGAGAGAGAGAGAGAGAGAGAGAGAGAGAGAGAGAGAGAGAGAGAGAGAGAGAGAGAGAGAGAGAGAGAGAGAGAGAGAGAGAGAGAGAGAGAGAGAGAGAGAGAGAGAGAGAGAGAGAGAGAGAGAGAGAGATGAATACTTGATGAAATAGCAGGAATGATGACCAAAAGCTTAATGCAATCCCCCGGTTGAACAACATGAGTCAAAGCCCAAACCAAAGCAGTCTTTGAAATATCTTTCGAACCTTTGACCGCAACAACAACAACCTTAGAACAAGAACTCATATCTTCATCATAATAACCACGACCCTTTTGTCTATTCATCTCAAGTTTCCAACTTTACATCAAAAATCAACACCTAGAACCCACCCGAGACACTAAATCAACAACCCAGAAGAAAAAAACAAAGATTCAAAAAAAAGTAGAAAGAAGAAAAAAAAGAGAAATAGACATGGACCCGAAGTTGAAGACACTTTAATATCAAAATCAAACAATGTTGCCGTTAAAGATGAGACAAATAACACAAGAATGAAAGCAACTATAGAGAGACATTAGAAGGGGATAATGACAAACCGGAACTAAGGATGTTGAATGTGTGAAGATGAAACAGAAATTTTTATAATGTTTTCATGTTTTTTTCTTCGGAACAGTTTATGTACAATGATTGAAAAACAGAATATAAAGAGAAATTCATTTAATGATTTTTTGAAATTAAATAAATAAACTTTAAGTTGAATTAAAAAGAGTCATGTGAAAGAAATGATGAAACAAAGAAATGAAGAGACATTTTATGTGTGATTGTGTACAAACTAATTCGTTCACTAATCCCAAAATTTAATGAAAAGAGTTACAATTATTGATTAAGCAATGAATTTAGTGCCCTTCTAGGAACTCACTAAAGTTTTAACCTTTTTTAGTTACCAAAAATCAAGAAAATGAATATGAGTGGAGGAGTATCAAATGTATGGCTTGAACATAGGGAAATGGATATTAAAAGAAGCAAATAGAAAAGTATATATTATAAGCAAATGACAACTTTGGTTTAACTTGAAAATCACTCTCACAAGCCTCAAATAGTGCGTGACATTGATGACATAACATGTGAGTTTTGTAACTACCTCTCTATTTCAATCCCCATTCAACATTTGGCATAAGAAATAATGGAAGATGTGTTGAAAGAAGGTTGCAAAATTGGAGTGATTATCCAATGGTGGAAAGTTTTCAATAGTAGATGCAAATAGAATGGCCAAAAAAATTAACAATTGAATTGACTAAGAACTAACTAGTTTTACTGTTTTGGTTGATGTAATGAGCCAACATAAGAGTGCGATATTGGTGGATGAAAGTGAAAGCTTCAGCTCATATAATTATTGTGGATTGATGGTTGCATCAAATTTGAAGTTTTTATTGGGAAAACTTAAATTCTACATATACATAAATATAATAAAACAAAAGTATTTTAATTCAATTGAAGTGAATGTTGAGAGCTTTAAATATATAGAATTCTAAGAGGGTTTGAGAAATTTTGATGATATAAGTTATCCGAATTATAAAAAACGTGTGTTTTAGTTTGATTTGACTGATTTATAGAAATTAAATCAAATCAATATGTTTTAGTTTAGTTCCATTTTTTATAAAAGAAAATTTGAGTTTTTTTTTATATATATATATAACAACATTTATATACGACTAAATAATAATAAAATTCATCATATTTGAACAACAACTTTTCATTTAATATGTAAAAATTATATTAGACAAAAGTAGAATAATAAACATAAAGTTGTGAGTACAAATTTGTCGTTAGATGTTTTGCATGTTGTCAAAACTGAGAAAAACTAGTATTTATGTATATTGGACGGTATCTTTATGTCTTGTAACACTCCTTTGCATTAGAGGTTTTAGGAACCATTAAAAACTATTTTGAAATTGATTCAAGTCATGAAAAACAAGTTTCTGCATAAAATTTCATTGCATGCATCGACACATACGATTTTTAGATCGACACATGCAACTCAATTTTGAAGCATGTAGCCTCTGGAAGGCTCAGATCAACACATGCATTGCACGTGTCAACACATACTTAAATTTTTCTTAAATTGCAGAAATTCTTATTTTATTTGTCGACACATACATATTTCAGGTCGACACATTTATTGTTGTTTTGAAGCTTGTACCTTCTGACTTGCTTCGGTCGACACATACATTCCTTCAGGTTGACACATACAGCTTTAACTCAACGTATATGTCGACACATACAATTTTCAGGTCAACACATACTTATTGTTTTGGTCAATTTTTCAAATCTTTTTAATTCCGAAAAATTCCTTTTTCCCTAAACTTCTAAAACTATAAATACTTCATTCATGCACCATTTCAACTTGATGATACCATAAAAAATTCTTGCATTTGCTCTTCATCTTCAACCTCCAATCTATGCATACACACGAACATTTCATTGTAATAATCTTTTGTTGGGGCGCCATCTAGACGAGGTTTGATAACGTCCAATTAGGTTCTTGTGTAGCCGAAAATATTGGGTTGAGATTTGCAGGGGTCTTCATATGGAAAAATCGCGGGTTTGTCCTCCAAGATCATTGGTTGATTTGGGGGTTTTCGTGCAAGACGTTTAAGAGATGATTGTGGCCTAGTGAAAGTCTTTGGAGATAAAGAATGCAAAGGATCCTTTGGAGATAAAGAACACAAAGGAAGTAGCGCGAGAATGTTGAATCGAATTGAAGGCTTGTGTTGCAATAGGTACAATTGATGGGGCGCGAAAGCTTTGGAGATAAAGTATGCAAAGGAGTAGCAAGATCCAAATAACCAATTGGTAGCTATTATGTCTTGGTCTTTCTCAAGATCAAAAGAAGATAAGGGATTGAATCAACAACAAGCATTACGATTTGTGGATTTTCTCTTGAACATTTTTCTTGTATCAACTTTTTGTATAGTAAGAATTATCCTAATTCCAATGGAATTAGGAGCAGATGTACTCACACGCGAGGACTAAAGTGAGGAAATATGAAGACAAATTTGTGTGTCTCTTTCTTATCGCTTTTACTTGCTTTAATTTTTATCAATCAATTTATCGAATAGCATTGCGTTATCAATTAATTTGTAATAAATTTTTCAAACTATTTTTTGACTTGAATCAAGTGTTAATATTGCTTAGAATTACTTTTGATTATAAGTGTTTTTTGTATCAACACAACTTAAAGGAAAATTACAAGTGTTCGACAAATTATTTTGTTAGTTCTTTTAATCAATTGCCATTGAAAATAGCATTACTAATAACTTGTTATAAACTTTAAATAAGTTGTTAATTGGTTCAAGCTATTAATTCCAATTATCAATTTAATTTAATATTGAATTTGTTATATTTGCATATCCGAGTTTCCAATAACAGTCCGTATAGACGATTTATTTTGAAAACCTTCGGCTCAAACTCTTTGTTAAATAAATTTTCAAAACCAAAATTTTTCTGGAATTTTAATTGGGTATTTATTCACCCTCTCTCTAGATATGTTGTCATCGTCTAACAAGTGGCATCAAGATCCTGGTTCATTCCAGTTTCGAAACTTATTAGAAAATGGCGTACGAACCTAAAGGGGATTATAAAAGAGCCTCAATTTCCACAGGAGAAAACTATAGTTATTGGGAAGCTTGTATGCAAATTCATGTCACCTCATATGACAAAGGCGTTTGAGAAGCCATTCAAAATGGTCCAATACCGGTGACATATATTGTTGAAGGTGCTACCGTACCAAAGCCGAAAAACTTATAAGATGAAAATGATAATAAGAAGTGGGCACACGATTGGAAAGTGAAAAACATTATCATATCCTCTCTTGGTGTTGATAAGTTTTATCGCGTTTCCCTTTGTCAAACTGCTAAAGCTATGTGGGATACTCTACAAGTTACCTATGAGGAAACTAATAAGGTCAAACAAGCTAGGATTAATACACTTAATCAAGAGTTTGAACTCTTTCGTATGAAGCATGGTGAAACCATTGCTCAAATGCAAAAGTGGTTCTCGCATCTCATTAATCGTTTAAATTTACTAGGCAATCCTATTTCTAATGCTATTACTAATAACAAGGTTTTGAGATGTCTTACTAGCAATTGGCAACCAAAGGTCACCGCGATCAAGGAAGTTGTTGTACCCCAAAATTTGCCCTCCCTTTTTCACAAGAAATCACAACCCTAGGGTTTTCTCAGATTTTCAAGATTGGCTCAAGAATCGATCAAACAGACTTTTCTTTAGCAGTAAATCAAGAATTAGGGTTTTCTCTCGCATTTCTCAGAAGAAACTGAATTCTCATAAATTCCATTAACTGTCACATTGTTTTCACACTTTTTCAAGTTTGCAGAAAGGTTACTGGTTGTTCTCAAGGCCTGATTATCTGGGATAAGAGATAGGAGCTGGGACTTTTATTTGGAATATTCAATTTTTGTCTGATCCAGGTTAACCAGACAATGTGCGTCTGTTAAGGTGTTTGCCTGTTAATGGAATGAAATGCTTGCTTGTTTATTGGAATACACAATGCGTATTTTGATTGGAATGCGGTTGCAAGGTTACGAGACTGCAAAGTTTTTGGATTACTTGGAATTTAAGTTATCTGGATTAGAATTGTTGAAATGCAATTTCAATTATTTTGATTTGAGAATCTTAAATAATCAGTGTAGACTTGAAGAAAGAATGGCAAGATTATTGAACAGTAAAAGATTTTATTGGATATCAGTCTGCCTCACAAAGATTTTTCAGATGATTGATACAAAAATAATTTATTATTTGAATACTGTATGTTTTACAACTTATAGTATTTAAAAAGTAAATGTTACAATTAATGGAAAAATCTATCTAATCTAAGCCTAAGCCTCCATTGCTCCATTGCTCTCATGCTCAAAGTCTCCGGCTTCTACTGCTTTATCGCCGTCCAAGTTGCACTCACATGAAAAAGACAAAGGAAAAGAAGATTAGTACAGTTAATTGAAAAGAATTTTCAAATAAAAAAGAAAGGAAAAATTCATCATTAAAGTTTGTCGTCCGGAATCAGAGTGCTGTTTTTTATCACGTTTTATTTTTCTCTTCGCAAATCACAAGAAGATCGCTCTTCTTGGTTCACAAAGAGAAAATTAAAAATACAAATTGAAGAATGCAAACAAAGCAATTTATTCAAAAAAAGCATTAGGGCGCCAAAATTCAACTAAATCAAAAGGCCAAACAAAGTTAGCAAACTGAACCATTGCAACTCAACCAAAGCACAAGGCAAACTGAAGCATAACCAAATATACAATGCATTACATGACAGGAACCTACTGTAACAAACAACACAAGCAAGGTGCCAAACTGAGCTACAAAACAAATTGCCCAAACTGAGTTACAAAACAAATTGGATGCAAACTGTACAAATGTAGCAATGCAGCATGATAGCAGTAAAATGCAGCAGGATGGCAGTAAAAGGCAAGAGGTAACGAAAATCACAAGTTAAAACTTGTCACAACTGTTCATCATTTTCCAATCAAAGGGCAAACTTTTCAGAAAATACAAAAGACAAAAAGCAAATCTGTTTTTGTCATTGAGAGAGAAAGAGAGAAAAGAGAGCACCTTTTTGGTATTTGTACAGTTGGCTAAAAAAATGGATCAAGATATAATACCATAAAAACAGTAAGAAGAAAAAACCCAGTGGTTTCAAACATAAACCATAAGTCCAAGCCTGCTAACCAAAAGTAGAGGGTGGTTATAAGACAAAACGGCACAACAAAAACCTGTTAAACCTTTGAACAAAAGACGAAGCTGAAAAAAATATACCAACAGCACTACAAAAAACCCAAAGCCAAAAAAAATTGTTAACAGTTTTCACCACCATCCCATAACAGTTCCAAAACCAAACCACCAAGGCCTAAAAAACTCTCCAAACCTGCCCAAACCTGTTAGCAACCAAGCTACAACAAATAAACAAGTTACAAAAAACCTGTAACAGTTAGAAACTGCAACAAAACTAAGAAACTGCATCTTAGTTCAAACAACAACCACAAACTGCAAATCAAGCTAGCCTAGCCAAAACAAAGCTTAACCAAACTGCTCAAACACAAAACAACAGAAACCACAATCTTCACAACAACTACAAAACTACAACAGTTATCAAACTCAAAGCCTACTAACAAAAACCAACCTGCATAACAACCATGACTGCATAACAATTGCAGAACACAGCCAAAACTGCATAGCCAAAAAACTGCACAACCACAAAACTGTACAACCAAGTCTGCAGTTTCCAAACCTTCAGCAAGCTATCATCACCAAGCCATTGTCCATAACAGAACTTGCAAAACAAGCATCATCATAAACAATCCAAACCAACACAGTTTCAGATTATCACATCATCATCAACATCAACATTCAAAGAGAGAAAGAAAGAGAAATCAGAGTTTCAGAAAAACATCAACAAAGGAGTTTCAGAACCAACAACAAAGTTTCAAAATCGTATTCATCATCAACAGAAAAACAACAACAAACCAACAAAGTTTCAGAGCTGTACTAATCATCAATAAATCAAGAGAGAGGAAAAGAGTTTCAGAGGAAAAGAGTTTCAGAACAGAATCATCATCAACATTCAGTACAAAGGAAAGAGGTTATCACGCAGCTTGGCCATCCTTTCTTCCCTCCTCCGCCTCTAGCCACCAAGGAAGCGCCTCCATCTCCCCGTCTCACTCTTTCCCCTCCATTTTCCAGAAAAATCTCCAAGGTACGTTTTTTCTCAAACCCTTACTGCATCTCAGGCATAAGCACTATAGGTTAGACAAAGTAACATGAACAAAGCTTAAACAAACATAAAACTGTAAAATCAAAACAAAATGAACCATACTGTTTACAAACAGACCTTTGACCATTGTGAGGAGATGAGAGGAAGAGGTGGTGCTCCGGTGGCTTAGGCTAGGGCTTAGGGAGAATCAGAACGCGTGAGAGTGAGAAAGATGAAGAGCAAGAACGAGAGAGCGGCGCCGCTGTAAAGCCAAACAGAATGAACCCTAATTGTTCAAACCTTAAATTCTGATGTTACAAACTTTGTGCATTTGGGCCTCTCCCAACCTAAGCCCATACACGAATTACCAACGCACCCCCCCCCCCCCCATTTTTCAATCTGACCCCTCTGTTCTTCTTTCATTTTCATTTGAGCCTAGCATCCACACCAAGCACCTAAGCCCATTCTTATATTTTTTTAATCTCTTTTGATTGACAAACACTAACTTTTTTTATTATTTCATTAATTTGTTTTATTTTGTTAATAATAACACTAGTAATATTTATTTTCTTGTCTTCTTTTATTAATTGATTTTGTTTCATTTAATAAAAATACAAAGAATAATAGAATTTTGTTTAATAAAATTTTCTTCCTTTAAATTTTTTATATTTTATCATAATTAATAAAATACAAAAAGAAAAGTAATATTAACATTTAATCTTTCTTGTTAGAATAGATTTTATTTTCAAGTAAATACATACATCTCATAATATTATTGATTTCTTAATTTGTTATAGTTTTACATTGAATTGCGACAATTCGATTTGGTTGTAACACTTGATATTTGGACATTATTATTCTTGTGAGACTCATCCCCATTTGTAAATAATTGTACCCCCATCCCCGGATACTTTTGTAATAGCTTAGACTTTTAATTCTCGCACTTTATGCTTTCAAATATGCCATGATTAGAGATTAGGGTTTGTATGCGAAAATCCAAAATCAATCGCTAGATGACCTAATACAAGACTTAAATGCATGAAAATGACAAACACAAAGCACACTTACACCTCTAGGGTAACCTCGCTTGTTGCCTCGGAAAATGCAATCATGTCCCTCGAATATGAGACACTCTAGCAAATGCCCCTTCGATAAACAAAGATCGTAGTCCCTCGATGACCCTCAATGTTGCCTTTGATAAAACGATCTCGTCCCTTACAAAATTGCTAGAGTGTCTCACAAGTTGCTTTCAATGATTGTATGTGATGACCCACGCCTGTCCCATTTAACATCCTAATACAAGGTTGTTTACCAAATGAAATGGTAAAACAACACTGTCAAAAGGGTTAAAAATGTGTAGTAAATACCTTTGAGTAAAATAGGGTAGATAACTCTTAGTTACTTGATCAAAAGCTTGCAAAACATCCTTGATATTTTCACACACACTTCACAACACAATTCAAAACATTTCCCAAAAACAAATTTTCAAACATTGAATAACCTTTTCAAAAGACAATACACCTTTGTATATATTCAAACAAGAATCATTACAAAGGTTGCCACAATGATGGCCTCTTTTTCAAAGCATTTTCAAAACCACACACACAAAGCACCATTTCAAACAATTGAAAAGCAAAACCAAGTGATCTAAACAAGTAACTAAGAGCCCATGGATAACCATGGATGAAAAGGGTGCTTGCACCTTCCCTTTTCATAATCTACCCCCCGAACCCAAGAAAACATCTCAAAGGTCTTTCCTATGCTTTCTGACCTTTCCTTTGGATAAAATAAAAAGCCGGTGGCGACTCTTGCTAAACCGCATAATTGTGAACACAAACGCAAAACCTCAAGTCAGTTCTCCCACCGTATCACAGAACTGGCGACTTTGTTGGGGAATTTCTAAAAGTGGGGTTACCTTAGGGCTTTAGATCACCTTTTCATGCTTATCTTGTTTGCCTTGATTGCTTTACATTTGGTTCTATTGTTTGGGTTTGAAATCCTCTACCCGGATTTGGGAAACATTCATAGGTAAATAGCAATATGTTGTGGAAACTGTGCGGGGTATACCGACATGGTTGAAGCAATAACTATATTAGTGCGACATATTTGTGGGTACCGGTAGCCTTTGAGTTAATCAAAGAGAATACGGGGCCGCTGAGTGATGTCATGAAGTACTAATGGACTTTTAGAACCTTTACTTGACCAACTTGGCCTTTTTAGGGGTAGTGAGATGACCGGCTTTGGTGCAGTCTGAAGTTGGTAGATACTCGATACTACACTCGTTGAGGGTTGTTTTCTTGGAATATTTCGGTCGCCAGTTAAGTGGCTAAACTGAAATAATGAACACAGAAAATAATCCAGTGATATTGAGCTCCTTAGAACCCGGTTACTATTTATAGGACAGGTTGAGCCAACTAACTTCAAGAGGGTACTTACCTACAAACTCCATGCGAGCCTGAACTTAAGGACTTGTCTGCTTTGTGTGAATATGATTATCTGTATATAACTTGTTTACTTTTGCATACTTGTACATAACATCATAAACATCATACCATAGCATTTTCAATAACCGTTTCAAAGATCTCGAGGGTCTTTGATGCAGGGTCACGTTGAACCAGACGTCTACCAAAAGGCAAGAGGATTCATTTTCCTCTAAACAAATGCCGTCAAAGATCAAGTACAACAACTTGAGTCAAGGGCTATGACCCACTCGACATGGTGAGCTTGATTCTCATGGAAAGACATCCATTGATACGAAGTTCTCCAATCAAAGATGTTGATCGAAGTTCAACCTCTAACATTTTCTTGTGTTTACCCCGCGAGATCCTTGAAAACATGCATCCACATATCATGCATCGCATCATGATAGGTTTCCCCCTTTCAGGTCTCCTTACCTTCCTACTGTTTATTTCAGTAGAGATGGCTCTAGAGAGGACTGTCAAAGATATCCAGGCTCAAAATACTCAACTTCAAGAGATGTTCTTGAACCTATCCAAGGGACAGGAAGAAGTGAAAGCTCTCATCACAAGGGGTATGGTCCCAGGGAATCCAGGCGGCATCAGGAATGATCAGTTGGAGGGGATACAGGTTGAGATGGCAACAATGAGAATTCAGATGATGGGACAACTGGTGGGCCAGATGGCTCTTATTCAAAACCTGGCTCAAGGACAAGAGGAGTTAAAGGTCCTCATCAACAAACTGCATCAAGATAGATGTAACCAAGTGGGACAAACAACTAAGGCTGAATAGCAAGTCACCATTCAGCCTCCTTTGAGACAAGAAGTCAAGGGAAAGTATCCCCAATTTGCTTCAGGGTCACAAGCTCAACAACAGCCTCACCAGCATCAACAGGATAGTCGGCGAGAGAAAAATACATCTGAAAAGCACTCCACTAAGATTAACATGCCATTATCCCAAGTGCTACAACGCTTGTTGGAAGCCCAGCTGATTGAATTAAGGGACCCTCCTCGGCGTCCCAAAACATCCTCCCCAGGGTACAATCCAAATGCGAGATGTGCGTATCATTCCAACAGTCCTGGGCATAACACCGATAGTTGTTGGGCATTGAGAAACAAAATTCAAGATCTGGTTAAAGAAACAACGCTGGAGTTCACACAGGATGACCAGATGAAAATCTTCCACTGAGGGTTCTCCACCTGAAATGAAAAGTTCGAACTAAGAGGCTTTTGTTTCACTTGAATTTCAAGTTGTAATTTCTTTTGCTATTCAAACAATTATCTGTTAATGTCAAAATCTGTTTCATTAATGCATTGCATATGTTTGTCTTGAATTCATCCATTCGTTTTCACTATACTTGAACTATGCTTTCCAATTTCTTGATGACATTTAACTCTTGCTAAAAGTTACAAACCTTTAGAGGGAGGATGACAAAAACAATGCCATAGTCTCATGCAGTATGCTTTTGGACAGACCTTGCTGACGATGTACAGGCGTTTCTTTCAAATCCTAAACACTGGAGTTATGAGGAAGATAATCCCTAGTCAACCCCTTCGAGCCAAAGAAGTAGAAGTTTTCTGTTTTAACACAAATTGGAACCTTTAATCAAACCTGGGGCAGGGTAGTCTCTCAGTTAATTCAAAATGTGCATTTAGCCGCAAACTCTCAGTTCGTAATACAGCGAACGACATCAAAATTTCCTTTAGAACCAAAATACAGTGATGGTTCCTTATCTCATAGGCAGTCATTATCTCTAAAAAAAAGCCCACTAAGCCAAAACCTACAAAGGAGGCTTAAGAAAGCTGGGGCATCCCGCTGACTGTAATCTCAAAAATAAGAACAGTCAGGCAAAAATTAGGGATAACAAATCAAAAGAAAGAGGTCATTACAAATCCTCAACAACATGAAAAATGTTGCAAAAATGTCTGCCTTCCAACAAATTCAACTTGTGTGAACCATCACCAAAAACGTCGTTCCAGACTCATTTGGAGTTCAAATGCACAATTAACTGAGCTTAGGATTGAAGAACATCACGAAGAGTGGGTGGGTACAAATATACTTTGAGCCTTTATCCTTTGTTTCTTAAAACCGTGAACCAAGCCACGTTACAACCCTTCAAAAGTCCTAATTGAAGCATGGGTTAGTTCGAGAGCATACTGTTACAAAAGGTATCCTGACTCCTGTAAGGCTTTGCTCTAAATCTTGAGTTGATTATTTCTTTTAGAAAGTTTTCTGCTAAAAAACGCATTTTTCAAAATTTCAAGACAATCATAAACTTTGGATTATTTGAATATCATCGTTTGCATATGGCTATTTGTTTGACAGCGAAGAAATTCACACAATGAATGTTCCGATGAATGAAAGCTCTCTCAGTGAACAAAATCACTTCAAGTGGGATGACACTTCCGTTGCAAAAATCTCCTATCAACAAAGGGGACTTGGCATGGCATTGTCCAGTTAACCTGGGGCAGTCCAGTCAAGATTTCAACTAATCTCTCAAAATCCAGTTAACCTGGGGCAGTCCAGTCAAGATTTCAAGAAATCTCTCAATTACAGAGTAACTTGGGGCATGTCTCCACCTCCATCACTTGGGGCATTAAACGTCAATCTCATCAAAGGGTCGCGTACAGTCCAGATTTCCTGACAGTACCACAAACATTTGATACTAGGGGCAATGACGAATCTCTCCAAAATCCTTCTGAAAAGAAATTCAAGAATCCTCGAGAAGTTCATCACCTCTCTAGCGGACCAGCGGTCATGAATTTATTTCCCCAACACTTGTCAAGGATTTATTCTCCAAAATAAAGTTACATTTCAATAACATTCATAACATATGCAGATTAATCGGCAGATAAAGATTATCATCACCTTTTGGAGTAATAGTCGTCAAAGATTCCTTCATCATCCGATCCAGTCAAAGTTAATTCAAGACCTTCGCTGGCTCAGTTAGATCGACACTAAGATCTCCCTGATTCTTATTCCAGTTGAAGATATTCCAAGACTTTCGTCTGGCTCAGTTAAATCGATTCTAAGATTTTTCTGATTCTTATCCAGTCAGAGTTAATTCAAGACCTTCTCTGGCTCAGTCAGATCGACACTAAGATCTCCCTGATTCTTATTCCAGTTGAAGATATTCCAAGACTTTCGTCTGGCTCAGTTAAATCGATTCTAAGATTTTTCTGATTCTTATCCAGTCAAAGTTAATTCAAGACCTTCTCTGGCTCAGTCGGATCGACACTAAGATCTCCCTGATTCTCATTCCAGTGGAAGATATTCCGGGTTTGGTTGTTTCAGATAAATCTCTCAATGATTCACTCTGATTCACTTCCAGATTTTTCACTATCAGAGACGAAAAATCCAACTCTTTTCTCCATCACCAGTTTGGGATTTCTTTTCCCTAGCAAGAGGTTGTCTTGAAAAAACATTACACATCCGTACATCAGGACATCATACAACGCAATCTCATTTATTTTGAGAACGTTATTGTTTGATATATGCCACTAACCTTTATATTTCAGGAAAAATGCAATCAAATTCTCACAAAATTCAAGTTATAAAGCCCGGGTACGACCGAATAATATCTTGATCTCTACAGCATATTGTGAAGCCCGGATTACGACCGAATAACAGTACCAGTTTACCACGAAGCTTGGATTACAACCAGATAGTGGTATCTCTTAAAAGCAAGCTATGAAGCCCAGATTCGACCGGATAATAGTTTAATCCCCAGCAAGTCATCGTGAAGCTTGTACCACGACCAGATAGTAGTGCATCCAACGTTCATCTTCAACAGAGATGATTTCTCAACAGAATAACAGACGATCGAGGTTCCCAAAATTCAACAGAGATGATTTCTCAACAGAGTAACGGATGATCGAGGTTCCCAAAATTCAACAGAGATGATTTCTCAACAGAATAACAGACGATTGAGGTTCCCAAAATTCAACAGAGATGATTTCTCAACAGAATAACGGACGATCGAGGTTCCCAAAATTCAACAGAGATGATTTATCAACAGAATAACGGACGATCGAGGTTCCCAAAATTTAACAGAGATGATTTCTCAACAGAATAACAGACGATCGAGGTTCCCAAAATTCAACAGAGATGATTTCTCAACAGAATAACGGACGATCGAGGTTCCCAAAATTCAATGGAGATGATGCCCCAGCAGAATAACGGACAACTGAAACTCCTAAAATTCTATTTATCTCAAGACCAGAGATCCCCATTTTTAAAACCTCAGAAGATTGGTATACTCCCAAGCTCATGATACCCTTAACAGAATGAAGATTCTCATTCTTAAAACCTCAGAAGATTGGTATACTCCCAAGCTCCTGATACCCTTAACAGAATGAAGATTCTCATTCTTAAAACCTCAGAAGATTGGTATACTCCCAAGCTCCTGATACCCTTAACAGAATGAAGATTCTCATCCTTAAAACCTTGGAAGATTGGTATACTCCCAAGTTCCTGATATTCCTAACAGAATGAAGATTCTCATTCCCAAAGTGGCATATAACCTGAATTCCTGATATTCCCAACAGAATGAAGATTCTCATTCTCAAAGTGGCATACAACCTGAATTCCTGATATTCCCAACAGAATGAAGATTCTCGTTCTCAAAGTGGCATACAACCTAAACTCCTGAACTTCTTCCAAACATGAATAAGTTTTTTCCAGAGTCCTGAGCTTACTCTCCAGCAGGATAGCTATTCTTCAACAGTACAGATATTCCCCACAGAGTTTTTACTCCCTGACAGAATCAAGAGTCTCATCCTTGATTCTCCAGTGAAGTTGCCAGAGCCTTCTTTACTCTCAGTATAAATTTGTCAGAGTTTTTAATCCCCTGCAGATCGAAGATTCTCGTTCTTAACTCCTCAGCACAAATTCCCCTAGCAGAATGAAGATTCTCATTCTCAATTCTCCATAGAGTTTTCAAATATTCCCCAGTGGAGTTCTCCTCAAACAACGAAACAGGAATCCCCAGTAGATTGGCATACAACCCAAACTCCTGCTTTCCCCAGCAGTATAGCTTCTCCCCACAGAGGTTGTCAAAAAACTTGAAGACACACATATTCTTCAACAGTGGTCCAGGATTTATCTTCCCCGACGGCAGTCAAAGATTTTATTATCTCCAGCTATCCAGGATTTATCTTCCTCAGCAAGACAGCTTATCAGCTTACATGCGCATACATTGCATTCACATATCATAAACATTGATAAAACACATATATTGCATCATACATTTCATGCAACATAACTTTGTGTTTCAGCTAATATTTTACCCTTTTCAGGATAAGATTAGCCAGCTTCGAATTCAGGATCATGAAAACAGTTTACAGATGCACCAAACATGGATGTTAATTTATCGCTTGTTCAGATTCAACTTTTGAAAACAGTTTACGGATGCACCAAACATGGATGTTAATCTATTGCTTATTCAACTTCAAGGACTTCTAAAAATAGTTTACGGATGCTTCCCAACATGGATATTAATCTATCGCTTGTTCAAATTCAGCTTATTGAAAACAGTTTACGGATGCTTCCCAACATGGATGTTAATCTATCGCTTGTTCAGATTCAGCTTATTGAAAACAGTTTACAGATGCTTCCCAACATGGATGTTAATCTATCGCTTGTTCAGATTCAGCTTATTGAAAACATTTTACGGGTGCTTCCAAACACGGATGTTAATCTATTGCTTGTTCAACTCCAGAATCATGAAAACAGTTTACGGATGCTTCCCAACATGGATGTTAATCTATCGCTTGTTCAGATTCAGCTTATTGAAAACAGTTTACGGATGCACCAAACATGGATGTTAATCTATTGCTTATTCAACTTCAAGGACTACTGAAAACAGTTTACGGATGCTTCCCAACATGGATGTTAATCTATCGCTTGTTCAGATTCAGCTTATTGAAAACAGTTTACGGGTGCTTCCAAACACGGATGTTAATCTATTGCTTGTTCAACTCCAGAGTCATGAAAACAGTTTACGGATGCTTCCAAACACAGATGTTAATCTATTGCTTGTTCAACTCCAGAGTCATGAAAACAGTTTACGGGTGCTTCCAAACACGAATGTTAATCTATTGCTTGTTCAACTCCAGAATCATGAAAACAGTTTACGGATGCTTCCAAACACGAATGTTAATCTATTGCTTGTTCAACTCCAGAATCATGAAAACAGTTTACGGATGCTTCCAAACAAGGATGTTAATCTATTGCTTATTCAACTTCAAGAATCATGAAAACAGTTTACGGATGCTTCCCGACATGGATGTTAATCTATCGCTTGTTCAGATTCAGCTCATTGAAAACAGTTTACAGATGTTCCAAACACGGATGTTAATCTATTGCTTGTTCAACTCCAGAGTCATGAAAACAGTTTACGGACGCTTCCAAACATGGATGTTAATCTATCGCTTGTTCAGATTCAGCTTATTGAAAACAGTTTACGGGTGCTTCCAAACACGGATGTTAAACTATTGCTTGTTCAACTCTAGAATCATGAAAATAGTTTACGGATGCTTCCCAACATGGATGTTAATCTATCATTTGTTCAGATTTAGCTTATTGAAAATAGTTTACGGATGCACCAAACATGGATGTTAATCTATCGCTTGTTCAGTTTCGGCTTATTGAAAACAGTTTACGGATGCACCAAACATGGATATTAATCTATCGCTTGTTCATATTCGGCTAATTGAAAACAGTTTATAGATTCTCCAAACACGGATGCTAATTTATTGCTTGTTCAAACCCCCAGCTCAGAGACGTTTCAGACATGGATACCTTTCTGATACTCATTCTTTCACCTACAACATACAGTTCAACAAACGTCCTTGGATGGCATCTTTAAGCCCATCTCCGACAAGATTCAGTCACATCTCCAAATGGCATCTTTAAGCCCATTCCCTCAACTATGCTTTGACGAGTGCAAATTTATGGGCACTCTAGTGTCCAATCATCTTTTACCTTCGAGTCGCGAACGGCAAACTCACCGATCTAACTCTTCCGGTTCAAGAAGATTGAACAGGGGCAGCTGTTGTACCCCAAAATTTGCCCTCCCTTTTTCACAAGAAATCACAACCCTATGGTTTTCTCAGATTTTCAAGATTGGCTCAAGAATCGATCAAACAGACTTTTCTTTAGCAGTAAATCAAGAATTAGGGTTTTCTCTCGCATTTCCCAGAAGAAACTGAATTCTCAGAAATTCCATTAACTGTCACATTGTTTTCACACTTTTTCAAGTTTGCAGAAAGGTTACTGGTTGTTCTCAAGGCCTGATTATCTGGGATAAGAGATAGGAGCTGGGACTTTTATTTGGAATATTCAGTTTTTGTCTGATCCAGGTTAACCAAACAATGTGCGTCTGTTAAGGTGTTTGCCTGTTAATGGAATGAAATGCTTGCTTGTTTATTGGAATGCACAATGCGTATTTTGATTGGAATGCGGTTGCAAGGTTACGAGACTACAAAGTTTTTGGATTACTTGGAATTTAAGTTATCTGGATTAGAATTTTTGAAATGCAATTTCAATTATTTTGATTTGAGAATCTTAAATAATCAGTGAAGACTTGAAGAAAGAATGGCAAGATTATTGAACAGTAAAAGATTTTATTGGATATCAGTCTCCCTCACAAAGATTTTTCAGATGATTGATACAAAAATAATTTATTATTTGAATACTGTATGTTTTACAACTTATAGTATTTAAAAAATAAATGTTACAATTAATGCAAAAATCTATCTAATCTAAGACTAAGCCTCCATTGCTCCATTGCTCCCATGCTCAAAGTCTCCGGCTTCTACTGCTTTGTCGCCGTCCAAGTTGCACTCACATGAAAAAGACAAAGGAATAGAAGATTAGTACAGTTAATTGAAAAGAATTTTCAAATAAAAAAGAAAGGAAAAATTCATCATTAAAGTTTTCCGTCCGGAATCAGAGTGCTATTTTTTATCACGTTTTATTTTTCTCTTCGCAAATCACAAGAAGATCGCTCTTCTTGGTTCACAAAGAGAAAATTAAAAATACAAATTGAAGAATGCAAACAAAGCAATTTATTCAAAAAAAGCATTAGGGCGCCAAAACTCAACTAAAGCACAAGCCAAAGAAAGTCAGCAAACTGAACCATTGCAACTCAACCAAAGCACAAGGCAAACTGAAGCATAACCAAATATACAATGCATTACATGACAGGAACCTGCTGTAACAAATAGCACAAGCAAGGTGCCAAACTGAGCTACAAAACAAATTTCCCAAACTGAGTTACAAAACAAATTGGATGCAAACTGTACAAATGTAGGAATGCAGCATGATAGCAGTAAAATGCAGTAGGATGGCAGTAAAAGGCAAGAGGTAATCCAAAATCACAAGTCAAAACTTGTCACAGCTGTTCATCATTTTCCAGTCAAAGGGCAAACTTTTCAGAAAATACAAAAGACAAAAAGCAAATCTGTTTTTGTCATTGAGAGAGAAAGAGAGAAAAGGGAGCACCTTTTTGGTATTTGTACAGTTGGCTAAAAAAATAGATCAAGATATAATACCATAAAAACAACAAGAAGAAAAAACCCAGTGGTTTCAAACACAAACCATAAGTCCCAGCCTGCTAACCAAAAGTAGAGGGTGGTTATAAGACAAAACTGCAAGCCAAGCCAAAAAAAGTTAAAAACCTATTAAACCTTTGAACAAAAGACGAAGCTGGAAAAAATATACCAACAGCACTACAAAAAACCCAAAGCCAAAAAAAATTGTTAACAATTTTCACCACCATCCCATAACAGTTCCAAAACCAAACCACCAAGGCCTAAAAAACTCCCCAAACCTGCCCAAACCTGTTAGCAACCAAGCTACAACAAATAACCAAGTTACAAAAAACCTGTAACAGTTAGAAACTGCAACAAAACTAAGAAACTGCATCTCAGTTCAAACAACAACCACAAACTGCAAATCAAGCTAGCCTAGCCAAAACAAAGCAAGCCAAAACAAAGCTTAACCAAACTGCTCAAACACAAAACAGCAGAAACCACAATCTTCACAACAACTACAAAACTGCAACAATTATCAAACTCAAAGCCTACTAACAAAAACCAACCTGCACAACAACCATGACTGCATAACAATTGTAGAACACAGTCAAAACTGCATAGCCAAAAAACTGCACAACCACAAAACTGTACAACCAAGTCTGCAGTTTCCAAACCTTCAGCAAGCTATCATCACCAAGCCATTTTCCATAACAGAACTTGCAAAACAAGCATCATCATAAAAAATCCAAACCAACACAGTTTCAGATTATCACATCATCATCAACATCAACATTCAAAGAGAGAAAGAAAGATAAATCAGAGTTTCAGAAAAACATCAACAAAGGAGTTTTAGAACCAACAACAAAGTTTCAGAATCGTATTCATCATCAACAGAAAAACAACAACAAACCAACAAAGTTTCAGAGCTGTACTAATCATCAACAAATCAAGAGAGAGGAGAAGAGTTTTAGAGGAAAAGAGTTTCAGAACAGAATCATCATCAACATTCAGTACAAAGGAAAGAGGTTACCACGCAGCTTAGCCATCCTTTCTTCCCTCCTCCACCTCTAGACACCAAGGAAGCGCCTCCATCTCCCCGTCTCACTCTTTCCCCTCCATTTTCCAGAAAAATCTCCAAGGTACGTTTTTTCTCAAACCCTTACTGCATCTCAGGCATAAGCACTATAGGTTAGACAAAGTAACATGAACAAAGCTTAAACAAACATGAAACTGTAAAATCAAAATAAAATGAACCATACCGTTTACAAACAGAACCTTTGACCATTGTGAGGAGATGAGAGGAAGAGGTGGCGCTCCGGTGGCTTAGGCTAGGGCTTAGGGAGAATCAGAACGCGTGAGAGTGAGAAAGATGAAGAGTAAGAACGAGAGAGCGGCGCCGTTGTAAAGCCAAACAGAATGAACCCTAAATTCTGATGTTACAAACTTTGTGCATTTGGGCCTCTCCCAACCTAAGCCCATACGCGAATCACCAACGCACCCCCCTCCCATTTTTCAATCTGACCCCTTTGTTCTTCTTTCATTTTCATTTGGGCCTAGCATCCACACCAAGCACCTAAGCCCATTCTTCTATTTTTTTAATCTCTTTTGATTGACAAACACTAACTTTTTTTATTATTTCATTAATTTGTTTTATTTTGTTAATAATAACACTAGTAATATTTATTTTCTTGTCTTCTTTTATTAATTGATTTTGTTTCATTTAATAAAAATACAAAGAATAATAGAATTTTGTTTAATAAAATTTTCTTCCTTTAAACTTTTCATTTTTTATCATAATTAATAAAATACAAAAAGAAAAGTAATATTAGCATTTAATCTTTCTTGTTAGAATAGATTTTATTTTCAAGTAAATACATGCATCTCATAATATTATTGATTTCTTAATTTGTTATAGTTTTACATTGAATTGCGACAATTTGATTTGGTTGTAACACTTGATATTTGGACATTATTATTCTTGTCAGACTCATCCCCATTTGTAAATAATTGTACCCCCATCCTCGGATACTTTTGTAATAGCTTAGACTTTTAATTCTCGCACTTTATGCTTTCAAATATGCCATGATTAGAGATTAGGGTTTGTATGTGAAAATCTAAAATCAATCGCTAGATGACCTAATACAAGACTTAAATGCATGAAAATGATAAACACAATGCACACTTGCACCTCTAGGGTAACCTCGCTTGTTGCCTCAGAAAATGAAATCATGTCCCTCGAATATGAGACACTCTAGCAAATGCCCATTCAATAAACAAAGATCGTAGTCCCTCGATGACCCTCGATGTTGCCTTCGATAAAACGATCGCGTCCCTTACAAAATTGCTAGAGTGTCTCACAAGTTGCTTTCAATGATTGTATGCGATGACCCACGCCTGTCCCATTTAACATCATAATACAAGGTTGTTTACCAAATGAAATGGTAAAACAACACTGTCAAAAGGTTTAAAAATGTGTAGGAAATACCTTTGAGTAAAATAGGATAGATAACTCTTAGTTACTTGATCAAAAGCTTGCAAAACATCCTTGATATTTTCACACACACTTCACAACACAATTCAAAACATTTCCCAAAAACAAACTTTCAAACATTGAATAACCTTTTCAAAAGACAACACACCTTTGTATATATTCAAACAAGAATCATTACAAAGGTTGCCACAACGATGGCCTCTTTTTCAAAGCATTTTCAAAACCACACACACAAAGCACCATTTCAAACAATTGAAAAGCAAAACCAAGTGATCTAAACAAGTAACTAAGAGCCCATGGATAACCATGGATGAAAAGGGTGCTTGCACCTTCCCTTTTCATAATCTACCCCCCGAACCCAAGAAAACATCTCAAAGATCTTTCCTGTGCTTTTTGAACTTTCCTTAGGATAAAATAAAAAGTCGGTGGCGACTCTTGCTAAACCGCACAATTGCGAACACAAACGCAAAACCTCAAGTCAGTTCTCCCACTGTATCACAGAAGCCAATAATCTTGCAACACTTGATCTCACTGCCTTGTTTGGAAATCTAGAAGAACACGAGCAAAAACTTAATTGCTTGGAAAAACATGAAAAGAAACTTGAGAAAAATAAGAAAAAGAAGAAAAAGGATAAAGACACTAATAAGGAGGGAGTATTGAAGTCTAAATCTCTCAAGGCTTCAAGTTCAAAGTCCTCAAAGGAGGAGCACACTAATGATAGTGATTCTAGTGATGAAGAAGATTCAGATGATAAACAAATAGGATTATTTGGGAGGAGATACAATTGATACATTCGGAAGAATGGTGTCAAACACTCTGACAATAATCTTGTGAAATTTATAAGGAAATCCACATCCTCTAAAGATGAAGAAAACAAAAAGGATAATGGAAAAGATATATTCTATGAATGTGGAAAGTCGGGTCATTATAGACTGGAGTGTCCATCTCTTTCCAATAAGAAAGAAAAGGACCAAAGAAACAACTATAGGAATTCTAGAAAAGCATGTGTTGCTTGGGATAGTGATATTGATGCCTCAAGTAATGAAAGATTAAGTGATAGCGATTAAGAGACAAACTATTGGTTCATGGCAGATCAATATCAAGGAAAGAAAAATAATGTAAGTCATTCTAAATATGCTAATATTGATAAGTTGTCTTTTATAGATTTGAAAATTTCTTTTGATAATCTACAAAAAGAAACATTATGTGCTTTTGAGAAACTTGCTTCCAATGAATTTTTTTTACATACTTGGAAGAAAATGTTGAAGAAACCAATAAACAAATTGAAGCATTAAAGTGTTATATTATGGATGGTCAAAAACTTAAAGATGATGAGGAGGAACCTAGTCGGTTCAATTGTGAAACTTGTCAAATTTGGAAACAAGAGTTGAGTACTCTTAAAATCAAAGTGGACAAGGCATCACAACCTCATAATACTTTTACCATTAACCCTGCAAAGGTTTAAAATCCTCATAAAAAATTTAATTTAATTAAGAAGGAGTATAATAGCAAAAGTAAATTTCATCATGGTTTGTTTTGTCACTATTGTTGCAAGAAAGGCCACACTATTGAAATATGCAAATTTATGTGCTTTCTAGTTCCTAAAGGAAATTTCTAATGGTTGCCCAAATGCAAAAATTATTTCACTCACTCCCAATGACCAAATGAGAATTGGGTACCTACCACTTTTGTTTGATTATGTAGGTTGAGTGTCTTGATGCTATGACAGGAAAATGGATTCTCGATAGTAGATGTTCAAGACACATGACGGGAGACATCTCCCTATTCTTCGACTTTGGGGCGAAGAAGAAAGGATTTGTATCATATGGTGATCATAACAAAGGTGCAATACTCGGAAAAGGTAGTATAGGTAATCCTTCAACTATTATTATCTCAAATGTTATGTTAGTTGAAGACCTTAGACATAGCCTTCTTAGCATTAGCCAATTGTGTGACAATGGGTATAAGGTGACTTTTGCCAAAGATTGTTGCATAATAGAACATAATAAAAATAAGGATTGTATGTTTAATAGTGTGAGGGTTAATAATATCTATATGATATACTTAAAAGAAACATCCTTGAATAATTCTCAATGGCTTGTTACCATGAGCGAAGACTCTTGGCTTCGATATAGACATTTGGCACATGTCAACTTTGATCTACTTAATAAAATAGTTTCAAAATATTTAGTAATTTGTATACCTAAAATAAAATTTTCAAAAGACCACCTATGTGATGCATGTCAAAAGGGTAAGCAAACAAGAGTCTCTTTTAAATTTAAAAATGTTGTTTCAAATTTGAGACTTCTTGAGCTCCTTCACATGGATTTGTTTGGACCTTCACGGACCAAAAGCATAGGTGGTAATTACTACGATCTTGTTATTATAGACGAAGCTCATATCAATGAGAGTCTCCTTCAAGACCCTACCAACAAGTCAGGGAAAGACAGGCCACAAAAAGCAAGCCCTCTTCACCTTTCACAATCCCTATGGACCTTTCTCTTCTACATCAACAATCTTCGAGTTCGAAACGAGTATCAGGAGATCATGCAAGCACAACACTCTACCACCATGTGACAAGCAGCCTTGTTACATAGGAAACCTCTCTATGTCTTAACCATCCACGACCAATCATAGGGGCACCATTCAAAAACCATCTGAGTCACCATTCATAAAGCATAAGGTTGCATAAATCATGCATTAAGGCTCTTCGATCCAAAATCAAGCTATACTTATCATCTCATCTATCTAACAACTTCCGATAGCATGGGTCGAGCATATCCCAAAAAGACCAATTACACATTTGCATTTCAACGTCCAACATCCATTTACACATATCCAAATCATTCATCACATACATCAATCAATCATTACATTTCATGTATCAATCAATCATTACATTTCATGCATCCATCAAATTTGCACGCATAGCATAAAACCTTGTTTTATATGAGGACAACCATCATTGTCAATCAAGCTATCAATTCTACATCGAATCTCGGCATTAGATTTTCCTGGTTCATCATGACAGTTGATTTTCCAAAAGACCTCGGCAGAAGGTATATTTCAATTGAATCTCACCAGTAGATTCCCCTGATTGGTAATATAAGTTGATTATCTAGAAGACCTCGGCAAAACATATTCTCTCAATAGAATCTCAGCAGTAGATTCCCCTGTTTGATCATGGCAGTTGATTATACAGAAGATCTCGACAGAAGGTAGTTACAAATGAATCTCAGCAGTAGATTCCCCTAGTTGATCACGACAGTTGATTATCCAGAAGACCTCGGCAGAAGGTAATTTCACAATTGAATCTCGGCAATAGATTCTCCTGTTTGATCACAGAAATTGATTATCCAAAAGACCTCGGATAAGGTAGCTCACAGTTGAATCTCGACAGTAGATTCCCCTGGTTGATCATGGTAGTTGATTATCCAGAAGACCTTGGAAGAAGGTAATTCAAATTGAATCTCAGCAGTAGATTCTCCTAGGTTATCACGGCAGGTGATTATCTGGAATACCTCGACAGAAGGTAGTTCGCAATCGAATCTAGGAAGTAGATTCCCCTGTTTGATTAAGACAGTTGATCACCTAGAAGACCTCAGTAGAAGGAAGCTCAAAGTTGAATCTTAGTAGTAGATTCCCCTGATTGATAATAGTAGTTGATTATTCGTAAGACCTTGGCATATGGTAATTCAAATTGAATCTCGGAATTAGATTCTTTTGGTTGATCACAACAGTTGATCATCTGGAAGACCTCCGTAGAAGGTAGTTCACAATCGAATCTCGGCAGTAGATTCCCCTGGTTGATCGCGGCAGTTGATTATCCAGAAGACCTCAGCAGAAGGTATTTCAATTGAATCTTGATAGTAGATTCCCTTGGTTGATCATGGCAGTTTATTATCCAGAAGACCTCGACAAAAGGTAGCTTGAAATTGAATCTCGATAGTAGATTCCCCTGGTTGATCACGGTAGTTGATTATCCAGAAGACCTCGACTGAAGGTATTCCAATTGAATCTCGAAAGTAGATTCCCCTGGTTAATCACGATAGTTGATTATCCGAAAGACCTCAGCAGAAGGTATTCCAATTGAATATTGGTAGTAGATTCCCCTTGTTTAATCTCGACAGATAATTATTCAGAATACCTTGGTAGAAGGTAGTTCTCAATCGAATCTTGGCAGTAGATTCCTTGGAAATCTCGAAAGTAGATTTGCTGTTAAGAGACTCACATATACATATACATCATGAATGGCATCTTTCAAAAATTTGAATTTTCTTGAGGTTCATCATTAGCAAGCTTATCTGTGCGAACTAACTAGTTCAAACTTTAAGTGAATTTGGGGTTTATTTACTTCATGTTGATAGTCATGGTTAAGGGCTGACACAACTGACATTATCGATGAACTTGGGGTTTATTTTATTCATGTTGATAGTCATGGTTAGGGGCTGACAAAACCGACATCATCAATGAATTTAGGGTTTATTTTCTTTATGTTGATAGTCATGGTTGAGGACTGACACGACCGACATCATAGATGAATTTGGGGTTTATTTATTCATGTTGATAGTCATGGTTGAGGGCTGACACAACCAACATAATCGATGAATTTGGGGCATATTTTCTTCATGTTGATAGTCATGGTTGGGGGCTAACATAACCTACATCATCGATGAATTTGGGGTTTATTTACTTCATGTTAATAGTCATGGTTGAGGGTTTACACAACCGACATCATCGATGAACATTAGGTTTATTTTCTTCATGTTAATAGTCATGGTTGGAGGCTGACACAACCCACGTCATCGATGAATTTGAGGTTTATTTTCTTCATGTTGATAGTCATGGTTGAGGGCTGACACGGCCGACATCATTAATGAATTTTGGGTTTATTTCTTCATGTTGATAGTCATGGTTAAGGGCTGATACAACCGACATCATCGATGAATTTGGGGTATATTTTTATTCATGTTGATAGTCATGGTTAGGGGCTGACACAACCGACATCATCGATGAATTTGGGGTATATTTTCTTCATGTTGATAGTCATGGTTGAGGGCTGACACAACCGACATCATCGATGAATTTGGGGTTTATTTTCTTCATATTCATAGTCATGGTTGAGGGATGACACAACCGACATCATTAATGAATTTAAGGTTCATTTTCTTCATGTTGATAGTCATGGTTGAGGGCTGACATAACCCACATCATCGATGAACTTGGGGTTTATTTTCTTCATGGTGATATTCGTGGTTGAGGGCTGACACAACCAGCGTCATCAATGAATTTGGGGTTGATCGCTTCAAATCTATAATATTCCATTTGGTTATCAAATCTTGGTTGAGGGCTGACACAACTGACATCGTCTTTCCAAATTCCAAATACCAGGTTTCAAGCCCGTATTATCTATCCTTTAGGCTATGGTAGGTATAAGAAGAATCTTTGGCTCATTGTGTTAGTCTCTAAGCAGCAGTGTGTTATCAAGCTCTATGTTATTTATCTCATGGGTTGCGATGAATGTACAAAATTTGCGTCACAAACTTACTATATTAGTCTCAAAGCATTAGTAAGTCAGCTTTGCAAAACTTGTATTATTTTACCTCCTAGATCTTGGTAAATATGCAGACGATCTCTTCTTAGATAATGACGGGTTATCCGCGTCGTCATATGTAAAGTCAAAATCAACTTTGGCTCAAACGCTGGTAAGATGATACATCATCATCTATGCATATCCTTCACACTCGTGGGAACACTGTATATCATATCTTTATAAATCTTTCGGGCAAATTTTGGGGTCTTCCAATATTTGATAAAAAATTTATCAGAACATGTGAGACCTACGTATTCTCGCACTATTCAATCGAAAAGTGATTAAATAGAGGCAGCTGTCATACCCCAAATTTTCCCTACCCTTATATTATATTTAGGGTTCTATTTAAATAAATCATATTATATAATTTTTGTTTTTATGGGGTATTTAAAATCAAAGAGGGATGTATTGATCCAAACTGGACCATCAATATCTGATGGCCCATTAGGTTTTTAAAAAGAGAGGTACATGCTATTGAAGAAATCTTGGACTATTTCTAAATGAGAATAGCCCATTTAGATTAAGTGGTGTTTAAATCAATTTATTTTGTTTGAAGTCCAATGCAATTGAACCATAAGGCCTATTTAGATTTTTGAATAAAGCAATATGTTCAAAGCCCAATAAGGTCCCGTTCAGTCTTTTTATTTGTTTTAAATATTATATTATTGAAATTGTCATTATTATTAACAATTAAATTGCTTCATTAATTGAAAAGTGTTTTGAGATAAGTGGCCCAATAAGTTAAATAATTTGGGCTCAATAAGTATTTTTAGTATGTTTTGAAAAATTTATTTTGCTTTTAATTATAAACAATATTTTAATTATTAAATATTTTATTTTAAAAACACTTGATTAAAAAAGAAGATTTTATTTTTTAAGAAGGCTTATTTTCGGAACTTTCAGGGCCTAGTCCAAAGCCATTGTAGGCCCAACCCAACACAAGAATGCGCATTTTGCTGATTAAACAAAAATAACGCTTGGTTTTAATTGAAATGAGTACCATTTGAATCATGGAAACAAAATCAAAAGCAATCAATACAGAACGAACCACAAACAGAAACATAATCGATTCAATCAACATATGCAGAAACCAATTAATTTTTTTTACAACACAAATCAAGTTACAATCCCTAATTTCCTAAACAATCAAATCAAAATAATCTCCCTAAATAACATCTCATAACATTCTTTGCTAAAACACTAATTCAAAATTGCTATAAAATCTAGGATAAAAGAACAACCAATGGACGGACAGAAAGATGACAGGACGAGAGAGAGAATAGAGAAATTATTACAGTAAAAGAAAAAAAACAAGAAGAAGAAAATTAGACAGATGAGAGAATTTATTCGTTGCCGTCTCATCCTAGATCTAGGGTTTCAACATCTGAAACCCTAAGATCCCTTAAAATCATCGTCGTTACACCATTGTGTCTGTCGTCCCCTCAAAACAAAAGAAGGGCCAGATTAGCGATCGAGAACTCAGAGTTTTAAAGGAGATTACGGCCGGAGGTAACAAATATTCAGCTTAAAATTTGTTTGGTTGTTTTGGTTTAAGGTTTGTTGTTGTAGTGAGAGCAAAGAAGAGAGAGAGAAGACCGAGCGGGAAGAGAGAGACAAAAGAAAAATAGGGAGGAAGAAGGAGCTGGCACCGCCACATATTGGTTATTTTGGTCTAATGTTATTACTACTAATAAGGTTTTGAGATGTATAACTAGCAATTGGAAACCAAAGGTCACCGCGATCAAGGAAGCCAATAATCTTGCAACACTTGATCTCACGGCCTTGTTTGGAAAGCTAGAAGAACACGAGCAAGAACTTAATTGCTTGGAAAAACATGAAAAGAAACTTGAGAAAAATAAGAAAAAGAAGAAAAAGGATAAAGACACTAATAAGAAGGGAGTATTGAAGTCTAAAGCTCTCAAGACTTCAAGTTCAAAGTCCTCAAAGGAGGAGCACAATAATAATATTGATTCTAGTGATGAAGAAGATTCAGATGATGAACAAATAGGATTATTTGTGAGGAGATACAATTGATACATTCGGAAGAATGGTGTCAAACACTCTGATAGTAATCTTGTGAAATTTATAAGGCAATCCACATCCTCTAAAGATGAAGAAAACAAAAAGGATAATGGAAAAGATATATGCTATGAATGTGGAAAGTCGGGTCATTATAGACCGGAGTGTCCATCTCTTGCCAATAAGAAAGAAAAGGACCAAAGAAACAACTAAAGGAATTCTAGAAAATCCTGTGTTGCTTGGGATAGTGATATTGATGCCTCAAGTAATGAAAGCTTAAGTGATAGCGATGAAGAGACAGACTATTGGTTCATGGCAGATCAATGTCAAGGAAATAAAAATAATGTAAGTAATTCTAAATATGCTAATATTGATAAGTTGTCTTTTATAGAGTTGAAAATTTCTTTTGATAATCTACAAAAAATAAACATTATGTGCTTTTGAGAAACTTGCTTCCAATGAATTTTTTTTACATAATTGGAAGAAAAGGTTGAAGAAACCAATAAACAAATTAAAGCATTAAAGTGTTCTATTATGGATGGTCAAAAACTTAAAGATGATGATGAGGAACCTAGTCGGTTCAATTGTGAAACTTGTCAAATTTGGAAACAAGAGATGAGTACTCTTAAAATCAAAGTGGACAAGGCATCACAACCTCATAATACTTTTCCCATTAACCCTGCAAAGGTTTAAAATCCTCATAAAAATTTAATTTAGTTAAGAAGGAGTTGTTGTACCCTAATTTTTGCCCCTAAGATCTATTCATCATACCATATTATTTCAATCACCACAAAATCACATTAGGGCTTTTGGTTCCTCTACTTATCTTTAGCTTTGCTCTATGAGGAGTTACCAAGCACCTTAACTTGTTTTCTCTTATGATCATGGATATTTTGCTTTGATTTTCTCTCTAAATTAACAAAATGCAATATTAGTTTGTCTCACTTGTTGATAATGTAGGTCAAGGCAATGGGGTTTTAGCATGTTGCTTCATGGGTTCATGAGTTTATTTCCATGCCCTGGTCAAAGTCTTGAGAAATTTAAACCTCACCATTGAAGTTGTTTTGAAGTTGGTATGGAGGTAGTTTTGGTGGCCATGAGTCCTCATCATCATCCTCAACAAATTATATTCACAAAGGAAGAATATTGGCATAAAAAGTTTGTTCAAAATTGGCAAAGATCCACCAAGCTTTCTCTTGATCTAGAGGCTAGGGTTTTGGACTTCAAAGGGGCATATCTTGCTCATCTTTTGGTATTTTTGAGTGGTTCCAAAAACATTCTTCTCTTTAAATAGTTACCAACATATCACTTCAAAATTTCCAAAGAGTTTCCATGTGGAAGGAACTTGGTGAAGAAGAAAGATTACAAGTCACCCAGATGAATTCCCATTTTCCTATATATGATTTCAAATGGTCATAACTTGATCGATTTTTATCACCTTGAGCCCATTATTTTTTTATGATGACCCTAAGGATGTGTACTTCATGCCTTATTTTATGTGCAAAGTAATAAAATGGATGGAAGTTGCCTTAAGAATGCAAAAGATTATAGGTCATTCCATGATTTTTGGCCAACTTCAACAAGTCATAACTTGCTCAATTTTTGGAGATTTTGATTGGTTCAAATTGAAAAATGTCATTCAAGAGGTCTACTTCATTCCATCTTTTTTGATCAAGATCAAATTCTAAGTGCAAGGCCATGTTTGGAAGCAAGAGATTATAGGTCATTTTTAAAGAAGAATTTGAAATATTTCTAAGTATGGAAAGTCAACTCTTTTTCCTCAACTTTGACTCCATGTAACTTTCAGCTCAAACATCCATTTGATTCCATTCTTTTTCCATTACAAAGCTTGTAACATCATCTTTCCAAAGCATCAAGAATCTTGCCCTAAGACCCCTTGAGGTGGAAATGCCATTGGATTAAACTTGGTAACTTGGAACTGAAGTTTCACCCTAAGTCAGAATTTGAAATCCATGTTTTGGCCTTTAAACATCAAATTAGCACGCGTTTGTGATCTAAACATGTTTAACCAAGTTGCCAAAGTGGATTAGAGCTTTAAAACGCAAGGATTTGATGAGTTTTGATGCAAATCAGATCACACTTTGCTCGTGTATCAGGTTCACACAATTTCCCTCCAATTTGCATCATTCCACACGCTTGAGCATTCCATTTGATTCCCTATAAATAAAGGGTCATCCCCCATTCAATTTCTCAAGCTTAGATAGCCAGAATCACTATGCCAAACTTGCTTCATAACTCAGAATTCAGCTACTTCGAATCATATTCTCAAGCCTTTTTCAATCCATTTTCTCCATCAATTCACCTTCCTTGACCCTACCTAAACCTAACCATACCATCACATTCAAGAATCGTGCCCTATATTGCTCCATAGAAGTCCAGTTTCTGAGCTCTGCAACTCAACTTCAATAGGTAGATTCCTTCATCAATTCTTCAAAACTTTGGTACCATTGTGTTGCTCTCATTGCCCTGGTTCTAGTCGCAACAGTTACTTTTATCTGGAAACACGTTTTGTCCATGAATTTCCAAATCCCCTTTCAAAACTTTCTTTCCAAATTGCTTGAGTTACAATTTTTATAAAAATGGTGCGAGGGTATGGTTATCTTCGTCTTGAAGAGACGAAACGAATGGTATAGGTCTGAGCTTCTGATTTTACAGTTTGAGAGACCTGCAATTCGTGAGGCTGGAGGTTGAAGATGACCAATGTGTCACCTTCTAACCAATGAAAGCGTGTCATTTGTTTTTTTTTTTGAATTTCTGATTTTACATTTGATTCAGTGCTTTATTCAGTAAAGACCATGATATGTACAGCGCGCCAGATCCCTTGGATTTGATTACTAACACGTTTTGACTCTCATCCAATGGTCTACATCTTTTTCTTTTATTTTCTTTTTCTGATTTTTATATTTTAATTGTTTTAAATTTCAAAAAATCATAGAAAATTCATTTTTAGTCCAAAAAATCTGAAAAAATTATGAAAAACATGTTTGATTATTCTCTTTCTGATTTTTATTTTTTCACAATTTAATTTTGTGTTTTGGTGTTTTTTATAAATTTTACACTTATTTGATTTGTTTAAAATGTTTAAAAATACTTTTACACATTTTTTAATTCTGAAAAAATTATGGGATGATCCAATGACATTGTGACAAATATTGGTGATTTTATTTTATTTTGGTTTCTGAATTTACTATTGTTTTCCATTTTTGCTTATTTTACCCATCTATTTTAATTTTTAAAAATAGTTTCTGACTTTTAAAAATTCCCAAATTTTTTATAAAAATATTTGGACACGTTTCTGATTTTTCTATGGTTTTATTTTTCATTTCTTGATTAATTTGAATATTATTGATATTTTCCCCATTATTGTTTTATTTATTTTAACATCTTTTCATTCTTTAACATATATTAAATATTATATCATTTTTTGTGAATATTTTTCTGGCTGTCTTGGGTTGATTTTTTGATCATGACTTTATTAACATCATTAGATCTTGGGTGTTGAGTTCAACTCCACCAAAATGGATGAATGATTTTAATAATAGTTTGATTAAATATTAATTCAAAAGTGGTTTATTCTTTTTACCCTAATCCCTCTTCATCTCATCCCCTTCTTCTTGCACTAAATGTTGTTAAAACATGGTCTCTATATCATTTCTCAAAAAAAATGGTGCATAGATTGCTATTGACCGGCCTCAAAATAGGTGCGACTTCTATATAAGTCCACTTACGATTGCTTAACATAGCGCTAAATTTTGTCCCAATACGAATAAATGATCATTTGTGGCCCAAACTTATGATTGCAAGCCCAAGTATGTTAATTTGATCTCTTTGATCCAATAACCTCGAGATTTATTGTGTGGAGGCTTTAGTTCTACCAATCCTCTAATGGATCTACAACACCTTTGGTCAACGCAGATCACTTAAACATCATTGATCATTAAATGCTACTTATGAGAATTCCAAATGGATGATATACTTGACAAAAAGCAAATGCAACTTGTTGTGTGGAGGCTTTGGTTCTACCAATCCTCTAATGAGTTCCAAATGCAAGTTTCAAGATGGTCATCCAACTAACCACTAATTATTAACTTGCTTTATTTTATGCTTTTTTATTCTTTTATGCTTTATGCACTATTTACTTTTAGCATTTACATTTCATGCCATTTTCATCTTTGCTCATTTGAGCATTTATTTTCTTGTCATTTTTTACTTTGCTCACTTGAGCTTTTCTTTTTCCTTTTCCTAAGATACTTAATAACCAACTTAAACCCTAAAAAACTCTTAAAGGTACTTGGACTACTTGGTTACTATCCTTGGCATGATGGAGCAATGGACTTTTTCTTAGACTTAGGATTTGAGACCTTGGCCTATCCTGAAGATCTTGTGATCTTATTTGATTATTTTGTCTGGAGCTCTTGAGGTTTACCTCAAGACATTGGGTTGTGTTGTACCCCAAAATTTACCCTCCCATTTTCTCAACATTTTCTCATCACAAGGCCCTTGGAGCTCAAGATCCAGTTAGGGTTTCCTCTGCAAGACTTCTCCTAGCACTGTTGACCCAAATTAGGGTTTGTGTTTGCACAAAGATATTTTGACCTAAAATGCCTAAGATGACTTTCATGCTTCATGTTGGGCTCACAAGTTTATCCATACCAAGTTTCAAGTCTTGATTCCAAACTTTGCCCAGTCAATTGGACAGTTGACCTAGAAATCAACTGTATTGGGGAAAAAGTCAACTATGGCCAATTGACAGTCAAACCTCATGAAAATTGACCCACATCAACACTATGAACTCATATGGACTATTTGATCAAGTTTGGATCACAATTCCACAAGAAATTTGATCAGATCACCAAAAGGGCAAAATGGTCATTTTTAGGGTTTTGACTGCACAAAGGCAATTTTTGACTGTTTGACCTAGCCAATGGAAAACCAAGCTCACATATGGACTCAAGGACCCCATGGAATTGTTTTGACATACTCAACAAGTTCAAAAGATCCCAAATGCACAAGGTTGACAGTTGAATTTTCCAGTCAATTGATCAATTTTTGACTGTATACTGAAAAGTCAAACTTTGACTTTTTGGTCAAAATCAAGTGTCAAGATTCATTTTTCATCAAAATATGCCAAATCATGAAACTTTTTCATCAAGAAATCAAGAATCACAAATTAGGGTTTGAAATGAAGATTTTTCATAACTTCGAATTTTTCTAAGTTATGAAAAACCCTAATTTTTTCCTAACTTTGTCCCACTTTCTCATCAAGATGCATTTGGATTCAAGGAAAAGTCAAAACATGAAAGTTGTAGTCCATTGCAAAATCTACAACTTTGATTCACAAAGTTTCCTCAAAAGAGGCTTGTAGCTCAAGTTACAATTTTTGAAACAAGGGTACCAAACCATTCTTAACTTAGAGAAATTTGACCTATTTTAGGCAAGGTTTTTGCCTAACTTCAAGACCACTTTTCACATGCTTCCACTTGGAATTTCAATTTTCATTATAAAGATGGATTGTAGTACACATTCCAAGCTTTCCAAAATGTCCAAGAACTCATCAAACAACCTCATGGTTAGGGAGAATCGAATTTGGCAAGTTGGGAAAAACTCACTTTGTTTATGGCCAATTTTCATGTTCATACACTTAGGCAATTTTGAACTCAGCTTGCATTCCTTGATTACAGGTCCTATATCCCATTTGCACTCAATAATTTAATGCTAACCCATTGTGCCAAGACCTTATTTTATGTGTTCAAGCATTGTATGCAAAATTAAGCCATAAGTAGAAAAAGCAAATTATCCATTTTAGAAAAGTTGAACTTTATGTCAAATGCAAATCCAAGAAGCATAGGCATAATCTTTTGAGCTGGTATTTTGTACACAAATCACTCTAACCAAGACTAATGTATGCAGCATAGATTGGGGGCCTGTATAAGCTAGAAACACCAAGTTGATTTTCTTGCTTAAAGTTGAAGTAACCTTGCATAACAACTCCCAACTCTCATCTCAGCAAAGATAACCTTAAGCAAAGCTATTGTACTCATTCTAAACACTAAACCTAAGCTGAAACACAAGCCAACCAAGTTCCAAACATCCTCAAACACAGAATCACCATTAAACTGCACAAAAACAGGGCATTCTGCACTTGGACTTGGCTAGCTAATTTCCATCGTACATCTTGGCCAAAAACACTTCAAACATATCCCACATCATCCCTTGAAACTATTCCAAGCCCTAAACACGACCTGTAACACCCCTAGCTAACATCACCATTTCCATATTTTTTGTTTTGCAGTTGAAGTGCCATAACACGATTCACTTGGTTTTGGAGCAAACTAAAGATTGGAATAGCATCCCTGGACATCAAGAAATCTATACAAATCATTACCTTGCCTTGTAAGCATCTCCATTGTTGCACACAATTCCAACTGAACAGGTAAGTTCATGAACTCTTATCTCTCTATCAAGGCATAGTTAGGTTTAGATTTGTGAAGAAATTATGTCACATTCATAGCCCTGAACATGCCCATATCATTAGTTTTCATTTATGTTATGTGTGCTTAGAGAATTTTAAGTCTGAACATTGAATAAAAACTAGGTCAGGAATTGGGGGAGAAGAAATTCTCTCTCATTTCTGAGAGTTAGGATGAGTTCTTTATATGTCCAGAATCGTGGTTTGATGCTTAACATTTTTCATGTTATGAGTTTGTGCTAAAAGTCCAGGAATCCAGATGTTTGAATCAGTGTAGGAGGCGCGCGTTTTTTGACAAATTTCTGGCCAGAGGTTGAAGAAGGTCCTTTGGGCTGGGCTTGTTTTATTTTTCTTATTTGCACCACATGTTTACTTTTGAACCCCCCTGGCCCATTTTGAAATTTACTTGTTATTTTCCATTTTCTCTTTTTGATTTTGTTTTCATATTTTTATTTAAATCATAAAAAGCATTAAAAACATTTTTTCCATATTTTTTGCATTTATTTTGATATTTATTTGACTTTAGTTAAGTTTTGTAGATAAATAAATAAATATACCTTTATTTAAAAATACAAAAGTAAGACAAACATACTTTATTTCTTTTTTTATTTTTATTTTTATGTTATCTCTTGAAAACCTCTTATAATAAAAATATATTTTTTCTATAATATTAAACATTTTATTTTTGTACATATAATACATATTTAATAAATAAAGTAAAATACTTATACATATTTATTAATATATTTAGAAAAATACAAAGAATTAATACATTTTTGTTTTTATTAATATTTTGACCTCAAAAATACTTTTTATATAAAATACCTTCTTTTTTTTTTCTTTTTTTTTTTTGTAAATAATTAATAAATATTGCATATATCATACAATAAATACTTTTATTTGTAAAAATTAGGGTTTTTGCCCTAAATGCATAAAAATACCAAAAATTAATTGATTTTATTTTTGCTTATTTGATACATGATAAATACTTTTTACATACATATGAAAAACTTTTTTTTGCATTTTGCATATTTATTTTATTTTATTTGAATATTGTGTAAATAAATACCTTGCAAAATTCCAAGTTTGATGTAATAGTCTAGGGTTTTAATTCTTGTCAAAATACCCCCATTTGAACATTTGTACCCCCCTTCCCATATATTGTGTTGTAACAACTTAGGAACTTTATTTTTCGCACTTTAAAGCTTTCTAATTATGCCATGTTAGAATTAGGGTTTGTATGCAAATCAATTAACCAAAAATAGTTGGACCTAAATTCAAGATAAACAAGCATGAAAATGGACAACACCAATCACACTTGCACCCCTAGGGTATTCCACTTGTTGCCTTCAATAAATGGGCCATATTGCATGTTAAGTATCATTGGGCTAAAACAAAACAATCAAATGATCATAGTCCCTCGATGACGCTTTCGAAAGTTGCCTAAAAATGATCAAGTCCCTTAAAAGAAATTGCCCAAAGATACTTGGCACCATTGCAATTATGGTCTAAACGATGACCCGTGCCCGTCCCTTTCACATCCTAACACAAGATTGTCCACCAAATGCAATGGTGGAACAAAATTGTTAAAAGGGTTAAAACATAGCAAAGGTCTTTGAAAAATTTAGGGTAGATAGCTCTTGATTACTTGCCAACTTGCAAAACAAAAACACTTGCCTATTTTTCAAACCACACATCACTACACTTTCAAAAACAACTTTCAAAAACATTGAAAACCTTTTCAAAAGACATACACCTTTGTATACATCCCAACATGGATCATTACAAAGGTTGCCACCACATTGGCCTCTTTTCAAAACATTTTCAAAACACACACACAAAGCACCATTTCAAACAATTGAAAACCAAGGCAAGTTGATCTAAGCAAATAACTAAGAGCCCATGGATAACCATGGATAGAAGGGGTGCTAATACCTTCCCTTTCTATAATCTACTCCCCGAACCCAAGAAAACATCTCAAAGGTTTTTGCTGTGCTTTTTAACCTTTCCTTAGGATAAAATAAAAAGTCGGTGGCGACTCTTGCTCAACCGAAACATTTGCGAAAACAAACGCAAAACTCAAGTCAGTTCTCCCACCGTATCACAGAACTGGTGACTCTGCTGGGGAATTCCTTTTAAGTGGAGTAACCTTAGGGCTTAGATCACCCTCTTGCATGACTAATTTTTTGATTTGATTGCTTTATATCTTGGCTCTCTTGTTTGGGTTTACAATCCTACACCCGGATTTTGGGAAAACATTCATAGATAGCAATACGTTGTGGAAACTGTGCGGGGTATACCGACACGGTCGAAGCAATAACTATATTAGTGCAACATATTTGTGAGTACCGGTAACCCTTGAGTTCAATCAAGGAGAGTACGGGGCCGCTGAGTGATGTCATTAAGCACTAATGACCTAGAACCTTACTTGACCATCTTGGCCTTTCATTAGGGGTAGTGAGATGACCGGCTTTGGTGCAGTCCGAAGTTGGTAGATACTCGATACTACACTCATTGAGGGTTGTTTTCTTGGAATATTTTGGTCGCTAGTTAAGTGGCTAAACCAAAACAATGAACAATGAAAACAATCCAGTGATATTGAGCTCCTTAGAACCCGGTTACTATTTATAGGACAGGTTTTTAAGCCAACTACACTCAAGAGGGTACTTACCTATGAAACCCCATGCAAGCCTGAAACTAGGGTTTGGTGTGATTTGCTTGTACATATGTTTGTGCATACATCATGAACATCATAAAGCATCATATGCATTTACTAACCACTTCAAGGGTTTAGATCTTCATCTTTGTTCTTGTTTTGTAGGTCATGGAAATTCCTCGCAGAAAAACCATCCAAGTCAACCTTGTGAGGATCTCTCCTCAACTCAAGGAGCTCACATCAAGGATTCTGGAAAGCTCATCCTTCAGTGAAAAGCATGGTAGACTGCTCAGCCTAGTCAGCACCAACATTGAAGAGGACATGATGAAAGTGCTATTCCAGTTCTTTGACCCTCTTCACCACTGTTTCACTTTCCCCGACTACCAGTTGGTGCCCACTTTGGAGGAATTTTCT
This sequence comes from Vicia faba, assembly GCA_948472305.1. Lineage (NCBI taxonomy): Eukaryota > Viridiplantae > Streptophyta > Magnoliopsida > Fabales > Fabaceae > Vicia > Vicia faba. Next base: position 1,399,137,858 of record OX451741.1, read on the forward strand.
CAACTCCTGAGAATTCCTATCCTTAATCAACTACCTTTCAACGGTACGGAAAAGGAACCAAAGCCTGAAGATATTGCTCGAGCACTACATCTACAGCCATCTGACATCAAGGGGCATTGGGAAACTAGAAGCAATGTCAAAGGATTCTTAGCAAAATTCTTGTTTGAAAAGGCACAAGAATGTTGGAATTCATTGGACCTACAAGCCTTTGAAGAAATTGTGGCACTCCTTATCTATGGGTTGGTCCTGTTCCCAAATCCTGACCAGCTTGTGGAGGTCAACGCCGTCAAAATCTTCTTGTCCATAAATCCAATACCAACATTGCTTGGGGACATCCTTCACTCATTTTACACACGAACAATGAGAAAGAGGGGTGTTCTCATGTGCTGTACTCCTCTCCTTGCAAGGTGGTTTATTTCGCACCTTCCACATTCTGTCTTGAAGAATGACCAAGGCTCAAGGTGGTCCCAACGGTTGATGACTCTCACTCACTCTGATGTACATTGGTGTTCTCGGTCCAAAGAAAATGTCATCATCGTCGATCATTGTGGAGAGTTCCCTAATGTTCCATTACTTGGTATTAGAGGGGGCATTACCTACAACCCTTGCCTAGCTTTGAGACAATTTGGATATGCACGGAGGGATGGCCCTCACGACATGTTGATTCCTGACCTAGTTTTTGACTTCGATAACGATGCGTAAGGACTTCGCCAAAGATTCATCAGAGCTTGGAGGATGCCCAACAAGGTTGATAGCAAGACTCTGGGGCACAAGAACTCCATCCCTCTTGAGCCTTATCTCAAGTGGGTACGAACCAGAGCCCAGAGTCTAATGATGCCTTATCCTCATGTTCTCCCTGTGATTAAAGAGCCCGTTAAGGAAGGAGAGGTTCCCTACACCATCCTACATCCTGACATGCCTACATCGTGGGAGGAGATGCAGAAGAGTTGGATCTAACTCAAGGAGGAACGGAACACCTTTGAAGCCAGCTTCTACGCCAGCGAGAAGAAGGTTATAGAGCTCACCCGCCGACTCCATGAGCAAGAGGCCCTTAACACCTACATCTCACCAAAGAGGATGCGCAACGTCTTTTTACCTTGAGAAGTTGTTTTTGTAATATTTGGCCCATGGGGCATTTATGTACTAACAAATTTCTTCTTATTAATATGACGTGCGTTCTTTTTGTCTGCAACAATTGTGAATTTCTAAAATCCTTGAATGCATTGCATAGATAACATCTCATGCATCATGTGCATAACAGGTACCCCTTTTTCTACATGTTGCTTAATCTTCTTCGCTGTTTATTTTGAACAGTCATCATGAATCCAGAATCATCCAGTGAACAAGCAATCAAGGCCCTCCAGGCCCAGAACGCCCAGTTTCAAGAGATGGTCATGAGCTTGGCCCAAGGTCAACAAGAGTTGAAGGCTTTGCTCTTAAAGAAGAAGAAGAAGAAGAGGATTGCGTTATTCAACACTGGACGCAGGTTTAGGAATACACTCCATAATGAGGCTGATCAAGCTACTTCCTCTGCAGAGAAAGATAGTCCCCAAGGGGGAGGGGCTCCTAGTCCTGCAGTCTCTGACAACGAGACAGATTACAATGACGAATAATACCCTCCTGCTGCTGACAGATACAAGCAATTAGAGGACCGCTTGAGTGCCATGGAGATTCAAAATGTGTCGGGGCTGGATTTCGGAGATTTAGGTTTATCTTCTGGGGTGGTAATCCCACACAAGTTCAAGGCGCCTGCCTTTGCAAAATACGACGGGGCTTCCTGTCCAAAGCTGTATCTCAGATTGTACGTAAGGAAGATCCAACCTTACACGGCAGACAAAAACCTTTGGATCCATTTTTCCAAGATAGCCTTTCGGGGTCACAGCTTGAGTGGTTCTATCAGCTAGATGGAACCAGTATCCGACATTGGGAGGATTTGGCTACCGCATTTTATAGACAATATCAATACAATTCTGACCTCGCTCCTACGCGTACCCAACTTCAGGGTATGTCACTAGGAACGGGCGAAGGATTCAAAGAATATGCGCAAAAATGGAGAGATTTGGCTGGCAGGGTGCAGCCTCCTTTGACCGACCGTGAACTGGTTGACATGTTTCTAGGGACCTTGTCTGGTCCATTCTTCAATCACCTGGTTGGTAATTCCTCCGCTGGGTTTACGGATTTGATCCTGACCGGTGAAAGGATAAAAGCTGGCATCAGGTCAGGAAAGATACAGAAAGGTGCCTCCGCAAGTACTGAGAAGAGGCCTTTCAAGAAGGAAGATAGTGCCGTCTATGGTCCTAGAAGACAAGTCAAGCCAGAACGCCGCCAAGCCGTCAATGCCTTGGTAATTTCAAAACCTGTTGCTGCTCCTCAGCAGTACAATCAACAAAGGGGTGAGAGGCCCAAAAGGAAATACACTCGGCTGAGTATGACCTTGTCACAAATCTTACCGCAACTGCTATCAACCAACTTGGTGACCATCAAAGAGGCTCCGAAGGTCGTGAATACTGCATCTCCTAAGTATAACCCAAATGCCCGTTGTGCTTATCACTCTGATAGCCCCGGGCATACTACTGATGATTGCTGGGCCCTAAGAAATAAGGTTCAAGACCTTATTGATGCGGAGGAAATACAGTTTGAGGCGCCTGAGAGGCCAAATGTTGTAACTGCTCCTATGCCCCAGCATAGAGTAAATGCTGTTGAGGAAGATTTGTATGCTGTTTCGATGAATGATGTTGCTACCCCTCTATTGACTGTTAAGAGGAACCTACTGCTAGCCGGTTTATTTCCGGGTTGTAGCAAGGGTTGCTTCCTGTGTGCTGTTACCCCTACCGGTTGTCCGCTGCTGAATACAGGCATCCAAAGCCTGATGGATAGCAAAGAGATTCTGTTCAAGAAAACCGTTGTTCCATTTGTTTCCGCTGAAGAAGTATCTATCGTCACAATTTTCAACAATCCTACCAAAGCTCCCCCGAGGAAGCCAGTCAAAATTATGTCTGTTGCACCCATTACCATTACTGTTCCGGGGCCCCTCCCCTATGAATCTGACAAGGCTGTCCCATGGCACTATGGGGCAGATGTGTATGTGCTTGGAGTGAAGCAGGAGTTCAACACCGGTACCAGTATCAGTAACATCACTGGTCCCGCCAAAATTACTCGCAGTGGCAGGCTCTTCTCGCCTGACATTGAACCACCAGTTATCTGAAAACCTCTTATCATCACACCCGCAAGTGTGCATGTTCCAAATCAAGTTCCCGTGTCTACTACTGCCGCCGAGTCCTCTGACGCTCGGGGCAAAGGAGTTACTACCGATTTGCCTGCCCGGGCGGAGGCACCAAAAAAGACCGCTGTTGAAGCCTCCCAGCAAGAGATGGAGGAAATCCTTAAAATCATTAAGAAGAGTGACTTCAATGTCGTTGAACAGCTGGGGCATACCCCCTCCAAGATCTCTATGCTATCATTGCTGATGTGCTCAGAGGCCCACGCCAAGGTCCTGATTTCATTTCTGAAAACGGCCCATGTGTCGCAAGAGACATCTGCAGATCAATTCACTGACTGTGTGGCTAATTTGACAGCTGACAATGGTTTGGGTTTCTCGGATGCTGATCTTACCGCCAAGGGAAAAAACCACAATGATGCCCTGCATGTTTCCATAGAATGCAGGGGCACTACTCTTGCACACGTGTTGGTGGACACCGGTTCTTCCCTGAATGTTTTGCCCAAGAAGGCCTTAGATCGGTTGGATTGCGAGGGCCTGGAATTGAAACCTAGTAACATCATTGTTAGAGCCTTCGACGGTTCTAAAAGGATGGTGCATGGTGAGGTAGACATTCCTATTCGTGTGGGTTCCCAAGTCTTTGACTCAACGTTCTATGTGATGGATATTCGTCCATCTTATTCCTGTTTGCTGGGACGACCTTGGATTCACAAGGCTGGGGCGGTAACATCCACTCTACACCAAAAGCTCAAATACCCTGTCAAAGGGAAGATTATTACTGTGCAGGGAGAGGAGGAATACATGGTTAGTCACCTGAATTCATTCCGGTATATTGAGATGGACGGGGAGTTTATTGAAATCCCCTTTCAACATTTTGAAGAGGTACCTCCAACATTGGCGTCAGTTGAGACAGTGGTTGAAGAAGACCTTCCTTTGAAGATGGCTTCCTTGAAGGATGCCCGGGCTGTGATCGAGAAAGGCAAGTGCGCAAACTGGGGTCAACTTCCTGACTTCACTCAAAAGACCGACAAGTTTGGGCTGGGCTTCACTGCAGAGGCTCAGAGGGCTGTTCGCAAAGAAAGGATCAGAAAGCCTCCGGTGTTCATCACCAACCCAAGAGTGAATGCTATTGAGGATGACGTAGAGGAAGCAGAATTTGACAGTTGGATCTATCCAACAACCAACAACGGACTAAGCAACTGGACGACAAAAGATTTTACACCTATTACATTTGTCACGCAGTAATGAACTCTTTTGTTTTCAATTTGTAACAAACAATATGTTGAAACTTTTATTTGCTCGGTGTCCTACCCGGGGCACCGTGGCTCCATTTGTGAGGGCTTTTTGTATGACATTTCCATATATCATTAATCAAAACATTGGACGTTGTTGCATTTCAAATCTTGTGCTCTTTTTCTTTCTTTGTTATATATTGCAAAACAACTATATTTACACACACTCACTTATACAGGTTGCAATCCACTCTGGATCTCACTGGTAACGGCTCTGCTACTGCCAGTTATGACTTCGAAAATCCGATCAACTTGGCCGAAGACGAAGGTGAAGATGATTGCGAAGTGCCTGGTGAACTCGCAAGACTGTTACTCCAGGAAGAGAGGGCCATTCAGCCGCATGAAGAGCCAGTGGAAACGGTAAACCTGGGTACTGAGACAGATAGGAAAGAAGTCAAGATTGGTGCCAATCTGGAGCTCAGCGTGAAACAACGACTGATTCAGATGCTGCATGATTACATGGAAATCTTTGCTTGGTCTTACGAAGACATGCCTGGTTTGGATGCCGACATTGTGGTTCATCACCTGCCTACCAAGGAAGACTGCCCTTTGATAAAACAGAAGGTCCGCCGCATGCGCCCAGAAATGTCCGAGAAAATCAAAGCTGAGGTTATGAAACAATTTGATGTCGGGTTTCTAGCAGTGACTTCTTATCCTCAGTGGGTGGCCAACGTGGTTCCAGTGCCAAAGAAAGACGGTAAAGTCAGAATGTGTGTTGACTACATGGATTTGAACAGGGCCAGCCCTAAGGACGATTTCCCTCTGCCTCACATCGACGTTCTTGTTGACAATACTGCTCAACACAAGGTGTTCTCCTTCATGGATGGTTTTTCAGGGTATAATCAGATCAAGATGGCTCCTGAAGATATGGAAAAGACTACCTTTGTTACTCAGTGGGGCACCTTCTGCTACAAGGTCATGCCATTCGGGTTGAAAAATGCTGGGGCAACCTACCAACGCGCCATGGTTGCTTTATTTCATGACATGATCCACCATGAGATTGAAGTATACGTCGATGATATGATTGCAAGGTCCCAAACTGAGGAGGAACACCTTGACCATCTGCGGAAGCTGTTTGACCGACTAAAGTTGTACAAGCTGAGGTTGAACTCAAACAAATGCACCTTTGGGGTGAGGTCTGGAAAATTGCTAGGTTTCATTGTAAGCGATAAAGGTATTCAAGTGGACCCTGCCAAGGTGAAAGCCATACAAGAGATGCCGACTCCCAAGACATAGAAAGAAGTCAGAGGCTTTCTAGGACGACTGAATTACATTGCCCGATTCATCTCACATCTAACTGCTACCTGTGAGCCAATCTTCAAATTGCTGAAGAAAGATCAAGTAGTACGTTGGAACGATGAATGTCAGGCCGCTTTCAAAAAGATAAAGGAATATATCCAAGAGCCACCCATTCTTATGCCACCAGTGGAAGGGAGACCTCTAATACTATACTTGACAGTACTTGACAACTCAATGGGGTGTGTGCTGGGGCAGCATGACGAGTCTGGCCGAAAAGAGCACGCTATTTATTACCTGAGCAAAAAGTTTACCGACTGTGAGACTCGGTACTCACTGCTCGAGAAAACTTGCTGCGCTCTGGTATGGGCTGCTCACCGGCTGAGACAGTATATGCTGACTCACACTACTCTGTTGATTTCAAAAATGGATCCAATCAAGTACATATTCGAAAAGCCTGCTCTGTCTGGAAGAATAGCAAGATGGCAAATGATCTTGACAGAATATGACATCCAGTACACAACTCAAAAAGCAATCAAGGGAAGTGTATTGGCAGACCATTTGGCACACCAACCTGTGGACGATTACCAATCATTGAACTTTGAATTTCCAGACGAAGATATCATGGTAGTAACTGATTATGAAGTACCTGGACCGGATGAAGGACCTGAGGAAGGATCCCGATGGTCTATGCATTTTGACGGAGCCTCGAACGCTTTGGGTAACGGCATCGGCGCTGTGATCATATCCCCTAAAGGTACTCATACTCCACTCACCGCCCGGCTGTGTTTCAACTGCACCAACAACACGGCAGAATATGAGGCATGTATCATGGGTCTTCAAGCTGAAATCGACTTAAGGATCAAGTTTATGAGTGTCTTCGGAGATTCCGCTCTCGTGATCAATCAGATCAAAGGCGAGTGGGATATGAAACACCCGAATCTTATTCCTTACAAGGAGTATGTGTTGACTTTGCTTCCCCACTTTGAAGAGATAACTTTTGAACACTTCCCAAGAGAGGAGAATCAGTTAGCAGACGCACTAGCTACGATGTCTTCAATGTTCAAAGTCAAATGGGACAACGAGGCTCCCCGGATCCTTATCTGGAAGTTGGACGAACCTGCATACTGCTGCGATCTTGAAACCGAAGAGGTAACCGAAAAACCCTGGTATCATGAGGTGAAGAGATATTTGGAAGCTCAAGAATACCCCGAGGGCGCATCAGTCAATGACAAGAAGTTCCTAAGAAGGTTTGCAGCAAAGTTCTTCCTCAGCAACGACATTCTCTACAAACGAAATCATGATTCAACTTTACTGTGTTATGTGGATAAGACTGAAGCAGAGAAGATCATGGTGGAACTACATGAAGGTACATTCGGAACACATTCCAGTGGACATACCATGGCAAAGAAAATCCTTCGGGCATGATATTTCTGGTCCACAATGGAAGCCGACTGTTACCAACATTCTCGAACTTGTCATAAATGCCAGATCTATGCTGATAAGGTGCACATCCCTCCGGTTCCTCTGAACGTCCTGACGGCACCTTGGCCTTTTGCAATGTGGGGCATTGACATGATCGGCGAGATCCGACCGACGGCATCCAACAGGCATCGCTTCATCTTGGTAGCGATTGATTACTTCACGAAGTGGGTGGAAGCAGCTTCCTACGCCACCGTAACCAAGAGCGTTATGGCACGTTTCATTCGGCACAACCTGATCTGTCGGTACGGCATCCCGGAAAGAATCATTACGGACAATGGTACCAATCTTAACAACAAGATGATCACTGAGCTCTGCGAGCAATTCAAGATACAGCACCATAACTCTTCTCCTTACCGGCCGAAGATGAATGGAGTTGTCAAGGCAGCAAATAAAAACATCAAGAAAATTGTGCAGAAGATGACAGTGACCTACAAAGATTGGCATGAAATGTTACCATTTGCTCTTCATGGATACCGTACCTCAGCACGGACGTCAACCGGGGCAACACCCTTTTCCTTGGTCTATGGCATGAAGGCAGTCTTGCCGATTGAAGTCCAGATACCCTCTCTCCGGATAATGAAGGATGCAGACTTGAGCGAAGATGACTGGATCCAGACTCGACTTGATCAATTAAACCTAATTGACGAAAAGAGACTCACCGCTATCTGTCATGGTCAGACGTACCAAAAACGGATGATCAGGGCATTTAACAAGAAAGTCAGACGACAAGAGTATCAAGTTGGGGACCTGGTAATCAAACGCATCATCCTTCCTCAAAGTGATCCCAGGGGCAAATGGACCCCTACGTACGAAGGGCCATTTGTGGTTAAACATGTGTTCTCAGGAGGAGCCATGATTCTAACCACCATGGATGGTGACGACCTTCCTCACCCCGCCAATGCAGACATAGTAAAAAGATACTACGCATGAATAAAAGACCCGCTAGGTTGACATACCTAGGCAAAAATAAGGGCTTCCCGGCGAACCAAAAGGGTTCGGGCAAAAATAAGGGATGAAATGAAAAGAATCTGTACACCCGGCAAGTCGAAAACCTGAAAAGGCGGCTTGGGCAAAAATGGGTATCCCGGTGGACTGAAAACCCGAAAGGGCGGTCCAGGCAAAAGTTAGGGATAAAGCGTAACACTATGTCTCATTGGATCACCTTGCATCCATAATTCGGCATCAACTATCGGGCTCAGACTTCGGCATCGATCAATCAGCTTCATCTTCAACTAAGCAGCAAAGTGATGAGACGCTTGAAGACATAAAGGCGATAGCAGAGTTGGAACCCAGTGGGAATATTTTTCACATAGCTGTTTTGTTTCATTTTCAAAATTGTATAAACTTTATGTTATTCGGCGGCGTTCTCTTACTAGGACGTCAGCCTCTTGTACAAAAAATGCCTATTTACAGGCAAATTTCAAAATCAATACAAGTTCACTTTTCCAAACAAATTGCCAATTGTTTTTTCCTTTTTCTGTTTTGTCTTGCGAAGAACGTCCAATGTTCATTTTTGATATATGCATTTGACATTAAATTTCTAATTCATAAATACTTGCATACGAAACAAAAGACTGATTACAGGTGACATCAGAAACAGGGGCAATGTAGAATTGTCCGGGCAGTCTAGTTGCTTTGTCCGCCAAGGTACCAAGGTAGGTTCAACTGAAGAATATGACCAAGTTGCCTCAACTCCCCACAGAATAAGACAAGATTCAACAATACTCTCCCCAGGAAGAGTTAGTCTATCATCAGCCCTACAACAAGCACCCTATTCCCCTAACAAGTCAGCAATACTCTCCTCCAGCAGAGTTGGTCTACGGCCATCCTAAAGGAAGTTGGGTATCCCCAGAAGATATCAACATTCCCCAACGGAGTATAGGCATTCCTCAGCAAGCATCCCCGGCAGTCTTGATCTAAGATTGTTCCCCGGTGGAATACAGACACTCCAGTGGAACCATTTTCCAGTACAGTCCGAAAGTTTCCCCAGGAAATTTGGAATCCATATCCCCAGTAGATTCTGGAAGCTTATCCCCTATAAATTACGGACGTCTCTCCCGGGCTTTATTCAAAGTTATTCCTCACAAGGGCTTATAACTGGGTTATCCTCAGCTAATTGCCATGGAAGATCGCCCTCGGCGAAGTTCTTCCTATCCCCAACGGAGTTCATCAAAGTTCCCCAACATAACTTATCAACACAATCCCCAGCGGAGTTTATCGCTGTTATCCCCAGCGGAGTCCATCTTTGCAATCCTCAGCGGAGCTCTCATCAAAACTTCAGCGAAGTATCTCTTCCCACAGAGCAATTCCCCTCAGAGTAATCTCTCCAACAAGTTTATTCCCCAACGGAGTCATCTTCTCCTACCGGTGTATTCTTGCAACCATCATCCCTAGCGGAAACGAAGAACTCTACTCTTCAACGTCAGCCCAGGATTTAATTCCCCGGCCGATCATCAGGGATCTATTTTCCTAGACGAAAATACATTCATAAACATTTCACATTTCATACATCTTGCTTACATACATGATAAAGTGCATACAACACTATCTCATTTTGAACATTCATAAACATTTCACATTTCATACATCTTGCTTACATACATGATAAAGTGCATACAACACTATCTCATTTTGAACATCATGACATCATGCATTTCATACATCATGACATTGCATACAACTGATGTTTTGCCTTTTCAGGGAAAAAGACAACCCAAAAGACAACTACCTTCAACTGTCACAATTCCAGATTTGATTCCTGTATCTAGCCAGGGCACATCTGTGGGTGATCAGTTTCCAGATTCGATTCCTGTATCTAGCCAGGGCACATCTGAAGAGTTTGAAGATTCGATTCCTGTATCCAGCCAGGGCATATCTGTTGACGACTATTTCCAGATTCGATTCCTGTATCTAGCCAGGGCACATCTGAAGAGTTTGAAGATTCGATTCCTGTATCCAGCCAGGGCATATCTGTTGACGACTATTTCCAGATTCGATTCCTGTATCTAGCCAGGGCACATCTGAAGAGTTTGAAGATTCGATTCCTGTATCCAGCCAGGGCATATCTGTTAACGACTAATTCCAGATTCAATTCCTGTATCCAGCCAGGGCATATCTGTTAACGACTAATTCCAGATTCAATTCCTGTATCCAGCCAGGGCATATCTGTTGACGACTAATTCCAGATTCGATTCCTGTATCCAGCCAGGGCACATCTGAAGAGTTTGAAGATTCGACACCTGTATCTAGCCAGGGCATATCTGCATGAAGAGATTGAAGATCAACACCTGTAACAAGCCAGGAGAACATCTGTCTTTCTCAGAGTGCGCAAGTTCTCGCTGAGGAATCTCTTATGCGATCAACACTTCCAAATGGCATCTATAAGCCCATTCCCGACAAGTTTCTGTCACGCCTTCAGATGGCATATATAAGCCCATCTCCCTATCCACCATCTCTCCAAATGGCATCTATAAGCCCATTCCCGACATCACATTGCTGATACTCCAGCATGCGAGTGCAAATTTCAGGGCACTCTAGTGTCCAATCTCCTTTTACCCTCGAGTCGCGAAAGGCAAACTTGCCAATCTAACTCTTCAGGTTCAAGAAGATTGAACAGGGGCAACTGTTGTACCCCAAAATTTGCCCTCCCATTTTCTCAACATTTTCTCATCACAAGGCCCTTGGAGCTCAAGATCCAGTTAGGGTTTCCTCTGCAAGACTTCTCCTAGCACTGTTGACCCAAATTAGGGTTTGTGTTTGCACAAAGATATTTTGACCTAAAATGCCTAAGATGACTTTCATGCTTCATGTTGGGCTCACAAGTTTATCCATACCAAGTTTCAAGTCTTGATTCCAAACTTTGCCCAGTCAATTGGACAGTTGACCTAGAAATCAACTGTATTGGGGAAAAAGTCAACTATGGCCAATTGACAGTCAAACCTCATGAAAATTGACCCACATCAACACTATGAACTCATATGGACTATTTGATCAAGTTTGGATCATAATTCCACAAGAAATTTGATCAGATCACCAAAAGGGCAAAATGGTCATTTTTAGGGTTTTGACTGCACAAAGGCAATTTTTGACTGTTTGACCTAGCCAATGGAAAACCAAGCTCACATATGGACTCAAGGACCCCATGGAATTGTTTTGACATACTCAACAAGTTCAAAAGATCCCAAATGCACAAGGTTGACAGTTGAATTTTCCAGTCAATTGATCAATTTTTGACTGTATACTGAAAAGTCAAACTTTGACTTTTTGGTCAAAATCAAGTGTCAAGATTCATTTTTCATCAAAATATGCCAAATCATGAAACTTTTTCATCAATAAATCAAGAATCACAAATTAGGGTTTGAAATGAAGATTTTTCATAACTTAGAATTTTTCTAAGTTATGAAAAACCCTAATTTTTTCCTAACTTTGTCCCACTTTCTCATCAAGATGCATTTGGATTCAAGGAAAAGTCAAAACATGAAAGTTGTAGTCCATTGCAAAATCTACAACTTTTATTCACAAAGTTTCCTCAAAAGAGGCTTTTAGCTCAAGTTACAATTTTTGGAACAAGGGTACCAAACCATTCTTAACTTAGAGAAATTTGACCTATTTTAGGCAAGGTTTTTGCCTAACTTCAAGACCACTTTTCTCATGCTTCCACTTGGAATTTCAATTTGCATTACAAAGATGGATTGTAGCACACATTCCAAGCTTTCCAAAATGTCCAAGAACTCATCAAACAACCTCATGGTTAGGGAGAATCGAATTTGGCAAGTTGGGAAAAACTCACTTTGTTTATGGCCAATTTTCATGTTCATACACTTAGGCAATTTTGAACTCAGCTTGCATTCCTTGATTACAGATCCTATATCCCATTTGCACTCAATAATTTAATGCTAACCCATTGTGCCAAGACCTTATTTTATGTGTTCAAGCATTGTATGCAAAATTAAGCCATAAGTAGAAAAAGCAAATTATCCATTTTAGAAAAGTTGAACTTTATGTCAAATGCAAATCCAAGAAGCATAGGCACAATCTTTTGAGCTGGTATTTTGTACATAAATCACTCTAACCAAGACTAATGTATGCAGCATAGATTGGGGGCCTGTACAAGCTAGAAACACCAAGTTGATTTTCTTGCTTAAAGTTGAAGTAACCTTGCATAACAACTCCCAACTCTCATCTCAGCAAAGATAACCTTAAGCAAAGCTATTGTACTCATTCTAAACACTAAACCTAAGATGAAACACAAGTCAACCAAGTTCCAAACATCCTCAAACACAGAATCACCATTAAACTGCACAAAAACAGGGCATTCTGCACTTGGACTTGGCTAGCTCATTTCCATCGTACATCTTGGCCAAAAACACTTCAAACACATCCCACATCATCCCTTGAAACTATTCCAAGCCCTAAACACGACCTGTAACACCCATAGCTAACATCACCATTTCCATATTTTCTGTTTTGCAGTTGAAGTGCCATAACACGATTCACTTGGTTTTGGAGCAAACTAAAGATTGGAATAGCATCCCTGGACATCAAGGAAGCTATACAATTCCATACCTTGCCTTGTAAGCATCTCCATTGTTGCACACAATTCCAACTGAATAGGTAAGTTCATGAACTCTTATCTATCTATCAAGGCATAGTTAGGTTTAGATTTATGAAGAAATTATGTCACATTCATAGCCCTGAACATGCCCATATCATTAGTTTTCATTTATGTTATGTGTGCTTAGAGAATTTTAAGTCTGAACATTGAATAAAAACTAGGTCAGGAATTGGGGGAGAAGAAATTCTCTCTCATTTCTGAGAGTTAGGATGAGTTCTTTATATGTCCAGAATCATGGTTTGATGCTTAACATTTTTCATGTTATGAGTTTGTGCTAAAAGTCCAGGAATCCAGATGTTTGAATCAGTGTAGGAGGCGCGCGTTTTTTGACAAATTTCTGGCCAGAGGTTGAAGAAGGTCCTTTGGGCTGGGCTTGTTTTATTTTTCTTATTTGCACCACATGTTTACTTTTGAACCCCCCTGGCCCATTTTGAAATTTACTTGTTATTTTCCATTTTCTCTTTTTGATTTTGTTTTCATATTTTTATTTAAATCATAAAAAGCATTAAAAACATTTTTTCCATATTTTTTGCATTTATTTTGATATTTATTTGACTTTAGTTAAGTTTAAAAATACATAATTAAAAGCATTTATTTTGATACCTTTATTTAAAAATACAAAAGTAAGACAAACATACTTTATTTATTTTTTTATTTTTATTTTTATGTTATCTCTTGAAAACCTCTTATAATAAAAATATATTTTTTCTATAATATTAAACATTTTATTTTTGTACATATAATACATATTTAATAAATAAAGTAAAATACTTATACATATTTATTAATATATTTAGAAAAATACAAAGAATTAATACATTTTTGTTTTTATTAATATTTTGACCTCAAAAATACTTTTTATATAAAATACCTTCTTTTTTTTTCTTTTTTTTTGTAAATAATTAATAAATATTGCATATATCATACAATAAATACTTTTATTTGTAAAAATTAGGGTTTTTGCCCTAAATGCATAAAAATACCAAAAATTAATTGATTTTATTTTTGCTTATTTGATACATGATAAATACTTTTTACATACATATGAAAAACTTTTTTTTGCATTTTGCATATTTATTTTATTTTATTTGAATATTGTGTAAATAAATACCTTGCAAAATTCCAAGTTTGATGTAATAGTCTAGGGTTTTAATTCTTGTCAAAATACCCCCATTTGAACATTTGTACCCCCCTTCCCATATATTGTGTTGTAATAACTTAGGAACTTTATTTTTCGCACTTTAAAGCTTTCTAATTATGCCATGTTAGAATTAGGGTTTGTATGCAAATCAATTAACCAAAAATAGTTGGACCTAAATTCAAGATAAACAAGCATGAAAATGGACAACACCAATCACACTTGCACCCCTAGGGTATTCCACTTGTTGCCTTCAATAAATGGGCCATATTGCATGTTAAGTATCATTGGGCTAAAACAAAACAATCAAATGATCATAGCCCCTCGATGACGCTTTCGAAAGTTGCCTAAAAATGATCAAGTCCCTTAAAAGAAATTGCCCAAAGATACTTGGCACCATTGCAATTATGGTCTAAACAATGACCCGTGCCCGTCCCTTTCACATCCTAACACAAGATTGTCCACCAAATGCAATGGTGGAACAAAATTGTTAAAAGGGTTAAAACATAGCAAAGGTCTTTGAGAAATTTAGGGTAGATAGCTCTTGATTACTTGCCAACTTGCAAAACAAAAACACTTGCCTATTTTTCAAACCACACATCACTACACTTTCAAAAATAACTTTCAAAAACATTGAAAACCTTTTCAAAAGACATACACCTTTGTATACATCCCAACATGGATCATTACAAAGGTTGCCACCACATTGGCCTCTTTTCAAAACATTTTCAAAACACACACACAAAGCACCATTTCAAACAATTGAAAACCAAGGCAAGTTGATCTAAGCAAGTAACTAAGAGCCCATGGATAACCATGGATAGAAATGGTGCTAATATCTTCCCTTTCTATAATCTACTCCCCGAACCCAAGAAAACATCTCAAAGGTTTTTGCTGTGCTTTTTAACCTTTCCTTAGGATAAAATAAAAAGTCGATGGCGACTCTTGCTCAACCGAAACATTTGCGAAAACAAACGCAAAACTCAAGTCAGTTCTCCCACCGTATCACAGGTTGCTTGTTTGTTTTTGTGTGCAGGTTTTTGTGATTGCATCCTTTATTTGTAATCTGGAATTCACCCGTATACAACCGTTACTCTGCCCATTTTTTGATAAGACTTAATACACTTGAAGAGGTCTAGTATCTTTGCTTGCTTGGTTTCAATCCAAATAATGGGAATTCTATCTTGACTCATAATGTCAAGTTGTGGCTTCTTGTCGATTAGATGGTCCTTATCCTTAGCTTTTACCTTATGCTTTAGGATAACCTCTTCTTCTCCTCCCATCTTCTTTAATTTCAAAATTCTTCTCCCTCCTTTTGAAAACCCTTCTTGTTTTTTTTTTTCATTTGAACCACTTTCATAATAAACTTGGGCTTATGTCCATGCATTTTCAAAAATATTTTCTTAAATAAACTCTAATCAATTTAATAATATCTTGACATTTTTTGTGAGAAGACTAAAAGTCAAATAATCTCATTTCAAACTATTTTTCCACTTTGGTTTTTATCTTTAAACTTTTCTCAAAAGGTTAGACTCTTTTCAATCCTTGTAGTGATGCAAACAAATATACTTCTACAATATGTAGTAAAGTGAGATATTTTCCACTTGGGTGTTGAGTGAGGCATTGTTGATTTTAAAATCCAAGCCTTTATCCTCCACTTTGAGATGATGCAAATTCTCCTTTTTCATAATTGTGGGCAGTAAGTATATTTTCCACACGGACAATGACGATGATGTCTTATCTCTTAAAATTAACCAACATACTTGTTTCAAAATTTTAAAAGAGGAACTACGTGTACCCTGATCCCCTATTGCATGAAAGATGGTACGTAGGAACTAAAGGTTCGGAACCGCGACGGGTGAAAAAATCATAAAATAATATAATTCTTTTCTCACCTCCACCATCCATTTTATATATAACACATTTTATATCCAAAATACACAGATTTTACAATGAGGTTCCTGCGGAGTACCGTGGATGTTTAGGGTGATAATACCTTCCCTTTGCATAACCAACCCCCTTACCTTGAATCTTTCCCCCCTCTTTTGGGTTATTCGCTCTTCTCCCATTCCTTTGGAAACAATAAAGCGCGGTGGCGATTTTTATTTTGATTTATACAAAGTCTAGTCAATCCAATGGCTTAGTCTTGAACATTTCCACCGCTACAGAAAAATGGCGACTTCATTGGGGAAATATTGACCTCTTGTTGGTCCATCCCTAAGTGGGTTAAACCCATCTTTGTTTATATTTGTATATGTGCTATTGTTGTTTATGTGTTATATGTTGTATATATGTTTGTTTGGATTTTCCTGGTTTTCAGGGTGCTTGGTGATTACTCATAAGTCCTATACCCGGACTTAGGTAAACTTTAAGATAGGACGGGCGGTATAGTCATGTTAACTTTGAGGGAGTAATCCCAAAAAAGGAGGCATGAGATCCCCCACTCAGTGGAGGCCCCTTTGACTGTAGTGTCGTTTACCGAGTAATCGGGAAGACGTACTACTTTTGACCTGGGAGCCTGCTGAAACTTAGGACCGTAGAATACCAAACCCATCTTGGCCTTTTAGGTGTAGTGCGGAAGCTATGACGGAGTAATCCGGAAATAGTTGTCATGTGATACTATGCTCGGACGAGTCTTTCTTGAGAATATTAATAATTACCGAGTTAATCGGGAAGTTGGTAATATCCGAAGGAAGGATGTAGAGTCCGGGAACCTCTAGAACCTTGTTCGGCAGGTGATAACTTTTTAGACCAACAGCTTATGGGTAGTACCTTCGACCTCATGCTCGTAACGTTGAACCTATGAACCCTATATGTGTGATCTTGTGCGTGGTTGTTGCATCATGCATCCATGCACTCATAAGCATCTTTTGAAGAAAATAATATTTCAAGGGATTTAAAGGTTGACTATTTGTGAATATCTCAGGTACTGTTAACCATGGATTCTAGAAAGAGAAAGACCGGGAAATACAGTTTCAAGGATCCCAAGATAGATTAGTTGGTCAATCTGATTCCAGAGATCGAGTGTTCTGTAGACTTTTCGAAGAAGTATGGATCCATTATTCCTCTCATGAAGCTAAGGATGAAGGAGGGTATTCTCTCGACCTTGGTCCAGTTCTATGATCCAGTGTATCACTGCTTTACTTTTCCCGATTATCAGTTGATGCCTACACTTGAGGAGTATTCTTATCTATTGGATTTGCATATTATCGATCGTGTTCCTTTTACTAGTTTGGAGGGCGAGCCAAAACCACATGAGATTGCTGCTTTGATTCATCTGAGGAAGTCTGAGGTGGAAGCCCATATGACTACCAAAGGAGGGATTAGAGGATTACCAGCTCAATTCTTATTGGAGAAAGCTCGTTACTTTGCCAGAATGAAGAGTATGGTTGCCTTTGAGGCCATCTTTGCTTTACTTGCTTATGGATTATTCTTATTTCCTAATGTGGACAAGTTTGTCGACATTAACGCTATCAGTATTTTCATGATTGGAAACCCGGTTCCTACATTGTTGGGCAAGGCTTATTACTCTGTTCATCTTCGGAGTTTTTATCATGGAGGAATAATTATCTGTTGCACGCCTTTGTTGTACCGATGGTTCATCTCTCATATGCCTCAGTCTGATGCTTTTTGGGATATCAAGAAGGAACCTCGCTGGGCTCCTAAGATCATGGCACTTGCTCACTCGGATATTGATTGGTATCATCGAGCTTATCAGGATATAGAGATTATTGACAGTTGTGGTAGTTTCCTCAATGTACCTCTTCTTGGTACAAAGGGGGGAATTAACTATAACCCCGTTCTTGCGCGACGACAACTTGGTTATCCGATGAGGGATAAACCAAACAGTATTCATTTGAGTAGTTTCTTTCTGAAAGAAGGAGAAGACCACAGGGAAGATAGGGAGCAGATTGTGAAAGCCTGGCGTCACATTCATAAGAAAAGTAGGAAGGATTTGGGACCTATTGGTGCTGTTTCTTTGGAGCCATATCTTCAGTGGGTCCGATCGAGAGCTATCCAGTTGAAGATGCCGTATACTCGGGAGACACCCATGCCTGATCTGTTTGTGAAGACCACTCCTCCTTTATTAGATGATCTAGAAGAGTTGCAACTTGCTTTGGTTAGGATGCAACAAGAAAGGGATGCTTGGAAGAACAAGTTCTAGACTTTAGAGAGTTCTTATAGAGCAGACTTGAAGGAGAAATATGATTTGACCGAGATCCTTGAGAGTCGAGCGGTAGAGTTTATGGAGAGGCAAGGGGATTTATTTTCCCCTAAGCCTCAAACAGGTATTGGTCATTCACTTCCTGATTCAGATGATTGGAAGGAGGTTGCCATCAGACATGTGGAATAAAACCAGAGGTTGATAGCTCAGATTGCCAGGCTCACAGGGAAGCGCCAACATACAGATTGATCTCTATCAGTTCCTTTTCTCAGGATTTTAGATTGTATTTTCGTCTTGTACTTGGGATCATTGAAACTTGTAACCCATTTTGAAGTTATTATAATAAAAGTTTTTCAGTATCTCAAATGCGTTATTATTTTGATGTTTGCAATATGTCTATAAACGTTAAATCCCTTGAAATATTAAATGATGAATTGAAAATAATCATGTGCATTGCATATCATGCATCATATTTCACATAGTTCTTGCATTTATTATGCATATCTAGGTGCCTTACCCAGCTTTTTGCTTCGTTCAACAAGCTGACTCATCACTACAACACTCGGGCTAATTTCAAAAAGAAGATGGACAACTTGGAACAGGAGAATCGCGAGCTACGCGAAGAAGTTTCTGCTTTGAAGGCCGACTTGGCCAATTTGACTACTCTGATGGAAGCTCTGGTGGTTGCTCAGAATCAGCCACCGAGTGTTCAACCTCAGCCAACAAGGGCAAATGTTGAAGTTCCTACTGTTCCGGTATCCGATACTCCGACTGTTGTTCAAAACCGCATGCCTCAGGGTTACCCGTGGGGAATGCCTGAGAATTTTGCACCTGAAAGTTTCAATTTGGGCCCCCAAGATGCTTCCAAATATTGTTACTCCAGCACCTCCTGTGGTTCATGTTGTTCCTGCTGCACCTCCTTCGGTGAATCTGGTTCCGATTGTTAATAAAGATGTGTGTCGTCCTTTCCCTCCGCCGAGTGAAGACTTGGGTCTTTTTGACAGAGTGGATGATTTCCAAGAACAGTTTGATAGAATGCAAAGAGAGATGAAGGCTCTTAGGGGAAAAGAGTTATTTGTGCAGAATGTGAATGAGCTGTGTTTGGTCCTGAATGTCAAAGTGCCTGCTAAGTTCAAGGTTCCGGAGTTTGAGAAGTACAAGGGCAACACTTGCCCTCATGCTCATTTGGTGATGTATGTAAGGAGAATGTCTACCCACACTGATGATCAGCGTCTGCTGATTCACTTTTTCCAGGATAGTCTAACCGGCGCAACATTGAAATGGTACATGAGTTTAGACAGCGCCAACATCCACACTTTTAATGATTTTGGAGAAGTATTCATAAAACAATACAAGTACAATATGGACATGGCACCCAATCGTGACCAGCTTAGAGCCATGATTCAGAAAGACAGAGAATCGTTCAAAGAGTATGCACAAAGATAGCGCGAAGTGGCTGCACAAGTGATTGCTCCCATGGAGGAGAAGGAAATGATTACAATTTTTTTGAAGACGCTGAGTGCTTTCTTTTACGAAAGAATGGTAGCAAGTGCCCCGAGTTATTTTATAGAGATGGTAGGAATGGGTGTCCGCCTAGAAGAGGCAGTAAGAGAAGGCCGTTTGACAAAGGGTGAAGGATCTGGAGGTGTGAAAAAGCCAGCTTATGGGTTTACAAAGAAGAAGGAGGGGGATACCAATGCTGTCATACAAGATAGGAGGTTGAACGCTCCTAGAAGGAATTATCAGCGTCACCAGCAAGTTGCTTCAGCCACTCCTATTATGAATGTCGCTCCAACTACTGTTGCTTATCAGAGACAATCCCAACAGGGGAACTATGGGAATAATCAGAGAAGGGAGAATTATGACCTTATCCCCATAAGTTATGCAGAGCTACTACCGGCATTGATCCAGAAGAAGTTGGTCCAGACACGACCACCTCCAGCGATACCATCTCCATTGCCTTGGTATTACAAAGCAGACCAGACGTGTGCCTTTCATCAGGAAGCACCAGGGTATAGTGTTGAAAATTGTTATCCTTTGAGGATGGAAGTGCAAAGGTTGGTGAAGTCTGGAATTTTATCTTTCAAAGACATGGGACCTAATGTGAAAGACAATCCTCTGCCCAAGCACGGGGGAGTGAGTGCTGTGAATATGGTGGCCGGTTGTCCAGGTGACTTCCGGATTTTTGACATTAATCTGGTTAGAATGGATTTGGTAAAGATGCACGCAGACCTCTGTGAATTCAGTTATTATACGCATGACCATGCTGGTTGTGTTGTTTGCAGTACAAACATACAAGGTTGGGAGAAGATAAAGGCTGATTTGCAGGAGATGATGGATGAAGGTTTAATCCATATAATCAGGCCTAGGGCAGAGTATGAAGAGGAAGTGAATATGGTTTTTGGATGTCCTGGTGAATTCAGAATTTTTGATGTGGAGTATTTGAATGAAGATCTCGTACAGTTGCATGCCACATTTTGCCGTACTGCTGGTCAGGTGGAACACCAATATGGGTCTTGCATAGTTTACTGTCGAGACCCCCGAGGATGTTCTGTTGTGAGAGAGGGTGTTCAATTGCTGTTAGACAATGGGACTATCAAGATCACAGGTCAGAGAGATGATTATCACGAGATTGATATAGTTGAAGTTTATTTAACGGAAGAAGAGTCAGAGGAAGAGTATGCCTCCGCGGATGAGTATTTCTCTTCAGACGAAGATTGGTTTGTCGTAAATGGTCTTTCGAGGGCTGATTGTGTCGAAGAAGGTGTAAATGTCATTGTACCTTGTTTTGGTGCACCCTCTCACCTTGGGATGGAGTACCATAGCAAACCAGCTGTTACCCCACTGGTAATTAGTCTGCCAGGTCCTGTTCCCTATAAATCAGATAAGGCTGTGCCTTACAAATACAACGCTACAATCTTGGAAGATGGGGTGGAAGTTCCCATCCATCCAATGCCAGATGTTGGAAATATAGCTGATAATAGCAGGGTGACCCGTAGTGGTCGTGTGTTTGCGCCAATTATTCGAAAAGACGGTGTTGCTGGGAAGAAAATTGCTGAGAATGATGAACCGAAGAAGACTGCAGGAGAGACTAGTGGAGATACATTGGAGAAAGAAGTGGATGATATCTTGAAGATAATTAAAATGAGCGACTACAAAATTGTATATCAGCTATTGCAGACTCCTTCAAAGATATCCATCCTAGCTTTGTTGATGAATTCCTCCGCTCATAGAGAATCACTAATGAGAGTACTAGACCAGACTTATGTGGAGAATGACATGCCATTGGAACAGATTAGCAGCGTAATTGGAAACATTACGTCATGTAACAACTTGAGTTTCAGCGATGATGAGTTGCCAGATGAATAGAGGAATCACAACTTGGCCCTCCACATTTATGTGAATTGCAAGAATAATTCGCTATCCAATGTGCTAGTTGATAACGGATCTGCGTTGAATGTTATACCGAGAAGTACTCTCATGAAGTTAAAGTATCAGGGAACACCTATGCGCCCGAGTGGCATCATTGTGAAGGTTTTTGATGGGTCGAGGAAATCTGTCATCGGTGAAGTGGACTTGCCCATCCATATAGGACCACACTTGTTCTTGATAACTTTCCAGGTAATGGACATTATTCCCGCGTATAGTTCTTTATTGGGACGACCATGGATACACGAAGCAGGGGCTGTCACTTCAACTCTGCATCAGAAGCTAAAATTTGTGCGTGAAGGGAAGGTAGTGATCATAAATGGGGAGCAGGCATTTTTGATATCCCATTTATCCTCTTTCAGTATTGTAAAAGCGAATGAGGCTGCTGTTGGAACCCAGTTCCAAGCCCTATCCCTTGACAACATAAGGAAGAATGAGAATTCTGTGGTTTCCCTAAAGGATGCGCAACAGGTGGTACGCAATGGTCATAATGCAGTTTGGGGACAACTTATGGACCCACTCGTGAACAAAAACAGAGCTGGTTTAGGTTTCTCTTCGAAGAATTGCAAAGGCGAAGGTTTAAAGTCAAAGTCTTTTGTGAGCAGTTATCATGATGTTTTCCGCAGCGGAGGCTACCTCCATCCGATTGGTTATGAAATTAATGTTGTTGAAGAGGATAAAGCAGAGCAGGAAGTACCGAATTTTGTGACGCATGGAGTCCGAGTTCAGAACTGGGTCACCATTGATGTTCCTTCTTACATACATATTTCAAAGTAATTTGTTTTGTTAATCTGCTTCTTTCTTTTGAAAAGCTTTCACTCTGCCCAAGGTGGAAGTATTAATGTTGTAGGGCTTATCTGTTTGCTATAATTGTTAAGATCATTAATAAAAGTTGTCTTTGCTTCCAGAATTATGTCTTTTATTTTCTGCCTTTTTCTTGGGAAATGGTAATAAAAAAAAGGCAAAATACTCATTTTGGTCCCTTAACTATACCCTTGGGTTCACATTGGTCCCTTAACTTTTTTTTGTGTCATTTTGGTCCCTTAACTTTCAAAAAGTTTCATTTTAGTCCTTTTTGTCTAAATTCGTAGCTAATTAGACGGAAAAACTTTGAAATCAGCAGCTAAATTCGTAGCTAATTAGACAAAAAGGACTAAAATGAAACATTTTGAAAGTTAAGGGACCAAAATGACACGAAAAAAAGTTAAGGGACCAATGTGAACCCAAGGGTATAGTTAAGGGACCAAAATGAGTATTTTGCCTAAATTTTTTTTTTAAAAAAACCTTTCAAAATAAATAACAACTGAAAATTAATCTGCATGATCACTTGTTATATGTGTCAGTTTCTAAAAGCAATCATAAATCATATGTGCAGATTAATTAAAAAACCCGTTGAATACAATAACCCTGCACCCTCTCCCAACTTTGAATGTCCTGTGTTTGGAGCTGAAGAAGAAGATTATGATGAGATTCCAAAAGAGGTCTCACGGTTGCTTGAGTACGAGGAAAATACCATTCAGCCATATAAAGAGCCATTGGAAGTGGTTAATTTGGGTTCAGAAGAAGATCCGAAGGAGATCAAGATTGGAGCATCATTGCATCCTGATGTAAAGAGCGGGTTGATTGAGCTGTTGAAAGAGTATGTGGATATTTTTGCTTGGTCTTATCAAGACATGTCTGGTCTAGATACAGACATTGTCGAGCATCGTTTACCGTTGAAGCCAGAGTGTCTGCCAGTTAAACAAAAGTTGAGAAGAACCCACCTGGATATGGCAGTAAAGATCAAAGAGGAGGTCCTAAAGCAGAATGATGTTGGTTTTCTTGTGACATCAGTGTATCCTCAGTGGATTGCCAATATTGTCCCAGTAACTAAAAAAGACGGAAAAGTCCGCATGTGCGTAGATTACAAAGATCTAAATAAAGCTAGTCCAAAAGATGATTTCCCATTGCCTCACATTGATATGTTAGTGGGTAGAACAACAAAATTCAAGGTATTCTCGTTCATGGACGAATTTTACGGGTATAACCAAATAAGAATGGCTCCAGAGGACATGGAAAAAATGTTTATCACACCCTGGGGAATATTCTGTTACAGAGTGATGCCCTTCGGGTTGAAAAACACTGGTGCAATGTACCAGAGGGCTATGACAACCCTATTCCATGATCTGATGCACAAAGAAATCGAAGTATATGTTAATGATATGATTGCCAAATCCCATACTGAAGAAGGGCATATAGAAGATTTGTTGAAGTTGTTTCAGCGTTTGAGGAAATATCCGTCTCCGCTTGAATCCAAATAAATTTACCTTTGGAGTTAGATCGGGGAAATTATTGGGTTTTATTGTTAGCCAGAAAGAAATTGAAGTTGACCCTGATAAAGTCAAAGCAATTCAAGAAATGCCAGCACCAAGAACTGAAAATCAATTCAGGGGTTTCCTTGGGCGTTTGAATTATATCTCCAGATTTATTTCTCACATGACTGCAACGTGTGAATCGATCTTTAAGTTGTTAAAGAAAGACCAGGGTTGTGTGTGGACAGATGACTGCCAAAGGGCATTTGAAAGTATTAAAGAGTATCTGCTTGAGCCTCCTATCTTGCTCCCTCCCGTAGAAGGAAGACCGTTGATTATGTATCTAACAGTGTTGGATAAATCCATGGGTTGTATTATGGGACAACAGGATGAAACGGGAAAGAAAAAGTTCTCCATTTATTATCTCAGCAAAAAGTTCACCGATTGTGAGTTGCGGTATTCCATACTAGAAAAACATGTTGTGCTTTGGCCTGGGCGGCAAACGTTTGCGGCAGTATATGTTGAATCATACCACTTGGTTGATCTCCAAAATGGATCCAATCAAGTATATTTTTGAAAAGCCTTCTCTTACTGGGAGAATTGCCCGCTGGCAGATGTTGTTATCTGAATATGATATCGAATACCGCACTCAAAAGGCTATTAAAAGTAGTGTGTTGGCAGATTACCTTGCTCACCAGCCGGTGGAAGATCATCAGTCTGCAGAGTACGAATTCCCCGATGAAGATGTGATGTTCTTGAAAGTGAAAGATTATGATGAACCATTTCCCGAGGAGGGCCCCGACCCGGAATCCCGTTGGAGTATGGTATTTGATGGAGTTGTGAATTCTTATGGTAAAGGAATTGATGTTGTGATTGTTACTCCTCATGGATCGCACATTCCTTTTACTGCGAGGTTAACATTTGATTGCACTAATAATATGGCAGAATATGAGGCTTGCATCATGGGTCATGAGGAAGCTATTGATCTCAGAATCAAAATCCTAGATGTATATGGCGATTCAGCATTGGTAATAAATCAGATTAAAGGAGAATGGGATACTCGTCATCCTGGCTTGATCCCTTACAAAGTTTATGCTAGAAGATTATTACCATTCTTCAATAAAGTTGAATTCCATCACATTCCTAGGGATGAAAATCAGATGGAGGATGCTCTGGCAACTCTGGCTTCCATGTACCAAGTGAATATTTGGAATGATATACCCCGAATTACAGTTCGACGGCTCGATAGGCCCGCTCACGTGTTTACAACAGAGGAGGTAGCAGATGAAAAACCTTGGTATTATGATATCAAGTATTTCCTGTAGACTTAGGAATACCCGTTTGGTGCGTCAAAGAAAGATAGAAAGACACTGAGAAGGTTGGCAGACAGTTTCTTCCTCAGTGAAAATGTGTTATACAAGAGGAATTTTGACATGGTTTTGCTCAGATGCGTGGATAGACACGAAGCAGACATGTTGATGCATGAGATCGATGAAGGTTCATTTGGCACTCATGCTAATGGACATTCAATGGCTAAAAGGATGCTAATGGTAGGATATTATTAGTTGACAATGGAATCCGATTGTTATAAGTTTGCAAAGAAGTGCCATAAATGCCATATTTATGCAGGTAAGATCCATGTACCTCCGACACTGCTCAATGTGATTTCTTCCCCGTGGACTTTCTCTATGTGGGGTATTAACATGATCGGGATGATAGAACCCAAAGCTTCAAATGGACACCATTTTATCCTGGTAGCAATTTACTACTTTACCAAATGGATAGAGGTTGCTTCATATGCCAATGTTACCAAACAGGTGGTTGTGCGTTTCATCAAGAATAACCTTATATGTCGGTATGGTGTGCCGAGCAGAATTATCACTGACAATGGCTCGAATTTGAATAACAAGATGATGACTGAACTGTGCGAAGAATTCAAGATTGACCATCACAATTCATCTCCATACAGGCCAAAGATGAATGGGGATGTTGAAGCTGCTAATAAGAATATCAAGAAGATCATCTAGAAAATGGTTGTCACTTATAAGGATTGGCATGAAATGCTCCCTTTTGCTCTACATGGATATCGAACATCTGTTCGCACTTCAACAGGAGCAACCCCATTTTCTCTAGTTTATGGGATGGAAGTTGTACTCCCAGTCGAGGTAGAGATTCCCTCATTACGTGTGATAATGGAAACCAAATTGACAGAGGCTGAATGGGTTCAGAACAGGTTTGACCAATTGAATTTGATTGAAGAGAAGAGAATGGCAGCTTTGTGTCATGGGCAACTATATCAGAAAAGAATGAAGAAAGCATTTGATAAAAAGGTCAAACCTCGTGAATTCAGAGAAGGCGACCTCGTGCTCAGGAAGATTATGTCTTTCAACACTGATTCTAGGGGAAAATGGACTCCCAATTTTGAAGGCCCATATGTTGTCAAGAAAGCCTTCGATGTCAAGAAATACTTCGCCTAAAGAAATAAAAGAACAACTCGCTAAGTTGAAAACCCGAAAGGGAGGCTTAGGCAAAAAGGAGCATCTCGGTAGGCCGAAAACCCTAAAGGGCGGTCTAGGAAAAAATTAGAGACATAAACAGAATAAATTTCCCGCTAAGTTGAAAACCCACAAGGGCAACTTAGGCAAAAGTTAGGGACTTTCTTGGCAAGTAACTACGCCAGACGAGACTTGATCGTTGAAGCAACAATCTTCTCAGATCCTCACCATACTTCAACGAAAGTTGCTGCTCAGGATTTCAAAAGTTGTTAGGGGGGATAGTGGTCATTGTATCTCAATGTATCCTTTCCATTATGTATTACCATTTCCCAAACTTTGTAATCATCCATGGAGTCTCGCCATTCGCAGACTACAATTCTATTAATGAAATTCGAGCTTTTGCCCAATTCTTTGTGCTCTTATCTTTATTTAGCTTGCAAAGACTTCATTTATTACTGATAATAACTGTTAAAGCAAAAAGATTAAAAGAAGCAAAATTAACTTTTCAAAAAAAAGAGAAGAGATCTTTACAATTCAATTTACTTTGGGATTTGTGATGAAACAATGACAACGAAAATGGTAATCCTAAGAATGAACAGACTCCGTTTGTTTTGAGAAGATTTACTTCCTTCATGAAGGTTTTCTCAGGTCATTTTGCTGGTGTGCGCAATCCTTGTGTGTTTCTCAGATAGTTAAATACGATATCAGTGGGCACAAGGTACAATATTGGGTTGATGATCCCATTATCCCCAGTCAAGTCTTGATTCGCTTTTGATTTTGGGTTTGCATAATCAGAAGCCTCCGTCTCAGATTCCCCAGCAAAGTCTTCCCTCATATAATGAAAGGTTTTATTCCCTTGGTGTGCTGAGATGTCGTTTTGTTCAGTATTAGCATTAATATTGACTTCTTGAGGAAGTTTATCCCAGGGCATCTCTTGTTGGAATGAGTATTTGTGATGAAGGTTTCAGTCTGCAGTTTTTTCTCCAGGGAGGTAGGTTTGAATCCCCCAGTGAGGTTTGGTTATGTCAGCGTCAGTTTGCTTTGTTTGAGGTTGGTCCTGCAATCTCTAGTAGGCATGTTGCTTTTGAAAAGCTGTTTTCTCCGATGAAACCGAAAGAAAGATGTTATATCCCGATATTTGTTTGACTTGGCTACATCTGGATCATGTTTCTCCTCAATAAAGTTAAGGCAGGAAGTGGGTTTGGTTGCCGCCGTCGCTTTTACCCTTTTGGATTGATCTTTCTGGTTGAAGTTTAGCCCTGTTGTTGTTAGTACCTGAGGCGGTTTTATTTGTTTGTGCTGATTATGTATCATTTTATCAGCATATGCACGACAACGCTCATACATTCATACATGCATCATGCATAACTAAAAATCATCATTAGCATTGTGTTCTGAACTTTTCTACATGGTTCTTGGCTCAGTTGATTTTAGTTGTCCCGCTTGGGTTTATTTCTCAAAGGATGTATCTACACTGGCCGTCTCGCTCCAGTTTATTTCTGAATTGGATTTATGGGTCTCTGAAAACTTTGAGTTTTGGTTCGTGCATTTATTTTGCACAGGAGGACCTTATATCCTCAGCAAGAATATCATGGCATGTCCCCGGGAAGTCATATCGCTATTCCCAGAAAGTCATTCCCCTTGACAATAAGTGGAAATCTCTTTATTTGAAGACAAATTATGTATTACCCTTTCCAGGCAGATTTCCTTGGTTAAAGAAGAAGTTGGGACCCGTTCTCGGCAAAACACCAGATTCTTGGGGAAATTTGATATATATTTTCTCTTTCTACCTTCAGTGAACGTTGGTAGTACATCGACAGTGAACGTCGATGTTTGTTATCTTTTTGCTATCTTTAGTGAACATTGATAGTTCATCGGTAATGAATGGAGGTGATATGATATATTATCTTTTTGCTATCTTCAGTGAACATTGATAGTTCACCGTCAGTGAACGGCGGTGATATGATATATTTTCTCTTTCTACCTTCAGTGAATGTTGGTAGTACATCGGCAGTGAACGTCGGTGTTTGTTATCTTCTTGCTATCTTCAGTGAACATTGATAGTTCATCATCAGTGAACGGCAGTGATATGATATATTTTCTCATTCTACCTTCAGTGAATGTTGGTAGTACATCGGCAGTGAACGTCGGTGTTTGTTATCTTTTTGCTATCTTCAGTGAACGTTGATAGTTCATCGTCAGTGAACGGCAGTGATATGATATATTTTCTCTTTCTACCTTCAGTGAACGTTGGTAGTACATCGGCAGTGAACGTCGATGTTTGTTATCTTTTTGCTATCTTCAGTGAATGTTGATAGTTCATCGTCAGTGAACGGTGGTGATATGATACATTTTCTCTTTTTACCTTCAGTGAATGTTGGTAGTACATCGGTAGTGAACGTCGATGCTTGTTATCCTCCTCTCTGATTTCTTTTCTTGGGGTTTACCAGTGATTTATTTTCCTGATGGATTTGCCTTTTTGTGGCTACATTTTATGTCACATACCTAATGCTACTTTGCATTTCTTTTATTCCATTCATATGCATTCATATGCATAAATGTTTGCATAGCATCTTAGGGCCAAAAATAGGGTTTGTTTTATATTTAAGTGTCTTCAATCACGTCGACACGAAGATTTTAACCTTCGTATCTCCGGATAGAAGAAACTTGTTGTACCCCAATTTTCCCCCCTAAGATCCATTCATCATACCATATTGTTTCAATCACCACAAAATCACATTAGGGCTTTTGGTTCCTCTACTTATCTTTAGCTTTGCTCTATGAGGAGTTACCAAGCACCTTAACTTGTTTTCTCTTATGATCATGGATATTTTGCTTTGATTTTATCTCTAAATTAACAAAATTCAATATTGGTTTGTCTCACTTGTTGATAATGTAGGTCAAGGCAATGGGGTTTTAGCATGTTGCTTCATGGGTTCATGAGTTTATTTCCATGCCCTGGTCAAAGTCTTGAGAAATTTAAACCTGACTATTGAAGTTGGTATGGAGGTAGTTTTGGTGGACATGAGTCCTCATCATCATCCTCAACAAATTCTATTCACAAAGGAAGAATATTGGCATAAAATGTTTGTTCAAACTTGGCAAAGTTCCACCAAGCTTTCTCTTGATCTAGAGGCTAGGGTTTTGGACTTCAAAGGGGCATATCTTTCCTATATTTTGGTATTTTTGAGTGGTTCCAAAAACATTCTTCTCTTCAAAGAGTTACCAATAAATCACTTCAAAAGTTCCAAAGAGTTTCCATGTGGAAGGAACTTGGTGAAGAAGAAAGATTACAAGTCACCCAGATGAATTCCCATTTTCCTATATATGATTTTAAATGGTCATAACTTGGTCAATTTTTATCACCTTGAGCCCATTCTTTTTTTATGATGACCCTAAGGATGTGTACTTCATGCCTTATTTTATGTGCAAAGTAAGAAAATGGATGGAAGTTGCCTTAAAAATGCAAAAGATTATAGGTCATTTCATGATTTTTGGCCAACTTCAACAAGTCATAACTTGCTCAATTTTTGGATATTTCGATTGGTTTAAATTGCAAAATGTCATTCAAGAGGTCTACTTCATTCCATCTTTTTTAATCAAGAGTAAATTCTAAGTACAAGGCCATGTTTGGAAGCAAGAGATTATAGGTCATTTTTAAAGAAGAATTTGAAATATTTCTAAGTATGGAAAGTCAACTCTTTTTCCTCAACTTTGACTCCATGTAACTTTCAGCTCAAACATCCATTTGATTCCATTCTTTTTATATTACAAAGCTTGTAACACCATCTTTCCAAAGCATCAAGAATCTTGCCCTAAGACCCATTGAGGTGGAAATGCCATTGGATTGAACTTGGTAACTTGGAACTGAAGTTTCACCATAAGTTAGAATTTGAAATCCATGTTTTGGCCTTTAAACATCAAATTAGCACGCGTTTATGATCTAAACATGTTTAACCAAGTTGCCAAAGTAGATTAGAGCCTTAAAACGCAAGGATTTGATGAGTTTTGATGCAAATCAGATCACACTTTCCTCGTGTATCAGGTTCACACGATTTCCCTCTAATTTGCATCATTCCACACGCTTGAGCATTCCATTTAATTCCCTATAAATAGAGGGTCATCCCCCATTCATTTCCCAAGCTTAGATAGCCAGAATCACCCTGCCAAACTTGCTTCACAACTCAGAATTCAGCTACTTCGAATCCTATTCTCAAGCCTTTTTCAATCCATTTTCTCCATCAATTCACCTTCCTTGACCCTCCCTGAACCTAACCATACCATCACATTCAAGAATCGTGCCCTACATTGCTCCATAGAAGTCCAGTTTCAGAGCTCTGCAACTCAACTACAATAGGTAGATTCCTTCATCAATTCTTCAAAACTTTGGTACAATTGTGTTGCTCTCATTGCCCTGGTTCTAGTCGCATCAGTTACTTTTATCTGGAAACACGTTTTGACCATGAATTTTCAAATCCCCTTTCAAAACTTTCTTTCCAAATTGCTTGAGTTACAGTTTATATAAAAATAGCGCGAGGGTATGGTTATCTTCGTCTTGAAGAGACAAAACGAATGACATAGGTCTGAGCTTCTGATTTTACAGTTTGAGAGACCTGCAATTCGTGGGGCTGGAGGTTGGAGATGACCAACGTGTCACCTTCTAACCAATGAAAGCGTGCCATTTGTTTTTTTTTTGAATTTCTGATTTTACATTTGATTCAATGCTTTATTCAGTAAAGACCATGAAATGCACAGCATGCCAGATCCCTTGGATTTGATTACTAACGCGTTTTGACTCTCATCCATTGGTCCACATCTTTTTCTTTTATTTTCTTTTTCTGATTTTTTATATTTTAATTGTTTTAAATTTCAAAAAATCATAGAAAATTCATTTTTAGTCCAAAAAATCTGAAAAATTATGAAAAATATTCTTGATTATTCTCTTTCTGATTTTTATTTTTCACAATTTAATTTTGTGTTTTGGTATTTTTTTATAAATTTTACACTTATTTGATTTGTTTAAAATGTTTAAAAATACTTTTACACATTTTTTAATTCTGAAAAAATTATGGGATGATCCAATGACGTTGTGACAAATATTGGTGACTTTATTTTATTTTTGTTTCTAACTTTACTATTTTTTGCCATTTTTGTTTATTTTATCAATCTATTATAATTTTTAAAAATAGTTTCTGACTTTTAAAAATTCCCAAATTTTTTATAAAAATATTTGGACACATTTCTGATTTTTCTATGGTTTTATTTTTCATTTCTTGATTAATTTGAATATTATTGATATTTTCCCCATTATTTTTTTATTTATTTTAACATCTTTTCATTCTTTAACATATATTAAATATTATATCATTTTTTGTGAATATTTTTCTGGCTTTCTTGGGTTGATTTTTTGATCATGACTTTATTAACATCATTGGATCTTGGGTGTTGAGTTCAACTCCACCAAAATGGATGAATGATTTTAATAATAGTTTGATTAAATATTAATTCAAAAGTGGTTTATTCTTTTTACCCTAATCCCTCTTCATCTCATCCCCTTCTTCTTGCACTAAATGTTGTTAGAGCATGGTCTCTATATCATGTCTCAAAACAAATGGTGCATAGATTGCTATTGACCGGCCTCAAAATAGGTGTGACTTCTATATAAGTCAACTTACGATTGCTTAACATAGCGCTAAATTTTGTCCCAGTACGAATAAATTATCATTTGTGGCCCAAACTTATGATTGCAAGCCCAAGTATGTTAATTTGATCTCTTTGATCCAATAACCTTGAGATTCATTGTGTGGAGGCTTTGGTTCTACCAGTCCTCTAATGGATCTACAACACATTTGGTCAACGCGGATCACTTAAACATCATTGATCATTAAATGGTACTTATGAGAATTCCAAATGGATGATATACTTGACAAAAAGCAAATGCAACTTGTTGTATGGAGGCTTTGGTTCTACCAATCCTCTAATGAGTTCCAAATGCAAGTTTCAAGATGGTCATCCAACTAACCACTAATTATTAACTTGCTTTATTTTATGCTTTTTTATACTTTTATACTTTATGCACTATTTACTTTTAGCATTTACATTTCATGTCATTTTCATCTTTGCTCATTTGAGCATTTATTTTCTTGACATTTTTACTTTGCTCACTTGAGCTTTTCTTTTTCCTTTTCCTAAGATACTTAATAACCAACTTAAACTCTAAAAAACTCTTAATGGTACTTCGACTACTTGGTTACTATCCTTGGCATGATTGAGCAGTGGACTTTTTCATGGACTTAGGATTAGAGACCTTGGACTATCTTGGAGATCTTGTGATCTTATCTGATTATTTTGTCTGAAGCTCTTGAGGTTTACCTCAAGACATTGGGTTGCTTGTTGGTTTTTGTGTGCAGGTTTTTGTGATTGCATCCTTTGTTTGTAATATGGAATTCACCCGTATACAACCGTTACTCTGCCCAATTTTTGAGAAGACTTAATACACTTGAAGAGGTCTAGTATCTTTGCTTGCTTGGTTTCAATCCAAAGAATGGGAATTCTATCTTGACTCATAATGTCAAGTTGTGGCTTCTTGTCGGTTAGATGATCCTTATCCTTAGCTTTTACCTTATGCTTTAGGATAGCCTCTTCTTCTCCTCCCATCTTCTTTAATTTCAAAATTCTTCTCCCTCCTTTTGAAAACCCTTCTTGTTTTTTTTTCATTTGAACCACTTTCATAATAAATTTGGGCTTATGTCCATGCATTTTCAAAAATATTTTCATAAATAAACTCTAATCAATTTAATAATATTGTTGTACCCCAAAATTTTCCCTCCCACATTCTTCAAGATTTTCCAAGATCAGTCTTCAGATGATTCAAAATCAGTCAAAGGTTGCACAGTCCAATTGCCTCCTAACACAGTCAAAATTAGGGTTTTGGTTCTGGCAAAGAAATTGAGGTTTTCAAGGGTCCAATCAAGCCCCACATGCCTATAAACATTGTCAAGCATCCTTATGTCAAGTTTCAAGACTCACAGCATCAAATTGCACAGTCAAAAACCCTAAATGCTTCACAGTCAACTGCAGGGGCAAAATGGTCATTTGACAGTCAAAAGTCAAAAATTTTGGTCAACATCTTATTTTGAAGCCACAAACATCATTTGATCAATTCTTGATCATGATTCTCAAAGCATGGCTCAAAAAGTCTCAAGATGCAAAAGTTTCCATTTTTGGATAGTTGAAAAAGTCAACTGCAAATTGACCAGGGCATAACTTCTTCATGGTTTATCAGAAAAATTCCATCCAAAGCTAATTTTGAAGAGAATGACATTTCCTACAACTCATCTTCACACTTCAAGTCCAAGAAATGCTCTCACAAAAAGTTATCAATCTCAACATTATAGGTCATTTTCAAAAGTCAACAAAAAGGCACTTTAAGTCAAAGACCATAACTTGAGATTGGTAAATCAAAATGACATGGGACCAAAGTCATTAGTTAGAGGACTTCAAGTGATTTCCAAAATGTCCAAGAACATGATCATAACTTAAAAATTGAGCAAGATATGCCTTGTAGAAGTTGGGAAATTTTTGGAAATTTTGAAAAGTCAACTTTGCACAAAAGGCTTCAAAAATGCTAATGGGCCTCAATTTCTTCCATGAATCATCACCCAAAGGCTATGCACGACCCATTAGGCTAAAAGGGAGTTATTTTCTTATTTTTAATTAATTAATTGAATTTTTAATCTTATTAATTCATTTAATTAAAATTAATTATGAGAAAAATACTAAATCATGTGTTTTAAATCTTTTTATGCAGCAAATTCTTCCATTATGAATCAAAAATTTCGTGCATCACTCAAAAGGGAAAGTTTCTACATGATTGGCAATGATTGGCATGAAAAAGATTGGAAAAAAGGATATGGAAAATCAAATATTCAAAATCATAAATGGATGGATTTTGGGTTGGCTTTTTGACCTAATTCTATCCACATACATAGGCAAGACTGAAACCTAAAGCATTAGACACAGAAGCTGCGCAGGAATCAAAGAACAACATTGCACTTTTTCACAAAAATATTGAAAACTGTTTTCATACATAGAGGCCGAGTCAAGGCTTGAAAGGCATTCCAAAAGTTTGCCAAGACATCCAGGAAACAATTCCAATCAAAACCGGCCCTCCATACTCAAGGAATTGGTAGAATGAAGTCTCACTTTTCATGAAATTTTTCATAATCGTGTTTGACCTTTCATGCATTATTCATGCCTTTTAACCATTGATTTATACTAATATGAATGTGCTGAAGCTAATGGTACCCTTGAATTGAACTAATACTGCCTGTACAAGAATTCACCATGAACGGATTTTAGGGTTTCAGGAGCTTTGAATTAGGGATTCCTTCATCTGGAAAAATTGGCCGTTCAAACTGGCACCATTGAAATCAGGACATCAAGACGAACTGAACAACCACCTCGCGCCCTTTTTATGTTTACTCATATGCTAATCGCTATTTTTATGCATTGCAGTTAGTGGGGGTTTAACGCGTTGGTCCAGTTGGTTGATGCGCTGGCTTGCAGGTACTGGGACCTGGGTTCGATTCCCAGGTCCCCCACTTCTTCCATAATTTTTTCTTCAATGTGTTTCTATGCAGCATGCCATCAGCGTCCTACCATACAACTCCACATCTATGCTTGCCACCTATGCATAAGGATCCATCTGAAGGCTATGAATGGAGGTCCACCATGCACGCTGGTCAACCATTCCATACGCAATTCCAGAAAGTCCAAAGGGCCTTGCATTCTTGGGCCAAATTTCTCAAATAAAACCTTCAAAAGGGTCTGAATACCCCCCATGGTTTGTTCAATTTTCAATTTTTAGTTATTTTTTCTTTTTATTCTTTTAATTGTTCTTTTTAATTAATTGTTTCCTTTAAATTGCACAAAATAATTTTCCCAATAATAAATACAGAAAAATATAAAAAATGTTTTATTGTTATTAACATTAATTTAATTCATTAATATTTTTGTAAATAAAGTTTTAATAATCAACTTAGTAAAATTAGGTTAAAATTTTAATGTTTTTCTTAAATAACTAAAATGTTTAGAAATTAGGTTTTTAGCATTTTTATTCTTTTTCTCAATAAATAATTTCTTCTTCTTATTATTATTATTATTAATTACTAATTATTTTATAAATAAACATATACATAAATATTTTAGTAAATTAGGTTAAACTTTAATATTTTTCTTTAATAATTAAAAATAACTTAGAATTAGGGTTTCTTTTAATTTTAATTTTAATTTTCTTATTCCATTAAATACCAAAAACATAAAAAACATTTCTTTTCTTTTAATTAAATAATTCATTAACCTTTCATTCAATTTAATTTCAAAAGGGTCCAACGCCCTCGAACGTTCAATTTTTATTTCGTTTCGCATGTTATTTTATTTTCCTTTGTGAATATTATGTAATTGCTCAAGCCTTGTAATAGTAATTAGGAATTTATTTACTTTCCGCATTTTTTATTCAAAACGGGTCTTTGTTAATTTGGCGATGTATAGACCCGCGCCTTGTAATAGTGTAGAATTTTACTTTCCGCACTTTAATTTCCACACTTTTAAACTGCTAAACTTTGCATGAAAGAATGAATGGCCTAAATTAAAAACAAGCGTAGCTCACAATGATGCATGATCCAAGATAATTGCTAAACTGAAAATAACACACAAATTCACACACCACTCTTAGGGTACGCCTCACTGTTGCCTTGCCTTCGAAACGTGGTCGTCGAGTATAGGACGTTTTAGTAAGTCCTTATGTCCATGACATGATCCAGTTGCCTCGAAACGGTTGCCTCGGAATTAAAAAGGATCAATGGCATAAGGGTAGCTTCTAAGGTGTCCTACTGTTGCTCTGGTGACCACACTGTCCCTACAAACGAATTGACCCGAACACCTCCAACGGTGGTGCTACCTACCTCTCAATGGTGGGATGGCACTACCTTAAGGACATTTACACAGCCTAATTCCTTAGGGTAGGTGGATGACTCATAGATACTTGCTCTATTCAAAAACAAACAAAACTCTTTTCACACCGACACTTTCAAAAAGCTTTCAAAACAATTTTTTCAAACACTCTTGAGGACTGATACAAGAGTCGAACTGAAATCTTTAAACGAAACTTTTTCAAACTCACTCACAATTGAAAAGCAAACAATTTTTGAAAACACAAATGAGCAAGTATCTAAGAGCCCATGGATAACCATGGATAGAAAGGGTGCTAACACCTTCTCTTTCTATAAATCTACCTCCCGAACCGAGAAACTATCTCATAAGGAATTTTGATGTGCTTTTGTCCTGTCCATGTTGGAGAAAATAAAAGACGGTGGCGACTCTTGCTTCCGCGACATTTCGCGATCCAGCGTTAAACAGTCAGTTCCAGATCCACCGATCACAAATATCTTGACATTTTTTGTGAGAAGACTAAAAGTCAAATAATCTCATTTCAAACTATTTTGCCACTTTGGTTTTTATCTTTAAACTTTTCTCAAAAGGTTAGACTCTTGTCAATCCTTGTAGTGATGAAAACAACTATACTTCTACAATATGTAGTAAAGTGAGATATTTTTCACTTGGGTGTTGAGTGAGGCATTGTTGATTTTAAAATCCAAGCCTTTATCCTCCACTTTGAGATGATGCAAATTCTCCTTTCTCATGATTGTGGGTAGTAAGTATGTTTTCCACACGGACAATGGCGATGATGTCTTATCTCTTAAAATTAACCAAAATACTTGTTTCAAAATTTTAAAAGAGGAAATATGTGTACCCTAATCCCCTATTGCACGAAAGATGGTACGTAGGCACTAAAGGTTCGCAACCGCGGCGGGTTCAAAAATCATAAAATAATATATTTCTTTTCTCACCCCCACCATCCATTTTATATATAACACATTTTATAGTCAAAATACACAGATTTTACAAAGAGGTTCCTGCGGAGTACCGTGGATGTTTAGGGTGCTAATACCTTCCCTTTGCATAACCAACCCCCTTACCTTGAATCTTTCCCCCTATTTTGGGTTATTCGCTCTTTTCCCATTCCTTTGGAAATAATAAAGCGAGGTGGCGATTTTTATTTTGATTTGTACAAAGTCTAGTCAATCCAATGGCTTAGTCTTGAACATTTCTACCGCTACAGGAGTCTAATAGCAAAAGTAAATTTCATCATGGTTTGTTTTGTCACTATTGTTGCAAGAAAGGCCACACTATTGAAATATGCAAATTTATGTGCTTTCTAGTTCCTAAAGGAAATTTCTAATGGTTGCCCACATGCAAAAAATATTTTACTCACTCCCAATGACCAAATGAGAATTGGGTACCTACCACTTTTGTTTGATTATGTAGGTTGAGTGTCTTGATGCTATGACAAGAAAATGGATTCTCGATAGTAGATGTTCAAGACACATGACGGGAGACATCTCCCTATTCTCCGACTTTGTGGCGAAGAAGAAAGAATTTGTATCATATGGTGATCATAACAAAGGTGCAATACTCAGAAAAGGTAGTATACGTAATCCTTCTACTATTATTATCTCAAATGTTATGTTAGTTGAAGACCTTAGACATAGCCTTCTTAGCATTAGTCAATTGTGTGACAATGGGTATAAAGTGACTTTTGCCAAAGATTGTTGGATAATAGAACATAATAAAAATAAGGATTGTATGTTTAATGGTGTGAGGGTTAATAATATCTATATGATATACTTAAAAGAAACATCCTTGAATAATTCTCAATGGCTTGTTACCATGAGTGAAGACTCTTGGCTTTGACATAGACATTTGACACATGTCAACTTTGATCTACTTAATAAAATAGTTTCAAAATATTTAGTAATTGGTATACCTAAAATAAAATTTTCAAAAGACTACCTATGTGATGCATGTCAAAAGGGTAAGCAAACAAGAGTCTCTTTTAAATTTAAAAATGTTATTTCAACTACGAGACTTCTTGAGCTCCTTCACATGGATTTGTTTGGACCTTCACGGACCAAAAGCATAGGTGGTAATTACTATGGTCTTGTTATTATAGACGAAGCTCATATCAATGAGAGTCTCCTTCAAGACCCTACCAATAAGTCAGGGAAAGACATGCCACAAAAAGCAATCCCTCTTCACCTTTCACAATCCCTATGGACCTTTCTCTTCTACATCAATAATCTTCGAGTTCGAAACGAGTATCAGGAGATCATGCAAGCACAACACTCTACCACCATGTTACAAGCAGCCTTGTTACATAGGAAACCTCTATATGTCTTAACCATCCACGACCAATCATATGGGCACCATTAAAAAACCATCTGAGTCACCATTCATAAAGCATAAGGCTGCATAAATCATGCATTAGGGCTCTTCGATCCAAAATCAAGCTATACTTATCATCTCATCCATCTAACAACTTCCGACAGCATGGGTAGAGCATATCCCAAAAAGCCCAATTACACATTCGCATTTCAACGTCCAACATCCATTTACACATATCCAAATCATTCATCACATACATCAATCAATCATTACATTTCATGTATCAATCAATCATTACATTTCATGCATCCATCAAATTTGCACGTATAGCATAAAACCTTGTTTTATATAAGGACAACCATCATTGTCAATCAAGCTATCAATTCTACATCGAATCTCGGCAGTAGATTCCCCTGATTGGTAACAAAAGTTGATTATCTAGAAGACCTCGGGAAAACATATTCTCTCAACAGAATCTCAGCAGTAGATTCCCCTGTTTGATCATGGCAGTTGATTATGCAGAAGACCTCGGCAGAAGGTAGCTTACAAATGAATCTCAGCAGTAGATTCCCCTAGTTGATCACGACAGTTGATTATCCAGAAGACCTCGGCAGAAGGTAATTTCACAATTGAATCCCGGCAATAGATTCTCCTGTTTGATCATGGAAATTGATTATCCAGAAGACCTCGGCATAAGGTAGATCACAGTTGAATCTCGACAGTAGATTTCCCTGGTTGATCATGGTAGTTGATTATCCATAAGACCTTGGATGAAAGTAATTCAAATTAAATCTCAACAGTAGATTCTCCTAGTTGATCACGACAGATGATTATCTGGAAGACCTCGACAGAAGGTAGTTCGCAATCTAATCAAGGAAGTTGATTCCCCTATTTGATCAAGGCAGTTGATCATCCAGAAAACCTCAGTAGAAGGAAGCTCACAGTTGAATCTCAGTAGTAGATTCCCCTGGTTGATCATGGCAATTGATTATCCGTAAGACCTTGGCATATGGTAATTCAAATTGAATCTTGACATTAGATTCTTCTGGTTGATCACGACATTTGATGTAGAAGGTAGTTCACAATCGAATCTCGACAGTAGATTCCCCTGGTTGATCGCAGCAGTTGATTATTCGGAAGACCTCAGCAGAAGGTATTTCAATTGAATCTTGACAGTAGATTCCCTTGGTTGATCATGGTAGTTTATTATCCAGAAGACCTCGACAGAAGGTAGCTTGCAATTGAATCTCAGTAGTAGATTCCCCTGGTTGATCACGGTAGTTGATTATCCAGAAGACCTCGGCAGAAGGTATTCCAATTGAATATCGGCAGTAAATTCCCCTTGTTAATCACGATAGTTGATTATCCGAAAGACCTCGGTAGAAGGTATTCCAATTGAATATTGGTAGTAGATTCCCCTGGTTTAATCTCGACAGATGATTATCCAGAAGACCTTGGTAGAAGGTAGTTCTCAATTGAATCTTGGCAGTAGATTCCTTGGAAATCTCGATAGTAGATTTCCCGTTAAGAGACTCACATATACATATACATCATGAATGGCATCTTTCAAAAATTTGAATTTCTTGGGGTTCATCATTAGCAAGCTTATCTGTGCGAACTAACTAGTTCAAACTTTAAGTGAATTTGGGGTTGATTTACTTCATGTTGATAGTCATGGTTGAGGGATGACACAACCGACATTATCGATGAACTTGGGGTTTATTTTATTCATGTTGATAATCATGGTTAGGGGCTGACACAACCGACATCATCAATGAATTTAGCGATTATTTTCTTTATGCTAATAGTCATGGTTGAGGACTGACACGACCGACATCATCGATGAATTTGGGGTTTATTTCTTCATGTTGATAGTTATGGTTGAGGGCTTACACAACCAACATCATCGATGAATTTGGGGTATATTTTCTTAATGTTGATAGTCATGGTTGGGGGAAAACACAACCTACATCATCGATGAATTTGGGGTTTATTTACTTTATGTTAATAGTCATGGTTGAGGGTTTACACAATCGACATCATTGATGAACTTGGGGTTTATTTACTTCATGTTAATAGTCATGGTTGGAGGCTGACACAACCCGCATCATCGATGAATTTGAGGTTTATTTTCTTCATGTCGATAGTCATGGTTAAGGGCTGACACGACCGGCATCATCGATGAATTTGGGGTTTATTTCTTCATGTTGATAGTCATGGTTAAGGGCTGATACAACCGACATCATCGATGAATTTGGGGTATATTTTTCTTCATGTTGATAGTCATGGTTAGGGGCTGACACAACTGACATCATTGATGAATTTGGGGTATATTTTCTTCATGTTGATAGTCATGGTTGAGGGCTGACACAACCGACATCATCGATGAATTTGGGGTTTATTTTCTTCATATTCATAGTCATGGTTGAGGGCTAACACAATCGACATCATCAATGAATTTAGGGTTCATTTTCTTCATGTTGATAGTCATGGTTGAGGGCTGACACAACCGAAATCATCGATGAACTTGGGGTTTATTTTCTTCACGGTGATAGTCGTGGTTGAGGGCTGACACAACCAGCGTCATCAATGAATTTGGGGTTCATCACTTCAAATCTAGAATATTTCATTTGGTTATCAAATCTTGGTTGAGGGCTGAAACAACTGACATCGTCTTTCCAAATTCCAAATATCAGGTTTCAAGCCCGTATTATCTATCCTCTAGGCTATGGTAGGTATAATAAGAATCTTTGGCTCATTGCATTAGTCTCTAAGCAGCAGTGTGTTATCAAGCTCTATGTTATTCATCTCATGGGTTGCGATGAATGTACAAAATTTGCGTCACAAACTTACTATATTAGTCTCCAAGCATTAGTAAGCCAGTGTTGTACCCCAAAATTTGCCCTCTCATGTTTTCCAAAGTCTTCCCCCTGCATGGTTGACCAGAAACCCTTGCCTAAGGAAAAAGAAATTTTTTTTTGAGTGGTACTTTAAGTACCTTTCGATTGGCATTTTGAAAGACCTTTCGATTGGTGCTCTGAAGGAGCCTTTCGATTGGCATTCTGGACAAGCCTTTCGATTGGCATTCTGGACAAGCCCTTCGATTGGCATTCTGGACAAGCATTTCGATTGGCATTTTGAAAGACTCTTCGATTGGTGCTCTGAAGAAGCCTTTCGATTGGCGTTCTGGATAAGCACTTCGATTGGCATTCTGAAAGACCCTTCGATTGGTGTTCTGAAGGAGCCTTTCGATTGACATTATGGACAAGTACTTCGATTGGTATTATGGCAGTGTCCTTCGATTGGAATTCCAAAAGGACCATTTGAAGAAGCATTCAAAGGGTCCATTCGAAGAAGCTTTCGAAAAGCATTCGAAGGAGGCCATCAGCCCACTCGAAAGGGAGCATTCGAAGGCCAATTATTTGTCATTCAAAATTCAAAAAGGGACAAGATCCCATGTGTTTAGCCAACGTTACAAACTCTCATTCATGGTTTTCAAACACATAATTAACGTTATAAATTCTCATTCATGGTTGTCAAACACATAATCAAGGTCATTTAAACCTTTGTCTTCCTGTCCCCTCCACCCCCTCTATATAAAGAAATCACAAATGTTGCAAAAGAACACACGAAAATATATAGAAAAATAGAGAACTTGGAGATACGCTGCCAAAAGTCATCAGCACTTCCAGGAAGCCATACCCAATCCTTGCACCAGCCAAAGCTGCCACCCAGCGAACACCTCCACCCTCAGAACTACAGATTGAAGCACCTCTGTTTGGTAAAAAAAATCTAATCTCAAACTCATTTTTAAATTCATTTTGATTGCATATTCATATTATTACTGCTGTTTGTGAATGATTTAATGTGCTACATATAAGCTACAGCGCAGAGATGAGATTATGCCATTGCTTGGGCATAATCTGAGTTTCTCCTTCGAATCCCAGGATAAAATAAACCCAGACCCAGATTCAGCAGGTGCGAATAAGGGGGAGATTCGAACCAGGGGGTAAAGTCCCCCCCTGGACCTTTAACCTGTGTTTCGTTTCTTGCAGGAAATACATTCTCAGATTCCTGTTCAGAGTTTCGAAGCTCAGCAGTTTAGCTTCGAACTAGACCCAGGATTTCCATATCGAAGGATGACATGTCCAGATCGAACACCCTCAGAGTGCAGCCCCTCATGCACCTTCGATCAAGGCTCTTCACTGGGTCGAAAGACAGCCTGCACCTCTTTCGACCCAGACCTCCAGAATTATATTTTTTTTCTTGTTTTGCTGCCTGGCCCATTTGTACTTTGTTTACTTTGTTTTTGTTTGTTTCTTTTAGTTTGTTTTTTTTAATCAACATAAAAAATCATAAAAAAATAAATAACTTAGAATTAGGATTTAATTTAGTTAATTATTTTAACTTATTTTCTTCAATTTTAAAAGTCAGTAGACTTAGGATTTATTCGAATTCAATCCTTTTCATAAACACAAAAATGCAAAAAATATTAGGTATGTTTTAGAGTTAATTTTAATCAGTTTTTTTAATTAATTTAATTGAACATTTAGCATTTTACCAAAAAATAAAATAAAACAACAAAAAGATTATGTGCTTAGGATTTTTTTTAAGATTCAGGCGCATTTATTTTATTGTAACTGCTTACTGGGATGTCATAGCTTAAACTAAGACTTTACTACTTTTCCCCCAATTTTTGGACATGTAAATAATCCCCCTCCCCGAAGCCTTGTAATAGCGTAGGATTTACAATTTCCGCATTTTAAATTCCTGTATATATATTAACTGCTTAGATGTATGCTAACTAGGATTGTATGACAAGATCTAAAAACAAATGGTAGAACACCTAAAAATACAAAGATAATACAAATTAAAAATTGACACACTTGCACATGCCACTCCTAGGGTACACCTCACTTGGTTGCCTCGAATGTGGTCATTAAGTATAGGATGATTTAGAGGTCGTCCTTTTGTCCCAAGATCATAAGTTGCCTCGAAATGGTTGCCTCGATAAAAATGATCTAAGACATTAGGATTACCACTAAAGCGTCCTAACATTGCTTTAGTGACCACACGTCCCATAAATCGAATTGACCCGAAAACTCCAACGACGATGCTACCTACTCCTCAATAGTGGGATAGCATTGTCTAAAGGACATTAGCACAATTTAATTCTTTTTTGAGTAGGTAGAGGTTCTTAAGTACTTGCTCCTTTTAAAACAAAACAAAACTTTTCGCACTTACACTCTCTTCAAAAAAACAAAACTCTTTTCAAAACCCACAAACACAAAGAAAAGCAAACTTTTGAAAACATAGTGAACAAGTACCTAAGAGCTCGTGGATAACCATGGATAGAAAGGGTGCTAACACCTTCCCTTTCTATAATCTACCTCCCGAACCCGAGAAAAATCTCGAAAAGGAATTTTTCTGTGCTTTTTTCCTTTCCTTGTTAGATAAAATAAAAGACGGTGGCGACTCTTGCTTACCGCGACACTTTGCAAAAACAAACGCAAACGCGAACCAACATTAAAAAACAGTCAGTTCTCATTCCCACCGATCACAGAACTGGCGACTCTGCTGGGGATTTATAAGTGAGGTATACCTTAGGATTAGATCACTTGTGTTTTCAATTGTATTGCTTTGTATGCTTTTAATTTTATGGGCTTGTATCAGAGTTCTATAAATCCTCCACCCAGATTTGGGAAACATTCATAGATAGCAATACAT
Source organism: Vicia faba (assembly GCA_948472305.1). Taxonomy (NCBI): domain Eukaryota; kingdom Viridiplantae; phylum Streptophyta; class Magnoliopsida; order Fabales; family Fabaceae; genus Vicia; species Vicia faba. Next base: position 1,399,182,232 of record OX451741.1, read on the forward strand.
TGTGGAAACTGTGCGGAGTATACCGACACGGTTGAAGCAATAGCTATATTAGTGCGACATATTTGTGAGTACCGGTAGCCTTTGTGTTAATCAAAGAGAATACGGGGCCGCTGAGTGATGTCACTAAGCACTAATGACCTAGAACCTTACTTGACCATCTTGGCCTTTTTTAGGGGTAGTGAGATGACCGACTTTGGTGCAGTCCGAAGTTGGTAGATACTCGATACTACACTCATTGAGGATTATTTTCTTGGAATATTTTGGTCGCCAGTTAAGTGGCTAAACTGAAACGATGAACATAGAAAACAATCCAATGATATTGAGCTCCTTAGAACCCGGTTACTATTTATAGGACAGGTTTTGAGCCAACTAAACTCAAGAGGGTACTTACCTATGAAACCTCCTGCAAGCCTGAAACTAGGGTTTTTGTGTGACTTGATCGTACTTGTGTTTTTGCATACATCATAAAGCATCATATGCATCTGCTAACCATTTCAAGGGTTTAGATCTTCATCTTTGTTCTTGTTTTGCAGGACATGGAGTCTCTCCGTAGGAAAACAATTCAAGTCAACCTTGTAAGGATTCCTCTTCAACTCAAGGAGCTTACATCAAGGATTCCCGAGAATTCTCTCTTCAGTGAAAGACATGGTAGACTCCTCAGCTTGGTCAACACCAACATTGAAGAAGACATGATGAAAGTTCTCTTCCAGTTCTTTAACCCCCTACACCACTGTTTCACATTCCCTGAATATCAATTGGTGCCTACTTTGGAGGAATTTTCTCAACTCTTGAGAATTCCTATTCTTAGTCAACTACCCTACAACGGTACGGAAAAGGAACCAAAACTTGAAGATGTTGCTCAAGCATTACGCTTGCAACCATCCGACATCAACGGGCATTGGGAAACCAAAAGTGGTATCAAAGGATTCTTGGCAAAGTTTCTGTTTGAGAAGGCACGAGAATGCTGGAATTCTTTTGATCTACAAGCCTTTGAAGAGATTGTGGCACTCCTTATCTATGGGTTGGTTTTGTTCCCAAATCCTGATAAGCTTATAGATGTAAATGCTGTCAAGATTTTCATATCCAGGAATCCCATACCTACATTGCTTGGGGACATCCTCCACTCATTTTACATACGAACAATGAGGAAAAGAGGTGTTCTCATGTGATGTACTCCTCTCCTAGCAAGGTGGTTTATTTCTCACCTTCCACAATCAGTTTTGAAGAATGAGCAGGGTTTAAGGTGGTCACAACGATTGATGACCCTCACACATTCTGATGTACATTGGTGTTCTCGGTCCCGAGAAAATGTCACCATCATTGATCGTTGTGGAGAATTTCCTAATGTTCCTTTACTTGGAATTAGGGGAGGCATTACCTACAACCCTTGTCTAGCCTTGGGACAATTTGGATATGCTCGGAGGGATGGCCCTCATGACATGCTGATTCCTGACCTAGTTTTTGACTTTGACAACGATGCGCAAGGGCTTCGACAAAGGTTCATCAGAGCTTGGAGGATGCCTAATAAGGTGGATAGTAAGACACTGGGGCACAAGAATTCCATCCCCCTTGAGCCTTACCTCAAGTGGGTACGAACCCGCTCCCAGAATCTTATGATGCCATATCCTCACATTCTCCCCTTGATCAAAGAGCCTGTTATGAAAGGAGAGGTTCCATACGCCATCCTACATCCTGACATGCCAACATCATGGGAAGAAATGCAAAAGAGTTGGATCCAACTCAAGGAAGAGCGGAATACTTTTGAAGCCAACTTCTATGCCAGTGAAAAGAAGGTTTTGGAGCTTACCCGCCGAATTCACGAGGAGGAGACCCTCAACACTTACATCGCTCCAAAAAGGATGTGCAATGTCTTTTTACATTAAGAATTTTGTAATATTTCGCCCATGGGGCACTTATGTACTAACAAATTTCTTCTTAGTATGACGTGTGTTCTTTTTGTCTGCAACAAATTTGAATTTTTGAACCCTTGAATGCATTACATAAATAGCATACCATTCATCATATGCATAACAGGTACCCTTTTACAGGTATCTTATCTTCTTCGCTGTTTATTTCAGCAATCATCATGTCTGCTGAACCTTCCACTGAGCAAGCTATCAAGGCCCTCCAGGCCCAAAATGCCCAATTTCAAGAATTGGTCATGAGCCTAGCTAAGGGTCAGCAGGACTTAAAGACCTCGATTCTGAAAGAGAGGAAGAAGAAGAAGAAGAGGACCATCTTGTTCAACACCGGACGCAGGTTTGGAAACGGGCTGCAGAATGAAATTGATCTGGCCACCCCGTCTGGAGAGAAAGACAGTCCACAAGAAAGGAGGGCTCCTAGCCCTATGGTCTCCGACAGTGAGACAGACTATGATGAAGAACAGTATCCTCCTGCTGAGGATAAGTACAAACAGCTGGAAGACCGTTTGAACGCTATGGAAGTACAGAAGGTGCCCGGTCTGGACTTCGGAGATTTGGGTTTATCATCTGGGGTGGTGATTCCCCATAAGTTCAAGGCACCTGCCTTTGCCAAGTATGATGGAGCTTCCTGTCCAAAGCTGCACCTCCGGTCATATGTGAGGAAGATCCAACCTTACACTACTGATAAGAACTTGTGGATCCATTTCTTTCAAGACAGTCTCTCAGGGACTCAGCTTGAGTGGTTCTATCAGTTGGACGGAGCCAGTATCCGCAGCTGGGAGGATTTGGCTGCTGCATTCTTTAGGCACTATCAGTATAATTCTGACCTTGCTCCTACGCGTACCCAACTCCAGGGTATGTCAATAGGGACGGGTGAAGGATTTAAAGAGTATGCTAAAAAATGGAGAGACCTTGCCGGAAGGGTGGAACCACCTTTAGCTGATCGTGAACTTGTTGATATGTTTTTGGGGACCCTGTCTGGTCCGTTCTTTAATCATCTGATTGGAAGCTCCTCAGCCGGATTTACAGACCTCATCTTAACTAGTGAGAGGGTTGAAGCGGGTATTAAAGCGGGGAAGATACAGAAGGGCGCCTCATCGGGAACCGAGAAGAAACCATTCAAGAAAGAGTCCAGTGTTGTCTACAGTTCAAGAAGGCAGAGTAGACCTGAACACCGCCAAGCTGTCCATGCGGTTGTTATTTCAAAACCTACTGGTGCTCCTCAGCATCACAACCAACAAAGGTAAGAGAGACCTCGAAGGCAATTCACTCGTCTCAGCATGACTTTGTCTTAGATATTGCCACAGTTGCTGAGTACCAATCTGGTGACTCTAAGGGAAGCCCCAAAGAATCCAAACACAGCGTCATCAAAGTATAACCCCAACGCCCGCTGCGCTTATCACTCTGAGAGCCCGGGGCATAATACAGATGATTGTTGGAGTCTGAAAAACAAGGTTCAAGACTTAATCGATGCAAAGGAGATTGAGTTTGAGGCTCCCGAGAGGCCTAATGTTGTGACTTCTCCCATGCCCAAGCATGGAGTGAATGTTGTAGAGGAAGACTTGTTCGTAGTTTCTGTGGATGATGTTGTTACCCCCCTGATGACTATCAAGAAGAACCTGTTGCTAGCCGGTTTATTTCCGGGTTGTGGTGAAGGTTTCCCTATGTGTTCTGCTTTACCTACTGGTTGCCCATCTCTGAAGTCAGGTGTCCAGAACTTGGTGGATAGTAAAGAGATTCTTTTTGAGAAGACTATTGTTCCACCCGTTCATTCTGAAGAAGTTTCCATCATTACCATTTTCGACAATTCTTCCAAGGCTCCCTCGAGGACGCCTGTTAGAATTACATCTGTTCCGAAGACCGCACCTATAATCATCACTGTTCTGGGGCCCATCCCCTATACATCTGACAAAGCTGTTCCTTGGCACTATGGGGCAGATGTTTATATTCTTGGAGTTAAGCAAGAATTCGGTGCTGATACCGGCGTCAGCAAAGTTACAGGACCTGCTAAAGTCACCCGCAGCGGTAGACTTTTCTCACCTAATATTGCTCCACCAGCTGTCCGAAGACCTGTTGTCATTAAGCCTGCAAGTGCACCTACTGCTGTTCCTGATCAAATTCCTATCCTTCCCCCTGTCTCTGAGTCTTCTGACGCTCGGGGCAAAGGGATCACCACTGATATGCCTGCCCAGACGGAGGCGCCAAAGACCATCGCTGTTGAAGCTTCCAAACAGGAGATGGAAGAGATTTTGAAGATTATTAAGAAGAGTGATTTTAATGTAGTTGAGCAACTGGGGCAAACCCCATCCAATATTTCTATGTTATCACTGCTGTTGTGTTCAGAGGCCCATGCCAAGGCTCTGATTACCTTCCTAAAGATGGCCCACGTACCACAAGAGACGTCTGCTGATCAGTTTACCGATTGTGTGGCCAATTTAACTGCTGATAATGGTTTGGGTTTCTCCGACGCTGATCTAACTGCTAAAGGGAAGAACCATAATGATGCCATGCATGTCTCCATTGAATGCAGGGGCACTACTCTCGCACATGTGTTGGTTGACACTGGTTCCTCGTTAAACGTCTTTCCCAAGAAAGCTCTAGACAAGATGGATTGCGAAGGTTTGGAACTAAAGCTGAGTAACATTGTTGTCCGGGCCTTTGATGGGTCTAAAAGGATGGTGCACGGTGAGGTTGATATTCCAATCAAAGTTGGCTCTTAGGTCTTCAATTCTACATTCTACGTGATGGACATTCGGCCATCCTATTCTTGTTTGTTGGGTCGTCCATGGATCCAAAAAGCTGGACCCGTAACCTCAACACTCCACCAGAAGTTGAAGTACCCGGTCAGAGGGAAGATTGTGACAGTACAAGGGGAGGAGGAATACATGGTCAGCCACCTCAACTCGTTCCGGTACGTAGAGATGGATGGGGAGTTCATTGAGACCCCATTTCAACACTTTGAAGAGGTTCCTCAGACATTGGCATCGGCTGAGACTGTGATTGAAGATTCTCCTATGAAGATGGCTTCCTTAAAGGATGCCCGGGCTGTTATTGAGAAGGGTGAGTATGCAAACTGGGGCTGACTTCCTGATTTCACTCAGAAGACTAACAAGTTTGGTGTGGGTTTCACTGCAGAAGCTCAAAGGGCTGTTCGAAGTGCGAGGATTGGAAGACCTCTTGTGTTCATCAGCAACTCGGGAGTAAATGCCATCGAAGATGACGTGGAGGAGTCTGAATTCGACAGCTGGATCTATCCTACGACCAACGGTGGACCAAACAACTGGACAGCAAAGGATTTCATCCCTATTACTTTTATTACTCAGTAATGAGCTTTTTGTTTCAAATTTGTAACAGACAATGTTTTGAAACTTTATGGCCCGGTGTCTTACCTGGGGCACCGTGGCTTCATTTGTGAGGGCTTTTGTATGCCATTTTCATATATCATTAATGAAAGCATTGGACGTTTTCGCATTTCAAATTTTGTGCTCCTTGTCTTTCTTTATTACATATTGCAAAACAGCTATTTTACACACACTCACATATACAGGTCCCAATCCACTCTGGATCTCACTGGTAACGACTCTGCTACTGCCAGTTATGACTTAGAAAATCCGATCAACTTAGCCGAAGACGAAGGTGAAGATGATTGCGAAGTGCCTGGTGAGCTTGCAAGACTACTACTCCAGGAAGAGAGGGCCATTCGGCCACATGAAGAGCCAGTGGAAACGGTGAATCTGGGTACTGAGACAGACAAAAAGGAAGTCAAGATCGGTGCAAATCTGGAGCTTAGTGTGAAACATCGGTTGATTCAGATGTTGCATGACTACGTGGAAATCTTTGTCTGGTCTTACGAAGATATGCCTGGGTTGGATACCGACATTGTGGTTCATCGCCTGCCTACAAAGGAAGACTGTCCTCCAGTAAAACAGAAGGTTCGCCGTATGCGTCCAGAGATGTCTGAGAAAATCAAGACCGAAGTTATGAAACAGTTTGACGCCGGTTTTCTATCAGTAACTTCTTACCCTCAGTGGGTTGCCAATGTGGTTCCGGTACCAAAGAAGGATGGTAAGGTCCGAATGTGTGTTGACTACAGGGATTTGAACAGGGCAAGCCCTAAGGATGACTTTCCTCTACCTCACATTGACGTTCTAGTTGACAATACCGCTCAGCACAAGGTATTCTCCTTTATGGATGGTTTCTCCGGTTATAATCAAATCAAGATGGCTCCTGAAGACATGGAAAATACCACTTTCGTTACCCAGTGGGGTACCTTTTGTTACAAGGTCATGCCTTTTGGTTTGAAGAATGCTGGGGCAACATATCAGCGTGCCATGGTTGCTTTATTTCATGACATGATCCATCATGAGATTGAAGTATACATCGACGATATGATTACGAGGTCCCAAACTGAGGAGGAACACCTTGACCATCTACAAAAGCTGTTTGACAGGTTGAAGTTATACAAGCTGAGATTGAACCCAAACAAATGCACCTTCGGGGTGAGGTCCGGTAAACTGCTGGGTTTCGTCGTAAGCGACAAAGGTATTCAAGTGGATCCTGCCAAAGTGAAAGCCATACAAGAGATGCCAGCTCCCAAGACAGAGAAGGAGGTCAGAGGCTTTCTAGGACGTCTGAACTACATTGCTCGATTAATCTCGCACCTAACTGCTACTTGTGATCCAATCTTCAAGCTACTGAAGAAAGATCAAGTAGTACGTTGGAACGATGAGTGCCAGGCCTCTTTCGAAAGAATCAAAGAGTATCTCCAGGAGCCACCTATTTTTATGCCACCAGTTGACGGGAGACCTTTGATTTTATACTTGACAGTACTTGACAACTCAATGGGGTGTGTGCTGGGGCAGCATGACGAGTCTGGCCGAAAAGAGCATGCTATTTATTACCTTAGCAAAAAGTTTACCGACTGTGAGACCCGATACTCACTGCTCGAGAAAACTTGCTGCGCTTTGGCATGGGTTGCTCGTCGGCTGAGACAGTATATGTTGACTCACACTACTCTGTTGATTTCAAAAATGGATCCAATCAAGTATATCTTCGAAAAGCCTGCCTTGTCCGGAAGAATAGCAAGATGGCAGATGATCTTGACCGAATATGACATCTAGTACACGACTCAGAAAGCAATCAAGGGAAGTGTATTGGCAGACCATTTGGCACACCAGGCAGTGGATGATTACCAGTCTATGAACTTTGAATTCTCGGACGAGAATATCATGTTGATAACTGATTATGAAACGCCTGGACCGGATGAAGGACCTGAGGAAGGATCCCGATGGTTTATGCATTTTGATGGAGCTTCGAACGCTTTGGGTAACGGCATTGGCGATGTGATCATATCTCCTAAAGGCTCTCATACTCCGTTTACCGCCCGACTATGTTTCAAGTGCACCAACAATATGGCGGAGTATGAGGCCTGCATTATGGGTCTTCGAGCTGCAATTGACCTAAGAATTAAGTTTCTGAATGTCTTAGGAGATTCCGCTTTCGTGATCAGTCAGATCAAAGGAGAGTGGGATACGAAACACCCAAATCTTATTCCTTACAAGGAGTATGTATTGATGTTGCTTCCCCATTTCGAGGAGATAACCTTTGAACACTTCCCAAGAGAGGAGAATCAGTTGGCGGACGCGTTAGCTACGATGTCTTCTATGTTCAAAGTCAAGTGGGACAACGAGGCTCCCCGGATCATCATTTGGAAATTAGATGAACCTGCACATTGCTGTGATCTTGAGACCTAAGAGGTAACAGAAAAACCTTGGTATCATGAAGTGAAGAAGTACCTTGAAGCTCAAGAATACCCCGAGGGTGCATCTGTTAATGACAAGAAGTTTCTGAGAAGGTTCGCGGCAAAGTTCTTCATCAGCAATGGGATTATTTACAAACGTAACCATGATTCAACCTTACTGCGTTGCGTGGATAAAATTGAAGCAGAAAGGATCATGGCAGAGCTGCATGAAGGTACTTTCGGAACTCATTCCAGTGGGCATACCATGGAAAAGAAAATCCTTCGGGCAGGATATTACTGGTCCACAATGGAAGCTAACTGTTATCAGCATTCTCGGACATGTCACAAGTGCCAGGTCTATGCTGATAAGGTGCATGTTCCTCCAGTTCCTCTGAATGTTTTGACGGAACCTTGGCCATTTGCAATGTGGGGCATTGATATGATCGGCGAGATCAAACCTACGGCATCCAACGGGCATCGTTTCATCATGGTGGCGATTGATTACTTTACGAAGTGGGTTGAAGCAGCTTCCTTTTCTACCGTAACCAAGAATGTCATGGCACGGTTCATTCGGCACAACCTGATCTGTCAATACGGTGTACCAGAGAGGATCATTACGGACAATGGTACCAATCTCAATAACAAAATGATCACTGAGCTCTGCGAGAAATTCAAGATACAACATCATAACTCTTCTCCCTACCGGCCGAAGATGAATGGGGCTGTAGAAGCAGCTAATAAGAACATTAAGAAGATTGTGCAGAAGATGACGGTGACATACAAAGACTGGCACGAGATGTTACCATTTGCTCTTCATGGGTACCGTACCTCAGCACGGACGTTAACAGGGGCAACACCCTATTCCTTGGTTTATGGCATGGAGGCAGTCTTGCCCATTGAAGTTCAGATACCCTCTCTTCGGATCATGAAGGATGCAGGTTTGAGCAAAGACGACTGGATCCAGACCCGGCTTGATCAATTGAATCTAATCGACAAAAAGAGACTTACTGCTATTTGTCATGGTCAGACGTGCCAAAAACGAATGATCAAGGCATTTAACAAGAAAGTCAGACGACAAGAGTATCAAGTTGGGGATCTGGTAATCAAGCGCATTATTCTACCTCAAGGTGATCCCAGGGGCAAATTGACCCCTACTTACAAAGGTCCATTTGTGGTTAAGAACATCTTCTTAGGAGGAGCGATGATTCTAACCACCATGGATGGTGACGACCTTCCTCACCCTGTCAATGCAGACATAGTAAAAAGATACTACGCATAATCCAAGACCCGCTAGGTTGACTGGCCTAGGCAAAAATAAGGGCTTCCCGGCGAACCAAAAGGGTTCGGGCAAAAGTAAGAGATGAAAATAAAAAATTTGTACACCCGGCAAGTCGAAAACCTGAAAAGGCGTCTTGGGCAAAAATGGGTATCCTGGTGGACTGAAAACCCGAAAGGGCGGTCCAGGCAAAAGTTAGGGATTAAAGCGTAACACTAAGTCTCATTGGATCACCTTGCATCCGGACTTCGGTATCAACTATCAGGCTCAGACGACGCCAGTCAATCAAATTCCTCTTCAACCAAGCAGCAGAGTGATGAGATGCTTGAAGATATAAAGGCAATAGCAGAGCTGGAACCCAATGGGACTATTCACATAGCTGTTTTTGTTTTCTTTTCACAAATTGTATAAATTCTATTTTGTTCGGCGGTGTTCTCTTACTAGGACGTCAGCCTCTTATGCAAAACGCCTATTTACAGACCAAACTTCAAAAATCAATACAAATTCATTTTCAGACAAATTTCAAACTGTTTTCCTTTTATCTGTTTTGTTTTGCAAAGAACGTCCAATGTTCATTTTTTGATATATGCATTTGACATTAATTGCTGCTCATAAATATTTACATTCGAAACGAAAGATGAATTACTAGTAATATCAGAAACAGGGGCAGTAAGAGTTGTCCGAGTTGTCTAGTTGCTCTGTCCACAAGGTACCAAGATATATTCAGCTGAAGAATATGGCAAAGATACCTTCACTCCCCGCAGAATAAAAACAGTAATGGTAGCTCTCCCCACTGGGACTTGCAACCATGAACAAATCAGCAAGACTCTTCCCAAGCAGAGTGGATCTACCATCAGCCCGAAAAGGCTTGGTATCCCCAGAAGGTCTTAATATTCCTCAGTGGAGTATAAGAATATTCTCCAGCGAGTATAAGAGCATCCCCGACAGTCTTAATATTCCTCAACAGAGTATAAGAATGTTCCCCGGCAGAATGCAAGGTACCCCCAGTGGAGCCATTTCCCCAGCGCAGTCTAAAAAAGCTTCCCCGCCAGAGTTGAATCATCTTACCCAGTAGATTCTGGAAGCTTGTCCCCCGTAGAATACAAATGTATCTCCCCAGCCAAATTTAGAAAGTTATCCTCACAAGAGTCTAACTGGGTTATCCTCAGCAAGTTGCAACTGAAAGATCATCCACAGCGAAGTTCTTCCTTTCCCCAAGCAGGACTTCTATCCTCAATAGATTCAATATCACCAGCAATGGTAATCAATCCCCAGCGGAGTTCATCATCAAAATCCCCAACAGAGCTTATCAACGGAATCCCCAGCGGAGTTTATCGTTAAAATCTCAGCAAAGTATCTCTTCCCCACAGAGTATTTCCCCTCGGAGTAATCTCTTCATCATGTTTATCCCCCAACGGAGTTCTTTTCTCCTAAAAGGTTTATCCTTGCAATCATCTTCATTCGTCATCCCCAGTGGAAACTAAGAACTCAACTCTATTCTCCAGCAGCTCCGGGATTTATTTTCCCCAGCTGAAACATCACATTTCCATACATCATGATACATGCATATACGCATCATACCATACAATCTCATTTATGTTGAGAACATCATTGCTTGATTCATATCATGCATTGCATATGACTGACCTTTACCTTTCAGGAAAGATCCAGTTAAGTTCTCAGCTATGTCCAAGACCTCCTCTGGTTCAGTTAAATCAATTCCTAAAGATTTTTCTGATGCCGATCCAGTTGAAGTTATTTCAAGACCTCCTCTGGTTCAGTTAAATCAATTCCTAAAGATTTTTCTGATTCCGATCCAGTTGAAGTTATTCCAAGACCTCCTCTGGTTCAGTTAAATCGATTCCTAAAGATTTTTCTGATGCCGATCCAGTTGAAGTTATTCCAAGACCTCCTCTGGTTCAGTTAAATCGATTCCTAAAGATTTTTCTGATGCCGATCCAGTTGAAGCCATATCAAAGGCCTTCTCTGGTCCAGTTAAATCGATTCCTAAAGATTTTCCTGATGCCGATCCAGTTGAAGATTCCAAGGCCTTCTCTGGTCCAGTTAAATCGATTCCTAAAGATTTTCCTGATGCCGATCCAGTCGAAGATTCCAAGACCTTGCCTGGTCCAATTAAATCGATTCCTAAAGATTTTTCTGAGGCGAAGCCAGTCAATGGAGACAAAATCAGTTAAATCAATTCCTAAAGATTTTTCTGAGGTGACGCCAGTCAATGGAGACAAAATCAGTTAAATCGATTCCTAAAGATTTTTCTGAGGCGAAGCCAGTCAATGGAGACAAGATCAGTTAAATCGATTCCTAAAGATTTTTCTGAGGCGAAGCCAGTCAATGGAGACAAGGTCAATTAAATCGATTCCTAAAGATTTTTCTGAGGCGAAGCCAGTCAATGGAGACAAAGTCAGTTAAATCGATTCCTGAAGATTTTTCTGTGGCCAAACTCGTCAAAGGAGACACCCCGTCAATAGAGACAACCCGTCAACGAGGATAGAATTACCTACCAACAATCTCCAAATGGAATCTGTAAGCCCATTCCCGACATCACAATGCTGATACTACACCATGCAAGTGCAAATTTCTGAGCACTCTAGTGTTCAATCATCTTTCACCTTCGGATCACGAAAGGCATGCAATCCAATCTACCTCCTCAGGTTTAAGAAGATTGAACAGGGGCAACTGTTGTAACCCAAAATTTTCCCTCTCATGTTTTCCAAAGTCTTCCCCCTGCATGGTTGACCAGAAACCCTTGCCTAAGGAAAAATAAAATTTTTTGAGTGGTACTTTAAGTACCTTTCGATTGGCATTTTGAAAGACCTTTCAATTGGTGCTCTGAAGGAGCCTTTCGATTGGCATTCTGGACAAGCCTTTCGATTGGCATTCTGGACAAGCCTTTCGATTGGCATTTTGAAAGACTCTTCGATTGGTGCTCTGAAGAAGCCTTTCGATTGGCGTTCTGGACAAGCACTTCAATTGGCATTCTGAAAGACCCTTCGATTGGTGTTCTGAAGGAGCCTTTCGATTGTCATTATGGACAAGTACTTCGATTGGCATTATGGCAGTGTCCTTCAATTGGAATTCCAAAAGGACCATTCAAAGAAGAATTCAAAGGGTCCATTCGAAGAAGCTTTCGAAAAGCATTCGAAGGAGGCCATCAGCCCACTCGAAAGGGAGCATTCAAAGGCCAGTTATTTGTCATTCAAAATTCAAAAAGGGACAAGATCCCATGTGTTTAGCCAACGTTACAAACTCTCATTCATGGTTTTCAAACACATAATTAACATTATAAATTCTCATTCATGGATGTCAAACACATAATCAAGGTCATTTAAACCTTTGTCTTCCTGTCCCCTCCACCCCCTCTATATAAAGAAATCACAAATGTTGCAAATGGACACACGAAAATATACAGAAAAATAGAGAACTTGGAGATACGCTGCCAAAAGTCATCAGCACTTCCAGGAACCCATGCCCAATCCTTGCACCAGCCAAAGCTGTCACCCAGCGAACACCTCCACCCTCAGAACTACAGATCGAAGCACCTCTGTTTGGTAAAAAAAAATCTAATCTCAAACTCATTTTTAAATTCATTTTGATTGCATATTCATATTATTACTGTTGTTTGTGAATGATTTAATGTGCTACATATAAGCTACAGCGCAGAGATGAGATTGTGCCATTGCTTGGGCACAATATGAGTTTCTCCTTCGAATCCCAAGATAAAATAAACCCAGACCCAAATTCAGCAGGTGAAAATAAGGGGGAGATTCGAACCAGGTTGGTAAAGTCCCCCCCCCCTGGACCTTTAACCTGTGTTTCGTTTTTTGCAGGAAATACATTCTCAGATTCCTGTTCAGAGTTTCGAAGCTCAGCAGTTTAGCTTCGAACTGGACCCAGGATTTCCAGATCGAAGGATGACATGTCCAGATCGAACACCCTCAGAGTGAAGCCCCTCATGCACCTTCGATCAAGGCTCTTCACTGGGTCGAAAGACAGCCTGCACCTCTTTCGACCCAGACCTCCAGAATTATATTTTGTTCTTCTTGTTTTGCTGCCTGGCCCATTTGTACTTTGTTTACTTTGTTTTTGTTTATTTCTTTTAGTTTGTTTTTTTAATCAACATAAAAAATCATAAAAAAATAAATAACTTAGAATTAGGATTTAATTTAGTTAATTATTTTAACTTATTTTCTTCAATTTTAAAATCAGTAGACTTAGGATTTATTCGAATTCAATCCTTTTCATAAACACAAAAATGCAAAAAATATTAGGTATGTTTTAGAGTTAATTTTAATCAGTTTTTTTAATTAATTTAATTGAACATTTAGCATTTTCCCAAAAAATAAAATAAAACAACAAAAATATTATGTGCTTAGGATTTTTTTTAAGATTCACGCGCGTTTATTTTATTGTAACTGCTTACTGGGATGTCATAGCTTAAAATAAGACTTTACTACTTTTCCCCCAATTTTTGGACATGTAAATAATCTCCCTCCCCGAAGCCTTGTAATAGCGTAGGATTTACAATTTCCGCACTTTAAATTCCTGTATATATATATATTAACTGCTTAGATGTATGCTAACTAGGATTGTATGACAAGATCTAAAAACAAATGGTAGAACACCTAAAAATACAAAGATGATACAAATTGAAAATTGACACACTTGCACATGCCACTTGTTGTACCCCAAAATTTGCCCTCCCATATTCTTCAAGAAATTGCTAAGTCAAGCTTCAAATCTCCCCAAGGGTTGCACAGTGCAAGGGCCTCCTAAACAGTCAAATTAGGGTTTTGGTTCTGATCAAGAAAATGAAGTTTCCAAAGGTCCAATCAAGTCTCACATGCCTACAAATATGGTCAAGCATCCTTATATCAAGTTTCAAGACTTTCAGCACAAAATTGCACAGTCAAAAACCCTAATTGCACTACAGTCAACTGTAGGGGCAAAATGGTCATTTGACAGTCAAAAGTTCAAATTTTTGGTCAACATCTCATTTTGAAGCCACAAACATCATTTGATCATGATTCTCAAAATTTGGCTCAAAAATCATCAAGATGCAAAAGTTTCCTTATTTGGACAGCTGAAAAAGTCAACTGTAAATTGACCAGGGCATAACTTTCACATGGATTATCAGAAAAATTCCATCCAAATCTCATTTTGAAGAGAAAGACATTTCCTACAACTCATCTTCATACTTCAAGTCCAAGAAATGCTCTCACAAAAAGTTATCAATTTCAACATTATAGGTCATTTTCAAAAGTCAACAAAAAGGGACTTTAAGTCAAAGGCCATAACTTGAGATTGGTAAATCAAAATGACATGGGACCAAAGGTATTGGTTAGAGGACTCAAAGACCTTTCCAAAATGTCCAAGAACATGAGAAAAGCTTAAACATTGAGCAAGTTATGCCTTGTGGAAGTTGGGAAATTTTTGGATATTTTGAAAAGTCAACATTGATTCAAATGACCTAAAATTGCTAATGGGCCCATTTTTCTTCCACAATTCATCATCCCAAGCATGTGTACGACCACTTGGCCCAAAGGGAAGTTTTTATTCATTTTTTATTTATTTATTTGAATTTTTATTAATAATAATTCATTTAAATCAATTAAATATATGAAAAATATTTAACTTAACCTAACAAATCTTTTTGCACATGTAATCTACTCAATAATTCGTGCATAATTCAATATGGAAAGATTTGGATTGATTGGATCATGATTGGTACAAAATTGCATGAAAAAGATTGAAAAAAATATGATTGAAAATCAAATCTCAAAACCATGAATGCAATTGATTTGTTTTGTTTTTCTTGACCTAATTGATTCATACATAAGCATAGAACGAAAACCTAATCAGAAGAACCATGAAGCTGCGCTAGAAACCATTCATCAAACTTGAAATTTGTCAAAAAACTCCATAACTGAAAATAGACTTGCAGGACAATTCAAGCCTCCAAACTTGTTCTATTAGCTTGCCAGGGTTGTCCAGAAGCGATTGCAATCAAAAACATTCATCAAAACGCCCGGAATTGGTACAATGGAGTCCAACTGTTTCAAATAAAATTCATAATCGTGCATTTCAATTCATGCGTTTTTTGCAAGTTTTAATATGTGATTTACATTCCTTATGCTATTCTGAAGCTAACCCATGTGTTTGATTGAATTTTTATGCATTATACGCGATTATGCCATGATTGTTTTCTAGGGTTTACAGGGCTTGGAATTAGGGATTTTAAATTAAAGAAAAATTGGCCTTCAAGACCTACACCATTAGAATCAGCGCGTCTGGACGATCTTAAACCCACCCTCGCGCTCAATTTATGAGCATCACAGGGCCATTCGTTATTTTCTTGTATCATACATATGGCAACGTTTACAAAACCGTTGCTAGTTTGTTCTTGTTTCAGGGAAAAATAAAACACAACGAAGAAGAAGGGTACGTGGCCAGCCATGACTGGATGCTTTGAATCTTGGCGCGCGCTTTTCTGATTTAGGCCACTAGCGTTCGTTTTGTCTTATAATAATTCTCATGCATATAATATACAAAGTAAACAATTGGTTCAGTGGCAAGGCACATACGCTGGCAACATCCATGACCTGGGTTCGAGCCCCAGGTCTTCGTTACTTCCATATTATTTTTCAATAAAGATTCATATGCAGTTTCAATAACAAAGACCACCATACACTTCCAAGATCCAGTCATCCACGCGTCCAATGGAATCAAATCAAAGGCTCAGATCTAAGGCACATGGTAGTCCCAGTCAACGCGCTAGCATATTCCCTGGAGAAAGTCAAACGGACCTGAAGGTCATTGGGCTCAAATGCTTGGGCTATACCTCCATGTTGGGGACTACAACCCCCCTTGGTTTGCAAATTCTTTTAACTTTTTTTTATTGTATTTTTATTTTTTATAAATTATTTTGTTTAATTAATTAATTATTTTCATAAATATAAAAAATACACATAAAAATAAGAAAAGAATTAAAATAATAAATATTTTTATTTCTAGTATTTTCATAAATAAATGCATATAATTAAATTTAGTGTAAATTAGGTTTAATTTTAATACTTTTAATAAAAAATCTAAAAAATGTAGAATTAGGGTTTAATTAATAATTTTTTTCATCCTTTTTATTTTTCCTCCATAAATAATTAAATAATTAAATATTTTATTTATTTTTGTAATTAACTTTGTATATAAAAATTAGGGTTAATTTAGGTTAAAATTCAATGTTTTCTTAATAAATTAAAAAAATAAAATAGAATTAGGGTTAGCATTTAATTTCAATTAATTCCTTTTTCTATTAAATCCTAAAATACTAGAAAATACCAAAAAACAAGTTCTTTCTTTTTTTTAATTAGTTAACTCCATCATTAATTCAATTTTTGCAAAAGGGTCCAACGCCCTCGTTCTTAATTTCTTATTAATTCGCATATTTATTTTATTTCTTTGTAATATTTATGTATCTCTCCCAAGGCCATGTAACCTTTTAATTTTCTCGCACTTTTCTTTTCTTTATTTATTTTCTGTCAAATCGGGTTCGAGAAATTTTGGCGATGTGGACCTGCGCCATTTGTAATAGTTTAGAATTTACTTTTCTCGCAACTTTTTAACTGTTAAATCAAGGCATGAAAGACTGTATGGACAAAAATAAAAACAAGCGTAGAACACCAATAACATGACAAGATAAATGCAAATGAAAACGACACACAAATCGCACACACCACCCCTAGGGTACGCCTCACTGTTGCCTTGCCTCGAAAGGTGATCGTCGAGTAGAGGATGTCTTAGTAAGTCCTCATGATCCGGGAACCTGGCATGAGGGTAGCTTCTAAGGTGTCTTCCCATTGCTCTGGTGATCACCATGTCCCGAACCTTCGAATTGACCCGAACACCTCCAACGGTGGTGCTACCTACCTCTCAATGGTGGGATGGCACTACTTTAAAGGACATCTACACAGACGAATTCCTCAGGGTAGGTAGACGACTCTAGATACTTGCTCTAATTTCAAAACAAATCAAAAAATACTTTTCACACCGACACCTTTTCAAAAAGCTCTCGAAAGCAATTTTTCAAACACTCTTGAGGACTGATACAAGAGTCGAACTGGAATTTTCAAAGAAACTTTTTAAAACCCACAGTTGAAAAGCAAACAAACCATTTTTGAAAACACAATGAGCAAGTATCTAAGAGCCCATGGATAACCATGGATAGAAAGGGTGCTAACACCTTCCCTTTCTATAATCTACCTCCCGAACCGAGAGCAATCTCTTTAAGGAATTTTTCTGTGCTTTTGTCCTTTCCATTTGGAGAAAATAAAAGAGGGTGGCGACTCTTGCTTCCGCGACATTTCGCGAACCAGCGTTAAACAGTCAGTTCCAGATCCACCGATCACAGAACTGGCGACTCTGCTGGGGAAATCTTTATAAAGCGAGGTGTACCTTAGGGTTAGTTCATAACTGTGTTTTCAATTGTATTGCTTTGCTTGCTTTAAATCGTGGGTTGCATGGGAGTTACATAGATCCTAACCCGGATCTGGGGATACCCTGTTTAGGTAGCATAAGCTGTGAGGGACCTGTCCGGCGTATACCGACATGGGTGAAGCAGTGGCTACGTTGGTGTGGCGCCTTGGTCTGTACCGATATCCCTCGTGTTGAAACGGGGAGAATATGGGTCTTCCAAGGAGTCATTAAGCACCAACAGACCTTAGAACCTTAAATGACCCAACTTGGCCATTAGAACAGTAGCAGTATGCTACGCCCATTGAGGCTAAACTCTCGTGATGGTTCTGGCCGCAAGAAAAGATTGCGATGCTGGAGTTATGACCGATTGAGGGTAGTCAATGATATTGGGATCCTCTAAGAACCCGGTTACTTTTGATAGGACAGGTATGAACCAACAAACTGGAAGAGGGTAATACCTAGACCTCATGCTGGCCTAAACTCTAAGGGCTCTTTTGTGTGACTTGTGTGCCTTCGTACTTGCCTACTTGCATGCTTGTTAACTGACACATGAACTACTTGCAGGTTTTGTCTTAGTCCTTAATAGGGACTCATAACAGGGTACCTAAGTTTCTTACAGGTTTTGGTTTGCAGTCCTTAATTAGGACTCCTAACAGGGTTTACCGAGTTTCTTGCAGGTTTTGTTTTTAGTCCTTAACTGGGACTCATGACAGGTTTACTAAGTTTCTTGCAGGTTTTGGTTTGCAGTCCTTAATGGGGACTCATAACAGGGTTACCTACATTACCCCATGCATCATGACATCATACCATTGCATACATCCTAACCCATTTCAAGGATCTCAAGGGCTTGTGATGCAGGTCATGATAAATCAAACATCTAGCAAGGGGCAAAGAGGATTTATTTTCCTCTAGCCAAAGTTGTCAGGGGCTATGACCCACTTGATATGGTGAGCTTTGACTCCTGGAGAAGGTTCCCCTAACCAAGGTTATTTGGAAACTAGAACTAGACATGATAACTAAAGTCAGGGGCTATGACCCACTTGATATGGTGAGCTCTGACTCTTGAAGAAGGTTCCCCTAACCAAGGTTGTTTGGAAACCAAAACCAGACATGATGACTAAAGTCAGGGGCTATGACCCACTGGATATGGTGAGCCTTTGACCCTTGAAGAAGGACTCTCAACAATATGCAGTTCCTTCAATCAAGCTACAAATTCAAATGCTAACCAATTTTCTTGTTTACCCCGCGAGGTCCTTGAAAACATTGCATGCATGTCATACACATCATTACATAACAGGTATCTTTGTTGCAAGTCACTTACCTTTCTCGCTGTTTATTTCAGCAATGGCCTTCCAACCAGATAACCAGGACCTTCTCGCTCAAGAAACTCGGTTCGGGGAAATCCTCCTGAATCTATCCAAGGGGCAGGAAGAGCTAAGGACACTTCTCATGGAGACCTTTGTTAGAAACAGTGCTGAGGGTGAAAGGCTGAAACACCTACAAGCTGAGGTGGATACATTGAAAGCCCAGATGCTGGGGCAGGTGACTGCTATTCAAGGGTTAGCTCAAAGACAAGACGAGCTCTGGTTTCTCGTCAACCAACTGCTTCAGGGTAACCAGCTGGGGCAAAAGTCTAAGGGTAAAAAGCCAGTCATCGTTCGACCATCTTTGAGACAAAGAGGCAAGGAGAGGGCTCCCCAAACGGCTCCAGTGTCACAAATTCAACATCGCAACCAACATAAGAGCGAGAGGAGGCAGTTCACTCGGCTCAGCATGACCTTATCCCAGATATTGCCACAGTCGCTGGAGACCAAGCTGGTAACTCTAAAAGAGGCTCCGAAGTTTCAAAATACAACGTCACCAAAGTATAACCCCAACGCTCGCTGCGCTTATCATTCTGATAGCCCGGGGCATGCTACAGAGGATTGTTGGGCTTTGAAGAATAAGATTCAGGACCTGATTGATGAAGGAGCACTGGAATTCACACAAGATGGTCAGGCTGAATTTTTCTACCATCCCTCCAAGGCTCACCTTTTGAAGTGACAAGCTCTGAGACTAGGAAACTTTTGTTCATTCGAATGTTCAAGTTGCAGTTTTCTTTTGTTCAAACATTTACTCATTGTCAAACGTTGTTATTTCATTAATGCATCGCATATGTATGTTTTGAAGCAATATATTCGTATTCACTATACGCAAATTATTTTCATATTTTTTCTGATGATCAACTCTTAAATAATAATTCTAAGCCTCTTGAGGGAGGATGACGAAAACGATACCTCTATCTTTACAGTATGCTTTTGAACAGACCCCGCTGATGAGGTACAGGCATTGTTTCAATTCCTAAACACTGGAGTTATAAGGATGATAATCCCTCGTCAACCCCTCTGAGCCAAAGAAGTAGGAGTTTTTTTCTTTTCGAAATTTAAAACCCTTAATCATAACCTGGGGCAGGGTAGTTTTCTCAGTTGATCCAAGTGCATAACGAATGGCACCAAAGAGGTCCTTACAAAAAAGAAGACAGCGATGGTGCCGAATAATCAATAAAGAAAGGCAGTCATTACTTCTCAAAAAAGAAACCCATTAAGTCAAAACCCATGAAGGAGACTTACAAAACTGGGGCATCCCGCTGACTGTGATTCCAAAAAAGGAAACAGTTCAGGCAAAAAAAAAAAAGGGATAACAAAAATCAAAAAAGAAAGAGGTCCTATAAACCCTCAGCAAAAAAAGAAATGACTGCCTATTCGAAATAAATTGTCAATGTCTGAACCATCACTGGAAAATCAGAGCAAAGACTCAAACAAGGTCTAACATATGATCAACTGAGTTTAGGTTTGGAGAACATCACGAAGAGCGGGTGGGTACAAATAATTTGAGCCTTTATCCTTTGTTTCTTAAACCATGAACCAGACCACGTTATAACCCTTAAAAGTCCTAGCTGAAGCATGGGTTAGTTCGAAAGCATACTGTACGAAAGGTATCCTGACTCCTTAAGGCCTACGGTAAAATACCGAGTTGACATCATGTTTTACAAACATTCATTTGTTTTATGAAAAAAGAATGCATTTTCAAAATCTTCAAGACAGACATAGGCTTTGCATTTTTAACATAACTTTGTTTGCATATGACTTTTTGTTTGAACAGCAGGAAAATTCGCACGATGAATACCTAGTGAACAAAAGCACTTTCAATCAAGGGGCATGACATGATCATGGTCCATCATCTGGGGCAGTCCAATCAAGATTCGGAGAATCTCTCAAAAGTCAAATAGCCTGGGGAAAATCTCCGCATGAGCCACCTGGGGCATTTCAACAACGAATCTTGCCTGGTCGAAAATCTTCTGGTGGCATGACAAAACACTTCTAACAGGGGCAACTCCCTACTTTCTGAGAACAGACATAGTCGGAAAAATACTACGCATAATCAAAGACCCGCTAGGTTGACACACCTAGGCAAAAATAAGGGCTTCCCGGCGAACCAAAAGGGTTCGGGCAAAATGAAGGGATGAAATGAAAAATCTGTACACCCGGCAAGTCGAAAACCTGAAAAGGCGGCTTGGGCAAAAATGGATATCCCGGTGGACTGAAAACCTGAAAGGGCGGTCCAGGCAAAAGTTAGGGATCAAAGTGTACGACTATGTCCTATCATCTCGTCACTTGCCTACTAGAAGAAGGTTTGTCTGTCAACAACTATCAGCACCTCGCAGGTCTTCCTCTCCCACCTCAGAAACAGGGGCAAATAAAGAGTCGTCTAAGAGCAATCTAATTGTTCTGTCCTCCAAGGTATCAAAACAGGTTCGGCTGAAGAACATAACCAGTACATCTTAATTCCCCAGAGAGTAAGCCAGCAAGACAGTACACTCTCTCCAAGTTATATTATCAGGCCTCAAGGAAGTTGGGTATCCTCCAGCAGATATCAACATTCCCCCAGCAGCATATATACATATTCATAACAAGCATCCCCGGCAGTCTTGGTCTAAAGATTGTTCCCCGGCGGCATATCAACGTTCAAAGGAATCACTTCCCCGCAGTTCAAAACTTCCCAGAAGAGTCCAATCCAGTTCCCCAGGAAGGTCGGAATTCATCTCCCCAACCAGTAAGCTTATCCCCAGTAAATTCTGGAAGCTTATCCTCGCAGAGCACGAACGCGTCGCCCAGCTTTATTTAAAGAGTTATTTCCTTAACAGGATATAACTGGGTTATCCTCAGCCAAAAGCCACGGAAAGGTCGTCGTCAACACAGTTCTTTCTTATCCCCAGCAAAGTCTATCAGCACTTCCAATACAACAATGGTATCCCCAGCAAGTTATTATCAACATTCCAGCAAAGTATCTCTCTCCCCATAGAGTATCACTCCCCAGCACGGTCGCTAGAGTATTTTCCCCCCCGCAGAATCTTCCATTCGCCAAGTTTATTCCTCAACGGAGTCATCTTCTCCTACCGGTATTCTTGCAGTTATCATCCCCAACGGAAGCAAAATCTACTCTTCAATATCAGCCCAGGAGTGACTTCCCGGCACCCGTCAAGGATTTACTTTCCTAGACGAAAACATACATTCATAAAACATCACATACATCATTATAGCATGCATAGACGCATTATATCATACAAATCTCATTTATGTTGAGAACGTCATTGCTTGATCCATATCATGCATTGCATATGACTGACTTTTACCTTTCAGGAAAGATTCAGTTAAATTCTCAATCATATTTCAAGACCTAGACCGGTTCAGTTAATCAACTCCAAAGATTTCTTATCCAGTCCAAGGCCTTCTCTAGTCCAGCTAAATCAACTCCCAACAGATTTTTGTGATGAAGACTCAGTAGAAGTTATTAGGTCTTTATTTGAGATTATAATTTCCTATGGTCCTCTCCCCGACGGTGCGTGAGATGTAATTCCCTTTTAGGTTATAATTTCCTATGGTCCTCTCCCCGACGGTGCGTGAGATGTAATTCCCTTTTAGGTTATAATTTCCTATGGTCCTCTCCCCGACGGTGCGTGAGATGTAATTCCCTTTTAGGTTATAATTTCCTATGGTCCTCTCCCCGACGGTGCGTGAGATGTAATTCCCTTTTAGGTTATAATTTCCTATGGTCCTCTCCCCGACGGTGCGTGAGATGTAATTCCCTTTTAGGTTATAGTTTCCTATGGTCCTCTCCCCGACGGTGCGTGAGATGTAATTCCCTTTTAGGTTATAATTTCCTATGGTCCTCTCCCCGACGGTGCGTGAGATGTAATTCCCTTTTAGGTTATAATTTCCTATGGTCCTCTCCCCGACGGTGCGTGAGATGTAATTCCCTTTTAGGTTATAATTTCCTATGGTCCTCTCCCCGACGGTGCATGAGATGTAATTCCCTTTTAGGTTATAATTTCCTATGGTCCTCTCCCCGACGGTGCGTGAGATGTAATTCCCTTTTAGGTTATAATTTCCTATGGTCCTCTCCCCGACGGTGCGTGAGACGTAATTCCCTTTTAGGTTATAATTTCCTATGGTCCTCTCCCCGACGGTGCGTGAGATGTAATTCCCTTTTAGGTTATAATTTCCTATGGTCCTCTCCCCGACGGTGCGTGAGATGTAATTCCCTTTTAGGTTATAATTTCCTATGGTCCTCTCCCCGACGGTGCGTGAGATGTAATTCCCTTTCAGATTATAATTTCCTATGGTCCTCTCCCCGACGGTGCGTGAGATGTAATTCCCTTTCAGATTATAATTTCCTCTGGTTCTCTTCCCGATACTGCGAAGATGGTAATTCCCACCAAGATTTTCTCAACGAGTGTTGTTGAAGTTAAAGTCACCCAAGGTTCTCTTACCATTCATGCTAAGGTAGTAACCATCCCTGGTTCATTCATCATCTTGTGAAGCTCCATACTCAGCTCCTGTAACCAGTCAGGACATATCTATACCAAGCATCTGAAAACCAACTCCTGCAACATGTCAGGTACTCATTTTTCTGTTTTGCAGGTACGCAAGTTCTCGCTAAGGAATCTCTTATGCGATCAACATCCAGATGGCATCTATAAGCCCATCACCCTATTCATCAATCTCTAAATGGCATCTATAAGCCCATTTCCATCACACTGCTACTATGTGAGCGCAAATTTCTGGGCACTCTAGTGTTCAATCATCTTCTACCCTCGGATTACGAAAGGCACGTCAGCCAATCTGCATCCTCAGGTCTAAGAAGATTGAACAGGGGCAACTGTTGTACCCCAAAATTTGCCCTCCCATATTCTTCAAGAAATTGCTAAGTCAAGCTTCAAATCTCCCCAAGGGTTGCACAGTGCAAGGGCCTCCTAAACAGTCAAATTAGGGTTTTGGTTCTGATCAAGAAAATGAAGTTTCCAAAGGTCCAATCAAGTCTCACATGCCTACAAATATGGTCAAGCATCCTCATATCAAGTTTCAAGACTTTCAGCACAAAATTGCACAGTCAAAAACCCTAATTGCACTACAGTCAACTGTAGGGGCAAAATGGTCATTTGACAGTCAAAAGTTCAAATTTTTGGTCAACATCTCATTTTGAAGCCACAAACATCATTTGATCAATGCTTGATCATGATTCTCAAAATTTGGCTCAAAAATCATCAAGATGCAAAAGTTTCCTTATTTGGACAGCTGAAAAAGTCAACTATAAATTGACCAGGGCATAACTTTCACATGGATTATCAGAAAAATTCCATCCAAAGCTCATTTTGAATAGAAAGACATTTCCTACAACTCATCTTCATACTTCAAGTCCAAGAAATGCTCTCACAAAAAGTTATCAATTTCAACATTATAGGTCATTTTCAAAAGTCAACAAAAAGGGACTTTAAGTCAAAGGCCATAACTTGAGATTGGTAAATCAAAATGACATGGGACCAAAGGTATTGGTTAGAGGACTCAAAGACCTTTCCAAAATGTCCAAGAACATGAGAAAAGCTTAAACATTGAGCAAGTTATGCCTTGTGGAAGTTGGGAAATTTTTGGATATTTTGAAAAGTCAACATTGATTCAAATAACCTAAAATTGCTAATGGGCCCATTTTTCTTCCACAATTCATCATCCCAAGCATGTGTACGACCACTTGGCCCAAAGGGAAGTTTTTATTCATTTTTTATTTATTTATTTGAATTTTTATTAATAATAATTCATTTAAATCAATTAAATATATGAAAAATATTTAACTTAACCTAACAAATCTTTTTGCACATGTAATCTACTCAATAATTCGTGCATAATTCAATATGGAAAGATTTGGATTGATTGGATCATGATTGGTACAAAATTGCATGAAAAAGATTGAAAAAAATATGATTGAAAATCAAATCTCAAAACCATGAATGCAATTGATTTGTTTTGTTTTTCTTGACCTAATTGATTCATACATAAGCATAGAACGAAAACCTAATCAGAAGAACCATGAAGCTGCGCTAGAAACCATTCATCAAACTTGAAATTTGTCAAAAAACTCCATAACTGAAAATAGACTTGCAGGACAATTCAAGCCTCCAAACTTGTTCTATTAGCTTGCCAGGGTTGTCCAGAAGCGATTGCAATCAAAAACATTCATCAAAACGCCCGGAATTGGTACAATGGAGTCCAACTGTTTCAAATAAAATTCATAATCGTGCATTTCAATTCATGCGTTTTTTGCAAGTTTTAATATGTGATTTACATTCCTTATGCTATTCTGAAGCTAACCCATGTGTTTGATTGAATTTTTATGCATTATACGCGATTATGCCATGATTGTTTTCTAGGGTTTACAGGGCTTGGAATTAGGGATTTTAAATTAAAGAAAAATTGGCCTTCAAGACCTACACCATTAGAATCAGCGCGTCTGGACGATCTTAAACCCACCCTCGCGCTCAATTTATGAGCATCACAGGGCCATTCGCTATTTTCTTGTATCATACCTATGGCAACGTTTACAAAACCGTTGCTAGTTTGTTCTTGTTTCAGGGAAAAATAAAACACAACGAAGAAGAAGGGTACGTGGCCAGCCATGACTGGATGCTTTGAATCTTGGCGCGCACTTTTCTGATTTAGGCCACTAGCGTTCGTTTTGTCTTATAATAATTCTCATGCATATAATATACAAAGTAAACAATTGGTTCAGTGGCAAGGCACATACGCTGGCAACATCCATGACCTGGGTTCGAGCCCCAGGTCTTCGTTACTTCCATATTATTTTTCAATAAAGATTCATATGCAGTTTCAATAACAAAGACCACCATACACTTCCAAGATCCAGTCATCCACGCGTCCAATGGAATCAAATCAAAGGCTCAGATCTAAGGCACATGGTAGTCCCAGTCAACGCGCTAGCATATTCCCTGGAGAAAGTCAAACGGACCTGAAGGTCATTGGGCTCAAATGCTTGGGCTATACCTCCATGTTGGGGACTACAACCCCCCTTGGTTTGCAAATTCTTTTAACTTTTTTTTATTGTATTTTTATTTTTTATAAATTATTTTGTTTAATTAATTAATTATTTTCATAAATATAAAAAATACACATAAAAATAAGAAAAGAATTAAAATAATAAATATTTTTATTTCTAGTATTTTCATAAATAAATGCATATAATTAAATTTAGTGTAAATTAGGTTTAATTTTAATACTTTTAATAAAAAATCTAAAAAATGTAGAATTAGGGTTTAATTAATAATTTTTTTCATCCTTTTTATTTTTCCTCCATAAATAATTAAATAATTAAATATTTTATTTATTTTTGTAATTAACTTTGTATATAAAAATTAGGGTTAATTTAGGTTAAAATTCAATGTTTTCTTAATAAATTAAAAAAATAAAATAGAATTAGGGTTAGCATTTAATTTCAATTAATTCCTTTTTCTATTAAATCCTAAAATACTAGAAAATACCAAAAAACAAGTTCTTTCTTTTTTTTAATTAGTTAACTCCATCATTAATTCAATTTTTGCAAAAGGGTCCAACGCCCTCGTTCTTAATTTCTTATTAATTCGCATATTTATTTTATTTCTTTGTAATATTTATGTATCTCTCCCAAGGCCATGTAACCTTTTAATTTTCTCGCACTTTTCTTTTCTTTATTTATTTTCTGTCAAATCGGGTTCGAGAAATTTTGGCGATGTGGACCCGCGCCATTTGTAATAGTTTAGAATTTACTTTTCTCGCAACTTTTTAACTGTTAAATCAAGGCATGAAAGACTGTATGGACAAAAATAAAAACAAGCGTAGAACACCAATAACATGACAAGATAAATGCAAATGAAAATGACACACAAATCGCACACACCACCCCTAGGGTAGGCCTCACTGTTGCCTTGCCTCGAAAGGTGATCGTCGAGTAGAGGATGTCTTAGTAAGTTCTCATGATCCGGGAACCTGGCATGAGGGTAGCTTCTAAGGTGTCTTCCCATTGCTCTGGTGATCACCATGTCCCGAACCTTCGAATTGACCCGAACACCTCCAACGGTGGTGCTACCTACCTCTCAATGGTGGGATGACACTACTTTAAAGGACATCTACACAGACGAATTCATCAGGGTAGGTAGACGACTCTAGATACTTGCTCTAATTTCAAAACAAATCAAAAAATAATTTTCACACCGACACCTTTTCAAAAATCTCTCGAAAGCAATTTTTCAAACACTCTTGAGGACTGATACAAGAGTCGAACTGGAATTTTCAAAGAAACTTTTTAAAACCCACAGTTGAAAAGCAAACAAACCATTTTTGAAAACACAATGAGCAAGTATCTAAGAGCCCATGGATAACCATGGATAGAAAGGGTGCTAACACCTTCCCTTTCTATAATCTACCTCCCGAACCGAGAGCAATCTCTTTAAGGAATTTTTCTGTGCTTTTGTCCTTTCCATTTGGAGAAAATAAAAGACGGTGGCGACTCTTGCTTCCGCGACATTTCGCGAACCAGCGTTAAACAGTCAGTTCCAGATCCACCGATCACACCACTCCTAGGGTACACCTCACTTGGTTGCCTCAAATGTGGTCATTAAGTATAGGATGATTTAGAGGTCGTCCTTTTGTCCCAAGATCATAAGTTGCCTCGAAATGGTTGCCTCGATAAAAATGATCTAAGACATTAGGATTACCACTAAAGCGTCATAACATTGTTTTAGTGACCACACGTCCCATAAATCGAATTGACCCGAAAACTCCAACGACGATGTTACTTACTCCTCAATAGTGGTATAGCATTTTCTAAAGGACATTAGCACAATTTAATTTTTTTTGAGTAGGTAGAGGTTCTTAAGTACTTGCTCCTTTTAAAACAAAACAAAACTTTTCGCACTTACACTCTCTTCAAAAAAACAAAACTCTTTTCAAAACCCACAAACACAAAGAAAAGAAAACTTTTGAAAACATAGTGAGCAAGTACCTAAGAGCCCGTGGATAACCACGGATAGAAAGGGTGCTAACACCTTTCCTTTCTATAATCTACCTCCCGAACCCGAGAAAAATCTCGAAAAGGAATTTTTCTGTGCTTTTTTCCTTTCCTTGTTGAATAAAATAAAAGACGGTGGCGACTCTTGCTTACCGCGACACTTTGCAAAAACAAACGCAAACGCGAACCAGCATTAAAAAACAGTCAGTTCTCATTCCCACCGATCACATCCAGCTTTGCAAAACTTGCATTATTTTACCTCCTAGATCTTGGTAAATATGCAGACGATCTCTTCTTAGATACTGACGGGTTATCCGCGTCGTCATATCTAAAGTCAAAATCAACTTTGGTTCAAACGCTGGTAAGATGATACATCATCATTTATGCACATCCTTCACACTCGTGGGAACACTGTACATCATATCTTTATAAATCTTTCGGGCAAATTTTGGGGTCTTCCAATATTTGATAAAAAATTTATCAGAACATGCGAGACCTTCGTATTCTCGCACTATTCAATCGAAAAGTGATTAAATAGAGGCAACTGTCATACCCCAAATTTTCCCTACCCTTATATTATATTTAGGGTTCTATTTAAATAAATCATATTATATAATTTTTGTTTTTACGGGGTATTTAAAATCAAAGAGGGATGTATTGATCCAAACTGGACCATCAATATCTGATGACCCATTAGGTTTTTAAAAAGAGAGGTACATGTTATTGAAGAAATCTTTGACTATTTCTAAATGAGAATAGCCCATTTAGATTAAGTGGTGTTTAATGCAATTTATTTTGTTTGAAGTCCAATGCAATTGAACCATAAGGCCTATTTAGGTTTTTGAATAAAGCAATCTGTTCAAAGCCTAATAAGGGCCCGTTCAGTCTTTTTATTTGTTTTAAATATTATATTATTGAAATTATCATTATTATTAATAATTAAATTGCTTCATTAATTGAAAAGTATTTTGAGATAAGTGGCCCAGTAAGTTAAATAATTTGGGCTCAATAAGTATTTTTAGTATGTTTTGAAAAATTTATTTTGCTTTTAAATATAAACAGTATTTTAATTATTAAATATTTTATTTTAAAAACACTTGATTAAAAAAGAAGATTTTATTTTTTAAGAAGGCTTATTTTCGGAACTTTCAGGGCCTAGTCCAAAGCCATTGAGGCCCAGCACAACACAAGAATGCGCATTTTGCTGATTAAACAAAAATAGCGCTTGGTTTTAATTGAAATGAGTACCATTTGAATCATGGAAACAAAATCACAAGCAATCAATACAGAACGAACCACAAACAGAAACATAATTGATTCAATCAACATATGCAGAAACCAATTAATTTCTTTTACAACACAAATCAAGTTACAATCCCTAATTTCCTAAACAATCAAATTAGAATAATCTCCCTAAATAACATCTCATAACTTTCTTTCCTAAAACACTAATTCAAAATTGATATAAAATCTAGGATAAAAGAACAACCAATGGATGGACAGAAAGATGACAGGACAAGAGGGAGAATAGAGAAATTATTACAGTAAAAGAAAAAAAAACAAGAAGAAAAAAATTAGACAGAGGAGAGAATTTGTTTGCCGCCGTCTCATCCTAGATCTAGGGTTTTAGCATATGAAACCCTAAGATCCCTTAAAATCACCGTTGTTACACCACTGTGTCCGTCGTCCCCTCCAAACAAAAGAAGGGCCAGATTAGCGATCGAGAACTCAGAGTTTTAAAGGAGATTACGGCCAGAGGTAACGAATATTCAGCTTAAAATTTGTTTGGTTGTTTTGGTTTAAGGTTTGTTATTGCAGTGAGAGCAAAGAAGAGAGAGAGAAGACCGAGCGGGAAGAGAGAGACAGAAGAAAAATAGGGAGGAAGAAGGAGTTGGCACCGCCACAGATTGGGTTTGGCAAAGGAGGTTAGGGTTTTGTGTTGTGCAACGAGACAGAGGAAAAAGATAACAGACCCGTAGGAGAAGAGAAAATAACAAAAATGAAAAGATTTGTTTTGTAAATAAAAATATATTAAGTTTTATAATCATACGTGTGCCACCCTTGTAACCATTACCATGTTCCCCCAACTATCACCGCATGATCATCATCACATGTCCCCAACACGCGCGCCCATAATAATTATCATGTGCTTGCTTAGACGGAGTCCAAACGGACTCCCAAAACCTCATTGGGCCGAGCCCATTAGCAAATACACCCCTGCTTATTTATTTATTTATTTATTATTAATGCGTTAAAAACGCACCCCCTTGTCTAACAGGCCAATCCAAAATCTGGACTTGGACCCTACTATTCGCACCTTCCCCGCCCCTATTACTGCATAGCTTAAAAGTATACCCCTTTCCTTTTGGGCCTGAATTCAATATCTGAATTCAGGCCCATGCTACTAACACCCCTCCTTTTTTTACTACCTTCACTATATTTGCACCCCCCTGCGTTTTAATTTTTTATTTTATATTTTATTTTTATACTTATAAAAATATAATATTATTATTATAAATCAATTGATATTTTACTTAACTCATTCAAATTTATTTATTTATTTGCATTAAATTATTTCTTTTAATCATGCATTTAATTAAAATGTTTTCTACAATTAACACATAAATAATACTTAACCAACAACAAATTATTTTCATAAATCAAAATAATTCAACAATCAACTTAAAAAAAAAGGATTACGAATATGTTCGAATCGACTGCGTGCTTAGTCTAACAATCTATGTTATTCACAATACCTAGGCAAAGCTCGCGGGAAATTAAAATATATGCGTAATCTATATAAAACACAAACCAACTGCGAACTACGAAATGAGACTTTGATTCCTCCTAAAAAGATATATAGGCATACGATTTAAAATCGTGGTGAGTCTCCCTAATTAAAATTAAAACCCCTTTCCCCTAATAATAATTAAAACACTATTTCCTAAAAAATCGCGCTTCTAAACCCATTATCCTTGTGAACAAGGTAGATGAGGGGTGTCTAACACCTTCCCTTCGTCTAGAACCGAGTCAAACCTAGAATCTCTGAACTTTTAGGGTTATTCCTTTATATTCCCTTCCTTAGGATAAAAATTAAGGGTGGCGATTCTGTATTAAAAACCAGTTGTAACACATACAAATTAAACTCAACGTATATGTCGACACATACGATTTTTAGGTCGACACATATTGATTGTTTTGGTCAATTTTTCAAATCTTTTTAATTCTAAAAAATCCTTTTTGCCCTAAACTTCCAAAAATATAAATACTTCATTCATGCATCATTCCAACTTGATGATACCATAAAAATTTCCTGTATTTTCTCTTCATCTTCAACCTTCAATCTATGCATACACACTAACATTCCATTGTAATGATATTTTATTGGGGTGCCATCTAGATGAGGTATGATAACGTCCAAATAGGTTCTTGTGTAGCCGAGAATATTGGATTGAGATTTGTAGGGGTCTTTATCTTGAAAAACCGCGGGTTTGTTCTCCAAGATCATTGGTTGATTTAGGGGTTTTCGTACAAGACGTTCAAGAGAGGATTACAGCCTAGTGAAAGCCACTGGAGATAAAGAATGCAAAAGATACTTTGGAGATAAAGAACACAAAGAAAGTAGTGTGATAACAGAGAATCAAATTAAAGTCTTGTGTTACAATAGGTACAATTTGTGGTGCGTGAAAGCTTTAGAGATAAAGTACACAAAGGAGTAGCAAGATCCAGATAACCAATTGATAGCTATTGTGTCTTGGACTTTCTCAAGATCAAAAGAAGAGAATGGGTTAAATCAATAACAAGCATTAGAGTTTATGGAGTTGCTCTTGAACAAATCTCATGGGTTGGGTCGGGCCAAGCAGGCTTCGGGCTGGTCCATTAAAAAAGATTTTGGTAAATTTAGGGGAAAAAAGATTGAAATAAGATATGATTGCATAAGTGTGTTTTCAAGTTATAAAGAAAAGTTAAAGAGGATGAAGATATATTTTCAAGGTGATGTGATGAAGGAAATGGTTATGAGATGAAGAGAAAATTTGATAAGTATTGGTGATAATATATATATATATATATATATTGATTTGCTGAATATTTTAAACATCACTTAACTAAGTTTATGATGAGTCTCTACTTATATTATTGAGCTTTTACCCATTATATCCCTCTTTATAAAATTAAAACTATAATATTGAAATACGGGTCGAGCTGGCCCATCGGGCTGCACGGGCCTTTGAAAAATGGACTGGGCTTATTTTCTGTAACCCATTAAGCAATCGGTCCAGGTTGGGCCAACCCATTTAAATATTTTGGCCCACCGAGTCGAGCGGGATGGGCTGGGCCGGGCCATTTGACAACTCTATTTATAATCGTAAGATTAAGGCATAATAGATTTATAGTTATTTGGGTTAGATGTGAGTTAAGTGAAATGTAAGTTGTAACATAATATTGTTTAATTTAGATTGGTTTGATTTACAAAATACAAACTGAAAACCGAACCAAACCATCCAGTTTTGTTAAAAGATGGCCCAAACACATCCGTGTTGAGATATAATCCAAATTTATTAGTTTCTTGATTAGAACAATTTAAGCTTTCTGAATTGTTGGGGTAGGCGCACACATTGATGAATTATGAATAAGTCTGTTAATGGTGACCAATTCTCCATGGAAATCCATTAAGAAGAAGGAAGAACAAGAAGCAAGGAGAAAGTTTGTTATGAAACAATTAAAGTGTAACTGAATTTTCATTGATTAATCTTTATAGCTTACAAATATATATGAACAAGATAACATAAGGGAATATATAGTCAACTAAGATATACAACCAGCTGATGTGGCACTATATAAGAGGCTGAAACTACTATACACTGCAAATACTATATCAAGTATAATACTAAAATACTATTTATACTAACAACCCCCCTCAAGTTGGACTTTGGATGCTACACAATCCCAACTTGACCAAGGTATTCTTAAGGACAGGAAACTGAAGGAGTTTTGTGAGAATGTCAGCCAATTGGTCATGAGTAGAGATAGGAAGCAAATTTATGAGCTTGGATTAAAGTCTTTCACGCACAACATGACAATCCAGTTCAATGTGCTTGCTACATTCATGAAAGGTGGGATTATGTGCCAAGTATATTGCTGACTTGCTATCATAAAAAACTGAATCAGGTTGCGTAAATTCAATAAGAAGATCACGAAACAGATAGTGTAGCCATTGGATTTCACAAGTGATGGAAGTTAAAGTTCGATACTCAGCCTTAGTTGATAATCTAGATGTAGTGCGTTGCTTCTTTGATTTCCAGCACAACAAAGAAGATCCCAAAATTACACAGTAACCTGTTATGGATTTCCAAGTATCATGGCATCGAGCCCAATATGAATCAGCAAAGCCTAACAGCTTTAAGTCACTAGAAGTAGAAAAGAGAATACCAGTAGATGGAACTGACTTTAGGTACCTTAGAACTCGAGTTGCAGCCTAAAATTGTGGTAATCGAGGTTGGGACATAAAATGACTCAAGTGTTGGACAACAAAAGAAATGTCTGCTCTTGAATTGGTCAAGTAGATTAATCTACCAATCAATCTACTGTAAGAAGAAGGGTCTTCCAACAAGGCACCTTCATTAATGGAAAGCTTGATGTTTGGGTCGAAGGGAACAAATGATGGTTTAGCATCCAGAACACCAACATCCCGCAACAACTCAAGGGTGTATTTCCTTTGGTTTAAGAAAATGCCTTATGTTGATCGGGAAATTTCAAAACATAAAAAGTACCTTAACTGGCCAAGGTCTTTGATTCTAAATTGTTGATCCAAGATATGTTTGACATGTTTGATCTCAGCTAAGGAATTACCTGCCAGTACAACATCATCTACATATATACTAATAGGGTAGTGAAATGATGAGCATCACTTTTAACATAGAGAGAATAGGCAGCATGTGACTGGTAATAATCAAGGGATATTAAAAAAGCAGATAGTTTTGAATTCCATTGTCTGCTGGCTTGCTTTAAACCACATAAAGACTTCCACAATCAGCAAAATTTGGAGGGAGAGAGACTAGATAGACCAGGTGGAAGAGTCATATAGACCTCTTCATGTAAGTCCCAGTGTAAAAAGGCATTATTTACATCTAACTATTATAGATGCCATCTTTTAGTGGATGCAAAGGAAATGAGCACTCTAACAGTAGTAAGTTTGGCAACAGGGGAAAATGTATCAAAATAATCAATACTTTCCATTTGAGTGTAGCCTTTGGCTATCAATATGGATTTGTATCGTTCAATAGATCCATCGGCCCTATGTTTGAATTTATACACCCAACGACATCCAATAGGAATCTTACCAGAAGGAAGATCCACTACAGTCAAAGTCTGGTTCCATGAAAGAGCTTTTAACTCAACATCCATTACATTAATCCAACAATCATGTTTAATGGCCTATTTATATGTTTTTGGTTCAGAAAGAGAAGATATGGAACAACAACAAATTTATAAGAAGGAGAGCATTTGTCATATGAAATGACAGAAGATAGAGGATAAGCAATGTGTTGAGTGTGATATTTGGATATGGGAGGATTATTTGTAGTATGATAGCAATGATAGTCTGCTAAATAGTTAGGAGGTTAGAGGCATAAGTAGATTGTCGAGTAGGAAGGTTAGAGGGGATGTTTGAATTTTCAGTATGACTAGAGGATATATGAAGTGAGTTATTGTGAATGTTGGGAGGAAAATGCATATTATCAAAAGGATCTGGCATTAAAGGTGAGGTAGGACTATTGATGGAGACAAGACTATTGAAAGAAGGAGTAACTAAAGGAGAAAAAGGTACAGAGGTAGGTGTGCTATGTTTCTGCCTAAAGTTATTAGGTTGTTTATGTGTACTTAAAGTGTCATTGAAGGAGTTGTTACCACACTTGCCATGATTGTTGCCTGAAGAAGAATTGAAATGGAAAGTTGTGGAATCTTCAGTGTTGGTGCTATTAGAAACAATTGATTGTGAGTTATTCAACTCTCTTTCTTGTTGAATAACAAGAGCAAAGACCTTGTCAATATCTGGTAAAGGGTTTATCATCATGATTTGAGACTTGGATTACGTGAATTTATCATTCAATCCTTTGAGAAACCATATAACATAGTCCTGCTCTCAATATTTTTGAATGGATGCAAGAGCACCAAATGAACAAGGTATAG
Source organism: Vicia faba (assembly GCA_948472305.1). Taxonomy (NCBI): domain Eukaryota; kingdom Viridiplantae; phylum Streptophyta; class Magnoliopsida; order Fabales; family Fabaceae; genus Vicia; species Vicia faba. The sequence goes on from OX451741.1 coordinate 1,399,217,213, forward strand.
CACAAGAACAAACAGTGATAGGTCAATAAGCTTCTAATTCATCCCATATAACCTTCATCTGTGTAAAATAGTTGAGACATCAAGATTACCTTGAAAATTTTTGTACAGATCTTTCTGAATATCGGAGATGCGGAGAATATCACCATGTGAAAAACGAATCTGCAGGTTTCTCCATACACCAACTATGTTATCAATCCATAGAACGGACTTCATAATGGATTCTGAAGTTGAACGATGAATCCAGTCCAATACCATAGTGTTGAAACGAATCCATGAAGCGTAGAGAACATCAAAACCAGGGGTTTCAGGAGAGTTACATCTACAAATCTTTCTTCATTCTTTGAAATCAATACGATATGCATTGACCTTGTCCATGTGTGATAGTTCTTACCGTCGAGAAGAGGCGTGACAAGAACAAGCGATAGATTTTCATTCGAATGCAAATAGTATGGGTTCAATGAATTTGTGGAGAAATCTGTGAAGCTCTGAAAAGCCATCAATGGAGGAATGAAAATAATGATTGTAGAGAAAAAAAGAAACGGAACCAAACACAGAGAAAACGAACAAATTGTAATTAAGAAACAAAATAAATGATGGCTACAAGAGATTTTGAAGCTCTAATACCATGTTAATGGTGACCAATTCACCATGGCAATCCATGAAGAAGAAAGAAAAACAAGAAGCAAGGAGAAAATTTGTTATGAAACAGTTAAAGTGTAACTGAATTTTCATTGATTAATCTCTATAGTTTACAAGGGTTGAATATATATGAACAAGATAAGGTAAGGGAATATGTGGTAAACTAAGCTATACAACCAGCTGACATAACACCATACAAGAGGTTGAAACTATTATACACTGAAAATACTATATCAAGTATAATACTAAAATATTATCTATACTAACAAAGTCATTGTAGCATTGAAACGGCTAAATGTATGTCTTTTATTAGAAACGCAAAAAAAAAAAACATAGCAAGACATAACATAATTTATTTGAAATAAAGGTTGGTTTCAAGTGTGGTTAACTTTTTGAACTTATCATTTTATTGTATTTCATTGTATTTGTATTTTTATGTACAATAAATGGTGTTGCATTTTTAAAGGTATTTACATTGTAATGTGAGTGTTGTTTACAACAAATGGTCTATTTAAGTTTGTATTTTAAGGATTAATTTTGTTAAAGACAAGAAGTTAAGATACAAAGGTGGTGAGGTGTATGCATATGATTGTCAAAATTTTAACTTTTAATCGTATTTTGAAGCTCGTGACGTAATTAAAGAGATTGATTTTAAATGTGAAGAAGGTATTGTAAAACTCTGGTGAAAATATAAGTAGAGTTTTTCTGGTAAAAAAATTCTTAAAGAAATTTTAAGCATAAAAAAATAGTATTTGTTAAACATAATTGTAATAATATTCAATTGAAGATTTAACTTCACTAGTAAAAATAAGGAAAGATAGCTAGAGAGATCTTGTGCTTGAATCTTGGTGAGGCATTTTTCTTGATTATTTTGTTATTTACAAATAAAAATATAAATTATCTATTTAATCATAATACTAATTTAATATTTAATTTTAAAATTAAATATATTTCTAATTTTGATATATTTTTAAAAAATGAATATTTTAAGTGAACTAAAATTACATTTAACTCAATACATATAAACAATTGATAATATAAATTTTATTGCAAAACAAAAATTATTTTATTTTTGTATAATTTAATTTTTATTGTTACATTCTTCTTATATAAAAGACTTCAAAAATAATTGATATATAAAAGAATTTAGTTTAACCAACATACTACAAGAAAGTTTACAACATAATTTGTCAGAAAAAAATAATTTTTTATTTTATTTCTGAAGTCATTCACTTAAGTGATAATTTAATCTTGATAAAAAAAATATAAATACTTAACGGTCGACTTTAACATTAACTAAAGAGCAAATTTCAAAAATATTTTACAACATCTTCTAAATCAAATATTTTAATGATGATGGATGAATAAAAAAAACTCATTTTAATATTTGTATTAAACCTCTTGAGCAGAATTAAATATGTTAGAGTTTTTTTTAAATATTTATAAATTTTAAAATATAAATAATTATAAATATTTAAATTTTTTTATAGATAATAACGAAAATATATTAAAACAAATTTTATACATAATAGATGGATTGAATTGAATTATAAAAAAAATAGAGTATTGATCTAAGTTTCTATTAAATAGACAAACTTTTTTTTTTCATTATCACATCAGTATAAGTTTTCAATGTTACCCAAAAAAAAATCATATGCATGGTTGACATTTACCTAAAATTTGTGCATATTTTAAAACTAGTCTCATTTTAATATAATTAGTGTAATTTACAGTGTATTACCTGAAGTGTACATGTGCACATTAATGAACCATTGCATACTACAACGACCTGTCATTGACTAATCACAGCACAAACTTTCTTTCAAAATGAGTTTATTATTCTCAATTCTCACGTGTGAAGCTTTATGATGAGTTCATTCAATTATGTTGAGTTCATCAATGCCACCGAATGTATCAAGTATCCATTGTTAATTCTTCCACTCAAAACGTTTAAGAATCAAGGTCTTCGGGTGGAGATGGATTTTGAATAGGATAGTTTCGAAAGATCAATTAACTTGAAAAGGTATTGTTGTACAAAGAGAAAATAGATCCTAATATTTGATGATGTCCATCACATTAGCTCAAAAGGTGACACCTTCCAAAATCCTACATCCGATGAAGTGGTGGATCTTAAGAAAAAATTGGAGTGTCAAAAAATAAATTATATATTGAGAAAATTGCTTATAAAACTTGGTTAGTAACGATATAATTTTTCAAAATAAATACAAAATTGGTGAAATCAAGAGTCGAACTCGTGACTTTATACAAAAATAAGATTAATGTTATCACTTTGCCAAGTGAAGTTGAGGGATACCATAGCTCCCTCCCGCCCCTTATAAATCCACCGATGTCTGATGATTTGTCACATAAGACATCAACTTTCATCCATGTATGCCTTATATCAACATTGACCAAATTTAATCAGTTGAAATAAATAATTTAAGTTCTCGCATTCGCATTCAGTTTGGTCCCTATAACCTTAAAAACTCACTTTACTCTTCTTCCCAAAAAAATTGTTTTTACATGCTTACCTTAACACTAGACTCATACAAGTTCCATGTTGAAGAAGCTAACATATTTTAGAAAGCCCATTCAACAAAATATTTAAGATTAAGTCTCTTATTGAATTGTCAGACTCTTTAGAATATGCGTAATAGATATTTTTCGTATAGTTCCTCTTCGTCGAATATGATGATCATGTCATTTATGTATACCTCTAATGTTTCACCTATTTCTTTTTTGAAAATCTTGTTCATTGTAATACAATGGGAGAACTGACTTGGGTTTTGCATTTTATCGCAAATATTACGGATAGCAAGAATCGTCACCGACTTTTCTTTTATCCAATAAAGGAAAAGGTAAAAAGAACAGGAAATATCTTTGAGAATTTTTCTTGAGTTCGAGGGATAGGTTATGAAAAGGGAAGGTGTTAGCACCCATTTCATCTGTAGTTATCTATGAGCTCTTAATCGCTAGCTCACTTTTAAAATACTTTGTGTTTATGTATGTTTGCAAATATTTTGAAAATATCTTAGCTCCACCAGAAAATATCTTCTTGATTACAAATGGTCTTTCATAGGTAGGAGTCCATTTGCCCCTGGGATCACCTTGCAAGAGGATAATGCACTTTATTGCCAAGTCACCAGCCTGATATACCTAATGCTTGATCTTCTTATAAAAATCCTTAATCATGCGTTTCTGATACATCTGGCCGTGACAGATAGCCGGCAACCTCTTCTCGTCAATTAAATTTAACTGATCCAACCTGGTCTGAACTCACTCGTCTTCGCCCAAGTCTACATCTTTCATGATTCTCAGAGAAGGAATCTGAACTTCTACAGGTAGGACAACTTCCATACCGTAGACTAGAGAGAAAAGGGTTTACCTAGTGGATGTTCTAGCCGAAGTGCGGTATCCATGAAGAGTAAACGGTAACATCTCGTGCCAATCTTTATATGTCACAACCATCTTCTGTATAATCTTTTTGATATTCTTATTGGAGGCCTCCATGGTGCCATTCATCTTTGGGCGATACAAAGAAGAGTTATGATGCTTGATCTTGAACTGCATGCAGAGCTCAGTGTTCATTGGGTTGTTGAGATTGGTACCGTTGTCTGTGATAATCCTCTCGGGGATGCCATACCGACATATAAGGTTGTTCTTAATGAAACGGGTGACCACATTCTTAGTAACAGAGGCAAATGAGGCTGCTTCAACCCATTTTGTAAAGTTATCAATGGTGACGAGGATGAAGCGGTGTCCTGTCGTGGGCTTAATTTCTTCAATCATGTCAATACCCCACATTATGAATGGCCAAGGAGCAGTCATGATATTCAAAGGTATTAGAGGCACATGAACTTTATCGGCATAGATTTGACACTTATTACAAGTTCTCGAGTGATGGTGATAGTCAGTTTCCATAGTCGACCAATAGTAACCAGCTCTCAAAATCTTTTTAGCCATAGTATGCCCAATGGAGTGAGTACCGAAGACACCTTCGTGCATATCCTGCATAATCTCTTCTGCTTCCTTCTTATCCATACAACGAAGCGGGGTTAAGTCATGATTGCGCTTGTATAGAATTCCATTGCTTAAGAAGAATTTATCTAAGAACCTTCGCAAGAATTTCTTGCAATTGATGGATGCCCCCTCAGGGTATTCTTGAATTTCAAGGTACCTTTTCACCTTGTAAAACCAAGGTTTCTCCTCTACTCCATCAGTTCCAATTTCACAGTAGTGTATGGGTTCGTCAAATTTCTCGATGGTAATTATGGGAGCCTCATTATCCCGTCTGACCTTGAACATGGATGACATGGTTTCCAGAGCATCTGCCAGCTGATTCTCTCCTCTTGGTATGTGCTCAAAGGTAATCTCGTCGAAATACGAGATCAGGGTTAGTACATGCTCTTTATAAGGAATGAGATTCATGTGTTTTGTATCCCAATCTCCCTTAACCTGACTGATCACCGAGGCTGAGATACACGCTTAAGAACTTGATTCTCAGATCAATAGTAGCCCTAAGACCCATGATGCCGCTTCATATTCCGCCATATTATTGGTGTAGATGAAGCAAAGTCTAGCAGTAAAAGGTGTATGGAAACCTTCGAGGGAAATAATCATAGCACCAATTCTGTTGCCAGGAGCGTTGGAAGCTCCATCCAAAACCATAGTCCATTAGGATCCTTGTTCAGGTCCTTTATACGGTCTAGGTTCTTCATAATCTGTTATCAGCATGATATTCTCGTCCGGGAATTCAAAGTTCATGGACTGGTAATCATCTACAGCTTGATGTGCCAAATGGTCAGCCAATACACTTCCCTTGATTGCCTTTAGAGTGGTGTATTGGATATCATATTCTGTTAAGACCATCTGCCATCGAGCAATCCTTCCGGGGAGAGTTGGCTTCTCGGATATGTACTTGATAGGATCCATTTTAGAGATCAAGAAAGTAGTATGGGTCAACATATACTATCTTTGTCGGCGAGCAGCCCATGCCAAAGCGCAACAAGTTTTCTCGAGTAGTGAATATCTTGTTTCACAGTCAGTAAACTTTTTGCTAAGGTAGTATATTGCATGCTCTTTTCGACCAGACTCGTCATGCTGCCCCAGTACACACCCCATTGAGTTTTCTAACACTGTTAAGTACATGATTAGCGCTCTTCCTTCGACTGGTGAAATCAAAATGGGAGGTTCTTGTAGGTACTCTTTAATTTTATCAAAGGATGTTTGACAATCGTCGTTCCATTTTACTACTTGATCTTTCTTCAGCAACTTGAAGATTGGTTCACAAGTAGCAGTTAGATGATAAATGAAACGGGTAATGTAATTCAATCGTCCTAAGAAACCTCTGACCTCCTTCTTGATACGAAGAGCTGGCATCTCTTGAATGGCTTTAACTTTTGTGGGGTCAACCTCAATACCCTTACCACTGACGATAAAGCCCAGGAGTTTACCAGATCTCACCCCAAAGGTGCACTTGTTAGGGTTCAACCTTAGCTTGTACTTCCCCAGTCTTTCAAACAGTTTGTGCAAGTGATTAAGATGCTCTTCTTCAGTTTGCGACCTGGCTATCATATCGTCAATGTAGACCTCTATCTCGTGGTGAGTCATATCATGAAATAAGGCTACCATGGCACGCTGATAGGTTGCCCCGACGTTCTTTAACCCAAAAGGCATAACCTTATAACAGAAAGTGCCCCACTGCGTGACAAAGGTAGTTTTCTCCATGTCTTCAAGCACCATTTTGATTTGATTATAACCTGAGAAGCCATCCATGAAGGAGAATACCTTATGTTGGGCGGTGTTGTCGACCAAAACATTAATATGCGGTAGTGGGAAGTCATTTTTGGGGCTTGCCCTGTTTAGATCCATGTAGTCTATGCACATACGCACTTTGTCGTCTTTCTTTGGTACCGAAACAACATTAGCCACCCATTGAGGATACGATGTTACTGCTAAGAACTCTGTGTTGAACTGTTTCATAACCTCAGCCTTGATCTTTTTTGACATTTTAGGACGCATGCGATGAACCTTCTGTTTTATTGGAGCACAACCCTCTTTCATTGGCATACGATGAACCACAATATCAGTGTCGAGCCCTGGCATGTCTTCGTACAACCAGGCAAAAAATTTAACATATTCATGTAGCATTTTAATTAACCTACTTTTGACACTGCTTTCTAGGTCAGCACCTATCTTTACCTCTTTTCTATCTGTCTCGGTACTCAAGTTCACCACTTCGAACGACTCTTCATGTGGTTGGATAGTCTTCTCTTCTTGTATCAAGAGTCTGGAAAGTTCTCCAAGTATTTCAAAATATTCCTCACCTTATTCCTCGTCTTGGTAGATTAGATTGTCAAAGTCATATGAGGCAATAGCAGAATCGTTATCGACGAGATCTAAAGTGGATGGAGATCTGCAATGTAGTGTGTGTATGTGTGTAAGAACACATAACTATTTGAAAATGCAATAAGATAAAAGAAAGACAGAGATCACAAAATTTGTATGCAAAACATTCAATATTTTTATTGAATGAACAAATATTTATGAATAGTTAATCAACCCTTTAACAAATGAGCCATTGTGCCCCGGGTAAGACACAAGGTTTTAAAGTCATTGTTTATTACATAGCCAAAAACTTTTGAAAACACAAATACATGAATATAGCTTATTACTCATGACTAAAGGAGATGGGAAAGATGTCTCCTGCCTTCCAGTTTTCCAGTCCATCACCCACGGTCGGGAATATTCAGTTATTGAAATCACAATCACTGTCTGCATCCTCTATAACATTGACCCTCGTGTTGCTGATGCAGAATGGCGGTCTCCCAGCACGATCCCGACGAACAACCCTCTGACCTTCTGCAGTAAAGCCCAGACCAAACTTGTTAGACTTGAAAGGGATGTCCGGAAGCTGACCCCAAATCGTATTACCACCTTATTCAATAGTGGTCTTAGCATCTTTCAAGGAGTCCATCTTGTGTGGAGCTTTGGTGATCTTCGGAATGGCTAAGACATCTTCAACAACAATGGGAGAGATTACTTCAAAGGTTTGACACGGTGTTTCAATAAATTCTCCATCCATATCGACATATCGAAACGAGTTGAGGTGGATGACCATATACTCTTCCTCCCCACAAACAGTAACAACTTTCCCTTTTACTGGATATTTCAGATTCTGGTGCAAGGTGGAAGTGACGGTACCTGCCCGATGGATCCAAGGGCGCCCCAATAAGCAAGAGCAAGCCAACTGGATGTCCATGACATAGAAAATGGACTCAAAAATCTGTGAATCCACCTTGATCGGGAGGTCCACTTCTCCATGCACCATTCGTTTCGATACGTCGAAGGATCAAACTATGATATTGCTGGACTTCAGCACCAACCCTTCACAATCTAACCGGTCGAGAGTGCCTTTTGGAAGAACATTTAGAGATGATCCTGTGTCAATCAATGCATGGGCCAAAGTAGTGCCTTTGCACTCAATGGAGACGTAAAAGGCCCTATTGTGATTCCTCCCCTTTGGAGTCAAGTCAGTATTGGAGAACCCCAAACCATTGTTAGTTATCAGACTAGCCACATAGCTTCCAAATTGATTTGCTGGTCAACCTCAAAAAGTATCAGAACCTATGGAACTTCTAACAAAAGAGGACCCAGAAAGTGGGTACCCAAAGATCAGATAATCTATGTTGCAGATGTTCTTGATGGCGCCACTAAAACACCAATTATGGTACTTGGATAATGGATGCTTGCAACACATGACGAGTGAAAGGAATATGTTCCAAGATTTGGAACTTAAGTTTGGAGGTGTTGTCGATTTCAGAGGCAACCAGAAAAGGAAGATAATTGGCTTTGGAACTATTAATGTAAAGACAATGCTCTGTGAACCAAAGGACAAAATTTAAGAAGATAAAGAATCATAAGCTCCTTCTTCTGACATTATTGTTGTTCCATCTTATCAACCTCAACAAAAGAAAAGCATAATCTCATCATCTCTTTCCGAGGATCTAACTCTAGAAAACAAGATGCTCTAGTCAGAACAAGATCATCGCTCAAACCTTCTAAAGAATATTAGACTATGAGTTTAACTAAGGTATTGTATTTCTTTTAGAACCTCAATAATCAGAAGATATTTTGGTCAGAAATATCTTTGATTAGATGGAAATATTTTGGTTCTCTAGACTCCGAGGATATCAAACGTGTCACTTAGTTATATGTATTGATTAACGTGTGTACCCCTTGGTTATACCTAATCATCACATGCTATCTAATCTATCAATGAGCAGTGTGCATTTTTTTTGGAATTGATTGAAATCGTAATTATTACTTTCATTTAATACTCCTAATTATTGTGTTTACTTGTATTTTCATTATTTTATTTTCTCTTACTTCTCAAACAATATAAATCACACACGTTCACTTCACTCCCACACTTTAGAAACCCTAAACCCTCTTTTCTCTCAACAGCTTAATAAGTTTTATGCACTCTTCAACAAACCTTCATCATCTTCATCTCTCTCCAACAATGATGACTCCTAATCGACAAGTTGTTGTTGAGTTCACAAAAGAGGTGGGACAAAGTATGAATTCAACATCTCTGTCTTTATCAACCATCGCTCCTTTGTCATCAATAATGGTCTCGTCATCTTCAACCGTTTTACCTACAACTGTAACCGCTTCAGCTTCATCTTTCAATCCAGTGGTTGACGCGAACCATATCAGACATAAATTTGTTCAAGTTCACTGTAATTTGAAACCACGTGAGTTAAATGTTCTTCGTGAATATGTGGTGGATTTCAATAACCTTTCTGTAAATGGTGCAAACCTAATTGCTGACTTGAATGCTCAAGGATGGGAGAACTTCTTCATGCATCTTCATGGTCCTACTTATGATTCTTTGGTTAAGGATTTTTGGATTCAAGCGGATTGTGACAATCTTCATGTAGTTGCTCGTGTGCTGGGTCTGAAAATTGTCATTACTGAAAAGTCTATTGATGATCTTTTGGGCATGCAACATCTGGAAGGTAAACGAATTTATAAGATGCATAGTAAATCTATACATGTGAAGGAGAAGATCAATAAATCCATCTTCAAGAACTACTCTCCTGAGTAAATTGAGTATAAGAGTAAAGATCTCCATGTATCAACCCCAGACCTCCGTCTAGTTCTTCTAACTATTTCAACATCAATCAAAAGTACATGTTGTACTATTTGCTGACCCATCAGAAGACGTGTCTTCTAGCTCTTCTATTTTATCATTTGAGAGACTTTGTTATAAATACCAGAACTACTGATGATCCCAAGAAGAAGGTTTTAAACTATATTCTTTTTGGACATCTCATTACTGACATCCTGGTAGAAAGTGGCTTGGTGGAAACTCTGGTTGAAGAAGTTAAGTTTACAGAGGATCTGGTTTCTAGTATTGAAGATTCCTTTAATGGACATACTCTGAAGAATATGAGGCTAATAGAGGAAGTCATTACTAAACCTCTACTTGTTCCCTCTGAAAGTATCAGAATCTCAAGAATTCATGTGAATAACTACCCTTTGTTTACCAAGGGAGATAACATGACTAGCATTGCTATTTACGTCAGAACGATGGAAGCAGAATGATATGATATGTCCAGTTTCAACTATTCTGATTTACCTCCTTCTCAAGAGTATGCTGACTTTTTCAGAGGTAAAAGGAAGAAGAGTTCAGAAGCTTTTCAACCCAGAAAGAAGAAGAAGAAGAAGAAGTCTAGAACTTCTAAGACTACGACTCTAGTTGTTGATCCAGAAACAACAAGTAAGTATGTTACTGCTACTTCTGTACCTGTTTCATTGTCTACTTATAATACTGTTAATGTATGTTCATCCACAACCGCCACTGTACAAATTAATCCTCTTCCACCATCAACCAAAACTACAATTGTTTCTGACTCTGATAACACTTCTATCTATTTTCCATCTATTTCCTTTACACCATCATCTTTTACAATTCATGTATATCAACCAATAATCACCAAAACTTTTCCTACCCCTGATCCTGTTTCCTCAACCAATCAATTAACAACACAAGCCTGTGCTCTAAATTCTATTCCATCTCTCACTACCATCATTCCATCAGAACCAATCCAATATTCTACATCCCCATCTCAATCACTTCCACAAACTTCTCATTTTTCAACTTTTGATACCAATCTCCATTCTGACTTCTTTAACAAAGAAACCACTCTCCATGACTCACCATCAACCATCCTGATCCAATTTCTCCCTCTGATCAAAAAACTTTTGAAAGGACAAATTCTAATAACTGTGGAGCTATTGAAATTTCTACAACTGAATCTTTCACTTGTTCTGAACTTTTCAATATGACTGGACAACTGTTATTGCAAAATCCTTCTGATCAAACTTCTAAACCAAACCATCCTGAACCTACCCAAGCCTTGGTTGTTTATGAAAAACCTACTCCTAAAACCTTGGATGAATGCATTAACATTTTTAGAATCAAGGAAAAGAAAAAGGTTGCTAAGTTACGGGAAGAGACAAGTACAAGTACTGAGCCTCAAAACATGGACGGTTCTTGGAAACTTTTTTAAAAGTGGATGTCTTCTGAAGTTAAATGAATGAATTCTTTTGCTGAAGCATCCAAAGTTTGGGATGTTAAGATGGTAACTGAAAGAAAAGAAACAAGAGAAAGAGTCAGACTTTTTAAACTACTTGTTGAAAAACAAAGAGAAGCAGAAACTAGATCATTAAACGAGGCATAATAAGCCAGAAAAGTTGAAGAAGCAAGATTAGCTAAAGGGGAAGAAGAAGCTACTAAGGCTAAAGAAGATGCTTTGGTTGCTTCATCTTCTGATCCTGTCATTGCGTGTCTGGAAAATGTAATTGATGAGATTAGAGGAGAACAACAGGTGTTCAAAGAAAGCATCATTGAGAAAAATACTGTCAATGAGAAGGTTCAGAACATGGTACAATTGATTCTGCAAAAGATTTCTGCTCCTACTTCTGCTCCTCTACCCTAAGCTTTAGGATTTTCTTTTTCTTTTTGCTTCAGAACCATAGAGCTATACTTGATACTTACTTGTTGTGACTTCTATTTTACTTTAGTTTGATATTTCTGCAAGTTTTCTTTTTGGATCTTAGTTTGTTCTACTTTCTTTGACTCACTTCTTATGTGACCTTTTGAAATTAACGAATTCTTCTTTTGGCTTATCACTTGTTATCTTCTGCTGGTTTTTATGTTTTTCACACATAATTACCTTTTTGATTATGACAAAAAGGGGGAGTAATTAAATAAACTTAATTTTGATTTTAATAATCAAGTTCTGGAAAATGTTCTCTGAAAAAAGCTGCTTACATTCTAACCCAGTTAAAATTCTCTTTCTGTCAGAATTGCTTTCTTTTTCTGAAAATGAGAAATATGATTAAAGACAAATATCTGAAAGCATTATGCAAGACCTATGTCTAACCTATTGGCTTCGGACTTGGATCCAATATTTGAAACCTGGAATCAGACTCCAAGAATTAGAATTTGGAATCAGACTCCAAGAATTAAGAATCTGGAAGTTGTCTTAGTGACATTAAATTTTCAAGATTTCAATTGATCTCATTTTCATTTAAATTGGAATCAGACTCCAAGAATTGAGAATCTGGAAGTTGTGTTAGTGACATTAAAGTATCAAGATTTCAATTGATCTCATATTCATTGGCATATAGAGTCAAGACTCTCAAAATCCCAATATATGATCTATTGGAACCAGGGGGAGTTCTACTCAAATGGTTCATAGTCAGGATATTTGATATTCATCAAGGCATTGACTCAGGGAGAGTTTCATAAAAAGGATAAGTATTCCTTACCTTTTTATTTTTACTTTTTCTAATTATATGAACAAAATTGTGTCATTGGAATACATAGTTTTATCATCATCAAAAAGGGGGGAGATTGTAAGAACAAGATTTAGTTCTGCAATATTATCTCTGAGTTTTGATGATAACAAATGAGTAGGTTTGTATGAACAATTTTGATACTCTAATGTTTGTTATTTTTGAGTATTTAACAAACAAGTTAGCTTCTGATGGATAGCGTGGCCAAGATATTAGAAAAGAATTAATTCTGCTTCTACGCTACATAAGTTCTGATGAATAGTAGCAAGACACTTCAGAAGACTCTGAAGTATAGGCTTTGATATGAAGTCTAAAGAAACCAGTCAGAAGATCTGAAGAAAGAAAAATCTACTAAAGTCCAGATGCTAAAGACTCATGTTTCTGAAGACAACGTGTTATAAAGAAACAAGTCAAAAGATCTGAAGATAGAAGTTTCTACTTAAGTCCAAATGTTGAAGACTAATGTTCGTGAAGACAAAGGTTTCTCAAGACCGGATGCTGAAGATTCTGATAGACGAAGTTATAAAGACTCTGAAGACTTGAAGTTCTAAATACCCATGGTCATAATAAAAGGATTCTAAAGACCAAGTGCTAAATACTCTAAAGGCAAAATTTCTAAAGACTCTAAAGACTTTAAGTTCTAAAGACCCAAGGTTCTAAGAAAAGGTTCTCATGACCAAGTGCTGATGACTCTGAAGACGCAGTTCTGAAGACTCTGAAGACTTGAAGTTATGATGACCTTGTGTTATGTTGTCGCTTCTAAACTCATACTCGTAGAAGCCTTTGAAGTGCAAAAGGAAAGAAGATAACTTTAACGTGGTACAAATAGTACATGGTACAATCAACTTTTCATTCCACTACAATGAAAGAACGGATGCGTTCCACAATCTTGTCCCCCACGTTATTGCTCAAGCTTCCAATGTTTCTAGAAACCCCAAGAGTACCCCTCAATGAACATATAATTTTATTGGCTATATAAATATTTGAATACTAAGAGAGAAAGCTTCCAATCAATGAAATATCTACGCACAAAGCGTTGATCACAACTTTCATATTTTTAGTCATTGTTCTTAAAATAGTTTACATATTCAGCTTGTATAGAAGCAATATCATTGTAAACAAAACTTGTATTCAAATAGTTGTTTGATTTCCTTAAGGGACCAGTTAGGTCTGTATCCTTAAGAAGTCTAGGACTTGTGTGTCTTAGAGGTTGTTAGTTACTTGTGGGTAGCTTGTGCAAATTGTAATCAATTTGGTTGTAGTGGATTAAGCTCTCGATTGAGAGAGGAGAAATCACCTTGGCGGGTGGACTAGACTAGCTTGATAGTTTTCAAGTGAACTAGTATAAACATACCTTGTTCTTTACTTCCTGTTCTTGATTATTGTTATTATCAAGAGTGAAGAAAAAAATATTTTAGTTAAATGGGATATTTTTTAAAGAAAAGTTTTGATTTAAAAACCCAATTCAACCCCTCCCCCCCCCCCCCTTTCTTGTGTTTTTCACACCTTCACGCTTTACTCCACATCTGGCCAAGGATGGCTCGAACACCTCCTCCATGTCATCGAATGTCAAACAATTATCACCCGTGCAATAGCTTTCAGGCAGAAATAAGAATCTGCTTGAGGGGGATATTTTAGATCTGACGGAGAACGATGTTGATGCCCGAGCTTTCACATTTCCTCCTTGCTTCGCTCAAAATGGTTTTTTTGACAGGTATCCTTTGGTCGTGCCTGGAAGAGAGGTTGCATTCATCTGGGGTCTTGATTCAACGGGTAGGAGGAAACAACTGGCCGACAAAGTTGTTGGTATGATGAAAGTTTTGGAAATGGCAGTGGTCCTCTCTGGCAAGGAAAATGGCTCTGTTGCTGTGTTGGACAAACGGCAGATGGAGAAAGGGGCCCTCGAGGAGAAAACGAAAAAGTTGTAATTTGTCTTAGATAGTTACAAGGAGAAGCTCCAGGCTCAGGGTGTCGAGCTGAAGAAAAAGGATGCAGAGGCAACCAATTTGTCTGCATAGATGGGTGGTTGGTTACTCGAAAAGAAAAGTCTCGCGGATGAGATTGTTAATTTGAAGGTCATCACGGAGCCTGCCGAGGACGAGTCTGAAGAGACGAAAGTCTTGAAGACCCGTGTTGAATTCATTGCTCTGATTCAGATCCTCGAGTCAAATTGTGTGGAAGCTACGATGATGGCTTTGACACTACAATGACCCAACTCGAGTTATGGAATCCTAGGCTTAATACCGAAGGGACTGAGCTCTTATCCCAAGTGGTCGATGGCAAGCTAGTTCCCCCCTCTGAATCCCCCGACAATGCCGAAGATGCAGGTGGTCATGAAGAATAACTTGTATTTTAATATTTCTTGTTTGGTTGCTTGGGCCTGCGTGCTCGTATTTTTTTATAATATTTGGACAAGTGACTCTTCTTGGTTTTTTGTAATATATTGAAAATTGTCGGCTCTCGTGGTTGGCGCTTTTAGTTACCCATTTATGCTTACATATTTTCTTAATGTTTGATTCACTCATCGTTATGTATGTTTAATATGCGTAATTTATTAAAGTGTGGGGTTCTTGCTCGACGGATTTAGCGCTCACCGGTTTGGGGAACACATTAAGGAAAACGAAGCTGGTTCTATTTGATAACGTGATTAAGAGTGTGTTCGGGGTCTTGATCCCATGGCGTGAACCTTCCCACTGCGAGTTGGGTGTTCTGCCTTAATGGTACTGCGATGGCGGAGCTCGGTCGAGGTATCCCCGTCGGGCTAAATCTCTGGTCATCCCACAAGCGGGAGCCTGCTTTTGTTTCATATTTTTGATGTTGTGTTCGTACCTAAACACACTCTGTGGCCGGGCACACTTGACTGCTTGTCGAACTAGGTCGGCCGACTGTTAAACCCGGACGTAGTATTGTCGGGACTTAACTGTAGTATTGCTTTAGCTAATCTATGCTCCATGGTAGAGCAAGAATATCCATGTGCATGTTTTCAAGTTGATAGGCCCCATTTCCCATTTTCGCTTTGACGCGGTAAGGGCCCTCCCAGTTTGCGATGAGTTTTCCCTCGTGTGAGTTTTTTTGGTTTCTCTGTAGGACTAAACTACCGATTTGGAATTCGCGTTTTATGACTTTAGCATCGTGGCACAAGGTCATCTTTTGTTTTAACGTGGTATCGCAGAGGGCTTCTCCTGTTCGGATCTCTTCGACAAGGTCGAGCTCTTCTCTTAAGGCTTCATCATTCATCTCCTTGTCGAGGGGAACTCCAGTTCGCCTTGATAGATCTCTGACTTCTACTAGGATTATTCCCTCGGTTTCGTAGGCTAGTCGGAAGGGAGTTTCCCCCGTGGTCGAGTGTGGGGTCATTCTATAGGCCTAGAGTACATTGTGTAACTCCTCTATCAACCTCTTCTTGGCCTCACCTAGTCTTCGTTTCAATCCTCGCAGGACCATTCTGTTCGTGGCCTCATCCTGCCTGTTCTTTTGAGGGTGCTCAGCAGAAGTGAAGTGTCGCTTGGTTCCTAGATTGGCAATGAAGTCTTGAAAGTTTTTACCTGTGAACTGCGTTCCATTGTCGGTGACGAGTGCTTGAGGTACGCTGAACCAGGCGAGCACATTTCTTTTGTAGAAACCCAATATGTTTTTCACCTTGATTTTGGAGAGGGCTTCAGCCTCTATCAACTTCGTTAAATATTCGATGACGATGATCAAGTATTTGTTCTGGTAGGACCCTACGGTTACAGGGACAAGGATGTCCATTCCCCACCAGGCGAAGGGCCACGAGGAGGATAGAGATTTTAGCTCGTTGGGTGGTGCTAAGTGTATGTATGCATGGTGTTGGAAATTGTCACATTTTTTACGTGCTCCTTCGTGTCGTGCTGCATGGTGGGTAAGTAGTACCATGCTCGTAAAGATTTTAGGGGTATGGATCTTACCCCTAAGTGTTGGGTGTTGATTCCCTCGTGAATTTCCCATAAGATGTGCGAGATGTTGGCCTCATCGACACACTTCAAGATTGGGATGGAAAAGCCTCTTTGATAGAGTTTGTCTTCAAGAAAGACGTAGGAACATGCTCTTCACTTAGTTAGACTGGCTTCTTTTTTGTCAGAAGGTAGCTCTCATGTGGTGAGATAGCGGTATACTGGCATCATCCAGCAATCGTCGTCCTCGATGACATTTATGTCGAGCGCTATAGAGGGATTTTCGATGCTCGGGCGAGAGAGGGTCTGTTGGAGGACGGATTTGTTTCCACCTTTTTCCTTGTGCTCACAAGTTTTGAAAGGATTTATGCCCGAGTGTTGTGGTCGCGGGGGATGTGTTTGACTTTTGTAGCGGGGAACATGTTGATCTTTTATTTCACGAAAGCTAAGTAATTGATAAAGCTGTCATTTTTGGCTTGGTATTATCCTCGCACCTGAGAGGCTACAAGCTGAGAATCGGTGAAGATGTATATTTCTTGCACGCCCAAGTCCTCGGCCAGACGTAGACCTGCAAGGAAGGCCTCGTATTTGGCTTGTTTGTTCGAAGTCTAGAAGGATAAGGCGAGGGAGACCTCGATCAGGATGCCATCCTCGTTCTCGAGAATGTTGCCTGATCCACTTCCTATCGAGCTGAAGGCTCCATTTACAAAGATAGTCCACTTGCGGGCCCATCCTGTCGGGGAGGTGAGAGTGGTAATTTTTGCGACGAAGTCAGTCAGAACCTGAGCTTTGAGGGTCTTCTTGCTCCCGTACCAGATGTTAAACTCTGATAGCTCCAACGAACATTTTAACATTCTACCGACCATTTCTGGACGGCCAAGTAACTGCTTTATGGGCTGATCGGTTCGCACCACGATTGTGTAGGATAGGAAGTAGTGTATTAGCCTCCTCGGTTTGCACCTCCGCATTAATAAGGGCCAAAGAAACCTTCTCGATTTTTTGTTACCTTGTTTTTGGGCCCTGCAGGGCCTTGCTCGTGAAGTATATAGGCCGCTGTCTGTCAGAGGGTTTCTCGGATGAGTGTCGCGCTGACGGCCTCGACCAAAAAGGCTAAGTAGAGGTATATGGTCTCTCCATTTTCTAGTTGTGAGAGGACTGGTGTTTGTTAAAGAGCTTATTTAAGGTGGGCAAGGGATTGCTCGCAATCTTTGGTCCATTCAAATGTTGCTTATTTACGTAGTAACTTAAAAATGGGAGCGTGTGTTGAGCAGATTTTTCCATGAAGCGAGACAACGAGGTGAGCATCTCGTTTAAGGATTGAAAGGATTTCTTCGAGTTCTATGTTGGGAACTCGAAGAAGGATATGCACTTATCGGAGTTGGCCTTGATTCCCCGCTCAGTCAAGTAGAAACCGATGATTTTTCTTACGCGTATGCCGAAAGTGCACTTCTTCGAATTGAACCTCATCTTAAATTTCCTCGCCTGTTTGAAGACCTTCTTAAGATGGGAAGTATGGTCGGTCTCTTCTCGAGACTTCATGATCATGTCATCCATGTAGACTTCGAGCATATCTGTAATTTCTCATTGGAAAACTTTATTCATCATTCATTGGTAAGTAGCGTCAATGTTCTTCAGGCCGAAGGGAATTACATTGTAGTAATAGTTGCTCGAATGGGTCATGAACATAGTGCAATGTTTGTCGCTTATCGCCATTGGGATCTGATTGTAGCCCAAGTACGTGTCCATGAATGATAAAAGTTTATAAACTGCAGAATTTTCTACGAGTCTATCAATGCCAGGCAGTGGGTATGCATTTTTGGGACATGCCCTATTGAGATCGATATAATCAACACACACGCGCCCTTTTTCATTAGATTTTTTTACCAATACAATGTTCGACAACTAGGTTATGTACTAGGCCTCAGAAATAAAATTTTCCTTTAGGAGGTCTTTTACATCTTTTTCAGCAGCCTTTGCTTTTTCAGGAGACTGCCTACGCCTATGTTGAACTACTTCCCTAGCGGCCGGATCTATGGTCAGTTGATGGCAGGCGACCTCAGGGTCGAGTCCAGGCATCTTAGTGGCACTCCATGCGAACAAGTCAGCGTTCTCCCTCAGGCATGCTTTGAGTTGCTTCCTCGCCAAGTCGGGGATCCCTATTCCAATCTTCTCACTTTTGTACGGATCATTTCCGAGGAGGACGACTTCAAACTCTCCATTCGGGATGGAGAGGTTCCCTGTTATCAGCAGCTCGGGCACCTCCTGCGTCCCTCTTCTCCTTCTTCAGCTCCTCCCTGGTGGAGTGGGTGTCAGGTTCCACTGAGCTGACGTGAGGTGATGGCGTTTATTCTGCTGCCCGAGTTGGCTTGTCTCCGTTGCTTGGGCTTGCCTGCTGGACGAGGATTTGGGCATTGTGTCGATTGAGTTATGTCCCTTAGCAGCTTCTTGGAAACATATTTTCGCAGCTTCAATTTCCCTGTGTATGGTGACGACACAACTCCTCTTTTTATAGTACTTCATCTTTAAATGGACCGTGGATGGCACGACAGTCAGCTCGGCCATAGTTGGCCTTCCCAAGAAGCTGTTGCACAGAGACGGGCATTTAGTGATAAAGAATCAGAATGTGACTTGTTTGGTCGTTGCTTCTTCCCCGAAGGTAACGAGTAGCTCGACGTAACCCCAAAGTCAGTTGGTTGCGCCATTAAAACCATGTAGGTCAAAGCCCACATATAGTGTTAAGTGGGTATGGTCGAGAAAGAGAGTAGTGAGAAAGTGTGCGTACATCATATCGACGAAGCTCCCTTCGTCGACCAGAATTCAGAGAACATCAAAATTCACCATCTTTTCCCTCACCAGCAGATGGTTGCTGGAGTTTGGTTCCCCACCTAGCAGTTCCTTGAGATAAAATGTGATGGGCTCAAATTCCCCCTGAAACCTGTCGAGAGTTGTGTTCCGAGTTGAGCTCGCATCGATCATCTCCTCAAACTTTCTTTTCATCGACTTGATGGTGACTTTGTCAAATCCCGCGTTGAATATCATCATGGCGGTGGGGAATCTTTCTCAAGTACTATGAGCGAGGATGGGAAGGTCGTCCTTCTCAAAGACGAAGAAGTCCTCGGGTTAGGAGACGCACATGGTGACCTCCATATGTGGAGCATCGTCGGAATATGGTGTCTCTTCTTCGACCCTCTTCATCTTGCAAACGTCTCATCGAGGAGGCTCGCTCTTCCCGGTGTACTGTCTCAGACGACCTTCCTTGATGAGGGTTTCAATTCCATTCTTGAGGTCAATGCAATATTCGGTGATGTGGTTGTGACACTTATGAAAATGGTAGTACTTGGTCTTATCGACCCCAGGTTTGGAAGGTGTAGGCTTGGGAAACCTAACACCAACTTGTTTGAATTCAGATTTAATACACTCTGAGGATGCGCTCTTGGGGCGCGGTTGTTTACCTAGGGATTTGGTAAACAACCGCTGATCCTCCAAATGGTTACTTATTTGGTTACTCGCAGGATCGATCAGATTGATCCTATGGACATAGGTTGATTTTGAAGTTTAATTAATGTGGATAAGGCTTTAAGTAAATTGTTTAAAGTAAATTGCATAAAGGAAAGGCTTGGTAAAATAAACAAGGCTTGAATGTAAAGGTTCGACAGGAATCTTAAAGGGGAAAAGCATGTAAAATACTGGAAAAGTAAATGACTTGAATTGATAAAATTGGTGTTTCACACATACATTTCTCAACAATTCGTTCGCTCACACTGGGTACTTGAATCTAAATGAGTGACTATGTATCTATTGTGAACACACGCGAGAAACTACACGTCTACTCCTATTTATACAAAAACATTCCAAGTAACCGTCGGGCAGTTACACTGCTTCGAGATCAAGCCACTTGGCACGTTCTCCATGCTCGACGCTCCAGATCCTTGCACGTTTGCACGTGGTAACTGCTGGAAACCGTTTTCCCTCCAAAGCTTTGAATTTCAAACTGCTCCACTCTGGATCATCGAACACTTTCATCAGGAAGCGTCTTCGACGAAAACTCCTTCGACGTCGAAGGCAATGAGCCTTCCCCCTTGGAAGAAATCTTCTAAGTTATTTTGCCATCTTTCGACGGGCACTTCGACAAGCTTAGCCAGTCGAAAGCATCTTTCAGCTTTTAATGGCTGCCATTAATTAAAACAAAGGTGTCGAATTTAGGAGCCAACAAATTGCCCCCCAAGAATGCCTTATTTCGACTCTGAAAGAAAAAGGCATTCTTTGAAAACGCCATTCGACACCCATTTTTCCACGCTTAGTCACAAGTTAACTTGTGCACTTTTTTGTTGCTTTTTACCAACTATTGGCAATCCCAAGAAACCATCATTGATTTGATCCTAGGACGTCACTTTCAGTACGGCGTGCAGTACCAAACGTCACTTCATAATTTGTCATTATGACAAATCCCAAAAACGAGGACGCACGCTGCGTCTCTCTGTTTCTGCAGAAACGGCCAAAACAACAGGATGCTGCCACGCGTCCCACTAATTCCTGCAGCATTAAATGACATTTAATGCCCTCGTTATTGGGAATTTCTCCCACTACTATAAATAGTAGTGAATATCCCATTATGAGATTTTTCACGCAAACTAGCCCTCAAACTCCCTTGCTTTCTTACAAACTTGTTTCTCTTTGCAGAAAAACTCTTCCTTTTCCAACTTCATCTTCATCCTCAACAATGGCTTCTGCTTCCACTGCCCCCAAGACTAACGCACCAACTGAACAACTTGCTAAGCCCAAGGTCTTTGTTACTGCTCCGGTAGTGAACGCTACAGGGAAACGAAGGGTCCCTGAACCTTCTGACATCTCCGTTCGCGATGCTTACTCGCGTCACTTGATGATCCCGGTTGGATACTCCAACCAGATCTTCGCAATGTCTGGACCTATGAACCCAAGCATCTCTGAAGCTCTGAAGATCAAGAGCTATTTTCCCATCGTTGAGAAACTCAAGCCAGTAGCATGCGCCAAGAAGGACGCAGAGGACAACGAAGACCCTACACACGAGAAGATCGACCTTCGTTTCTTCAACAGAAGTGTTAGAGTTTTTAGGTCTTGCCCTAATCTGACCTCTGACTATGTTGCTTGGCTAGCAAAGTTGGAGAAACATCAAACTCCAGTCTGGAAGGAAATGGGAATCTTTGACCTAGTAATGCTGTCGAAGACAGGTTTAAACTACTCCCCAGAGATGCTTATAGCCTCGATGCTGTTCTGGGATAACTCTCACTTCACCTTTCACCTTCCATGTGGGATGTTAACCCCCACACTCTTCGACGTAGCGGCCATTACTGGCCTTCGACCAACCGGAGATTACTTCGACCCGGAGGAGATGTCGGAGGACCAAATTGGTTTCTCTGAGACCAAGCCAACATTCACCACCTTTATCAACCATTATCACGACAGGTCGACGGACACAGTGTCGGATGTCGAACACATAGCGTTTCTAGCCTTATGGCTAACTCGCTTTGTGTTTTGCTCGAAATCTCTACAAGTGACCAAAAAGATGGTCACTCTGGCCACCCAACTGCATCACCGCCAAAACATCTGTTTGGCAGAACTAATTCTGGCCAGTCTTTATGACTCAATCAGCAATGGGGTTACTCTCCTGAAACATGTCGAAGATAGGAACAGTTTGCTACTCGCTGGGCCTTTCTGGCTACTTCAACTGTGGCTTAATGCCACTTTCGAATCTTTCTTACCCAAGAAGACTCAGATAAATGAACAAGCCCCAGCGATAGCTAATAGACGTATCGAAGGAATTAGGCTGGCTCTACTGACACCTGTAGAAGATGGGCTAGAGTTCCAACAAACCTTCACTAACTTCGTGCTGATGTTCGCTCGAAGGAAGGAATTTGTTTCAACTATGGCTCCATTTGCTCAACGAAAGGTGGGGCCAGCATGGTTTACGAGGCCACATCCAAAGGAGTCGAGTGGTCCCAATGTCGATGAGCACACTATACTTTGGGAGGCGTTCCTGACACCCAGGATCATGCCTCTTCGATTTAAGAGTTCTAAGACTCATCTGAGTCTGCTTGCCTATCAACCAAATCTGGTATCTCGCCAGTTTGGTATCATCCAAACCCTGCCTTCTCCCATTTTCCAAAGAGAGAAGTCAATGTTGTACTTCTGCAACGATTATACAGAAGAAGCTGCTACCAAGCATATCGGAAGGTATGCTGGTCGAACAATCCTCTCGCTGTTCAACTACCAGCTTAACTTCCTTTGCTCACCATCTTTTGAAGAGTGGTGGAGAAGCTATTACGCTGAGTACTTCTTCGACGAGAAGGACTTCATAGCAGAGTTGCAGAAGTCTTTTGTCCTTGTGTTGGACAAAGTAAAGAAATGTAAGTTCATGCTCTCACATTTACTTTTTATCTTTCTCTTCGACTGTTAGCCTGTTAACTTTCCTTTTCGCTTTCAGTTGTTCGAAAACCCTTGGCCAAGAAGGCTACAGGAGGCCCACAAGGAGGAGTCCCTTCGACAAAACCTCCACCGCCGGCGAAGACTATAGCGCCGGCGAAGACAACAGGCAACCAACAGGGAGAAGGCTCTTCGAGGAGGCCTCCTGCATCGGTAACCAGATTTTCTTCATTTTTCTTCTGGCTTTCGATTTTTTATTTTCGACGTAATTATTCAATCGAATTCCTATTGGTTTTATAGGCTCCTTCGCCCAAGAAAAAGGCAGCATTGGTGATCGAATCGGGGAGTGATGACGAAAGTGATTCCCCTCCTTCTCCCCTAAAGAGGCGAAAGTTAACGAAGGACGCTTCTGTTCCTACTCCAGCTCCTGAAGGTCGAACCGTCAGAATAAAGGTTGGTGTGAGAAAGCCTAGGCCACCTGCAGTGGTCATCGAGGAACCAACTGAGGAGGAACTGAACGCTCTTGTTACCAAGCCTGTCGAAAGTGACAATTCCAGCCCTGGGGCTGAAGTTAATCCACAGGTAATCTATTGGACCCTTCTCAAAACTTAGGCATAGATACCAGTATTCGATTACGTCTCTTTCGACATCTGAAGACTTGTCTTCTTTCTTTTCTTCAGGACACTACTGAAAGTTCTCCACCAAGGACTTCAGAAACTCTAGAATCTGCTGAACTCAGCAGGCCTCAGGAGAAAAATTTGGGCAATGACGAAGCCCACACTGAGACTGAGGCCAATGCTGAAACAGTGGAGAAGACAACTGAAGAGCCTATGGCGGAGGAAACACAGCCAGAAACGGTTCCTGTGGTAGACTTGTCGTCAGAAGAGAATCCTGAAGGAAAAGACCAAGGCAATGGCGAAGAGAATCAAGATGCTGTTGACGAAGAGCATCAAGGTGGTACTGGCGAAGACCACCAGGGTGACGCTAGCGAAGAGCCAAAAAATGACGCTGGCGAAGGACCCCAAGGTGATGTTAACGAAGAACCACAAGTCAACGCTAGTACCGCCTCCGTTCAAGTCGAAGAGCAACCAAACGAGGCACTCAGCAATCAACAGCCTCCAGTCCAAGAAAATACCATGGCAAGGGTCACCTCCTCAAAGCACAGGTCAAAAGAGGACTTGGAAATCTTGAAACAAACTGACCCTGTCAGCTACCTTAATGCAATCGTCGAGAGTAAGAGTTCTTCTGACACTAGTCAGGAAATCCCTACTCTGTCGGGGAAATCAACTGAGACTTCTCCTCTTGATGATGCATTGGCGAAGGTTAAGGCCCAGTTCTTCAAGAGAGATTTAATGAAGGCTTTAGAGGGGGACCCCACTGCTCCATCATGCTTAAAAGAGGTTTTGAATGCTGTTGACTTCGATGCTGTAGCCCCAGAAATCTCAGACTTAATCATGGAATTACATTCTATGATTGACCAAGTCTCAGCGGATTACCGGCGTCAACGAACTTTTAACAGTCAGCTCGAAACGCTGCATGGCAAGAGCTTATCTGCGTGGACCGCTGTCTCAAGTTCGACTTCTCGAATTGCCGAGTTGTCGAAACAGAAAGCGTCTGCACAAGAAAGGTTCGACGCCATTGAGCGAGAGAATGTCTCCTTCCGAGCACAAATTGCAGAGATAGAGGCGAAGATAAACGCCAACACTGTACTCCAGGAGGAAATTCTCTCGACCATCCCAGACGCTGAGAGCCAGACTGAGATCAAGCAAGGCCTGGAATTCGCTGAGAGGGCTCAAAGCCTCGACGCTCAAATTGCCAAACTGGTGCAAGAAAAATCTTGGTGCAAAAAGAGGTTGGATCTGCAGCATGCCAAGTATCTTCGACTCAAGAATTCTCTTTCCTTTTGATTGATTCTCTTTTGTAACCATCTTCTGTAATCACTTTCGACAACAATTGCCATTTTGGCTGAAATTAATGAAAATTTCCATTTTGGCATTTTTATGGTTAATTTAGCTTGTTCTTTTATTGTTTTATTTTTATCTCTTGAAGTATAGGCTTATATTTTTTCAAATATTTACCATTCACTCTCAAGAGCCTTTTATCACCACTTATCTCTTCGACTTCATAGGCTCCACCAGAAAAAGTTTGGATAATTCTGAAGGGTCCTTCCCATTTGGGTGACCATTTCCCCATGCTTCGATCCCGTCGATCCATGGGAAGAATTACCTTCCAAACTAAATCTTCAGGCAAAAATACCTTAGGTTTTACCTTTCTATTATAAGAGTCTTCTACTCTTTTCTTCTGAAGCCTGAGTAAGTCGAGAGCATGTAGTCTCTCTTCGTCTAAATCCACCAGTTCATCTAACATCATATTCCAATAAACCTCAGAAGGAATATCATAATGCCTCTGAACTCTTGCAGATTGAAGACAAATTTCTGCTGGCAATACTGCATCATGGCCAAAAGTTAGCCTATATGGTGTTGTACCAGTGGCTTCTTTTGGGGACGTTCGACAAGCCCATAAAATCTGGTCTAACGTCTTATGCCAATTCTTTGGTTTCTTCCCAACATGTTTCTTTATCAAGCCAATCACCACTTTGTTAGCTGCTTCGACTTGACCATTCGCCTGTGCATAGTAAGGCGTGGATGTTAGGAGTTTGAAACCTGTTTCCTGAGCAAATTCCTGCATCTTTCGACCAGTGAAAACTGAACCTTGGTCAGTTGTTATTGTCTCAGGAATTCCATACCTAAATATAATGTTCTTTTGAATAAATTCAATGACATTTTCTTGGTCTACATTGACTAAAGGGACAGCTTCGATCCACTTAGTAAAATAATCAATGCCTACCAATATGTATTTCTGACTCTTTGATGATGCTGGTCGAATCTCTCCAATAAGATCCAACGCCCATCCTCGAAAGGGCCAAGGCTTCACTATCGAGTGAAGTTCGCTTGCTGGTACATGCTGGATGCCTGTATGAACTTGACACTCTTGGCAACCTTTGGCGAACTCAACACAATCTTTCAGCATAGTGGGCCAATATAGTCCTTGTCGAAACAACAATCATTTCATCTTATGGCCTGCTTGGTGAGCCCCACATGCCCCAGCATGCGTAGTCGAAAGGGCTATGTATGCTTCAGTTTCACTTAAACATTTCAGCAACACCCCTTCAGGCGTCTTCTTGAATAACTCATTACCCATGAGTACAAAACTCAACGCCCTGTATTTTGTTTTTCGTTCTGTCGGAGCTCCTGGATTTTGAAGATAGTCCACAATGGGTTTCCTCCAATCCTGGTCTGACAAATTATCAATGAACGAAATCTCGAAGTTTGAGTGATCAGCATAACCTAGCCTCGTCGATTCCAAGTCTGTTGGTGATAGACAAGTTGCTCTTATCTTCTCTCGAACTTCGATTGCTCTTTGTAATTTTGTTTTTGAAATCTTATACCCTGATGCAATCTGTGCCAAGTCATTGGCTATTTGATTTTCGACTCTGGGTATGTGTCGAATAT
Source organism: Vicia faba (assembly GCA_948472305.1). Lineage (NCBI taxonomy): Eukaryota > Viridiplantae > Streptophyta > Magnoliopsida > Fabales > Fabaceae > Vicia > Vicia faba. The sequence goes on from OX451741.1 coordinate 1,399,243,545, forward strand.
TGACACTTTCAAATTGTTTCAATAAACGATTTGCAATCACAAAGTACATAATGAGATTTTCTCTTATGCATTTATACTCCTTTGTGACTTGCTTGATGACTAACTCTGAGTCTCCCATTATTTCGACTCGAGTTGCCCCCAATTCCAACAATATTTCAAGGCCAGTTATTAGAGCTTCATACTCAGCCTCATTGTTCGAACAAGAACCTTCGATTTGGTACTTGAATGTTGTTGGAATTTTATCTGGAGAAATAAGCAAGACTCCTACTCCTGTTCCATTTTTATGGCTGGAACCATCGAAGTAGAATTTCCAGGGTTCTATCTCCACATAATTAATATCCTCGACTTGAATTGAGTGGTCGACTATGAAGTCTGCAACCACTTGTCCTTTTACTGCCTTAAGAGGCATAAAGGTCAAGGAGTATTCAGTCAATGCTAATGCCCACTTGCCAATTCGACTATGCAAGATAGGTTTCGACAACATATATTTGAAAACATCAAAATGAGACGAAACATAAACATCAACTGGTTTTATATATTGTTTGAGTTTTGTACAAGAGAAATACAGACATAGACACAATTTTTCAACTTCGCTATATCTAGTTTCTGCATCATTTAAAACTCGACTGAGATAATAAATGGGTCTTTCGACTCCATTCTCATCCTCTTGGGCTAACATACTTCCCAGAGTTTTGTCAGATGCAGCTATGTACAATCTCATGCTCCTATTACTACAAGGAGGCACCAAAATAGGTGGCTTAGTGAGGTACCCTTTGATTTTGTCGAAGGCTTCTTGCTGCTCTTGCCCCCATTCGAACCCCTCCTTATTCAGTCGAAGTAAGGGTGAAAAGGCCTGAGCTTTCCCACTTAGGTTAGATATAAACCTTCTCAGGAAATTTATCTTGCCTAAGAGAGATTGCAATTCCTTCTTATTCGATGGCGCTTTCGCTTCCAAAATTGCCTTCGTCTTGTTCTGATTGATTTCGATTCCTTTCTTGTGGACAACGAAACCCAAGAAATCTCCAGCTTTTACACAGAACGCACACTTCAAAGGGTTCATCTTCAAACCATGTTCTCTCATTCTTTCGAATGATTGTCGAAGGTGGTCCATGTGACTCTTCCTGGAAACAGATTTTATAACAATATCATCAATATAAACTTGCATAAAAGTGTTAATAAAATCATGGAAGATAGTATTCATTGCTCGCTGGTACGTTGCCCCAACGTTCTTTAGGCCAAAAGGCATCACTACCCATTCGTAAGTGCCTAAGGCCCCAGGGCATCGAAAGGCTGTTTTCGACACATCCTCTTCAGCAATGAATATTTGATTATATCCTGAATAACCATCGAGCATACTCAGGTATTCGTAGCCAGCGGCAGAATCGACTAGCATTTCCGCCACAGGCATAGGATATTCATCTTTGGGGGTGGCAGCATTCAAATCTCTGAAATCTATGCACACCCTTAATGTGCCATTTTTCTTAATTACTGGCACAATATTTGCAATCCATTCGACATACCTTGTAACACGGATGAATTTGCATTTCAGAAGTCTTTCGACCTCCGTTTTGATCTTCGACAAAATTTCTGGAGCGAAGCGTCTTGGATTTTGCTTGATTGGCTTCTTTCCAGGTTTGATTGGCAACTGAAGTTCTACCAATCCTCTGTCGAGACCAGGCATTTCGTCATAATCCCATGCAAAACAGTCTTTAAACTCTTTCAGCAATTGGATTACTTCCAACCTAAGTTCTGGATCAATTTTGGCGCTGATGTAGGTTGGCCTATTCTCTGATCCTTCGCCTAAGTTGATTTCTTCTAAAGGGTCTTGTGCTAACATCTTAATGTTGTTCGCCAAGGGATCCTTTTCGAAGCCCAAAGGCTCATCGTCATAGATGGCGTCGAGCCTCTGTTCCAACATTTCATCTGGCATGATGTCAGGGGGTCTTGGATCGAAATCCTTTCCTGGGCCAACAGCAGATAATTGTTGATCATTGGCCTGAGTGGCCATGTACTTTACTTCGGCTTCGAGAGCCGTTATCATCTTGGTTTCGGCTACATAAGCCGAAATTCGCTTCAGAGATTGTGACTCAGTCATTATCACTGAATTCACTTCCCCAACCAGTTGGTTGGATGTCAGTTAGCCCACTGAAGTCTATGTGGGACAAGTCTTCTCTGTCCCATTGGAAACCATGCTCAGGATGCAGGTATAGGGAACAAAAGGTGTTTGGCGCTGGCGCCATGTCGAAGTCAGGAGTTGGACATGGCCCTATGTGAGCCAAGTTTTTGTCGAAATCTGTTACACCCAAGTGATTCACTTCGCCAAGGTAGTAACTCTGATCTGCCTCTATGTTTTCGACCATCCCATCTGGACGCCATAGAAGCAACCTTTGATGCATCGATGAAGGCACAGCACCCACACCATGTATCCACTCACGGCCTAACAAAAGGTTGTAGTTAGGTTTGGCCGATATGACCATGAACATTGTTGGTCGAAGGATCGACCCAACTTTTATGTCGAGCTGGATCACTCCCATGGTGGTCCCAATGCCTCCCTCATAGTTGGACAGGACCATATTGTGAGGTTTGATTTCTTCATCCCTTTTGCCAATCTTCCTTAGCATCGAATGAGGGATAATATTGATAGTGGCCCCACAGTCGACCAATATTTTGTTCACAGTGGTCTCTTCGAGCTTAGCCCTTATGAACAAAGGTTTGAGGTGATTCTTCATCGCCTCTGTAGGTGGCTCGAAGAAGCCATTTTGTTCTTCTGTAGTGCCATTGTCCATGACAAAATAGCACACTGGCCTGTGTTTGGCCATTTCTTGTTCCACCTCCCAGTCACTGGCTTCGACTTCTACTTGTCGATTGAATTCCCTGGGCAGTACTGAAACAATGTTCACCATTATATCCAAAGTATCGTCGGACTCAGCATCATCTTCGTCTTGGACTTCACTTTGATTAGGCCAAACTAGCCTGTTGGTAACTGGTTCTCTCTCAAGAGGCTTTCTTTGTTTCCTTTGAGGCACATTCGAACTAGTTTCTGCCTTAGGTTCGTTGGCAGCCTCTCTTTCAGCTTTTCGCCTTCTTTGATATCTCCTCCATTGGGATCTCGACATAGGATTTTTTCCCTTGTAGTTGCTGGACACTTGAGCAACCTTGGGTGCAGCAACTTGAGGATCTTTCTTCTGAATTAAAGAGGAACCTCTTGGCACTTCGAAAGAATGCCATTTCTCTTCACTTGGCCTTTTCCGGCCAGATGTTTTGTACCAAGTGTCTACTGGTACACTTGTTGGAGGCCTAAAAGTCAAAGGCCTCTTGTCTTGATTAGAACCCCTTCTGGGATCATGTCGAAGGTCAGCATTTTCCCTTCTCTTGTTCGCTGCTCTCACGCCTTGTATGTGCTCAGCAGCTTTTTTATCAAAGATAGAACTGCATCTTGGACACAGCATCACCTCTGATTTCTTCTTCTGGCATCTTTGTAAAAAATCTGCCAAGTTTTCGTTTTCCCTAGGGAAAGCCGTTTTATTTGCCTGCTCTTGCCTTATGGCTTCTTCTGAAGTTTTAGGGTCAGAAAGTTCAACCATGTTGATATTCATTGTATCCTTAGTAGCAAGAGTTAGTTGTTTCATTTGTGTCTCCAGATTCTCCGTCTGGCCTTGAACAGTGGCCAAGTGGGAACTGGGCTTTGGTCCAGTTTTTTGGGCTTCAGCAGTCTTCGACTTTGGATCTTCGACCGCTTTCTGGACAACCTCAATTGTCTTCCTGGATAAACTTCCAGAAAAACTGCCAAAGATTGGCATGTTGATGTGATCCTTTGAGATTTCGACCATGGTAATGCCTGGCTTCTTCGACTGGATCCTGGTTGCCTCTATCATGTTCACCTCAGAGGGTTCTGCATAGTGGGCTTCAGCCTTCAGTGGATTGGAGTCGACAGCCATGGGGGATTTGTCAGCAAACTTTAATCTCCCTTCCTCAATAGCGTCTTGCACAAGATTCCTGAAAAGAAAACAATGAGAAGTTTTATGGCCCAGAAAATTATGATATTTGCAAAAACCCCTCTTCTTTCTTTGATCAAGAGGAGGCACTTTTACCCCAGGGGGTACTATCATTTGGCCATCTTTAACTAGCAAGTCGAATATTTCATCACATTTTGTGATGTCAAAACTGTAAGTCTTTTTTGGGAACCTATCGTTGGTCTTGTCTGGACCAATGGGATTTTTCCCATTCGAGGGGACTAACTGTTTACAAGAGTATGGAGGCCCTTGTTTTAGTTCTGCTAAATCGACTTCTCCTTCTTCGATAGCTAAAGTGTCGTCGAAGGATTCTAGATCTTCGTCATCCATCTCAACGTAAGCTACTCTCTCTCTCTCTTGTGAGTTTTCGTTGCCTTAGCTTTCTCAGCTTTGAGGCGTTCGACCTGTCGAACTCTATCGGCCAGTTGGGCCATGTCTCTTAGGTACTGGGTATCTAGCTTCTTCCTAATGGAATAATCTAAACCGCCTGCGGCCATTTCGACCAGCTCATGTTCTGGCACTTGTGTAAAACATCTCGCCTTAAGCAACCTAAACCTATTCAGATATTCGTCTATAGGTTCAGTGAAACGTCTCTTCACACTCGCCAGTTCTTTCAGGCTTATCTTGGTTTGCCCCATATAGAATTGTTCATGGAACAATCTTTCCAACTGGGTCCAATGGTGGATCGAATTGGGGGGTAAAGTTGTGAACCAAGTAAAAGCGTTCTTGGTTAAGGAACTTGGGAAATATTTGATCCTTAGGTTTTCATTATTTGAAATGTCTCCTGCTTCGATCAAATACCTCGCCACGTGTTCGACAGTAGATTCTGTCGTGTCCCCAGAGAACTTAGTAAATTTGGGGACTTTGCTTCTTGGAGGTAAGTCAGTTTGTAACACATATTCTGACAATGGAGATGTAAAGTTGGGCCTTCGAAAGCCCATGTTCATCCCATTCTGATTCATGATCCTTTCGATCATGGTTGCCAGATTATTTTCCAAACCCATGTTTTGGTGTTGGATATGCTGAACCACTTCGTCAGCATTTTGGTTTCTGTTAACTAACCTTACCTCTGGGGCTATTACCCTAGGTTCTTCGACAGGCTGTTCAACAGGCTGTTGAACCTGGTTAATGGTGGTTTCTTCCTCTACAAATATCCCCTGATTTCCTCTTATTTGCGCCCTTTGGGGCTGTCGAATGGGTGGGGGTACTCCAAAGAAGTCAGCCAAACGCGTCATTTGCGCTGTAACTTGCTGATTCGACTGAGTAGTATTTTGTATTAGAGGATTTAGCACTGTACTCAAAGTTTGTGCCAACATTTGCACCATATCATGGTTGCTTTCGTCCATCTGTTGCCTCAAGACTGCTGTCGAGGCATTTGTAAGGCCATGGGCTACTTGGGACGTTCCTCCTAAGAGTTGGGTCCTATTTCTATTCACCATGCCTATTCCAGAGCCTTGGAGTGGCGAAGTAGCACTCACGAAAGGGTCTGAATAAGTGGACGCAGCATTCGTCAGGCTTGCCACTTCAGAAGTTGGCATACCATAGAATGGAATAAATCCTGGGGGAACCACAGGCCTTGGGCCTGTATTTCCCCTTGGTGGGGGGGTTCCCAAAGGCATTCTGGGGCCTGTAAACGAAGTTATTGGCCCCGTGGTTGTGACTGACACTGCTGGTGTCGAACCAACATTCGTCGCTTCATTCACGGTCATATTAACCGTTGCTCCCACGCTTGGTGGTGGAATTTCATTATTGTTTGGCGGATTCGCCATCTCTTCCCTTCTTCTGGCAGTATTGCTATCGTTGGTGTAAATTCTACCACTCCTCAATAACATACAACTCGAAAAGATGAGATTTTTTTTTTTTTAACAATCAACACACAGTCCCATCAGGTGTGCCAATTTGTTTACCTGGGGATTTGGTAAACAACCGCTGATCCTCCAAATGGTTACTTATTTGGTTACTCGCAGGATCGATCAGATTGATCCTATGGACATAGGTTGATTTTGAAGTTTAATTAATGTGGATAAGGCTTTAAGTAAATTGTTTAAAGTAAATTGCATAAAGGAAAGGCTTGGTAAAATAAACAAGGCTTGAATGTAAAGGTTCGACAGGAATCTTAAAGGGGAAAAGCATGTAAAATACTGGAAAAGTAAATGACTTGAATTGATAAAATTGGTGTTTCACACATACATTTCTCAACAATTCGTTCGCTCACACTGGGTACTTGAATCTAAATGAGTGACTATGTATCTATTGTGAACACACACGAGAAACTACACGTCTACTCCTATTTATACAAAAACATTCCAAGTAACCGTCGGGCAGTTACACTGCTTCGAGATCAAGCCACTTGGCACGTTCTCCATGCTCGACGCTCCAGATCCTTGCACGTTTGCACGTGGTAACTGCTGGAAACCGTTTTCCCTCCAAAGCTTTGAATTTCAAACTGCTCCACTCTGGATCATCGAACACTTTCATCAGGAAGCGTCTTCGACGAAAACTCCTTCGACGTCGAAGGCAATGAGCCTTCCCCCTTGGAAGAAATCTTCTAAGTTATTTTGCCATCTTTCGACGGGCACTTCGACAAGCTTAGCCAGTCGAAAGCATCTTTCAGCTTTTAATGGCTGCCATCAATTAAAACAAAGGTGTCGAATTTAGGAGCCAACAGCGGTCAATAAAGTGTACTCAATAAAGTGGTATGCCAGACCTCTGTGTTTGCGGGTGTCGCGAGGCTTATCGTCTCTTCTTCTATCCCTGCCTCGGCATGGAGCCCCAGTATCGTCGTGCTTCAGGATTCTGGTGCTCTCCCGATTCCTCGAGTCTCGATCGTGGTTGGCCCCCTCTTTTTCCTCATACGTGATGTAGGCATGGGCTTGTAAAGGAGATCCTTCCAGGACTAGGGAGTCTCGATACCGACTGCTTTTGTGAAATCGCTTCCAGGATGCAACCCTTTCTTGGGCAGGTACCTCTTCATACGATCGTTCGTGGGGACCTAGATATCCTCGCGATTCAACCACTTAATATATGTCCGGAGGGGCTCGCCATTCCCCTGAAAGATGGCCTCGAGGGACGCCTCAATTTTGGGGTGTCGTCGAGAAGCTATGAAGTTCCCGCTAAACTATGTTTTCAAAACCTTCCATGAAGTGATTGACTCTGGGGCGAGACTTCTGTACCAGGCCATGACACTTTTCCTCAGAGTCGTGGAGAATAATCTGCACCTGATGTCTCCCCCGATGTTGTGGTAGTTGAGAATTTCTTTGAAGCCTTCGACGTTATCGTCGGGGTCCGTAGCACCATCGTAAGTGGCCAAGGGTGATGGGTTTTCCATCCCGGTAGGAATTGGGGTCTCTATGATCGCCCGAGATAGTGGAACGCGGGGATCGCCTTCGTCGCTTCAGTCAGGGAAGCGCGACATGGAAGAGTCGAACTAGGGGCCCTTACGGCATGGTGAATTTCTAGGTCGATTCATTTGCTTCTTTGGGTGCCCGCCAATTTTGTTCCTCTTGGGAACTGGGGATCTTCGTTCTTTGAGCAATGGAGTGCAATTGCGCTTCTTGACGACTTCAGGTTAGGGTCTCTCTAGTCGAGGGCCTCTCCCGGTTCGACTACGAGAAAGGCTATAGGACTCACCCCGTTAATTTCTTCGTGGGGGAGAATGGGAACGGGAAACTCGTCGATGTCTTATGGAAGGGGATCGTAACTGACGGGTCCTCTCCAGCATTTTGATCCGTTTTCCCTACAGGAAGATTATGTATTTGGTTTGGTTGATCGCCGTGAATAAGGTCACCATAGTGGGACCAACATTGGCGGGCACAGGGATTTCTTGGTACATTACAGGCTTCTTGACCTGTCGGTGAGGGTTGTCGAGGGGATTCTCATGGGTGGAGGAGTAGGCAGTCACTCCGTCCCTAAGATCATGTTGTTCGTGAGCGGCGAAGTGGACAGTCTCGTTGCTATTGTTGTTGTTGTTACATGATCGATAGGTATTTGATGAGTTTGCTTTGGTCTTTATTAAAGGAAGACGAGGAAGCAAAGATTTCCCACAGACGCCACCATTGATCTTACTAGGATCAAAATGATCTTCGTGGCCTGCAACACTTGGGCTTCTACTGTAATGAAGGAAAAGTGGGGAGGGGGTACCTGCAAGATACTCTGATGCCAAAGTAAGGTTCATAGCGAGAGTGCAAGTATGAAAGAGTGAATAAAATAGTGTACTTGACCCTATAGAGAAAAAAGGTATTTATAGCCCCCAGCGTTGGACCAAGTCCCCATTTTGGGTTGAATGCCCATACCCAAATTGGTGACTGCCAGGATCCTACGTAGGTAGAAGAGACCAGTTGGTGGTCTCTATCCCGGTTCAACTGCCCTGTGATTCTCGGAGGGTAAAGACCTCTTATTCTCAAGAGTAGGATGACTCTGTGATATTCAGAGAAAAGTCGGCCACGTACCCTTGGCGAGCACATGGAGGTGTCCCAGACGGGCATGTGGAGGAGATATCCTCGACGGGCATGTTGAGGAGGAGGTCCTCGACTGACATGCGTAAGAGACATTCGCGACATGCACGTGTTGAGGAGGAGGTCCTCGACAGGCATGTGTAAGTGGCGTTCCCCAACGGCCATATCAATGTGGGCCACAGTAGTGGGCCTTCTTTGTAGCAGAATTGGACTGGGCCTTTCCCGATGTCGGACCAAGCGCGAGCATAATCCAGAACATTATCCAAACAAGAGATTTAGCTGAAATTATTTTAAATTGACTTAAAAATTATGAATCATCCAAACACACTCTTAAAGTGTGTTTGGATGACAATTAAATTTTTTTAAGGAATTCAAAATTCTTTGCAATTCAAATGATTCTATTGAAATTCATTCATTTTTAAATTCTTTTGTTTGGATGGAGTATTAAAATGAATCAATTGTTATATTTTTAGGTAATTTTCATAAATTTGAAACATTTGAGTCAAGTTTAAAATATGAAAAATAGGGACATTTGAAATATATTAGGGACATATTTGTAATTAAAAAAAAATGGGGTGAATTTGAAGTTTTTATAAAATTCGAGGACCATCTTGCAAATTTTAGAAAATTAATAACAAATAATTTAATATTCCCATTGAAGAAGCAATTTTAAATTAGTTATCTTTTAGTGTCATTTGAAATTCCTTAATTTCGACTTTAATAAAATATTTCATAAATTTACGTCATTTTAACAAATTTCTATACTTTTATCCAAACAATAGATTTTAGTGAAGTCATTTTAAATTCTTTAAAAAAAAATACTTTCCCTCGTTAAAATGTTTCATCCAAACACACTCTTAGGATCTTTTAAAATGACATCAATATCACCTTTAATTCAATGTTTTAAAAACCAAATTGAATTGGTCAGTTGAACCGGTTTAACTTGAATCGGTCAGTAGAACCGATTCAACCTTAAACTATTATCTAATCTGATTTAGTTTGGACCAATAAACGGTTAGATCGAAAAAATTGGAATAAAATTGTTTTAAAAATATTCATTAAACTAATATCTTATTAAATAAACAAACATATAACAGCATAAATTTTCAATGTAGAAAAAAATTATAGGCATAGTTGACATCTACCAACAATTTGTGCATATTTACCATAGAATGAGGTGAGTGAAATTTACATTGTATTGCATGAAGTACACGTGCACATTTAATGAACCATTGCATTGTGGTTTTTACAAGCTGTCATTGACTAATAGGCACAAACTTCCTATCAAAACGAGTTTATTATTTCTCAGTTCTCACGTGTGAAGCTTTATGATGAGTTCATTCAATTATGTATAGTTCATTAATGCCACCGAATTTATCAAGAATCCACTGTTAATTCTTCCTATCAAAACGTATAAATATAGTTTCTTTTGTAAATGTTTAAATAAATCCTTAATAGTTGATGTGTCCATCACATTCACTCAAAAGGTGACACCTCTCAAAAGTCTACAATATAGTATGATTTGTCACATAAAGGGTCACATGAGACATAAAGGGTCACATAAGACATCAACCATCATCCATGAATGCCCCACATCAATATTGACCAAATTGAAATAGTTGAAATAAGCAACTTAAGTTCTCAAGTTCAGTTTGGCCCCTCAAACCTTAAAACCACATTTTACCCTCTTTTCCAAATTCTTTGTTTCTGCGTGCTTATCAGAACACTAGACTCGTAAAAGTTCCTTGTTCAAGAAGCTAACACATATTACAAAGTCCCATCAACAAATAATGATGAACGACTTCAACACATATTAAGGTGTGTTTGGATATGGGTATGGAGGGTGCATACAAACATGTAGATAGTATTAAAGAGGATTTTAGTATTTTTAATTGTTTAAGATAATTTAATTATTAAATCTATTCTATTAGAGTCTATGTGACATTTCTTTTGTGTATAAATAGATTAGTCGTAAATGTCATAAATACTACAACAACAACAACAACATTGATTCCTTTTATAATTTTTACAGTCGTCATTCTCTCTACTCTCTTAAATATATTTCTTTGTTCATCGTCGATTCTTGTGCACTAACAAATTGGTATCTAAAGCTCCAGTTGGATTCACGGGAAACACGAGTGAAACGGTGAGGCGTTGTGTGATTGATTTTAGTTCTTGAATTCGTTTTGAATCTTGAATAAAATATGAACAAAATCACATTTTCTGATTCCGTGGGATTGGAAAACACGTGCTTGTGAGATCTGAGTGAGTTGTAGAAAGTTAAGGATGAACCAAAACAGTAATCTGAGTACCAAATTTCTTGTTTTTTATGGTAAGAACTGGAATAAATGGATGATTCAAATGCGCATGTTATTTGGTGCTCAAGATGCGCTTGAGCTTGTTACTAATGGCTATGCTTCGGTTGCAGCATATGCGATGGAAGAAGAGACAAATGAACAGAGAAACCAGAGAAAGAAAGATCATAAGTCGTTGTTCTACATTCATCAGTGTGTGGATGTGAATGTATTTGAGAAGATTGATGATTCGACGACGGCGAAAGAGACATGAGAGACACTGGTCAGATGCTATGGTGGTGACACATCAATGAAGAAGGTAAAGTTTCAGTCCCTGCAAAAGCAATATGAGAATGTCAACATGAAGAATAATGAGAAGGTTTTTGAGTACATCTCTAGAGTATTTTGATCACTAATGAGATGAAGGCTTGTGGAGAAACCCTTTCTGAACAAGTAATCATTGAGAAGCTATTGAGATCACTTATTCCTCAATTTGATTACATTGTTGTAGCAATTGAACATTCTAAGGATCTGGAAACCATGAGAATAGAAGAACTGCAAAGTAGTCTAGAGGCGCGTGAGTTGCGTCTGACTGAAATAACTTCTGAGAGAGAAGTTGAGCAGGCTTTGAAGGCTTCTTTTGTCAAGAAAGACCAGAAGCATTCTTGGTCAGAAACCAAGAATATACGTGGTGATAGATTCCAGAAGTCAGAAATCTCTACTTATGATGAGAAGAAACATCAAAAGGAAAATAAGAAGTTTGACAAGAAGAAGGTTCAATGTTATTGCTGTAAGTAGTTTGGCCATTTCGCTAAAGATTATTGGTCAAACAAGGGAAGGAAATCAGAAGAAGTAAATATAACCAGAGGGAATTCTGATGATGAACCTATGCTACCGATGGCTTATGAGTCTGATGAAAAGTGTTTGGCAGACTGATGGTATATGGGCATTGGCTGTTCAAATCACTTGACTGGAAATAAACAATGACTGATAAATTTTGACTCCAGAAGGAGGATAAAAATCAGATGTGCTGATGATAAATACCTTAATTTAGAAGGTATGGAAAATGTCAAAGTTAAAGTGAAGAATGGGAAGACCGTTATGATCAAGGATGTTTGGTATGTTCCTGGAATTAATAGTAATCTGATGAGTGTGGGTCAGCTCGTTGAGAAAAATTTCTCAGTTATTACGAAGGACAATCTCTTGAAGTTGTATGATTCTAATCAGAAGCTGATTATGCAATTTGAGTAGGAAAGCAACAAATCATTCAAGGTGAATGTTGAAACAACTGAAACAAAGTGTCTTAGTGCAGAAGGCGTTGAAGATGGTAGTAAGTTGTGGCACAAGAGGTTGGGGCATATGAGCTACTATGTAGGGCATCTGAGTTCTAAGAAGCTCGTGCGTGACATTCCAAAGATTGTGAAGTTTGAGAAGTCATGTGAGATATGCATGACAGACAAGCAACCCAGATTGCCATTTGTGTCAGAAGTAGCTCCAAGAGCAAAACATGCTTTAGGAGTAGTGCATTTTGACGTGTGTGGACCATTTCCAGAACCTTCACTTGGAAGAAATAGATATTTTGTGTCGTTTGTGGATGAGCTCACAAGAATGACGTGGGTAACACATCAAGTTTAAGAATGAGGTGTTTACCGAGTTCCAGAAGTTCAAGGTGAAGGCTGAGAAACAAAGTGGTCAGAAGCTGAAGATTCTCAGAACGGATGCTAGAGGTGAGTATAATTCTACAGAATTCCAAAAGTTCTTTGATGAGAATGGAATTGAGCATGAGATTACTGCTCCTTATACTCCTCAACACAATGGTCTTGTTGAAAGAAGAAATCGTACTTTGCTTGATATGATCAGAAGCATGCTGAAAGAGAAGAAGCGTGCTGAAAGAGAAGAAGCTACCTCATAACTTGTGGGGAGAAGCTGTGGCCACGTCATCGTATGTGCTTAACAGGTGTCCAACGAAGAAGCTAAAGGAAATTGTTCCTTTAGAAAAGTGGACTGGAGACAAGCAAAGTGTTAGCCATCTGAAGATGTTTTGTTCTGTATGTTACAAACACGTTCCAGAAATTAGAAGGAAGAAGCTGGATGATAAAAGCAAAGTAATGATTCTGGTGGGGTACCACAACACAGGTGCATACAAGCTTTATTGTCCAGAACGAATAATGTTGAAGTCAGCGGAGATGTCATTGTAAAGGAATCAAAAGTATGGGTTTGGAGTAAGTCTCAATCTATATCTGAAGATAAGTCAGGACTTGATAGTTCTGAAGAAGAGTTAGAGTCAGATGATGATTCTGGAAACTCTGAAGATGAGTCAGATGGTGAATCTGATTCTGATCTAGATTTTGATGATGATCCAGAATCTGGTTGTGGTCATGCTTCTGGAAGGAAAAACTCTAAAGACATAGGTTCTAGAGGACAAGTTTCTGAAGATGATCACGTTTCTGGTGAAGGTCATGATTCTGAAGGTGGAACTTCAGAAGATAGAGGTTCTGAAGGCCATCCAACTTCTGAAGGTGGTCAAGTATCTGATATTGTTCCAAAATCAGAAAGAGTTTCTAAACAAGTTCAGATGCCACAAAGAATCAAACAAATTCCAAGCAGGTTTGTAGATTTTGACATGTTGCAAGACACTGAAGTAGATTCAGAAGGAGAAATTGTTCAGTGTGCCATGTTAATAGACTCTGAATCTATGAGTATTGAAGAAGCTCTCAAGAAAAAAGTAAGGCTGAATGTCATGAAAGAGGAACTTGGGGCTATAGAAAGAAATAAGACTTGGAAGTTGACTAAGCTTTCAGATAAGAAGAAAGCCATCAGCGTCAAGTGGATTTCAAGGTCAAATATAAGCTAGATGGATCAATTGGCAAGCATAAAACAAGGCTAGTGGCTAGAGGTTTTCTTCAGAAACATGGGCTAGATTACTTTGAAGTGTTTGCCCATGTAGCTGGATATGAAACAATCAGATTGGTGATTGCTTTAGCTGCAAATAGAAATTGGCCTCTGATGCATCTGGATGTGAAGTCTGCATTTCTGAATGGTCCATTACAAGAAGAGGTATACATGTCACAACCTCATGGATTTATGAAAAAGATTCAGGAAGGGATGATGTACAAATTACATAAAACTATGTATGGATTGAAGCAAGCACCCAGAGCTTGGAATTTGAAGATTGATTCATTTTTCAAGAAGCAATGTGTTCAGAAGTGTGAGATGGAATATTGTGTGTATGTTCAGCATTCTGAAAGCAATATGATTCTGGTATGTCTTTATGTTGATGAAATATAGCCGACGAGAAGTTGTTCTGAAGAAGTTGTCAAGTTCAAGAAGATTCTGATGAATGAGTTTGAGATGACTAATCTAGGAAAGCTGGTTTACTTTCTAGGGATGAAGGTATTGTATTCTGAAAAGGGTATGATTTTGCATAAGCTGAAGTATGAACTTGAGCTTCTGAAGAAATTCAAGCTGGAGAATTGTAAGGCCGCTATTACACCATTAGAAATCAATCTAAATTGGATTCTAACTCTGAGGGTGAAGATGTGGATGCTACGATCTTCAAACAGTTGGTTGGTTCTCTAAGGTATTTGTGTAATATCAGACCTGACATTTGCTATGCAGTTGAGATAGTTAGTAGGTTCATCAGTAAACCTAAGTGGTCTCATTATCAAGCTGCTGTCAGGATTCTGAGGTATATCAAGGGAACTTTGAAGTTTGGAGCACTATTACCTTCTGGAAGAAAGACAGATTCAGAGTTGATGAGTTACTCTGATTCTGATTGGTGTAGAGATAAAGTTGATAGAAGAAGTACTTCTGGATACTTGTTTAAGTTTCTTGGAGGCCATATTTCTTGATTTTCCAATAAGCAATTTGTTGTTTCTCTATCAACGTGTGAAGTTGAGTATATTGCAGGTGTCGTAGCTGCATGTCAAGCTGTGTGACTTCTGAATTTATTGCACGATCTGAAGATCAACGTTGTTAAGCCTTTGAAGCTGATGATTGATAACAAGTTTGCAATCAATCTTGCCAAGAACCCGGTACTACATGGGAGAAGCAAGCATATTGAGACAAAATATCATTTTCTCAGAAGTCAAGTCTAGAACGGAGTACTAAAAATTATGCACTGTAGCATCCAGAAGCAGCTGGCAGATATCATGACAAAGACAATCAAGACCAATCAATTTCTCCGCTTAAGGGATGAAACTGGTGTAGTTAATTTTTAATTAGAAATTCTAAATTAAGGGATGATATTACAGGGTATTTTAGTATTTCTAATTGTTTTAGATAACTTAGTTAAGTCTATTCTATTAAGACATATGTGACATTCCTTTTGTATATAAATAGACTAGTTGTAAATGTCATAAATACAACAATATTTATTCTTCTTGCAGCTTTTACAGACGTCATTCTCTCTACTCTCTTAAACATATTCCTTTGTTCATCATTGATTCTTGTACACTAACAAATAGTTCTCCACCGTGAAAACCAGAAGCGACAAATTGTTGCTTCAACATAAACGCAATAATGTACCGTGATTTTGGATAATGAAACACCACTCCAACATGCTATTAGGCTTTCTTTAAATGTGTTAATGGCAACAAGAAAGAATGTATAGGTAACTACTAACTAGCATGTGATTTGTGTAAAGAGTGATGGTTGCAAAGAAAATTTCAGAACATTTAAATGAGGTACTGTTACCCTTTACTCTTTCACCAGTGTACTATAGAGTATTGCCCCCTTAACTTGAGACATGGTAGTCATGAGATTCATCATCAGTCTAGTAAGTTGGTAAGTTACCAACTATGTAGCACCGACCCTTCTAAAAAAAGACGTGTCAGTGTTAGTATTAGTGTCTGAAACCAATACCGATATTAACATTTGTGATTGCATTTAATTTATTTATTTTTTCTAATTGTTATTAATGTCGACGTGTCAATGTTGGTGTAATGTTTCTGGTGTCTGTGAGCAAGATTTGGAGAATAAGATGAGAAATTCAATTTCAAAGTCCGAGATAAAAGCATATAAAACGCCAAACCAAGCATTATCAATTAGGAGGAAATTCGTGCGAATGCAATTTTACTGGAGTATGAACCTCATGGATGGTTAGAATATAGGCAATAATAGAGAAAGCTTCTATGCTTTCATGTTTTCTTAAAAACCTTCATGCTGTTCAACATTCTTCTTTCTATGAACTACAAAGGAGAAATGTTTTGGAAACCAAAATAGTGGTTTTTCATTTTCTGATGGAACTGGAGCATTAGGTGTTAAAGTTCTGCTATCTGTGATTACAAATAACACTAACCAGTTATGAATAAAGGTCAAACAATGCATGTTAGATGGATTTTCACAAACACTGATCCATCCAATCCAATAATTTCTATATGATGTAAAGGGAATAGGAAAAGGAATTTTCTGCGAGAATGCAACTTGTCCAGAGAACCGAACCCTCTCAATTCTCAATTCGCAGAGCAACAATTTAAGGTGCTAGTACTTATACCTATCAGGAGCAGGGGAGTGTAACTCGTGCGGCTGCGTACCTTTTGAGCTATGTGACTATTTTGTTGACAAGGTTGAGTAATATGTTCTCCAACTCCTCCCCGTTGCTCCAATCATGAACTTTTGCATGAACTAGTTTCGGGTCACTGCAAATCCTGTTCCATAAGGGATAATTCTTCCTAGGCATCACAAAATCATTTTCCCCAAGCTTCAAAGTCGGGCAATAATCACCTGTCCCATCTCCAAGGTAGATGAATCTTGTTTCGCTTTCAGCTAATGAACCGCGGATTCTGTCTATTACCAAACCCTGAGATGGAATAGAAGACAATATCAAAGAAAGTGAAGTTGATAGGATCACATAACTCAGTAGATTTCAACTTTTTGCAAGTGGTAAAAATAAGCAAGAGTTTCAAAACAATTGGTATTGAGACTACATCGGCCACATTCCACAATATCAACCATTGCAACGTAACCGCAACAATTAACATGACCGTTATCTAAAACCATGGATATAACACAAAAATCAGCATTACATACAAACATTAATTGTTTTGATTCAAGCATCTCAAACTTAACTAAACTGTTACACAAAATTAAGTTCATTTCAAAACAAATTAAGCAAAACTAACATAAACTTAAACACGACACCGACACTAACACTAACACCGGTAATAATTTGAAAATATGAATAAATTAAACATAATCAGAAGTGTCCGTGTGAGTTTCAGACGCCGACGCAGATAAGAACATACATTTTTTCCGAGGTATCGGTGCTACAGATGCAGAAACACATTCCAAAAGTATTGACTAGTGAAGAAAAGTACATATACCTTGCACATATTGGGAGGGCAAAGATGACAATCATGAGGAGGCAATGACAATGAATCATGAAAAGGAGTAACATGAAGACAACCCTTTTCATCAACAAATGTCGGATTCGTATAAATTTCCGAAAAACACCCTAAAATATCATGGTGTTCAAGAATAGTCTGAATATAGAACAAATTAGCATCACTAACAATCCTCAAATCACATCTGCAAAATCAAAAATCAAAAAATATCAAAATTTTCTACAGCCCATAAACTCAAACAACAATGAATCAGAAAAACACTAACAGTACCCTAGAGATTGTGCAGATTTGATGGCGGAAACGATGTTTGGATGCAAGAAAGCGGTTTTGAGACACTGTGCGATGTCATTGATGGTGATTCCTTTGGAGTGGAGGTGTTGCATGATTGTGTCCATGAGAGAGGTCCATGGAAGGGTGGTTCGGAGTTGGTTGAAAAGGTCGGTGAGACCGGTTTGGTTGATGACCCATCTGTCACTGTCGTCGTCGATAATGGTTCGATCGAAGTCGAAAATCACCACTGCAAGAACCATTTTCTGCAACGTGATAACGAGTTATAGCTCAGCCAATGGGGGTTAAGTAGGAGAGAAAAATGTATTAATTGAACTATTGGCAAATATTTTATATGCATATACCTTTCAAAAATATACTATAGAATAAATATCATCATAATATTTGATATAAGGATCAGTCGTAATAATTTTTTAAATGAGGAGAAATTAAAATAATTTTTGAAAGAGAATTTAATAATGATCATTTGACCACTCGAAATAGTTTCTTCGACAAAGAGAAATTCAAATAATTCTTCAAAGAGATCAAAAATTAAAACTTGAAAATTTCTCAACTCAAACGAAGAGAATTTAACATAATTCTCTAACGAGAATTCAAGAAAATACTCAGAAAGCTCAACGAGTAGAAAGAAAGGGGGTCAAAAACTCCTTTTGTTGAGTTTTTCCTTCCTCGCTCTCATTTTTCTGTAGGCATTAGTCTCATCTTATATGATGTATTATAGACTTTCTTTCTAACTAACCCTTTCGTCAAAGGATCTGCTAAGTTTTCATCAGTGTGTACATTATCCACTCTTACAGCTCCTCTAGAGATACAATCTCTAACAGTGTTTTTCTTTCTTCTAATTTGACGTCTTTTACCATTATAATAACAATTCTCAATTTTTGCAATAACCACAATACTATCGCAATAGATCAACACAGTTGACATAAATTTTCCACAAAGGGATCTCAGCTAGCAAACATCTTAACCAACTTTCTTCTTTGCTAGCAGTCGCTAATGTTATCATCTCAGACTCAATCATGGACTGATCGAAGATAGTATATTTCTTTGATTTCCAAGATACATCTCCTTCAACTATACTAAATATATAGCCATTAGTTGCTTTAGAATCATCTGATAAGATATTCCAATATGTATCACTGTATCCTTCAAGTACAACAAGAAATATATGATACATAAATAGAGATTCACGGTCTTTTTAAGGTACCACATGACTAGCTCAATAGCTTTCCAATACTCATTACCCCATCTACTAGTAAAGTTGTACAACAATCCTACGACATATGCAATGTCGGGTCTAGTACAATTAGTGGCATACCTAAGACTGACAATGATGCTCGCATATTCTATTTATCTAACACTTTCACCAGTTTCTTAAACAGTTTCATGCTTGGATCATATGGTGTCCTCGCAAGTTTACAATCAAAGTAATTATATTTCTTTAAGATCTTTTCCACTTAGTGTGATTTATCCAAATAAATTTCTTGCTCAGATCTCATGATCTTGATACCAAGAATCACACTCGCTTCTTTGAGGTCTTTCATATCAAAGTTGTCGCACAACAACGATTTCATATCATTAACGACTTGAATGTATTATCCAAATATGAGTAAATTGTCTACATATAGACATATAATAATGCAAATGTGATTCTCGGATTTGTAATAGACGCATTTTTCACTTTCATTCACTTTGTACTCATTTGATATCATTAAGTTATCAAAAAATTTGTGCCATTGCTTTGGAGCTTGTTTTATCCCATAAGAATATGCTTATGATTCTCGTAATTCAAATTCTGATGAATTAATGGGAGTCTGTCATGAGATAGACTCTCGTGACCTCTTGTCTTATAATACTACTCACTCATAGTGAGATTAACAACATCTAACTGATTGAAATACATAACATGCAATTGAACAAAATAAAGCAATATAACTAAATTAATTGAAGTAAACTTGATAAAATAAAGAAGCAAGAATTGTTATACAAAATTTGTTGAACTATTACAAGTGAAAGCAAGAAACAAATGCTATAAAACTACAAAGTGGAAGCAAGTACAAGTGATATTTGGTAAGTGATAGGTGATAGAGCTCCCCTAAGTGTCACCCTTAGGTGTCCCCCTTCTAAATCTCAACAAATGACTATTATTTATAAAAGAATTGTCATGTAATCACCTTAAATTTGTGTTAATACAATAGTGGATCATTAAGCATTGAATTGAGTCAGTTTTGAGCTTCCAAAGGTCACAAAAATCACCTTAAATTTGTGCTAAATCAATAACACCCACTAACATCAAGTCTTGTGAGGTTATGGATGTCCAAAAGTCATGAAGATGTTCCAAAAACTCTTAATCAATCATTATTTTGTGCACTATCATAAATGGTCACTTATGGATGAGAAAACGATGTTTTGGAAGTCCAAAAGTCAGGAAAATATTAAGGAATGTCAAAGTTTGCAGTAGAAATCAGGCCTAACACGAGCATTGTCAACTGACACATAGGGGGGTCGTGTCAGGCAATATGATCAGACTGTGTTATCCTCATATTTTTACTATAGGAGCGCCTTTAAGGGCCAATATGACCTGTGTCAGCTGACACGGCCAGACCGTGTTGGCCTCAGGTCTTTTTTGTTGCGGTGACTTGCAAACGTGCGATTTTCCTCCTTTTTCGATTCAATCATGCCTGGCACTTTCTTATTAGCTGAAAGCATAAAAAATACAAAATCACTGAAATCAAACTAAAAAAAATTGAAAACACGCAAGAAAGAGGAAAGAAAATAAGATAAAAATAAGATTAAAAAATCACTTGTCAAATACCCACAAACTTAAATTATTTCTTTACCTCAAGGAACAAGTTTGCCTAGAAAAAATTTGAATCAAGCAGTTAAGTTCTTCAAAAATTAAAAGGATGAAACCAATGGTACTCATACATGGCTTGTTAATTTGACCGGATAAGATCTAAGTTCCTCCGTACTTATTGACACCAAAAGCATTACAAGAACACAAGACTGTAAAATAGATACAGACAAAAGTTTCCTATTTCGGTCACCTCTCTTGCTATGTGAAATTCTGGTATCAGATATGTGATGTCGAAGGAGATGTCACGACACAAATATCTTAGGACAATATAAAATGCAACAATAATAAAATCAGTAAAAACACAAGGGATTGTTAACCGAGTTCAGTGTACAACAACACCTACTCTAGGGGCTACCAAGCCAGGGACAAGTCCACTAAACAATATCAATTCATAGACCCTCAGTAAACAACCAATTTACGATCTAATCACTTAATCACTACCCGTGCTATACTTCTACCTAAGACACACCTAGGTATGAGGCCCTCCTCAAATCCCTTCAATCACTAACAATGAAGAACATCAGAAATATTAAGTTTTAAAGACTTCAATCATTCAATACTTAAAAGCTTATGAATGATCCATAATTAACAACTCAAACTACAACTCAAGTATTAAACCAATACTTAGAGTGTATTACAATTAAAGAACTTAGACTTCTAAAACAAAAAGAATATATTCTTCTTCAAAAGTTGTGGTCAAACGAATAAGGATACAGGTCCTTATAAAGGCGCAACAGTTGGATTGGGCTGAAAAAACAAATATTCCAATTCCTTGAATATTTCCATGAAAACATGCCAAGATTTAATCCATAAGGATAATTCAAATAGAAAAATATTCCTCCATATTTTTCGCAAACTATGAGTCACAAATCGTGAATAATGGCGCGCATAAAAACAGGAAACAAAAAACTTAAACCAGATATGAAGTTCGTTCAACTCAGGAGGGAGATGTCAAGACATCTGCTTTGACATCATTCAAAACAGTTTGCTTCAAATATAAATACATTTAGCAAAACAGTATCAAGTCATTGTTTTATCAAAATTGTTGCCAACAAGCACTTACAAACTCCCCCTTTGGCAAATTTTGGCTAAAACATTATTTGAGCACATTATTAGAGCATTATCAGAGCAGCAGCATAAGAAAAGCATAAGCAAAACAAAAACTCAGTTAGCAATTAGCTGTTAGCATAGGAAGATGTCAGAACATCTTCTGAGACATGAGGCTCCCCCTCAAGTATTAAGCTCCCCCTCAGTCACTGGTCAGTCAGTTTATCTCCCCATTTTTAGTCATAATATGCCAAATAAAAGGATGCATTCAAGAGAGTATCGGTAATATAGGTACAGACCATATAATCCAAAAGTCAAGCACATACAAGTGTCAAAAAGAAACAAAGAGGTTAAACAAGTAAACCGCAAATAGTCTAACTGTCTTCAGGACCAGTAGACTTGGCAGAGCTAGAACTTCCTTCCTCACTAGAATATCCTCCTTCAAAGCTCACTCTATCATCAAAGTTGTTGTCCTTCTGCAGCTTCTTGATCATCTTTTCAAAAGTTAGCTTTCTTGTTGAGCTAACTCTGATCACATCATCAAGTTCTTTGTAGGCTTCCCTTAATTCAGTAATCATGTCATCCTTGGTTGAGGTCTTGTTTTCAGTAGATGCAGATGTCAAAACAATGTCTAGGACATGTTTTCCTGAAAACAGTTTGAAGTGAAGGGTCAAAGAAGACTCCCTCTTGCAGACTACATCATTTCCACTCAGAATTCTAGGATGTGGATTAAGAATAATTCCACAGATAAGAGATGGAAAGGCAATAGGCATCTTGATGGCACATGTTCCTACATGCTTAATAGTCTGATAAAAAATGTAAGTACCATAATCAAACAGTTTCTTGTTTCCAACAACATAAATAAACTTTCCTAAGCCAATAGTGATGGTTGAGGCATGATTGGTAGGAACCCAGTTAGCAGCTCGAATTCTATGCAAGATAGCATATTTCACACTTAGCTTGCTAACATGAAGCTTGTTCTTCATGGGCCACTCACTCACTTGGTTAGCAATGATGGCTTTGCACACTTGATTACCAGTTATTTCCAGCTCACAATAATCATCTTCAGACCTATCCATAAATCTATTGATGATAGCAGGGGAAAATTCTACGCACCTACCTCTAACAAACACCTTTCTATACTCCTTACTTTTATGATCAGCACAATCAATAGGGATATTAACAATAAATTCCTTAACAAATAGCATTTTGCAAACCTGGTAACAGTTTTCATCAATCCAACAGAAGATATCAGCTCCATAATTTCTTTGCACTCCAGTGCACCAGCTCCCAATTCTCTTTCAAGGCAATTCTTCTTTGAAATACATATTTCCACTTTTCAGCATTCTTAACAGAATGGGAGGAAATGTTGTCAAGAGGAGCATCAGCCACTGTAACAGAAAGCTTCTTGCTTAAAGATTTCTTCACAGGAGATATGTCTTGGACATCTTCCTCGACATTATAATCAGATTTATCTTCTTATACTAATGCAGCTTTCTTCTTACTTCTGGATCTCTTCACAGGTGAGATGTTCTGGACAACATCATCATCATCTGTGGAGCTATCAGGTCTAGCTTTTCTTTTGTCAGAGGGAGAAACCACTTTACTCCAAGGCTTTGGGGGACCATACATAGTCCTCTTCTTGATGCTCTTAGTAGGGTTTGTGACATCCATAGTCTTTCTTTTTCTAGTCTCGAGCCTTTTAGCAATTCCAGGCACCACATTAGAAATGAGCTCATTGTCAGAAAGCTCATCAACATTAACCACATTCTCAGCTTTTTGATTCTCTGCAGCTCTGGAGCTAGCATCATCTTTCTTAGAAGGAGAGTCCTTCTTAGCAGGTGATATCTCAACATCTTTCTCAACATTTGCTTCCACTTCTTCTAGAACAGAAGTAGAAAGCTTGCCAAGTTCACTTTCAGCAGCATCTTTCTTGAAGGTGGATGATTCAACAGCATTTTTAGGATCATTTCCTTTGTCATCCGGAGCAGGCATTCAGGAAAGAAGAGTTGAAATTCCAGGCACACCAAAATCTTCATTGAACACCCTATCTACCAGCCTTATAATACTTCTATCAACATTAATAATGTATTCTTCTGTCCTATCATTAGTAGCAGTAGAAGCATTACCTTTAGAAGTGTCAAACTCGTCTTTGGATTTCTTTACAGGAGACGATTTGGGTTTCTTGACCTTCTTCTCAAGAGGTGGAATTGTTGTTAGAGGAGTAATGTCAAGTACTCTCTCAAGGGAGAGCTCCTCATGATAGTTGACAGATTTTAAGGGAGACTATGCATGATGTTGAGACATCTTTGAAGATTTTTGAGCAAAGATATGAAGAATGACAAGGGTTCTTTTTCTGTAAAGGAAAATGAATAGTTTGTGAAAATAGAAGGAAGTGATTTCGTAGCGTGTGGGAAAAACTTTGAGACAGTCTTGAAATAACAGCTTTCGAAACTTGATTTGTTGGAAACATAAATAATATAATATCACTTTAATGATATTCCCACATGCCCTTAATTGCTAAAAACCCTTATATATGTAGATCCCTAGTTTTCTCTTAAGTTCTCAAACTGGTTTGCATCCAAAGCCTTAGTGAAAATGTCAGCCAATTGTAATTCAGTAGCTACATGTTCTAAGGCAACAATCTTTTCTTCCACAAGCTCTCTTATGAAGTGATGACAGATATCAATGTGTTTGGTCCTACTGTGTTGAATATGATTTTTTGATATATTTATGGCACTTAGATTGTCACAGAATAATGTCATGACATCTTATTTGACATTATATTTTGTTAACATTTGCTTCATCCAAACCAACTGAGAATTACTGCTTCCTGCAGCAATATACTTAGCCTCAACAGTGGACAAAGACACACAATTTTTCTTCTTACTGAACAAAGATATGAGATTATTTCCCAGAAAGAAACATCCTCCTAATGTACTTTTCTATCATCATCACTTCCTTCCCAATCAGCATCACAATAACCAATTAAGGCAAAACTAGATCCATGAGAGTATAGCATACCATAGTCACTTGTCCCATTCACATATTTAAGAATTATCTTCACATGGTTGGCATGTCTAACTTTAGGATCAACTTGATATCTAGCATACACCCCTATAGCAAAGGCAGTGTCAGGTATGCTAGCTGTGAGATATAGAAGACTGCTGTGATCGGTGGATCTGGAACTGACTGTTTAACGCTGGTTCGCGAAATGTCGCGGAAGCAAGAGTCGCCACCGTCTTTTATTTTCTCCAATATGGAAAGGACAAAAGCACAGAAAAATTCCTTATTGAGATTAGCTCTCGGTTCGGGAGGTAGATTTATAGAAAGGGAAGGTGTTAGCACTCTTTCTATCCATGGTTATCCATGGGCTCTTAGATACTTGCTCATTTGTGTTTTCAAAAGTGTTTGTTTGCTTTTCAAGATGAGTGGGTTTGAAAAAAGTTTCTTTGAAAGTTTCAGATCGACTCTTGTATCAGTCCTCAAGAGTGTTTGAAAAGTTGTTTTTGAAAGCTTTTTGCAAAGTGTCGGTGTGAAAAGAAGTTTTTGATTTGTTTTGAATTAGAGCAAGTATCTACGAGTCATCTACCTACCCTAAGAAATTGGTCTGTGTAAATGTCCTTAAGGTAGTGCCATCCCACCATTGAGAGATAGGTAGCACCACCGTTGGAGGTGTTCGGGTCAATTCGAGGATTAGGGACAATGTGGTCACCAGAGCAATAGTAGGACACCTTAGAAGCTACCCCCATGCCATGTTCATGGACATGAGGACTTACTAAAACGTCCTATACTCGACGACCACGTTTCGAGGGGCAAGGCAACAGTGAGGCGTACCCTAGGAGTGGTGTGTGAATTGTGTGTCATTTTCAGTTATATTTGTCTTGTCATGTATTGAGTGAGCTACGTTTCGATTTATTTGGGCATACATTTTTTCATGTGATTATTAGCAGTTAAAAGGTGCGGGAATTAAAATGCGGAAAATAAAAGTCCTACGCTATTACAAGGCGCGGGTCTACATCGCCAAATTAAACCAAGACCCGATTTGCATAAAAGTACGGAAAGTAAATGTCCTAATTATCTATTACAAGGCTTTGGGGCAATTACATAAGATTGAGAAAGAAAAATAGAAGCAAACGCGCGAAAAGGAATTATAATCGAAGGTGCGAGGGCGTTGGACCCTTTAAGGAAATTAAATTGAAATTACAAATTAATTAAATTATTCAATAAGGAAAAGAAGTTATTTTTGGAGTTTTTGTATTTATGAAAAAAAGGAAGATTAATTGAAATTAGAAATTTAAATAAAAACCCTAATTCTAGTTTGTTTTTAATTATTAAAGAAAATATTTAAGTTTAACCTAATTTAGCCCTAATTAATTAATTGCATATTTATTTACAAAATAATTACTAATTAATAGTGATAAGGAAAGAAAAGATTATTTATTAAGAAAAAGAATAAGAATACTAAAACCTAATTTTTATGTTTTTTTAGTTATTAAGAAGTAAATTAAAATTAAAACCCTAAATTAAAACTAAATTGATTATTAAATTTATTTACAAAAACTATTAATGGATTAAATTAAATATATATTTTTTATTTTTGACTTTTCTGATTTTTTTGTATTTTTGTATTATTAAAATTAATTTGAGGAATTAAAAGAAAATAATTAAATTAAAACAAATAAAAAATAGAAAAAGAATGAGGGAAAGAAATACAAACAAGAGGGGTTGTTGACCCAATTATGGAGGTTTGTTTGGAGCATTCTTGGCCCACTGAATCAGGCCTGGTTGACTTTTCTGGCGCGTGTGAGGAACAACTGACTAATGCATATGGTAGACTCCAGATCCTGACCTTTGGATTGACCCCTGGGGACATGTGGCAAGCATAGATCTGGAGTTGCATGATAGCCCTTTGGAAGCGTACTACACAGAATCATGTTAGAGAAAAAAATATTGAATAAAGTGGGGGGACCTGGGAATCGAACCCAGGTCCCAGTACCTGTTGTACACGTCTGCCACCAATTGAACTAGCGCGTTTGGTTGTATGTTTAGTGGACAATGAATAATAAGAGAGAGAAAGCAAGTATTAGTGGGACAATAAAAAAAGCGCCAATTATTCAAACTGGCCAGTCACCGTTCAACACCTCATCATCTCTTTCCTGGCTTCTTTGCTTTTGCCTGAAAATACAGATGAATAGCGGGGGTTTTAAACCCCCACAGCCTAAAACGACGAATAATAGCGAATAGAAATTGAGCAATCATAAAAAAGGCGCGATGAGTGATTTGGCTTCATGGGAATGTCACGAATTCATTGGTCCTAGTTTCATGGCCTAATTTTTCCAGATACATGAACCCCTCTTTTGAGGTTTCTGAAACCCTAGCAAGCATCAATGGCGTATTCTTGTACAGGCAGCCATTCTTCAATTGAATGGTACCAGTAGCTTTGGAATGATCATGTTAGTACAATTTAAACATTAAAATGCATTGATATGGCATGTAAATTCAAATACGATTAAGAAAAATTTCATGAACAGGGTGACTGTGTTCTACCACTTCTTCGAGTATGGAGACTTGGCTTTGGTTGGGAAAGATTCCTGGTAGTGTCAGGAGTCTATTGGAATGCTTCAGGGACCTTGAATCACACTGCAACTATGAAAACAAATTTGAGATTTTTTGTGAAAAAAACAAGTTTTGTTTTTAGGTTTCAGCGCAACATTCCTTGTCCTCTTGATTAGGGTTGTGTTTGTGCATATATGAGGAACGAACCAGGTTAACAAAACAAGCCCAAAATCCATGTTTTAATGCTTTTCAAATTTGTGATTTTCCATGATCTTTTTCAATCTTTTTTCCATCAAAACATTGCCAATCATGGGAGATTCTTTCCCTTTTGGATGTGCACGAAATCTTGAGTGAATAAAGAGTGCATATGCTGCATAAAAAGATTTGCAAGACATGTTTTTGTATTTTTCTTATATTTAATTTTAATTAAATGAATTAATAGAATTAAAAACTCAATTAATTAATTAAAAATAAGAAAATAACTCCCATTTGGGTCAATGGGTCGTGCATAGCTTTTGGGTGATGATTCTTGGAAGAAATTGTGGCCCATTAGCAATTTTGAGGCATTTGAAGCAAAGTTAACTTTTCAAAATTCCCAAAAATTTCCCAACTTCCACAAGGCATATCTTGCTAAATGTTTAAGCTTTGATCATGTTCTTGGACATTTTGGAAATATCTTGAAGTCCTATAACCAATGCCTTTGGTCCCATGTCATTTTGATTTACCAATCTCAAGTTATGGTCTTTGACTTAAATGCCTTTTTGTTGACTTTTGAAAATGACCTATAATGTTGAGATTGCTAACTTTTTGTGAGAGCATTTCTTGGACTTGAAGTGTGAAGAGGAGTTGTAGGAAATTTTATTCTCTTCAAAATGGGCTTTGGATAGAATTTTTATGATAAACCATGTGGAAGTTATGCCCTGGTCAAATTGCAGTTGACTTTTTCAACTGTCCAAAAATAGAAACTTTTGCATCTTGAGATTTTTTGAGCCATGCTTTGAGAATCATGATCAAGAATTGATCAAATGATGTTTGTGGCTTCAAAATAAGATGTTGACCAAAAAATTTGACTTTTGACTGTCAAATGACCATTTTACCCCTGCAGTTGACTGTTGAGCAATTAGGGATTTTGACTGTGCAATCTTGTGCTGTGAGTCTTGAAACTTGACATGAGGATGCTTGACAATGTTTATGGGCATGTGGGACTTGTTTGGACCCTTAGAAACTTCAATTTCTTTGCCAGAACCAAAACCCTAATTTTTGACTGTTAGGAGGCCATTGGACTGTGCAACCCTTGGGAGATTTTGAAGCATGCTCTTAGCAAATCTTGGAGAATATGGGAGGGAAAATTTTGGGGTGCAACAGTTGCCCCTGTTCAATCTTCTTAGACCTGAGGATGTAGATTGGCTGACGGGCCTTTCGTAATCCGAAGGTGGAAGATGATTGAACACTAGAGTGCCCAGAAATTTGCGCTAACATGTTGGCAGTGTGATGGTGGGAATGGGCTTACAAATGCCATTTGGAGATTGATGGATAGGAAGATGGGCTTATAGATGCCATGTTGAGAGGTGATGGATAAGTGGATGGGCTTATAGATGCCATCTGGGTGTCGATCGCGTAAGAGATTCCTTAGCGAGAACTTGCGCACCTGAAAAAAGAAAGATGATTACCTGACCTGTTACAGGAGTTGGTCTTCAAACTCTTTATATAGACGCACCCTGGTTTGTTACAGGAATCGGGTCTGGAGCTTCAAACGGTGATGAATGAATCAGGGATGGTTACTACCTCAACGGGACGATGAGAGAACCTTGGGCGATTACTACCTCAACAGTAACGATGAGAGAATCTGGGGCGATTACTACCTCAACAGTAACGATGAGAGAATCTGGGGCGATTACTACCTCAACAGTAACGATGAGAGAATCTGGGGCGATTACTACCTCAACAGTAACGATGAGAGAATCTGGGGCGATTACTACCTCAACAGTAACGATGAGAGAATCTGGGGCGATTACTACCTCAACAGTAACGATGAGAGAATCTGGGGCGATTACTACCTCAACAGTAACGATGAGAGAATCTGGGACGATTACTACCTCAACAGTAACGATGAGAGAATCTGGGGCGATTACTACCTCAACAGTAACGATGAGAGAATCTGGGGCGATTACTACCTCAATAGTAACGATGAGAGAATCTGGATGTCTTCTACTGAGTCTTCATTAGGAAAATCTTTAGGAATTGATTTAACTGGACCAGAGAAGGCCTTTGACTGGATCGGCATCAGAAAAATCTTTAGGAGTCGATTTAACTGAACCAGGCAAGGTCTTGGAATCTTCAACTGGAATAAGAATCAGGGAGATCTTAGGGTCGATCTGACTGAACCAGAGAAGGCCTTTGACTGGATAAGAATCAGAAAAATCTTTAGGAGTCGATTTAACTGAACCAGACAAGGTCTTGGAATCTTCAACTGAGTCTTCATCAGAAAAATCTTTAGGAATCGATTTAACTGGACCAGAGAAGGCCTTTGACTGGATAAGAATCAGAAAAATCTTTAGGAGTCGATTTAGCTGAACCAGACAAGGTCTTGGAATCTTCAACTGAGTCTTCATCAGAAAAATCTTTAGGAATCGATTTAACTGGACCAGAGAAGGCCTTTGATTGGATAAGAATCAGAAAAATCTTTAGGAGTCGATTTAGCTGAACCAGACAAGGTCTTGGAATCTTCAACTGAGTCTTCATCAGAAAAATCTTTAGGAATCGATTTAACTGGACCAGAGAAGGCCTTTGACTGGATAAGAATCAGAAAAATCTTTAGGAGTCGATTTAACTGAACCAGACAAGGTCTTGGAATCTTCAACTGAGTCTTCATCAGAAAAATCTTTAGGAATCGATTTAACTGGACCAGAGAAGGCCTTTGACTGGATAAGAATCAGAAAAATCTTTAGGAGTCGATTTAACTGAACCAGACAAGGTCTTGGAATCTTCAACTGAGTCTTCATCAGAAAAATATTTAGGAATCGATTTAACTAGACCAGAGAAGGCCTTTGACTGGATAAGAATCAGAAAAATCTTTAGGAGTCGATTTAACTGAACCAAACAAGGTCTTGGATATAGCTGAGAACTTAACTGGATCTTTCTTGAAAGGTAAAGGTCAGTCATATGCAATGCATGATATGGATCAAGCAATGATGTTCTCAACATAAATTTGTAAGATATGATGCGTTTATGCATGCTATAATGTATGGAAATGCGATGTTTACGAATGTATGCTTTCGTCTTAGGAAAATAAATCCTTGACGGGTGCCAGGAAGTCACATCCTGGGCTGATGGTTGAAGAGAGTTCTTCGTTTCCGCTGGGGATGAAGATTACAAGAATGAACCGGTAGGAGAAGATGACTCCGTTGGGGAATAAACTTGACGAATAGATTACTCTGCAGGGAGAAAATTATTCTAGCGATCTTGCTGGGGAACAATACTCTGTGGAAAGAGAGGTACGTTATTGAGATGCTGATGGTAACTTCGTTGGGGATACCATTGTTGTGTTGGAAGTTTTAATAGACTCCGCTGGGGATAAGAAGATTTTGCCGAGGACGATCCTTCCGTGGCTTTTGGCTGAGGATAACCCAGTTATATCCTGGTAGGGAAATAACCTTTGAATAAAGCCGGGAGACGCGTTCGTGCTCTGTAGGGGGGGAAGCTTCCAGAATCTACTGGGGATAAGCTTCCTGCTGGGGAGATGATTCAACCTTTCCTGGGGAAATCTTGATTGGACTCTCCTGGGGAAATTTTTTGAGATGTACTGGGGAAGTGGCTCCGCTGAATGTCTGGTATACCGCCGGGGAACAATCTTAGATCAAGACTGCCGGGGATGCTTGTTAAGAATGTCCGTATATTGTGCTGGGGAATGTTGAGATCTGCGGGGGATACCCAACTTCCTTAAGGCTGATTGTATAGCTTTGCTTGGGGAGAGTGCATTGACTTGCTGACTCACTCTTTGGGGAATTAAGATATACTGGTTATGTTCTTCAGCCGAACATACCTTGGTACCTTGGTGGACAGAACAATTAGATCGCTTAGACCACTCATTATTGCCCCTGCTTCTAATGTTACCTGTAATTAATCCTTTGTTTCGTATGCAAATATTTATGAGTTAGCAATTATTGTCAAATGCATATATCACAAATTGAACCTTGGACGTTCTTCACAAAACAAAACAGAAAAGGAAAAACAATTGGCAATTTTAACTGAAAAGTGAATTTATATTGATTTTTGAATTTGCCTGTAAATAGGCGTTTATGTACAAGAGGCTGACGTCCTAGTAAGAGAACGCCTCCGATCAAAAGAGTTTATACAAATTTGTACAAAGGGAAGACAAAACAGCTGTGTGAAAAGAATAATCCCACTGGGTTCGAACTCTGCTATCGCCTTTATATCTTCGAGCGTCTCATCACTTGATGACCTAGCTGAAGATGAAGCTGATTGATTGATGCCGTCTGAACTTGATAGCTGATACCGGATTCTGGATGCAGGGTGATCCGATGAGACATAGTATTACGCTTTATCCCTAACTTTTGCCCGGACCGCCCTTTCGGGTTTTCGGTCCACCGGGATACCCATTTTTTCCCAAGCCGCCTTTTCAGGTTTTCGACTTGCCGGGTGTACAGATTTTTTTATATTTCATCCCTCATTTTGCCCGAACCCTTTTGGTTCTCCGGGAAGCCCTAATTTTTGCCTAGGTATGTCAACCTAGCGGGTCTTTTTTTATGCGTAGTATCTTTTTACTATGTCTGCATTGGCGGGGTGAGGAAGGTCGTCACCTTCCGTGGTGGTTAGGATCAATGCTTCTCCTGAGAACACATGTTTAACCACAAATGGCCCTTCGTACGTAGGGGTCCATTTTCCCCTTGGATCACTCTGAGGAAGGATGATGCGTTTGATTACCAGATCCCTGACTTGATATTCTTGTGGTCTGAACTTTTGTTAAATGCCCTGATCATCCGTTTTTGGTACGTTTGACCATGACAAATAGCAGCAAGTCTCTTTTCGTCAATTAGATTTAACTGATCAAGTCGTGTCTGGATCCAATCATCTTCACTCAGATCTGCATCCTTCATTATCCGGAGAGAGGGTATCTGCACTTCGATCGGTAAGACTGCCTCCATGCCGTAGACCAAAGAGAAAGGTGTTGCCCCGGTTGACGTCCTTGCTGAGGTACGGTACCCATGTAGAGCGAACGGTAACATCTCGTGCCAATCTTTATAAGTCACTGTCATCTTCTGCACAATTTTCTTGATATTCTTATTCGCTGCTTCTACAGCCCCATTCATCTTCGGTCTGTAAGGAGAAGAGTTGTGGTGCTGTATCTTAAACTGCTCGCAGAGCTCAGTGATCATCTTGTTATTGAGATTGGTACCGTTGTCTGTAATGATCCTTTCGGGGATGCCGTATCGACAGATCAAGTTATGCCGAATGAACCGTGCCACGACATTCTTGGTTACAGTGGCATAGGAAGCTGCTTCAACCCACTTCGTAAAGTAATCGATCGCCACCAGGATGAAGCGATGCCCATTGGATGCTGTAGGTTTAATCTCGCCGATCATATCTATGCCCCACATTGCAAACGGCCAAGGTGCAGTCAGGACGTTCAGAGGAACTGGAGGAACATGCACCTTATCTGCATAAATCTGGCATTTATGACATGTCCGAGAGTGTTGGTAGCAGTCGGCTTTTATTGTGGACCAGTAATATCCTGCCCGAAGGATTTTCTTTGCCATAGTGTGTCCACTGGAATGCGTTCCGAAGGTACCTTCGTGTAGCTCCGCCATGATCTTTTCTGCTTCACTCTTATCCACACAACACAGTAAAATCGAATCATGGTTTCGCTTGTACAGGATGCCGTTGCTAAGGAAGAACTTCGCTACGAACCTTCTCAGAAACTTCTTATCATTTACAGATGCACCTTCAGGGTATTCCTGAGCTTCCAAGTATCTCTTCACCTCATGGTACCAAGGTTTCTCAGTCACTACCTCAGCCTCGAGATCACAACAGTATGCCGGTTCGTCCAGTTTCCAGATGATGACCCGGGGAGCCTCATTGTCCCATTTGACTTTGAACATGGAAGACATCGTAGCTAACGCGTCCGCCAGCTGATTCTCCTCTCTTGGAAAATGTTCAAAAGTTATCTCTGTGAAGTGGGGGATCAATGTCAACACACATTCTCTGTAAGGAATAAGATTCAGATGTTTCGTATCCCACTCCCCTTTGATCTGATTGATCACGAGAGCGGAATCTCCGAAGACACTCAGAAACTTGATCCTTAAGTCAATCGCAGCTTGGAGACCCATGATGCATGCCTCATACTCCGCCATGTTGTTGGTGCAGTTGAAACATAGCCGGGCAGTGAGTGGAGTATGAGTGCCTTGAGGGGATATGATCACAGCGCCGATGCCGTTACCCAAAGCGTTGGATGCTCCGTCAAAGTGCATAGACCATCAGGATCCTTCCTCAGGTCCTTCATCCGGTCCAGGTACTTCACAATCAGTCACTATCATGATACTCTCGTCTGGAAACTCGAAGTTCATTGACTGATAGTCGTCTACTGCCTGATGTGCCAAGTGGTCTGCCAATACACTTCCCTTGATAGCTTTCTTAGTCGTGTACTGGATGTCGTATTCTGTCAAGATCATTTGCCATCTTGCTATTCTCCCAGACAGAGCAGGCTTTTCAAATATATACTTTATAGGATCCATCTTTGAAATCAACAAGGTAATGTGAGTCAGCATATACTGTCTCAGCCGGCGAGCAGCCCATACCAAAGCGCAACAAGTTTTCTCAAGCAGTGAGTATCGGGTCTCACAGTCAGTGAACTTTTTGCTAAGGTAATAAATGGCGTGCTCTTTTCGGCCAGACTCGTCATGCTGCCCCAGCACACACCCCATTGAGTTGTCAAGTACTGTCAGGTATAGTATCAGAGGTCTCCCTTCAACCGGTGGCATAAGAATGGGTGGTTCTTGGAGATACTTTTTGATTCTGTCAAAAGCGGCCTGACATTCATCATTCCAACGTACTACCTGATCTTTCTTCAGCAGTTTGAAGATTGGTTCACAGGAAGCGGTTAGGTGTGAGATGAATCGGGCAATGTAATTCAGACGTCCTAGAAAGCCCCTGACTTCTTTCTCTGTCTTAGGAACTGGCATCTCTTGAATGGCTTTGACCTTGGCAGGGTCCACTTGAATACCCTTATCACTTACGACGAATCCTAGCAACTTTCCAGATCTTACCCCGAAGGTGCACTTGTTCGGGTTCAACCTCAGCTTGTACAACTTCAGACGGTCAAACAATTTCTGCAGATGATCAAGGTGTTCTTCCTCAGTTTGGGACCTTGCAATCATGTCATCGACATACACTTCGATCTCATGATGGATCATGTCATGAAATAAAGCAACCATGGCACGTTGGTAGGTTGCCCCAGCATTCTTCAACCCGAATGGCATGACCTTGTAGCAGAAGGTGCCCCACTGAGTAACAAAGGTAGTCTTTTCCATGTCTTCAGGAGCCATCTTGATCTGATTATACCCTGAAAAACCATCCATGAAGGAGAACACCTTGTGCTGAGCAGTATTATCAACCAGAACGTCAATGTGAGGTAGGGGGAAGTCATCCTTGGGGCTGGCCCTGTTCAGATCCCTGTAGTCAACACACATTCTGACCTTACCATCCTTCTTTGGTACCGGCACCACATTTGGCAACCCACTGAGGGTAAGAGGTCACTGCAAGAAACCCGGCATCGAATTGCTTCATAACCTCAGCTTTGATCTTCTCAGACATCTCTGGACGCATACGGCGGACCTTTTGCTTAACCGGAGGGCAGTCTTCCTTGGTAGGAAAATGATGGACCACAATGTCGGTATCCAACCCAGGCATGTCTTCGTAGGACCAGGCAAAGATTTCCATGTAGTCATGCAGCATCTGAGTCAACCGTTGCTTCACGCTGAGCTCTAGGTTGGCACCAATCTTGACTTCCTTCCTATCTGTCTCAGTACCCAGATTTATTGTTTCCACTGGCTCTTCGTGTGGTTGAATTGCCCTCTCTTCCTGGAGTAACAGTCTTGCAAGCTCGCCAGGCACTTCACAGTCATCTTCACCTTCATCTTCGGCTAAGTTGATCGGATTTTCAAAGTCATAACTGGCAGTAGCAGAGTCGTTACCAGTGAGATCCAGAGTGGATTGAAACCTGTATGAGTGAGTGTGTGTAAATACAGCTGTTTTGCAATATATAAAGAAAGGAAAGAAAGAAAAGGAGCATAAGATTTGAAGTGCGAGAAAACGTCTAAGGTCTTTATTCATGATATATGAAATGACAATTAATATGCCCTCACAAATGAAGCCACGGTGCCCCGGGTAAGACACCGGGCCATAGAGTTTTAATTCATTGTTTATTACAAATAACAAAAACAAAGGAATCCATTACTGCGTAACAAAAGTAACAGGTGTATGATCTTTGGCAGTCCAATTGTTCAATCCACCGTCATTCGTCGGGTAGATCCAGCTATCAAACTCTGATTCTTCCACTTCATCTTCATCCCCAACAGTATTCACTCCTGGATTGTTGATGAGCACAGGAGGTCTTCCGGTTCTAGCTTTGCGCACAGCCCTCTGAGCCTCTGCAGTAAAACCCAGCCCAAACTTATTAGTCTTAGGAGTAAAATCAGGGAGCCTGCCCCAGTTAGCGCATTTACCTTTCTCGATCACAGCCCGGACGTCCTTCAAGGAAGCCATCTTCAAGGGAAAGTCCTCTTCAACCACTGTTTCTGTTGCTGCCAAAGTTGGAGGTACCTCTTCAAAATGCTGAAAGGGGGTTTCAATAAACTCCCCGTCCATCTCAATATACCGGAAGGAATTTAAGTGACTCACCATATATTCTTCCTCTCCTTGCACAGTGACAATCTTCCCTCTGACGGGGTACTTGAGCTTTTGGTGTAGGGTAGAGGTCACTGCCCCAGCTTTGTGAATCCAAGGTCGACCCAGTAAACAGGAATAAGATGGACGGATATCCATCACGTAGAAAGTTGAGTCGAATACTTGAGAACCCACACGAATAGGAATGTCTACCTCTCCATGAACCATCCTCTTCGATCCGTCAAAGGCTCGAACAATGATGTTGCTAGGTTTCAACTCCAGGCCCTCACAGTCCAACCGGTCTAAGGCCTTTTTGGGTAGCACATTCAGAGAAGAACTGGTGTCCACCAACACGTGCGCAAGAGTAGTGCCCCTGCATTCAATAGAGACATGCAGGGCGTCATTGTGGTTCTTTCCCTTGGCAGTAAGGTCAGCATCCGAGAAACCCAAACCATTGTCCGCTATCAAATTGGCTACGCAATCAGTAAACTGGTCTGCAGAGGTCTCTTGTGGCACATGGGCCGTCTTTAGAAATGAAATCAGGGCCTTAACATGGGCCTCTGAGCACAGCATCAAGGAGAGCATAGAGATCTTGGAGGGTGTATGCCCCAGCTGTTCAACGACATTGAAGTCGCTCTTCTTGATTATTTTGAGAATTTCCTCCATCTCTTGCTGGGAGGCTTCAACATTCACGGACTTCGGTGCCTCCATCCGGGCAGGCTCATCTTCAATCCCTTTGCCCCGAGCATTAGATGACTCGGCAGCAGGGGAAACAACTTGATCAGAAGTGGAAACAGGTGCACTTGCAGGTGTTATAATGAGAGGTCTTCGAATAGCTGGTGGCGCAATGTCAGGCGAGAAGAGCCTGCCACTGCGGGTTACTTTGGCTGGACCAGTGATAATGCTGATGCTGGTGCCAGTGTTGAACTCTTGCTTTATACCATATACATATACATCTTCCCCATAGTGCCATGGGATAGCCTTATCAGATTCATAGGGGAGAGGCCCCAGAACAGTAATAACAACGGGTGCGACAGTCATGATTTTAACTGGCTTCCTCGGGGGAGCCTTGATTGGATTATTGAAAATTGTAACAACAGATACTTCTTCCCTAGGAACAAACGGAACAGCGGTCTTCTTGAACAGAATCTCCTTGCTATCCATCAGGCTCTGGATGCCTAACTTCAGCAACAGACAACCAGTAAGGGAAATAGCACACAAAAGGCAACCCTCGCTACAACCCGGAAATAAACCGGACATCAGCAGGTTCCTCTTAACAGTCAACAGAGGAGTAGCTACATCATTTACAGAGACGGCATACAAATCTTCATCAACAACATTTACTCCATGCTGGGGCATAGGAGCAGTCATCACATTTGGCCTCTCAGGCGCCTCAAATTGTATCTCCTTCGCATCAATAAGGTCTTGCACCTTATTCCTCAAGGCCCAGCAATCATCAGTAGAATGCCCCGGGCTATCGGAGTGATAAGCACAGCGGGCATTTAGATTATACTTCGGAGAGGAAGTATTTACAACCTTCGGGGCCTCCCTGACAGTCACTAAGTTGGTGGATAGAAACTGTGGCAAGATTTGTGATAAGGTCATACTTAGCCGGGTAAACTCTCTTCTGGGTCTTTCAGCCCTTTGTTGATTGGTTTGCCGAGGAGCGGCAGCAGGTTTAGCAATCACCACTGCGTTGACAGTTTGGAGGCGCTCTGGTTTATCTTGCCTTCTAGGCCCATACACAACACTGGCCTCCTTTTTGAAGGGCTTCTTCTCAGCATTTGCAGATTCACCTTTCTGAATCTTTCCGGACTTCATTCCAGCCTCTATCCTTTCCCCAGTCAGAATAAGGTCAGTGAACCCTGCAGACGAATTACCGATAAGATGATTGAAGAATGGCCCGGATAGGGTCCCCAAGAACATATCTACCAACTCACGGTCTGTTAACGGAGGCTGCACCCTGCCAGCCAGGTCCCTCCACTTCTGTGCATACTCTTTAAAACCTTTGCCTGATCCTAGCGACATACCCTGGAGCTGGGTACGTGTAGGAGCAAGGTCGGCATTATATTGATACTGCTTGTAAAAAGCAGTAGCCAACTCCTCCCAGTTACGAACCTTGGTCCCATCCAGCTGATAGAACCATGCGAGATGAGTCCCTGAAAGACTCTCCTGGAAGAAGTGGATCCACAAGTTCTTGTCCACTGTGTACGGTTGAATCTTCCGCACATAAGACCTGAGGTGTAGCTTGGGGCAAGACGCCCCGTCATACTTGGTAAAAGATGGTGCCTTAAACTTGTGAGGAATGATCACACCAGTAGATAAGCCCAAGTCTCCGAAATCCAGCCCAGGCACTTGTTGGATCTCCATGGCGTTCAGACGGTCTTCCAGCTGCTTGTATCTGTCTTCAGCCGGAGGATACTGTTCCTCATTAAAATCAGTCTCGTTGTCAGAGACCACCGGACTTGGAGCCTTTCCCCCTTGGGGACTGTCTTTGCCTACAGAAGAACCAGCTTCCTCATTCTGCAGAGTATTACCAAACCTCCGGCCCGAGTTGAATAGAACTGTTCTCTTCTTCTTCTTCTCCTTCTTCAGGAGCAAAGCCTTCAGCTCTTCTTGGCCTTGAGCCAAACCCATGATCATCTCTTGAAATTGCGTGTTCTGCGCCTGAAGGGCCTTGATAGACATCTCGGTTGATGATTCAGGGTTCATGATGCTGAAATAAACAACGAAGAATAGTAAGCAACCAGAAAAGAAGAATACCTGCTATGCACATGATGAATGGAATGCGTATGATTTATGTTTTCAAAGACAATCGGGAATCAACTTTGTAAACAAAAAGGAACACACTTCATTAGATTCAACTTTGAAACTTAAATTGTTCAACAGATTGCCCTTAAGCGTTACATGGAAATGGAAATACTGAAAAGGGAAATAAAACTGTAAAA
The DNA here is from genome assembly GCA_948472305.1 of Vicia faba. Taxonomy (NCBI): domain Eukaryota; kingdom Viridiplantae; phylum Streptophyta; class Magnoliopsida; order Fabales; family Fabaceae; genus Vicia; species Vicia faba. The sequence goes on from OX451741.1 coordinate 1,399,282,250, forward strand.
GAACATCCAAAGCTCATCATTGATCCCAGGGTCTCCTCTTCTCAGTATGGATGTAGTCATTCAGAGCTCGCTCATTCTCCAACTGCTTTGTCAGCTTCTGGATCTTCAATTCCTGCTCGTTGAACCTTTCCCGATAAGAATCCCGTTCTTCTCGCAGTTGCGACCAAGACCTCTTTAATGTCTCATAATCAGTAGGTATCTGAGGAGGGAGGACAATTGGAGGAGCCCCATCTTGGTCAGGATACTCAAGAATGACGGGTCTGACAGCTTCGTATGGCATACCTAACTTCTGAGCACGGATGCGAACCCATTTGTAGTAGGCTTCCATAGGTAGAGAAGTCTTTGGCCCCAACTCTTGTGGGTCAGCTTTATGAACTCTGTCCCAAGACTTGATGAACCTACGACGCAGCTCGTCACTATCCACCTGAAACTCAAAACTGATGTGAGGCACCAACATCTCATGAGGCCCTGCTCTTCTGGCCCTTCCAAACTGACGAAGCGCTAGACATGGATTGTAAGAGATTCCTCCTTGAGTACCAATCAAAGGAACATTAGGGTATTCTCCGCAACGATCAATAACAGCTATTTCATCCAAACCTCTGAAAGTCCAAATGATGTCTTTATCAGTGAGAGACATTAACCTATGAGCCCAACCTCTTCCTTCTTGGTTCTTCAGTACGAACTTAGGGAGGTGCGAAATAAACCACCTCACCAACAAAGGGATACAACACCACAGAGTTCCTCGTCTTCGGGCAGTACGAGCATAAAGTTGTTGCAGGATGTCACCCAAGAGAGTGGGCACAGGATTCCGAGACATGAAGATCCTTATGGCAGTGACATTGATGAAGTTGTCAGGATTAGGGAACAAGACTAGACCATAGATTAAGAGAGCCAGGATGTCTTCATATGCCCTAAAGTCCAAGTCATTCCAGAAACGGTTAGCTTTACCAATCAGAAACTTGGCCAAGAAGCCCTTAACTCAGCTTCTAGTCACCCAGTTGTCCATTACTTCTTGATGGGTCAAGGGAAGAGCTGCAGCAACCTCCTCAAGCCTAAGAGTCTTTTCCCAACCAGTGAAGGGAGTCTGATCCAAGATAGGGATACCAAGCAAATCAGAGAACTCTTCCAGGGTAGGGACCAGCTGGAAGTCTTGAAAGGTGAAGCACTAGTACAGAGGGTCATAGAACTGGGTCAGGACACTCATCAGCTGTTGGTCCCACTTTGCCGTGACTAAATTGAGAAGAGAACCATGCCTCTGGATGAAAGAAGTAGTATTTGGAATTCTACTAACCAACTCTTCAAGCAACTCAGGTGGGTGAACAAAGTTGAACCGGATAGTATTCCTTCGCATAGGCATCATGATGTCCTACAAAACAGAGCAAAGGTGAAACCCTCTTGTCTTTGAAATGGTCAGTCCTTATGCAAGATGCATGCAATGCTCATGATGTTATGATGTTATGATAAAGCACACCACAAATATTTACAAAGGCAAACATGATAAGGCACACAAGTCACACAAGACAAACCCTTAAAGTTTAGGCCAGCATGAGGTCTAGGTATTACCCTCTTTCAGTTTGTTGGTTCATACCTGTCCTATCAAAAGTAACCGGGTTCTTAGAGGATCCCAATATCACTGACTACCCTCAATCGGTCATAACTCCAGCATCGCAATCTTTTCTTGCGGCCAGAACCATCACGAGAGTTTAGCCTCAATGGGCGTAGCATACTGCTACTGTTCTATTGGCCAAGTTGTGTCATTTAAGGTTCTAAGGTCTGTTGGTGCTTAATGACTCCTCAGAAGACCCATATTCTCCTCGTTGCAACATAAGGGATATCGGTACAGACCAAGGTGCCACACCAACGTAGCCACTGCTTCACCCATGTCGGTCTACGCCGGACAGGTCCCTCACAGCTTATGCTACCTAAACAGGGTATCCCCAGATCCGGGTTAGGATCTATGTAACTCCGATGCAACCCACAATTTAAAGCAAACAAGTCAAAACAATTGAAAACACAGTTATGAACTATCCTAAGGTACACCTCACTTTATAAGGAGTCCCCAGCAGAGTCGCCAGTTCTGTGATCGGTGGATCTGGAACTGACTGTTTAACGCTGGTTCGCGAAATGTCGCAGAAGCAAGAGTCGCCACCGTCTTTTATTTTCTCCAATATGGAAAGGACAAAAGCACAGAAAAATTCCTTATTGAGATTAGCTCTCGGTTCGGGAGGTAGATTTATAGAAAGGGAAGGTGTTAGCACTCTTTCTATCCATGGTTATCCATGGGCTCTTAGATACTTACTCATTTGTGTTTTCAAAAGTGTTTGTTTGCTTTTCAAGATGAGTGGGTTTGAAAAAAGTTTCTTTGAAAGTTTCAGATTGACTCTTGTATCAGTCCTCAAGAGTGTTTGAAAAGTTGTTTTTGAAAGCTTTTTGCAAAGTGTCGGTGTGAAAAGAAGTTTTTGATTTGTTTTGAATTAGAGCAAGTATCTACGAGTCATCTACCTACCCTAAGAAATTGGTCTGTGTAAATGTCCTTAAGGTAGTGCCATCCCACCATTGAGAGATAGGTAGCACCACCGTTGGAGGTGTTCGGGTCAATTCGAGGATTAGGGACAGTGTGGTCACCAGAGCAATAGTAGGAGACCTTAGAAGCTACCCCCATGCCATGTTCATGGACATGAGGACTTACTAAAACGTCCTATACTCGACGACCACGTTTCGAGGGGCAAGGCAACAGTGAGGCGTACCCTAGGAGTGGTGTGTGAATTGTGTGTCATTTTCAGTTATATTTGTCTTGTCATGTATTGAGTGAGCTACATTTCGATTTTATTTGGGCATACATTCTTTCATGTGATTATTAGCAGTTAAAAGGTGCGGGAATTAAAATGCGGAAAATAAAAGTCCTACGCTATTACAAGGCGCGGGTCTACATCGCCAAATTAAACCAAGACCCGATTTGCATAAAAGTACGGAAAGTAAATGTCCTAATTATCTATTACAAGGCTTTGGGGCAATTACATAAGATTGAGAAAGAAAAATAGAAGCAAACGCGCGAAAAGGAATTATAATTGAAGGTGCGAGGGCGTTGGACCCTTTAAGGAAATTAAATTGAAATTACAAATTAATTAAATTATTCAATAAGGAAAAGAAGTTATTTTTGGAGTTTTTGTATTTATGAAAAAAAGGAAGATTAATTGAAATTAGAAATTTAAATAAAAACCCTAATTCTAGTTTGTTTTTAATTATTAAAGAAAATATTTAAGTTTAACCTAATTTAGCCCTAATTAATTAATTGCATATTTATTTACAAAATAATTACTAATTAATAGTGATAAGGAAAAAAAAGATTATTTATTAAGAAAAAGAATAAGAATACTAAAACCTAATTTTTATGTTTTTTTAGTTATTAAGAAGTAAATTAAAATTAAAACCCTAAATTAAAACTAAATTGATTATTAAATTTATTTACAAAAACTATTAACGGATTAAATAAAATATATATTTTTTATTTTTGACTTTTCTGATTTTTTTGTATTTTTGTATTATTAAAATTAATTTGAGGAATTAAAAGAAAATAATTAAATTAAAACAAATAAAAAATAGAAAAAGAATGAGGGAAAGAAATACAAACAAGAGGGGTTGTTGACCCAATTATGGAGGTTTGTTTGGAGCATTCTTGGCCCACTGAATCAAGCCTGGTTGACTTTTCTGGCGCGTGTGAGGAACAGCTGACTAATGCATATGGTAGACTCCAGATCCTGACCTTTGGATTGACCCCTGGGGACATGTGGCAAGCATAGATCTGGAGTTGCATGATAGCCCTTTGGAAGCGTACTACACAGAATCGTGTTAGAGAAAAAAATATTGAATAAAGTGGGGGGACCTGGGAATCGAACCCAGGTCCCAGTACCTGTTGTACAGGTCTGCCACCAATTGAACTAGCGCGTTTGGTTGTATGTTTAGTGGACAATGAATAATAAGAGAGAGAAAGCAAGTATTAGTGGGACAATAAAAAAAGCGCCAATTATTCAAACTGGCCAGTCACCGTTCAACACCTCATCATCTCTTTCCTGGCTTCTTTGCTTTTGCCTGAAAATACAGATGAATAGCGGGGGTTTTAAACCCCCACAACCTGAAACGACGAATAATAGCGAATAGAAATTGAGCAATCATAAAAAAGGCGCGATGAGTGATTTGGCTTCATGGGAATGTCACGAATTCATTGGTCCTAGTTTCATGGCCTAATTTTTCCAGATACATGAACCCCTCTTTTGAGGTTTCTGAAACCCTAGCAAGCATCAATGGCGTATTCTTGTACATGCAGCCATTCTTCAATTGAATGGTACCAGTAGCTTTGGAGTGATCATGTTAGTACAATTTAAACATTAAAATGCATTGATATGGCATGTAAATTCAAATACGATTAAGAAAAATTTCGTGAACAGGGTGACTGTGTTCTACCACTTCTTCGAGTATGGAGACTTGGCTTTGGTTGGGAAAGATTCCTTGTAGTGTCAGGAGTCTATTGGAATGCTTCAGGGACCTTGAATCACACTGCAACTATGAAAACAGATTTGAGATTTTTTGTGAAAAAAGCAAGTTTTGTTTTTAGGTTTCAGCGCAGAATTCCTTGTCCTCTTGATTAGGGTTGTGTTTGTGCATATATGAGGAACGAATCAGGTTAACAAAACAAGCCCAAAATCCATGTTTTAATGCTTTTCAAATTTGTGATTTTCCATGATCTTTTTCAATCTTTTTTCCATCAAAACATTGCCAATCATGGGAGATTCTTTCCCTTTTGGATGTGCACGAAATCTTGAGTGAATAAAGAGTGCATATGCTGCATAAAAAGATTTGCAAGACATGTTTTTGTATTTTTGTTATATTTAATTTTAATTAAATGAATTAATAGAATTAAAAACTCAATTAATTAATTAAAAATAAGAAAATAACTCCCATTTGGGTCAATGGGTCGTGCATAGCTTTTGGGTGATGATTCTTGGAAGAAATTGTGGCCCATTAGCAATTTTGAGGCATTTGAAGCAAAGTTAACTTTTCAAAATTCCCAAAAATTTCCCAACTTCCACAAGGCATATCTTGCTAAATGTTTAAGCTTTGATCATGTTCTTGGACATTTTGGAAAGGTATTGAAGTCCTCTAACCAATGCCTTTTGTCCCATGTCATTTTGATTTACCAATCTCAAGTTATGGTCTTTGACTTAAAGTGCCTTTTTGTTGACTTTTGAAAATGACCTATAATGTTGAGATTGATAACTTTTTGTGAGAGCATTTCTTAGACTTGAAGTGTGAAGAGGAGTTGTAGGAAATTTTATTCTCTTCAAAATGGGCTTTGGATAGAATTTTTCTGATAAACCATGTGGAAGTTATGCCCTGGTCAAATTGCAGTTGACTTTTTCAATTGTCCAAAAATAGAAACTTTTGCATCTTGAGACTTTTTGAGCTATGCTTTGAGAATCATGATCAAGAATTGATCAAATGATGTTTGTGGCTTCAAAATAAGATGTTGACAAAAAATTTTGACTTTTGACTGTCAAATGACCATTTTACCCCTGCAGTTGACTGTTGAGCAATTAGGGTTTTTGACTGTGCAATCTTGTGCTGTGAGTCTTGAAACTTGACATGAGGATGCTTGACAATGTTTATGGGCATGTGGGACTTGTTTGGACCCTTAGAAACTTCAATTTCTTTGCCAGAACCAAAACCCTAATTTTTGACTGTTAGGAGGCCATTGGACTGTGCAACCCTTGGGAGATTTTGAAGCATGCTCTTAGCAAATCTTGGAGAATATGGGAGGGCAAATTTTGGGGTGCAACAACTGCCTATCATACTTCTGTAAAGACTTTGATCCACACTCACTCCTTTTTCATCTTGAGACAACTTCATATGTGTGGGAGTAGGATTCTTTTGTGCTTGACATTTTCCATCCCAAATTTCTTTACTATATTCTTAGCATACTTGCTCTGAGATAAAAATATGGAATCTTCCATTTGTTTAACTTGCAGACCAAGAAAGTAGGTTAATTCACCAACAAGGCTCATCTCAAATTCTGACTGCATTTTCTTGACAAAATGTTGAACCGTCTCATTTGACATCCCACCAAACACAATATCATCAACATAAGTCTGTACAATCATGATCTTCCCTTCTTCTTCCTTGACAAAAAGAGTTTTGTCTATGCCACATTTCCTATATCCATTCTCACCAAGAAACTTTGTCAATCTCTCATACCAAGCTCTTGGAGCTTGCTTTAATCCACACAGAGCTTTCTTCAGTTTGTACACATGGTTAGGAAGGCTTGGATCAACAAATCCTTTGGGTTGTTCTACATAGGCTTCCTTATTTAGATAAACATTTAAGAAGGCACTCTTTACATCTATTTGAAACCATTTAAATTTCAGAATGCAAGCAACTCCCAAGAGTAGTCTGATTGATTCAAGTCTGGCCACAGGAGCAAAGGTTTCATCAAAATCAACTCCTTAAATTTGAGTGTGTCCTTGTGCAACTAGCCTTGCCTTATTTCTAGTAACCACCCTATTTTCATCAGATTTATTCTTGTACAGCCATTTAGTGCCAATCATATTTGTCCCTTCAGGCCTTGGAACCAAATCCCAAAATTCATTTCTACTAAATTATTCTAGCTCTGCATAGCATTAATCCAGAACTCATCAATTAAGGCTTCTTTGACATTCTTAGGCTCAATTTTTGAAACAAAGAAAGTGTTTGATATCCCTTCTCTTGATCTAGTAGTAAATATTTATTCAGATCTCCTATGGTAAGCTCCTTAGGATAATCTCTCTAAGTTCTAATTGAAGGCCCTTTATTGAAATGACTGGGCTCAGGATTTTCTTGAGGTGGATTAGAATCAATACTTCTGCATTGGATTCTGTTGGACTATTAGACAAAGATGTTTCAACATCTTCTAAGAGATCTTCTTCATTATTCCATCCTCTATCATCAATAATAACATTTATGGATTCCATCATAACCTTAGTTCTGGAGTTAAAGACTCTGTAAGCTCTGCTATTTGTAGAGTAACCCAGGAATATTCCTTTATTACACTTGGTATCCATCTTCCTTCTCTGTTCACAGTCTGCTAAGATGTAACATTTACTTCCAAACACATGAAAGTATTTGACAATAGGTTTTCTTCCCTTCCATATTTATACAATGTGGCTGAGGTGCTTTTCCTTAGAGTGACTCTATTATGGATATAGCATGCTATATTCATAGCTTCAGCCCAAAAGTGGTAGGGTAACTTCTTTGCAAGAATCATAGCTCTGGAAGATTCTTGAAGGGTTCTATTTTTGCGTTCCACAATCCCATTTTGATGAGGAGTAATAGGAGAGGAAAATTCATGATTGATTCCTTCAGAAGAGAAAAAATCAACAAATTTATTGTTTTCAAATTTCTTTCCATGATCACTTCTAATTCTGATGACATGACTATCTTTTTCCCTTTGAAGTTTTTGACAAAGATCTTTAAACACTTCAAAAGTTTCTGATTTTTCTCTGATAAAACTTATCCATGTGTACCTAGAGAAGTCATCTACAACAACATAAGCATACTTCTTTCCACTAAGACTTTTAACCTGCATAGGTCCCATCAAGTCCATGTGAAGAAGTTCCAAAACTTTTGATGTAGTAAGATGTTGGATCTTCTGATGTGACATCTTAGTTTGCTTTCCAATCTGGTAGTCACTGCATACTCTTCCTTCTTCTATCTTGAGCTTAGGAATCCCTCTCATGGCTTCTTAAGATATAATTCTTTTCATTCCTTTCAGATGCAAGTGTCCCAAATTTTGATTCCATAGTTTAACTTCATTTTCTTTGGCTAAAACACATGTTGAGGAGAAGTTCAACTCTTGGGAAATCCATAAATAATAGTTGTTTTTAGATTTGATTCCTTTCATAATAACTTTATTCTTTTCATTGCAAATAAGACATTCTTCCTTGGTTAAGTTAACTTTGAATCCTTGATCACACAATTGGCTTATACTTATCAGGTTAGCTATTAACCCTTTAACAAGTAACACATCATCAAGCTTAGGGACTCCTAAACATTCCAGCTTGCCAACTCCTTTGATTTCACATTTGGCTCCATCACCAAAAGTCACATAACTGGTGGAATGAGATTTGATATCTATCAACAGATTCTTGACACCCGTCATGTGTCTAGAACAACCACTGTCAAAGTACCATTCATCTTTGGTTGATACTCTGAGAGAGGTATGAGCTATGAAACTAGAAACATTAGACTTGGGAACCCACTGTTTCTTCTTTTTGTTATTTTGGGGAATCTGATCAATTTTGGGAAGAGGAGTAGCTTTAGGATACCCATACAACTTGAAACAAAATGGCCTTATATGACCAAGCCTTCCATAGTGATGACATCTCTAGGGCTGGGAATTCTCTCTGGTGTGATTAAACTTTTTCTTGCCATGATGTTTCCCATGATGTCCTTTCTTGCCATGATGTTTATACAATTTGACATCTTTGGTTTAGACTTGGCATGAGTGAAATCTGATGAAGGTTCTTCTGAATTTGGTTCCTTTTTCTCATTAAACCCTAGACCACTCTTGTCTTTTTTCACTCTTCCTGCTTGAAGAATTTCATCTAATGTGTCAGACCCATTATTCAGCATCTTGAGATATTTGACAATTCTATCAAGGTTTGAATTCAGAGAAGTCACTTCACTTTCCATATTAGAAATAGTTTTTAGATGCTCTTCCTTTTTTGCCTTCAGCTGAGTTATGAGGGATTTTTGTTTCTCCCCTTCTTGGCACACTTCTGCACTTCTGAGACATAATTCTTTGTATGAAGAAGCTATCTCATCAAAGGTTAGTTCCCCATCACTAGACTCTTCATCAGAGACATACTTGCCTGTCAATGCTTTAACGTATTTGGCAGATTCTTTAAGATCACTCTCTGAGTCCTCTTCAAACCAAGTAACAGATAGATTCTTCTTCTGTTTCTTAAGATATGTAGGACATTCAGCTCTAATGTGAACAAATCCTTCACATTCATGACATTGTATTCCCTTCCCTTGAGTGGATTTTTCTACATCCCTTTTTCTTCCAAACTCATTTGACTTATGGACGTTAGATGAGATGTTCTTGACATTTGATCTTGGGTTCCTATCCATTATTTTTATCACTTTGTTGAATTGTCTTCCAAGCATAACTAAGGCATTTGATATTCCTCCATCTGTATCCAGATCACAATCCTCCTCTTTATCTTCAGTATTTGATACAAAGGCTATGCTTTTGTTCTTATTTTCAGATCTTTCATTGATGCTTAATTCAAATGTCAGAAGGGATCCAACAAGTTCATTCACTTTCATTTTGTCAATGTCTTGAGCTTCTTCTATAGCAGTCACTTTCATATCAAATATCTTGGGAAGATACCCGAGCATCTCTCTCACCAATTTGTCTTCAGGTATTTTCTCTCCTAAGGCACTGGATGCATTAGCAATCTCAAGAACGTTCATATGGAAGTCATTAATACTTTCATCATCCTTCATTCTCGGGTTCTCAAATTTTGTGGTGAGCAACTGAAGTCTTGACATCTTAACTTTGGATGTGCCTTCATGAGTAGATTGAATAATTCCCCATGCATCCTTAGCTACTTTACATATGTTTACTAATCTGAAAATGTTCTTGTCAATTCCATTGAATATAGAATTCAAGGCTTTAGAATTTCCAAGAGCAATTTCATCTTCTTATTTAGACCAATCTTCTTCTGGTTTTAACTCAGAAGTAGGTTCTCCATTTCTCCCAATTTGACAGGGTGTTTCTATCCTTTTAAGACAACTTCCCAAGCTCTGCTGTCCAAAGACTTTAGAAAGGCCACCATACGTGGTTTCCAATATTCATAATTACTTCCATCCAGAATGGTTGGTTTGTTCATAAATCCTCCTTCCTTGTCCATAGTACCAGAAAGTATCTTCCCTGGATCTCACCCAGACATATAGAAGAATGCCTGCTCTGGTACCAATTGAAATTCTGGTATCAGATATGTAATGTCGAAGGAGATGTCACGACATAAATATCTGAGGACAATATAAAATGCAACAATAATAAAAGCAGTAAGAACACAAGGGATTGTTAACCCAGTTCAGTGTACAACAACACCTACTCTGGGGGCTACCAAGCCAGGGACAAGTCCACTAAATAGTATCAATTCATAGACCCTCAGTAAATAACTAGTTTACGATCTAATCACTTAATCACTACCCGTGCTATACTTCTACCTAAGACACACCTAGGTATGAGGCCCTCCTCAAATCCCTTCAATCACTAACAATGAAGAACATCAAAAATTTTAAGTTTTAAAGACTTCAATCATTTAATACTTAAAAGCTTATGAATGATCCACAATTAACAACTCAAACTACAACTCAAGTATTAAACCAATACTTAGAGTGTATTACAATTAAAAGAACTCAGACTTCTAAAACAGAAAGAATATATTCTTCTTCAAAAGTTACGGTCAAACGAATAAGGATACAAGTCGTTATAAAGGCGCAACAGTGGCCTTGGGCTAAAAAAACAAATATTCCAATCCCTTGAATATTTCCATGAAAATAGGGCAAGATTTAATCCATAAGGATAATGAAAATAGAAAAATATTCCTCCATATTTTTCGCAAACTATGAGTCACAAATCCTGAATAATGGTGCACATAAAAACAGGAAACAGAAAACTTAAACCAGATATGAAGTTCGTTCAGCCCATGAGGCAGATGTCAAGACATTTGCTTTGACATCATTCGAAACAGTTTGCTTCAAATTTCAAGACATTTAGAAAAAAATTATCAAGTCATTATTTTACTAAAATTACTTTCAACAAAGACTTACACTATGCTTTGGACTTAAGTCTCTTTCTAGATTTTCTTTCCATTTTATTCGGCAATCAAATTAAGGCATTTGGAATTATGATAGTCATCACACACACACAAGATCGATCAAGAATTTTTATTCGGTTATTAACATCAGATAGGTAAAATGTTTATTCTTTTTGGGTTGATGTTGGGGTTAAACCACCATTGAGTTGAATAATCGGGTGAGGGTTATCAAACTTAATGAGTGCAGTTGCCTTTTACAGTCGGTTTCTTTTCTTTTATTTTTTGTTTTTGGGTGTTATTTTTCCTTAATCGATTGAGCATGTTGTTACACCCCAAAATTTACCTTTTGAGTTTCAACTACAGTTAACTCAAATGTCACATTCATTCATCTCCACATACATTTTCATTTGCATCATAATCATTCATAGGATGTGTTCTCAAAGCACATGATCACATTTTTTCTCAAGATTAGGGTTTTGAAGAGGAGAGGCTCATCTCTCAAGAGATTGTATCGTCATGATCATCATCTTCAAGGAATCATCAACCATATTATTTCATGGTCATCGCATCATCTTAATAGTTTCATAATCACAAGATTGCATTGGTCATAGGAGAGTGGAATTTAACTGATGAAAAGTCAACTATCACACAAAAGTCAAACTTTGACTTTTTGGTCAATATTAAAATTCAAGGTCAAGAATAATAAAAACATTCAAAACTTTCAAAATTGATCATGAAGAATCAAGAAAGTCAAGAAAAGTTAAAGTTGAAAAACTCTTAGAAAAATTCAAGTGTTTTGTGCCTAAAAAGCCCTAACTTCATAATCAAGTTTTACCAAGATACAAGTTGATTCAAGGAAAACTTTCAACATTAAAGTTGTAGGGAATGAAGAATTCTACAACTTTGTCAATGATAGTTGATCCCTAAAAAGTGATTAAACTAAGATATATAAGCCCATGAAGTTGTGATACCTTTTATCCAACACTTAGAAAATTTCTCAAACTGTTTTGAACAATTTTTATCTCAACTTCTTGACCAATTTACACCAAGATCCAGGATGATTCAAAGAAAATGTTCAACATGAAAGTTGTAGATAATGTTTCAAGATTTCCAAAATGTCTAAGATCATGAATTTATAATATTTGAGCGATGAGAATCGAGGAGATGAAGTTAGGCATTTCATGCTTGAATTTCAAGTCATTTAGTGAAGAACTCAAGAGCAAATCTCATAACCTTACCATGGAATCTCACTTTTCAGGATATGTTGCTTCTAAATCTCCACATAATCAGATATTTACACAAAATTATGGTGGATTACATAAGGATTTGAGGCTTTATCCACTTAATCATACCATTTTTGGATGAAATTGCAAAAAGCTTTATATCCATTTGCATAAAGACCGCTTTAATCACAAAGTCCACTCATTGAGCCTCTAACTTGTTTCTTCTGATCACACTTAACATGAATGATCAAAAGCAACATCTCTAAGCCTACCAACCATCCTATTGATGCATTGGAACCATGACCTTCATGTAACTTTCTCACTTACATTTCAACCAAGTCTTAAAACCTTAAGGCTTAAACCTGATCAGCCCTTGCCCTCAACCTTTTTCCTATAAATAGAGAGGTCATTTGCAAGATAAGAGACTAATTCACAAGCTCTAAAACACCATCAAACTCTCCCAAACCAGAATTTTCATAAAAATCTCCATTTTTGAGCCTTGAAGTCCTTATCTTTGAAACTCATCAACCTTGCAGTTTCTGTGCAAACTAACCATCCACGCACCTTATACACATCATATAGAAGTTGTCCAAACACCAAAACAAATTCTGTAACATCAATATCATCCTCCAACTCACAAATCTGTGGCTTGCAACTTGACTTGGTCAGGGAGTTCCAGCTAGTTTTAAGGCAAAGTAAGGGTTGGAATACACTCAGGGAGGTCCCAACAAGCTAACCATATCATTTGTTTGCACTTGGAGCTGCTAAAAGAAGCGTTGGACTTTCTCCAACTTGGTAAGAAACTCAAACCTTGAAATCCTTATACACGCATCATTTGTGTATACATTCAAAAGAAAAAATGTAGATATCAATGTCCCGAAGCTAACCATTTAATTACTTTTCATTGATTTTGCCTGTGTGATGAGAATTGTGAAACTGAACAATTATGGTTTCATTTTGGTATTGGTTTAAATTCGTTTTCATCTCTGATTTATAGCTTTTGAAATTTACACCATTGAAATCCTTGTTAAATTTCAGTCAAGTTTGGTGTTTACAATTTTTGAAATGGTTGAGAAATGAAGCTTTTACATATTTGACAATGAAGTTGTTGTTATTATCCGCGTGAGTAAGATGAAAATGGTGATGGCGCCATTTGTTTTATTTTGAAAATTTGAGTTTATAATACATTGAATGCAAGGTGTTTTATGACTGGATGAAATAGCCACCCCAATGGCAAGAGCGCGCATTTTCAAGTCCGGCAAGCATAAGGGCGAGGGTTCGAACCACTGTGAACCCCATTTTTGCATTTTTCTCATATTTTTCTGTTTTGTGATTTTCTAGAGATTATTTCAAATATTTTTAACTGGATGCATTGTTTTAACACCACAAGCGTGTGGTCTGGTGGTTAACATTTTGTTTAGAAAACCTAAGGGTGCAGGCTCAACACTTACCAACCCCTTTTCCAATTTTTTTACTACTTGTTTATTTCACCTTTTTTTGCAATTTTCATTTAACCTTTTCACCTATCAAAACAACTCTTTTTGAGCTGATTTTTTTGTACACTCTTAATTTAACACCTTTATTTTATGATTATGTGAAAAAATCCCAAAATATTAATTATTTCACCATTTTCTAATTAAATCAAAATAGGAACTTTTGTAGGGTTTTTAAAAGGCCTTTCCATGATCCTTTTATTGATTTCTCAACTTCTCTCACATAGCTTGATATTACCATGATATATCTTGATTCTAACTTGATATCTTGAATCTCGATTAGCTTAAGCTCATTTTAGGTTTTTCTCACTCAAATCTAAAACAAAATATGAAACATGTTCAAAAATCAAAGTTATGCTCCATGACTTTCATCTTGATTGTGATGCATACATTGTTTCAAACATTAAACTCCTTCATGTTTTCACAAGTTTGTATCACTTTTAAAACATATTTCCTTCATAAACTCCTTTAAAGCATAAAAAATAAAAAACATGCTTTCAACTTTCACTCTTTTGTCACAAATCTTTTGCTAAATAAAACTCATTGACTCTCATCTACTTGTGTGCTCATTGCTTGAGTGAATAACATGTTCCCTTAAGCTTACTTGGTTCATCTTCAATCCTTGGTAAAACTTGAATCAATATAGACATTAGGATTTCAATCCAAGCATGAGAACATTAGGTTAGATTCCCCCATAATCTCAACTATAAGATCAATCCTTACATGATAACATTAGGATCAACAAATCCCCCATTAGAATTTTCTTTTCCTTTTGCATTGCATCATTAAGACTAAAATATTTTCTCAATAAAAATCCAAAAATACTTAACAATATTCAAAACCCTTTCAAAACTAAAGGTGTGAAGGTGATGGGTGTCTTCTTGGATGAGGGTCCACTTGTTACCTTTCTTCCTAACAAAAACATCAACCAAATCCAAATCATTTTATAGTAGGGATTTTTTCACTTCAATGTTTTTCCAAAAAGGATATGTTAACTCCATTCTACACAAAACAACAATGTGTAGTTGTGATACAGTGGGAGAACTGACTTGAAGGTTTTGCGTTTGATCGCAAATGTTGTGGTTAGCAAGAGTCGCCACCGACTTTCTTTTATCCAAAAGGAAAGGTGAAAAAGCATAGGAAAGACCTTTGAGATTTATTTCTTGAGTTCGGGGGGTAGATTATGAAAAGGGAAGGTATTAGCACCCTTTTCATCCATGGTTTTCCACGGGCTCTTAGTTACTTGCTAGATCACTTGCTTTTGTTTGAAATTGTGCTTTGTGTGGTTTTTGAAAGTATTTTGTAAAGAGGCCATTGTTTAGGCAATCTTTGTAACAATTCTTGTTCGTAAGAATGTATACAGAGATGTTGATCTTTTGAAAATGTTTTCAAGTTTGTAAGATGTTTTGAAAATGTAGGTGCTTGTTTTGAAAATAGCAAGGATGTTTATTTTAAAACGGAGCAAGTAATTAGGAGCATTCTACCTACTCAAATGTCTTTCTTGTTCATTTTCTTTTCCTTTGACATTGTTGTCCTACCATTGATTTGGTAAGCAACCATATCTTTGGATGTAAACGGGACGGGCGTGGGTTATCGTATAACCATGATTAGCATTGTTGCAAGGTATCTTAGCATTCTTTTTAAGGGACTAAGATCATTTGTAAGGCAACTTAGATAACGTCATCGAGGGACTATGATCTTATATTTGCTTGTTTTTGCTAAGATACCTTACATGCGTAATATGGTCATTTTGTATAAGGCAACCAAGTGGAATAACCCTAGGGGTGCTTGTGTGCAAGTGTATTGTTTTCATGCTTGTTTTTGTCTTGAATTAGGGTTTTCTAAGTATTAGTTTTAGTCTTTCCATACAAACCCTAATTACTAGCATGTTATATAAAAGCGATAAATTGCGGAAATTAAAGTTACTACGCTATTACAACATTTGTAGGGTGGGGGTGTACAAATTGAATGGAGATTGCAAGAATGTAAACCTAGTTAGTCTATTACAATCATATTGAATTGGTATCAATGTACAAGGAATTTAAATGGATACAATATATAAAATGAATAAATGTACAAAATGCAAAAATGTGAAGTAAATGGATATTTGTTTTGGATGTTTTAGAAAAAAGGGATTTTGTCTTAACCTAATTAATTAAAAAAATAATTAATTAAACTTAAATTTATTAAGAAAATATTTTGAATAAAACCCTAGTTCTATTAATTGATCAAAAGAAAATAAGTTTAAGAAAAGTATTTTTTTGGTGTTTTTGTCTTGAAAATATTTATAGTATTATAAAATATTTTTAGTCTTTTTTCATATCAAAATAATATATTTTAAATGGTGTGAAAGAAAATAAATAAAAAACATAGTATTAATTAAATTTACAATATAAGTTAGTAAAAACAAATATAGTATAATTAATAAAAATATTTTTTATGAGGAAAAATAAAATAAATTAAGTTAAAATGAAAATCTATTTTTTTTTGTATTCTTTATGATTTTTTAGTATTTAGAAAAATATTTAAGAAAATAAATGAAATAATAAAAAAAAGAAAATAAAATAAATTGGGCCAGGGGCGTATAAATGAAACAAGGGGTTAGCTAGCAAAAATATAAAAAAACAAGCCAGGCCCAAAGAGGCCCAGCGCCCTGCAACAAAAAAAAGTCAGAAATGTAAAAACATGTAAAAAATACAAAAGGGTACCACTAGGGCTCGAACCCAGGTCCCAAAGGTTACATGTGCGCGCTTCTACCACTGGAGTGGCTATATATCCGTTAACATAAGCAAAACAATAAATATACAAGGCAAAACGCGCCCTGAAGACTTCATCTTCAAGCTCCAGCCAGACCAACTATAACTTGCTCATTTCTCATCAAAAACGAAAACTGTAAACATGAAACTTGTAGCAAATTTCCTCATGGTTTCAGAAATGTAAAGCATTAAAACTATAGATCAAAGATAAGCATGAATTTTAATGGACCTAATCTGAACCCTAAAAGTCTTAGAAATTTCAGTTTCAAAATTCTCTAAGCTCAAGCAAAATTAATGGAAACTATGGACATGGTTAGCTTTAGGGCAATGATATCTATATGTTTTATTCACAAATAAACTATTGATGATGCCTGTATGAAGAGTTCCAAGTTGAGAAAACTTACCTCAAAACTGGAAATCGTGTTTTGAGTTTGAGCCTGTTTCAAGTGATGGTGATGATCATGTTAGTTTCCTTGAGGTCCCAGGAAGCTAATGCAATGATTAGCTTGAACAATGGATGGCTGAAATGGTCTGGAGAAGTCAATGTGCAGAGCTGAGTTTTTGGAAATGGAGGATGGTGTTAATGGTGTTACAGTTCTAAAACAGGGTGTATGATCAACTCTATATGATGTTTAGAAACTTTAGAAACCAAAAGGCCAAGAAACGCACGAGTAGATTATGAGTTTCAAGTTTTTGATAAGTTTGTGTAAAAATGGAAGTGTGAAGTGTGATTCTGAGTTCTAGGTTCTTTCAAGGCTTGGGCATTCGTGTGTTTGTGTCAAAAGCTTTGTGTATGTATAAACAAAAGTGTTTTAGTGCATTGGCTAGGTTACTTGATTTTGAAGAAAAGAGGGAAACAAGTTTCAAGAAGAGGTACAAGCATGGGATGGCTGATTGTAAGTGTTTGAAACATTTATCATAATTTATAGGGCCCGTTTGATCAGAAGAGAACAAGTGCAAGGCCCAAGAACAAGTTTTGTACAAAAAGTTGCTTTATCAAAATGGCAATGTAACCTTTCTTCCAAAAATGGATAAAAAGCATGTCCATGCATTGAATGCTTGAAGTGAGGCCTCTAACAGCTGTGTACACCATTAATTATGGAGTGCCTAACAAGTTTGAGGCCTGCAAAGTAGTGTTTATGCAACATGGTTTGAATTTGAATTTTGTTCATCACTAAAATGACTTGTAATTAAAGTGATAAAACCCTAACTTCATCTCTTTGTTTCTCCCTACTCAAGAATGATCTCAAGGAGTTCTTGGACATTTTGGAAAGCTTGCAATGTGATATACAACCCATATTTGAATTTCTTTTGAAGATTCCCCTTGTAACTATATGAAAAAGTTTCATGAAGTTAGATCAAAATCCTGGCCAAATTAGGGCAAAATTTCACTAAGTGTTTAGTTTCATGACCACATGTTCATAAAATTCTAACATGAGATCCAAAATTTTTTGGAAGTAGTTGTGTAAAGTAAAGTTATAGATTTAATGGAGATCTACAACTTTCATGTTGGAAGTTTCTCTTGAATCATCTTGCATCATGGTAAAAATTTTGCTCAAAGTTATGAAAAAACATGAAATTTCCAACACTTAGAAAAATTTCTAAGTTTAGAAATTTTGACTTTTCAAAATGAAATCTTGACTTTTTGATTTATTGATGAATAAGTTTCATATTTTGACATGTTTTGATGAATTATGATCTTTGGCACTTGAATTTGACCAAAAAGTCAAAGTTTGACTTTTTAGTATACAACTGACTTTTGATCAGTTGACTGAAAAATTCATCTGTCAATCCAATGGACTTGCAATGTTTTGAACCATGTTATTAGGTAAAAATGATGCAATTGGACTATTGAGATCATGCCTTAAACCAATTGATCATTTTCTAGGTCAAAAATCAAAAATTGCCCTTTTCCAATCAAAACCCTAATTTTGACCATTTTGCCCTTTTGGAGATTTGATCAAATTTCTTGAGGAATTGTAGTCCAAACTTGATCAAATGATACATATGAGTTTAAAATGTTGACGTGGATAAAAAATTATGAAGTTTGACTATAAATTGGCCATAGTTGACTTTTCCCCCAATAGAACTGGTTTTTAGGTCAACTGTTCAATTGACTGATCAAAAGTGTGATCTAAAGCTTGAAACTTGACATGAGTAATATTTGGGGTCCATAATGATCCATGAAAGTCATATGTGGCATTGGAAGTCCAAAAATCCTTGTGAAAACTCAAACCCTAATTTTGGTCATCAGTGCTTAAGGAGGTGTCTTGAGCTGATCAAACCCTAATGCAGTCTTGCGTCAAGGAGATCTTGTGAGCAAATTCTTGATAAGTGAGAGGGAAAATTTTGGGGTACAACAGTAGTCTCCAACGGTCGAGTGTTAACGTTAACTGTTAGAATGTGAATTTAACATCATCCATAAAAACATGCTTCAAACAAAAACATTTTTAAGAAGAACTACAATGTTTTGATTCCCTTGTGGATACGTAGGCATGGAGTTTCAATGCTCAGGAGAAAACTGTAATAAAACCTTTTATTTTTCCCAATTAATTTATGTATACATTTCCCTCTAACAAGTAAGTTTTAGATATACATACCCATTAATTAGAATAAAAAGAGTGGATCCCGTGGTGTACCACGAACGTGAGGGGTGTTAATACCTTCCCCTTGTATAATCGACTCCCTTACCCAAGATTTGATTGCGATACCATGTTCTTTTCCCAATATCAAAGTTTTTCTCTATATTTTCCTTTCCCTATCTTTTTTTGGGATAAATAAAGTTAGGTGGCGACTTTGTTTGTTCCATCCGAAGTTATTTGTTTTATTTTTCGAGTAGCTTCAGCAGGAGACTCTATTGGGGATACCTAAGCAAGTCAGTCCTAGCTCTTGTGCGTTTTCTTTTCTTGGGTGTTTATCTTTATGCTTTACTTGCTGTATTTTATTGCATCCATTGATTGCACTTTGGATATTCTGGATATTGGTGTCTGTTTCTTTGGTGGGTGGGTGTTACTTGAGAGATAATCCCAATACACGGGCTTGAGTATACCCATAAGCTTTAAGAAGTGGATAGTCATGGCAACTAAGGGGTAGATGCCCTATTAGTGTGTCATGAGAACCGCACCCAGACTAGGTTTACTTTGGGGTAAAATTGTTATGACATAAATACGTTAGAATACTGTACTTTTCAAAGGGAACTGTGACTTTGGGAATACCTCAAGGAATCTTTATCTAAATTAGAACTCACATGTGAGAGAGCTTGAACTTTTTTATAGGAAACTCTGACCTTCATCATACATTGGTTCTTTTACAAAGACTTCTTTTCATAGATTAAGTATACCAATCATTCAGACTTATCCAAAGTTGTGATCCCATGCTTTTGCATAAATCATTTGCATCATAACATAGAGTCTAACCCACATATACATGTCATTTCCAAGGTATTTGCAAGTTGTTGTATTAGTTGAGAGTATCAAAGATGGATGCAGGTAGAATAACCACCAAATTCTACAAATTCCCTAAGCTTGCTCTTGATAACTTAAGAAGGTTGAGTTCCCTTGTAGTTTCCAAAAATCAAGATGACTTCAAGAAGACCTATGGTAACCTCATTCCTCTTCTGAACACCAAGGTTGATACCTTAGTCATGCAAACTCTCATCCAAATTTATGATCCTCCTCTAAGGTGTTTTACATTTCAATACTATCAACTCGCTCCTACATTGGAAAATATACTAACTGTTTTACCCCAAAATTTTGCCCTCTCATTTATCAATTAATCTCCCACTAAATCTCCTTTGGTTCAAGACTGCACTAGGATTGATCGGCTCAAGATACCTCCTCAAGCACTGATGATTGAAAATTAGGGTTTGAGATTGCACAAGGATAATTTAACTTTTAATGCCTCATATGGCTTTCATGGATCATTATGGACCCTCAAGATTGGTCATGTCAAGTTTCAAGTCTTGGATCACATTTTTGCTCAGTCAATTGATGAGTTAACCTAAAAATCAAGTGTATTGGAAAAAAGTCAACTGTGGTCAATTTACAGTCAATCTTCATGATTTTTGATCCATATCAACATTATGAACTCATATATGTCATTTGATCAAGTTTAGACCACAATTCCTCAAGAAATTTGATCAGATCATCAAAAGGGTAAAATGGTCAAAATTAGGGTTTTGACTAAGGAAGTGCGATTTCTGATTGTTTTGACCTAGAAAATGGTTGATTGGTTGGAGACATGATCTCAAGGATTCAATTGCATCATTTTTACCTAATGGTATGACTCAAAACATTGCTCAAGTACAATTGATTGATAGTTGATTTTCAGTCAACTGATCAAAAGTCAACTGCACACTAAAAAGTTAAACTTTGACTTTTTGGTCAAAATCAAGTGTCAAAGATCACAATTCATCAAAAAATTTCAAAGTATGAAACTTATTCATCAAGAAATCAAAAATTCAAGATTTCATTTTGAAAAGTCAAAATTTCTAAACTTAGAAATTTTTCTAAGTGTTGGAAATTTCATATTTTTTTACAATTTAAGCAAAATTTTCACCATGATGCAAGATGATTCAAAGGAAACTTTCAACATGAAAGTTGTAGATTTCAACGTGATTTAAAACATTGTAGGACACAACTTCTCCTAGAAAATCATGGATTTCAAGTTATGATTTTGTGAATACATGTTCATGAAACCTGGAAACTTAGTGAAATTTTGCCCTAGTTTAGGCAGGATTTTGACCTAACTTCATGGAAATTTTTCACATAGTTCCAAGGGGAATTTTCAAAAGTGATAAACATAGATGTTGTATAGGATTTTTCAAGATTTACAAAATGTCCAAGAAATCATTGAGATCATGCTTGAGCAAAGAGAATCGAAGACAAGAAGTTGGACATTCATTCTTGAATTATAGGTCATTTCCATGATGAACAAGAATTCAAATCTAAGCCTAGGCTGCATAATATTTGCTTTGCAGGCCTCAAAATTATTTGGCACTCCATAATTAAATGTTTACACAACTGTTAGAAGCTTTAATACAAGCATTCAACATATTGCCCATGCTTAATACCATTTTAGGAAGAACGACAACATTGCCATTTTGGAAAAGTGGCTTTTATGCACAAAGTCAATTCTTGAGCTTTGCACTTTTTTTCTTCTGATCACACACAATCTAAAATCCGTAAGAAACTTGTCTAAAGCCTCTAACAACTCAGACCATGCTTGTACCATGCCTTGAAACTATGTTTTTCACTTTTCTTCAAAATCAAGTAACATAGCCATAACTCTATATCTCATACTTCTGACCACCTGAAGTGTTAGAATCTTTTTCATATAACTATACAAGTTTATTGCAAGCTAACACACGTTTTCAAGCCTCCTAAAACTCTCCCTAACACCCTTGCTGCACAGAACTGCTCAACTTGACAATTTTGAGCAAAAACTCTCCATCTCCATTTCCACTCGTGCGTTTTGATTCTTAATCATCCAGACACCTTACATACATCATACACAAGTGATCCAAGCCCCTGTTTCAAGACTGTAACTCCTTCATTACTATCCACCATTTCAAAAACTGAAGCTTACAACCTGACTTGAGTTGGGAGTTTCAGCCATCCTCAAAGCAAAGTAGGAGTTAGAACATATTCAAGGAGGTCCAGGAAAGCTACAGAAATCATCGGCCATCTCAAAGGTTTCCCAAACTCCATACACGACTCCAACTGCAAGAGGTAAATTTTCAAACTTCTATCTCTTCATACAAGCATCATTTGATTCTGATTTGTGAAGATAAGGTGTAGATATCATTGCCCTGAAACCGTACATGTCCTTAGATTTCATTTATATTGATTAAGCTTAGAAAATTTTAGGTTTGAATATCTGAAAAAAGTTAGGTCAGAATTTGGTACTTTTAGAAATTCTCATTCATCTTTGATTTATAGCTTATGATATTTATATGGTTGGATTCGTATGGAAAAATGGAGCAACTTTCATGTTTGCATCTTTCATTTTTATTGAGAAATAGTGAAGTTACAAGATCCATAGCTGGAGATTGAAGATGAAGTTGTATTCAGGGCATAACTTGTGTTATATATTTATTGTTGTGCCAATGTTAACAGATGTATAACCACCCCAGTGGCAAAGGTAGCACGCGTGTATGCATAAGGTCAAGGGTTCAACACCCAGCGCTACCTTTTAGTGTTATTTTTCAATTTCTTCTCTTTTTTTTGTCACAAACACACACGCCTGGGCCTCAATACAGTGGGCCTTGGTCTTTTGCTAGCTTATAACCCTCTGCCTTGCTTCAGCACCCCCTGGCCCATTATTTCTTTATTTCATTTTCTTTTTATTTTAGTTTATTTTACTTTCATATTTTCACTTTATTATTTTTATTACTATTTTTTTTATTAATAGAAAAATCCAAAAATATTTATTTTATTATTTTTACACTCATATTTTATTTTTCTTTATAAAAACTAAAAAAAGAACAAAAACAATTTTATTAACAAAATAATTTCTTTTTTTAATTAATATATAGATAATTAGGTTTAGTTATTATATTATATTATTTTATTGTAAATTAAAATTAATTTAGAATTTAGGTTTATTTCAATTAAATAATTTTTATATTATTCTTAAAACCTTTTCATAAAAAACCCTAAAAAATCTTTTTTTAGTTAATTTCTTTTCTTAATTAGTTTAAGTTAATTTTATTAGATTTTCACTAATCATTTTCTTAATTAGGTCAAGATTAAAACCCTTCATAAAATCAAATAAAAATCATTTCTTTTTCCATTTTGCATTCTTGCATTTTATCTTCAATTTTGTACAATATTCAATATGGTTGTAATAATTAATTAGATTTAATTTTCTTGCAATTCCCCCATTTGTAAATTTGTACACCCCCTCCCTTATTGATGTAATAGCTTAGTATTTTTATTTTCCGTAATTTAATGCTTTATATATAAATGCTAGTAAATTAGGGTTTGTATGGAAAGGTTAAAATCAACAAGTTGGCAAACCCTAATTCAAGATGAACAAGCATGTAAATCAACACACTATTCACACATGCACCCTTAGGGTAAATCCACTTTGTTGCCTTACCGAAATGGCCATGTTATGCATGTGGGATATCTTAGCAAAAAGCAATAAAAAAATACAAGATCATAGTCCCTCGATGACGCTATCAAATGTTGCCTTTCAAAATGATCTTAGTCCCTCAAAGAGAATTGCTAAGATATCTCACAACATTGATATCATGGCTATAGGATGACCCACGCCCGTCCCTTTACATCCAAAGATAGGGTTTCTTACTCAATAAATGGTAAGATAACAATATCAAAGGAAAGAAACAAAATGAGCTAAGACTTTTTGAGTAGGTAGATTGTTCCTAGTTGCTTGCTCAATTCCAAATCAAACACTCCTTGCTTATTTTCAAAACAAACACCAACACTTTCCAAAACACTTTCAAAACATTTTCCAAACATGAAACATTTTCAAAAGCTCAACACTTTGTATATGTTCTTACGAACGAGAACTATTACAAAGTTTGCCTAAACGATGACGCCTTTTCAAAATACTTTCAAAAACCACACAAAGCACATTTTCAAACATAAGCAAGTGATCTAGAAAGTAACTAAGAGCCCATAGATAACTATGGATGAAAAGGGTGCTAACACCTTTCCTTTTCATAATCTACCCCCGAACTCAAGAAACAATCTCAAAGGTCTTTCCTATTCTTCTCAGTCTTTCCTTTTGGATAAAAGAAAAGTCAGTGGCGACTCTTGCTAACCGCAACATTTATGATAAAACACAAATCACCCAAGTCAGTTCTCTCACCGTATTACAAAACTGGAGACTCTACTGGGGAAAACTTAAAAGTGGGGTTACTGTGATCGGTGGAAATAGAACTGACTGTTTTTAGCTGGATCGCGTATGTCGCGGTAAGCAAGAGTCGCCACCATCTTTTATGTTCTCCAATATGGAAAGGACAAAAGCACAGCAAAATTCCTTATTGAGAATGTCTCTCGGTTCGGGAGGTAGATTTATAAAAAGGGAAGGTGTTAGCACCCTTTCTATCCGTGGTTATCCACGGGCTCTTAGGTACTTGCTCTTATGTTTTCAAAAGATGTTTGGTTTTCAAGTGTGTGTGGGTTTTGAAAAAAGTTTCGTTTTGAAAGATTTCTGAGTGACTCTTGTATCTGTCCTCAAGAGTGTTTGAAAAATTTGTTTGAAAACTTTTGAAAGTGTCAGTGTGAAAAGATGTTTGGTTTGTTTTTGAAGAGAGCAAGTACCCATGAGTCATCCACCTACCCTAAGGAATTATGCTGTGTAAGAGTCCTTAAGATAGTGCCATCCCACCATTGAGAGGTAGGTAGCACTACCGTTGGAGGTATTCAGGTCAATTCGATTGTTAGGGACATTGTGGTCACCGAAGCAATAGTAGGACACCTTAGAAGTAACCCTAATGTCCTAGATCCTTTTTAATCTGAGGCAAACGTTTCGAGGCAACTGGATCTTAGACATAAGGGAGACCGTTAAAACACCCTATACTTGACGACCACGTTCGAGGCAATGAGTGAGGCGTACCCTAGAAGTGGCATGTGCATTGTGTGTTGTTTTCATGTTAACATTTATCTTGGATCATGCAATTGTGAGCTATGAGTTGTTTTTTAATTATCATACATTCTTTCATGCAATTTAGCAGTTAAGAGTGCGGAAAATAAAATACGGAAAGGTAAAAGCTACGCTATTACAAGGCGCGGGACTATACATCGCCAAAAAACAAAGACCCGTTTTTGATAAAGTGCGGAAAGTAAAGAAAGCGATAAACCTAATTACTATTACATTCCGGAAACAGTTACATAATAATCAAATAAAAAATAATGCGCAAATAGAAATTAAACTAGACGTCCTTAGGGTTTTTGACCCTTTTGAGAAATTACGAGCTTTTTGTCCTTTTGCATTAAATTAAAATTGAACCTAATACTAATTATTTAATTATTTACAAGAAAGATGTTTTTTTTTTGTATTTAATGAAAATAAAATAAATTAAAAGAAAACCCTAGCTCTAAGTTTATTTTAATTATTAATGAAAATGTTAAAGTTAAACTAATTTAAACTAATTAATTAATTTACATGTTATTTACAAAAATAATAATAATTAATAATGATGATAATAAGAAAATGATTAAAAAAAGGTCAAAACCTAATTCTATGCAATTTTATTTATTAAGAAAAAGGATTAAAATTTAAACCTAAATTAAGCTAAGTTAGTTATTAGTATTTATTTACAAAAATAAGTTAATGGTGAAATTAATAAATAATTAAAATATATTTACAATTTTGATTTTCTGATTTTTATTAGGAAAAATTAATTTGTGGTGAATTAATAATAATAATTAAAACAATTAAAAGAAATTTAAAAGAAAATAAAATAAATTGCAAACCAAGGGGGGTAAGATGGCCCATATGGATGTTTTTTGTGAGAAATTCTGGCCCAAGAACTCTAAGCCTGATTGACTTTTCATGATCACGTGCATGCTGTTTGACTGGGGAGTACCACGCTCCTCATCTCCTGGCCACTGGATTGGGCATCATGGGCACTTGGCAAGCTTAGGCGTGAGGACGTACGGTGGAACTTGGTACAAGCACTGCATTGGAACATGTTTTGAAAAATATGAAGAATTATATGGGGGACCTGGGAATCGAACCCATGTCCCAGTACTTACCAAGCGTGTCACCAGCCACTAAACCAAACGCATGCTTTTGTTATTATACTGGCTAATAAAAATAATATATTAAGGAATCAATTATGCTGGGACATTAAAAAAACGCGCCATGGTTTGAATGATCCAGTAGCTGGCTTCCATGTCTCATCTTCTTCATTCATCTGCAAAAATATCAAACAGATAGCGGGGGTTTTAAACCCCCACAAAACAAAAGTGTCAATAATAGCGATTAGGCACACAGGTCACATAAAAAGAGCGCGAGGGTCTGGTTGAATTCGTCTGGCCTTGACGAATTCAACCATGCTTGTTCCAAGGTCCAATTTTTCCTTATGCGTAAAGCCCTAATTTAACAGCTTCGGAACCCTAATGTTCTTCCATGGTGATTTTCGATTCAGAAGGCTATAACCAAATTGGATTATACCAATCGCTTCAGAAGGTCCCTATTAACATAAATCAACCAAGAAAATGGATTAAAAACGCATGAATCATGTTATGCAATTTTGGAAATATATTCAAACCGTGGGACTTGTATTCTTTGATTCTTCGCGTGTTAGGACTGGTTCTTGATGGCAATGACTTCCTGGAGACTCAGGCAAGATGTTTGAATCAAAAAGAGGCTTTGAATTGCGCTGCAAATAAGAATTCAGTTTCACACTTTTCTTGAATTTTTTAGAATTTGATTATGGTTTCCTATGGCAGCTTTCACGTGTCCAGGAATAGGGTTTGCTTCAGCCTTTGTATGTGAAGAGAATTAGGTTAAAATTAGGCCCATAAATCCATTGTATTCAAGTTTGCATCTTTGATTTACAATCAAATATTTTCCAATCTTTTTGAATGAAAAACCTTGCCAATTTGGGAGATCTTGTCCCCTTGAGTGATGCACAAGATCTTCAGCATGTATGGAGTGTATTTGCTTCATAAAAAGATTTGACAACCATGTTTTGATATTTTCCTACAATTAAATTAATTAAATGAATTAATAATCAATTAAAAATCCAAGTAATTAATAAAAATAAGAAAATAGTTCAATTTAATCTCAATGGGTCGTGCATAAGCCTTGGGTAAAGATTCAATAAGGAATTTGAGGCCCATTAGCAAAAATGAAGTGTTTTAGGCAAAGTTGCCTTTTGAAAGTTCCCAAAAATTTCCCAACTTATCCAGTGCATATCTTTCTCAATTTTGAAGATATGAACATGTTCTTTGACATTTTGGAAAGGTCTTGAAGTCCTCTAACCAATGCCTTTGGTCCCATATCATTTTGATTTACCAATCTCAAGTTATGGTCTTTGACTTAAAGTGCCTTTTTGTTGACTTTTGAAAATGACCTATAATGTTGAAATTGATAACTTTTTGTGAGAGCATTTCTTGGACTTAGAATGTGAAGATGAGTTATAGTAAATGTCATCCCCTTCAAAATGAGCATTGGATGTGATTTTTCTGATGAACCATGAAAAAGTTATGCCCTGGTCAAGTTACAGTTGACTTTTCAGCTGTCCAAAAATAGAAACTGTTTGCATCTTGAGACTTTTTGAACCATGCTTGTAGAATCATGATCAAGACTTGATAAAATGATGATTGTGGCTTCAAAATGAGATGTTGACCAAAATATTTGACTTTTGACAGCCAAATGACCATTTTACCCCTGTAGTTGACTGTGAAGCAATTATGGCTTTTGACTGTGCAACTTGATGCTGTGAGTCTTGAAACTTGACATATGGATGTTTGACAATGTATATAGGCATATGGGACTTGATTGGACCCTTGAAAACCTCAATTTCTTTGCAAGAACCAAAACCCTAATATTGACTGTGTTAAGAGGGTGCTTGCACTGTGCAATCCTTAATCCATTTGAAGCTTGATCTTGCCAAATCTTGAAGAATATGGGAGGGCAAATTTTGGGGTACAACAGTTGCCCCTGTTCAATCTTCTTAGACCTGAGGATGTAGATTGGCTGGCGTGCCTTTCGTAATCCGAAGGTGGAAGATGATTGAACACTAAAGTGCCCAGAAATTTGCACTCGCATAGTAGAGTGTCAGCAGCGTGATGGCGGGAATGGGCTTATAGATGCCATTTAGAGAGGTGATGGATAGGAGGATGGGCTTATAGATGCCATCTGGAGCTGTGACGGAGCCTTGTCGGGAATGGGCTTATAGATGCCATTTGGAGAGATGGTATGTGGATGGGCTTATAGATGCCATCTAGGTGTCGATCGCGTAAGAGATTCCTTAGCGAGAACTTGCGTACCTGAGAAAGAAAGATAATTACCTGGCCTGTTACAGGAGTTGATCTTCAAACTCTTTATGTAGATATGCCCTGGCTAGATACAGGTATCGAATCTCTAAACTCTTCATGTAGATATGCCCTGGATGGATACAAGTATCGAGTCTACAATCAATTACTCACAGATGTGCCCTGGCTAGATACAGGAATCGAATCTGGAATCAATCGTCAATAGATATGCCCTGCCTGGATACAGGAATCGAATCTTCAAACTCTTCAGACGTGCCCTGGCTGGATACAGGAATCGAATCTGGAATTAGTCGTCAATAGATATGCCCTGGCTGGATACAAGAATCGAATCTTCAAACTCTTCAGACGTGCCATGGCTGGATACAGGAATCGAATCTGGAATTAGTCGTCAACAGATATGCCCTGGCTGGATACAGGAATCGAATCTTCAAACTCTTCAGACGTGCCCTGGCTGGATACAGGAATCGAGTCCGGAATTAGTCGTCAACAGATATACCTTGGCTGGATACAGGAATCGAATCTTCAAACTCTTCAGACGTGCCCTGGCTGGATACAGGAATCGAGTCCGGAATTAGTCGTCAACAGATATGCCCTGACTGGATACAGGAATCGAATCTTCAAACTCTTCAGACGTGCTCTGGCTGGATACAGGAATCGAGTCCGGAATTAGTCGTCAATAGATATACCCTGGCTGGATACAGGAATTGAATCTTCAAACTCTTCAGACGTTCCCTGGCTGGATACAGGAATCGAGTCCGGAATTAGTCGTCAATAGATATGCCCTGGCTGGATACAGGAATCGAATCTTCAAACTCTTCAGACGTGCCCTGGCTGGATACAGGAATCGATTCTGGAATTAGTCGTCAACAGATATGCCCTGGCTGGATACAGGAATCGAATCTTCAAACTCTTCAGACGTGCCCTGGCTGGATACAGGAATCGAGTCCGGAATTTCTTTATGCAGATATGCCCTGGCTGGATACAGGTGTCGAATCCACAAGTAATGGCTCACAGATATGCCCTGGCTAGATACAGGTATCGAATCTGGAATTGCGACAGTTGATAGTAATCATCTTTGTATTGACCTTTTTCCTGAAAAGGCGAAACATTAGTTGTATGCAATGTCATGATGTATGAAATGCGTGATGTTCTCAAAATAAATGAGATTGTACGTTCATGATGCGTATGTGCATGCTATAATGTATGAAGATGTGATGTTTATGTCTAGGAAAATAAATCCTTGACGGATGCCGGGCAGTCAAATCCTGGGCTGATGTTGAAGAGGAGAGTTCTTCGTTTCCGTTGGGTCTGATGGTTGCAAGAATAAACCGATAGGAGAAGATGACTCCGTTGAGGGATAAACTCTGTTGAAGAGATTACTCTGCGGGGAATTACTCTGTGGGAAGAGATACTTCACTGAGGTTTTGATGATAAGTCCGCTGGGGATACCATTGATGAGTTATGTTGGGGATTTGATGAACTCCGCTGGAGGATAGGAAGAACTTCACCGAGGACGATCTTTCTGTGGTAGTTAGCTGAGGATAACCCAGTTATAAGCTCTGGTGAGGAATAACCTTCTGAATAAAGCCGGGAAGAGGCGTTCATACTCTGCAGGTGATAAGCTTCCAGAATCTATTGGGGATAAGCTTCCTACTAGGGAGATTGATTCAACTCTCCTGGGGGATCTTTTGAACTGTACTGGGGAATGGCTCCACTAGATGTCCGGTATTCCGCCGGGGAACAATCTTAGATCAAGATTGCCGGGGATGCTTGTTAGGAATGTTTGTATACTCCGCTGGGGAATATTGAGATCTTCTGGGGATACCCAACTTCCTTAAGGCTGACAGTAGACTGACTCTGCTTGGGGAGAGTATCGCTGACTTGCTGGAGGTACTGTGCCTTGTCAGGGCTGATGGGAGACCAACTCTGCTTGAGAGAGTATTGCTGATTCTTGTCTTACTCGGCGGGGAGTGAAGGTATCTGGGTTACATTATTCAGCCAAACTTACCTTAGTACCTTGGTGGACAGAGCAACTAGATCGCTTAGACAACTCATTATTGCCCCTGTTTCTAATGTCACCTGCAATTAGTCCTTTGTTTCGCATGCAGATATTTATGAGTTAGCAATTAATGTCAAATGCATATATAAAAAATGAACATTGGACGTTCTTTGCAAAACGAAACAGAAAAAGGAAAATAATTGGCAATTTATCTGAATAGTGAATTTGTATTGATTTTGGAATTTTCCTGTAAATAGGCGTTTATGTACAAGAGGCTGACGTCCTAGTAAGAGAACGCCGCCGAACAACAGAGTTTATACAATTTTGTTAAAAGGAAAACAAAACAGCTATGTGAAAGGAATAATCCCACTGGGTTCCAACTCTGCTATCGCCTTTATGTCTTCAAGTGTCTTATCACTTGGCTGCTTAGTTGAAGATGAAGCTGACTGATCGATGCCGTCTGAACCTGATGTTTGATACCGGATTCTGGATGCAAGGTGATTCAATGAGACATAGTATTATGCTTTAATCCCTAACTTTTGCCTGGACCGCCCTTTCGGGTTTTCAGTCCACCGGGATACCCATTTTTGCCCAAGCCGCCTTTTCAGGTTTTCGACTTGCCGGGTGTACAGATTTTTCATTTCATCCCTTATTTTTTCCCGAACCCTTTTGGTTCACCGGGAAGCCCTTATTTTTGCCTAGGTGTGTCAACCTAGCGGGTCTTTTATTCATGCGTAGTATCTTTTTACTATGTCTGCATTGGCAGGGTGAGGAAGGCCGTCACCATCCATGGTGGTTAGAATCATAGCTCCTCTTGAGAAGATATGTTTAACCACAAATGGCCCTTCGTATGTGGGGGTCCATTTGCCCCTGGGATCACTTTGAGGAAGAATGATGCGCTTGATTACCAGGTCTCCGACTTGATACTCTTGTGGTCTGACTTTCTTGTTAAATGCCCTGATCATCCGTTTTGGGTACGTTTGACCATGACAAATAGCAGTGAGTCTCTTTTCGTTAATTAGGTTTAATTGATCAAGTCGAGTCTGGATCCAGTCATCTTCGCTCAAGCCTGCATCATTCATTATCCGGAGAGAGGGTATCTGGACTTCAATCGGCAAGACTGCCTCCATGCCATAGACCAAGGAAAAGGGGGTTGCCCCGGTTGACGTTCTTGCTGAGGTACGGTACCCATGAAGAGCGAACGGTAACATCTCATGCCAATCTTTATAGGTCACTGTCATCTTCTGCACAATCTTTTTGATATTCTTATTAGCTGCTTCTACAGCCCCATTCATCTTCGGCCGATAAGGAGAAGAGTTGTGGTGCTGTATCTTGAATTGCTCGCAGAGCTCAGTGATCATCTTGTTATTAAGATTGGTACCATTGTCCGTAATGATCCTTTCCGGGACGCCGTATCGACAGATCAGGTTGTGTCGAATGAACTGTGCCACGACGTTCTTGGTTACGGTAGCGTAGGAAGCTGCTTCAACCCACTTTGTAAAGTAATCGATCGCCACCAGGATGAAGCGATGCCCGTTGGATGCTGTAGGTTTGATCTCGCCGATCATATCAATGCCCCACATTGCAAAAGGCCAAGGTGCTGTCAAGACGTTCAGAGGAACTGGAGGAACGTGCACCTTATCTGCATAAATCTAGCACTTATGACATGTCCGAGAATGTTGGTAACAGTCGGCTTCCATTATGGACCAGAAATATCCTGCCCGAAGGATTTTCTTCGCCATGGTGTGTCCACTGGAATGTGTTCCGAAGGTACCTTCATGCAGCTCTGCCATGATCCTTTCTGCTTCAGTCTTATCCACACAACGCAGTAAGGTTGAATCATGGTTTCGCTTGTAGAGAATGCCGTTGCTGAGGAAGAACTTTGCTGCGAACCTTCTCAGAAACTTCTTGTCATTGACAGATGCGCCTTCGGGGTATTCTTGAGATTCCAGGTACCTCTTCACCTCGTGATACCAGGGTTTTTCAGTTACTATCTCAGCTTCAAGATCACAACAATATGCAGGTTCGTCCAATTTCCAGATAATGATCCGAGGAGCTTCGTTATCCCATTTGACTTTGAACATAGAAGACATCGTAGCCAGCGCGTCCGCCAACTGATTCTCCTCTCTTGGGAAGTGTTCAAAAGTTATCTCCGTGAAATAGGGGATCAATGTCAACACACACTCTTTGTAAGGAATAAGGTTTGGGTGTTTCGTATCCCACTCGCCTTTGATCTGATTGATCACGAGAGCGGAATCTCCGAAGACACTCAGAAACTTGATCCTTAAGTCAATTGCAGCTTGTAGACCCATGATGCATGCCTCATACTCCACCATATTGTTGGTGCAGTTGAAACATAGCCGGGCAGTAAGTGGAGTATGAGTGCCTTTTGGGGATATGATCACAGCGCCGATACCGTTACCCAAAGCGTTGGAGGCTCCGTCAAAGTGCATAGACCATCGGGATCCTTCCTCAGGTCCTTCATCCGGTCCAGGTACTTCACAATCAGTTACTACCATGATGTTCTCGTTGGGAAATTCAAAGTTCATTGACCGGTAGTCATCCACTGCTTGGTGTGCCAAATGGTCTGCCAATACACTTCCCTTGATTGCTTTCTGAGTCGTGTACTGGATGTCGTATTTTGTCAAGATCATCTGCCATCTTGCTATTCTTCCGGACAAGGCGGGCTTTTCGAATATGTACTTGATTGGATCCATTTTTGAAATCAACAGAGTAGTGTGAGTCAGCATATACTGTCTCAGCCGGCGAGCAGCCCATACCAAAGCGCAGCAAGTTTTCTTGAGCAGTGAGTATCGGGTCTCACAGTCGGTAAACTTTTTGCTAAGGTAATAAATAGCATGCTCTTTTCGGCCAGACTCGTCATGCTGCCCCAGCACACACCCCATTGAGCTGTCAAGTACTGTCAAGTATAATATTAGAGGTCTCCCTTCAACCGGTGGCATAAGAATGGGTGGTTCTTGGAGATACTCTTTGATTCTGTCGAAAGCGGCCTGACATTCATCATTCCAATGTACTACTTGATCTTTCTTCAGTAGCTTGAAGATTGGTTCACAGGTAGCAGTTAGATGCGAGATGAATCGGGCAATGTAATTCAGTCGTCCTAGAAAGCCTCTGACTTCTTTCTCTGTCTTGGGAACTGGCATCTCTTGTATGGCCTTAACCTTGGCAGGGTCCACTTGAATACCTTTGTCGCTCACGACGAAGCCTAGCAACTTCCCAGATCTTACCCCGAAGGTGCATTTGTTTGGGTTCAACCTCAGCTTGTACAACTTCAGATGGTCAAACAACTTTTGTAGATGGTCAAGGTGTTCCTCCTCAGTTTGAGACCTTGCAATCATATCATCGACGTATACTTTAATCTCATGATGGATCATGTCATGAAATAAAGCAACCATGGCACGTTGGTAGGTTGCCCCAGCATTTTTCAACCCGAATGGCATGACCTTGTAGCAGAAGGTGCCCCACTGAGTAACAAAGGTAGTCTTTTCCATATCTTCGGGAGCCATTTTGATCTGATTATAACCTGAAAAACCATCCATGAAGGAGAACACCTTGTGCTGAGCAGTATTGTCAACCAGAACGTCGATGTGAGGTAGAGGGAAATCATCCTTGGGGCTTGCCCTATTCAAATCCCAGTAATCAACACACATTCTGACCTTACCATCTTTCTTCGGCACCGGAACCACGTTGGCGACCCACTGAGGGTAAGAAGTCACTGCTAGAAACCCGGCATCAAATTGTTTCATAACCTCGGCTTTGATTTTCTCGGACATCTCTGGGCGCATACGGCGAACCTTTTGTTTAACCGGAGGGCAGTCTTCCTTGGTAGGCAGGTGATGAACCGCAATGTCGGTATCCAACCCAGGCATGTCTTCGTAGGACCAGGCAAAGATTTCCACATAATCATGCAACATCTGAATCAACCGCTGTTTCACGCTGAGCTCTAGATTGGCACCAATCTTGACTTCCTTTCTGTCTGTCTTAGTACCTAGATTTACCGTTTCCACTGGCTCTTCATGCGGCTGAATGGCCCTATCTTCCCAGAGTAACAGTCTTGCAAGCTCACCAGGAACTTCACAATCATCTTCACCTTCGTCTTCGGCTAATTTGATCGGATTTTCGAAGTCATAACTGACAGTAGCAGAGTTGTTGCCAGTGAGATCCAGAGTGGATTGAAACCTGTATAGGTGAGTGTGTGTAAATATAGCTGTTTTGCAATATATAAAGAAAGAAAGGGAGCACAAGATTCGAAATGCGAAAAACGTCCAATGTTTTTATTCATGATATATGGAAATGACAAGTAATAAGCCCTCACAAATGAAGCCACGGTGCCCCGGGTAAGACACCGGGCCATAAAGTTTCAAATTATTGTTCGTTACAAATTTAAAACAAAGGAGTTCATTACTGAGTAACAAAAGTAACAGGTATGAAATCTTTGGCAGTCCAATTGTTCATTCCACCGTCGGTCGTCGGGTAGATCCAGCTATCAAATTCAGATTCCTCCGCATCGCCTTCAATAGCATTCACTCCCGGGTTGGTGATGAATACGGGAGGTCTTCCAATCCTTGCTTTACGTACAGCCCTCTGAGCCTCTGTAGTGAAACCCAGCCCAAACTTGTCAGTCTTCAGAGTGAAATCAGGAAGTCGGCCCCAGTTTGCACACTCACCCTTCTCAACCACAGCCCGAGCATCCTTCAAGGAAGCCATCTTCAAAGGAGAACTATCTTCAGTCACAGTCTCGGCTGATGCCAATGTTGGAGGCACCTCTTCAAAGTGTTGAAAGGGGGTCTCAATGAACTCCCCGTCCATCTCTATATACCGGAATGAGTTAAGATGGCTAACCATGTATTCCTCCTCCCCTTGCACTGTAACAATTTTCCCTCTGACCGGGTACTTGAGTTTCTGATGGAGAGTGGAGGTCACAGCCCCAGCCTTGTGGATCCAAGGACGACCCAGCAAACAAGAATAGGATGGTCGGATGTCCATCACATAGAATGTTGAATCAAAGACTTGAGAACCAACCCGGATTGGAATGTCCACTTCACCATGTACCATCCTCTTCGACCCGTCAAAGGCTCGGACAATAATGTTACTAGGCTTCAACTCCAAACCCTCACAATCCAACCTGTCTACGGCCTTTTTGGGCAATACGCTCAGTGAAGAACCAATGTCTACCAACACATGGGCGAGAGTAGTGCCCCTGCATTCAATGGAGACATGCAGGGCATCGTTGTGGTTCTTTCCCTTAGTGGTCAGATCAGCGTCAGAGAAACCCAGACCATTATCAGCAGTTAAGTTGGCCACACAATCAGTAAATTGATCAGCAGACATTTCTTGTGGCACATGGGCCGTCTTCAGGAAGGAAATCAGGGCCTTGGCATGGGCCTCTGAACATAACAGCAGTGATAGCATAGAGATCTTAGAGGGGGTGTGCCCCAGCTGTTCAACGACGTTGAAATCACTCTTCTTGATAATCTTAAGGATTTCTTCCATCTCTTGCTGTGAAGCTTCAACATTAACAGTCTTCGGTGCCTGCATTTGGGAAGGCGCATCAGCAATCCCTTTGCCCCGAGTGTCAGATGACTCGGCAGCAGTGGTAGAAACTTGATCAGGAGGGGAAATAGGCGCACTGGCAGGTGTGATAACAAGAGGTCTCTGAATAGCTGGAGGTGCAATATCAGGCGAGAAGAGCCTGCCACTGCGAGTAACTTTAGCAGGACCGGTGATGTTACTGATGTCGGTACTAGTATTGAACTCTTGTTTTACTCCGAGTACATAAACATCTGCCCCATAGTGCCACGGGACAGCCTTGTCAGATTTTTAGGGGAGGGGCCCCGGAACAGTAATGATAATAGGTGCAACAGACATGATTTTGACGGGCTTCCTCGGGGGAGCCTTGGTAGGATTGTTGAAAATGGTGACAACGAATACTTCTTCAGTAGGGAAAACAGGAACAGCGGTCTTCTTGAATAAGATCTCTTTGTTATCCATCAGGTTTTGGACGCCTGACTTCAGCAACGGACAACCAGCAGGTGAAACAGCACATAGAAGGCAACCCTTGCTACATCCCGGAAATAAACCGGCTAGCAACAGGTTCCTTTTGACGGTCAACAATGGAGTAACAATCCCATCCACAGAGACTACATACAGGTCTTCCTCAATAGCATTTACTCCATGCTGGGGCATAGGAGCAGTCACGATGTTGGGCCTTTCGGGCGCCTCAAACTGTATTTCCTTGGCATCGATAAGGTTCTGGACCTTATTCCTCAGGGCCCAACAATCATCAGTAGAATGCCCCGGGCTATCAGAGTGATAAGCACAACGGGCGTTGGGATTGTACTTCGGAGAGGTTGTGTTTACCACCTTCGGAGCTTCTCTGACAGTTACCAAGTTGGTTGATAGTAGTTGCGGCAAGATCTGCGACAAGGTCATACTCAGTCGAGTGTATTCTCTTCTGGGTCTCTCACCCCTTGGTTGGTTAGGTTACCGAGGAGCGGCAGCAGGCTTTGAGATCACCACCGCGTTGACAGCTTGGCGGCGTTCCGGTTTATTTTGTCTTCTGGGACCATACACATCACTGGCTTCCTTCTTGAAAGGCTTCTTCTTAGAACTTGAGGACGCACCTTTCTGTATCTTCCCCGATTTCATACCAGCTTCTATCCTCTCACCAGTCAGAATGAGGTATTTAAACCTAGCAGAAGAATTCCCGATCAGATGGTTGAAGAACGGACCAGACAGGGTCCCCAAGAACATGTCAACAAGCTCACGGTCAGTCAACGGTGGCTGCACCCTGCCAGCCAGGTCCCTTCACTTTTGCGCGTACTCTTTAAAACCTTCTCCCGATCCTAACGACATACCCTGGAGTTGGGTACGTGTAGGAGCGAGGTCGGAATTATACTGATACTGCTTATAAAAAGCAGTAGCCAAGTCCTCCCAGTTTTGAATACTGGCTCCATCCAGCTGATAGAACCACTCAAGTTGAGCCCCTGAAAGGCTATCCTGGAAGAAATGGATCCATAAGTTCTTGTCTACAGTATACGGTTGAATCTTCCAAACATAAGATCTGAGATGTAGCTTAGGGCAGGAAGCTCCGTCATACTTCGCAAAATATGGTGCCTTGAACTTGTGTGGGATCACCACCCCAGAAGATAAACCCAGATCTCCAAAATCCAACCCAGGCACCTGTTGAATTTCCATGGCACTCAGACGATCCTCTAACTGCTTGTACCTGTATTCAGCGGGAGGGTACTGCTCATCATTGAAATCCGTCTCGTTGTCAGAGACCACAGGACTAGGAACCCTTCCCCCTTGGGGACTGCCTTTGCCTACAGAGGAAGCAGCTTGGTCAGCCTCATTTTGCAGTGTATTGCCAAACCACCATCCAGTGTTGAATAGTACAGTTCTCTTCTTCTTCTTCTTTACCAGCAGAGCCTTCAATTCCTCTTGACCTTGGGCTAAACTCATGATCAACTCTTGGAACTGGGCGTTCTGGGCCTATAGGGCCTTGATGGATTGCTCAGTAGATGATTCAGGATTCATGATGACTGCTGAAATAAACAGCGAAGAAAATTAAGCAACCTGAAAAGAAGAGTACCTGTGATGCATATGATGAATGGAATGCGTATGATTTATGTTTTCAAAGACAATCAGGATTCAACTTTGTAAACAAAAAAGGAAGCGCACTTTATTAGATTCAACTTTGAAATTTAAATTGTTCAACAGATTGCCCTTAGGCGTTACATAAAATGGAAATACTGAAAAGGGAAATAAAAACTGTAAAAGAACATCCAAAGCTCATCAGTGATCCCATGGTCTCTTTTTCTCAGTACGGATGTGGTCATTCAAGGTCCGCTCGTTCTCCAACTGCTTTGTCAGCTTTTGGATCTTCAATTCTTGCTCGTTGAACTTTTCCCGATAAGAATCCCGTTCTTCTTGTAGTTGCGCCCAAGACCTCTTTAGTGTATCAACATCAGTAGGTATCTAAGGAGGGAGAACAGTTGGAGGAACCCCGTCTCTATCAGGAAATTCAAGAATGATGGGTCTGACAGCTTCTTATGGCATACCTAACTTCTGAGCACGGATGCGGACCCATCTGTAGTAGGATTCCATAGGTAGAGAAGTCTTTGGTCCCAACTCATGTGGGTCAGCTTTGTGAATTCTGTCCCAAGCCTTAATGAACCTACGACGCAGCTCATCACTATCTACCTAAAACTCAAAACTGATGTGAGGCACCAACATCTCATGAGGCCCTGCTCCTCTGGCTCTTCCAAACTGACGGAGAGCTAGACATGGATTATAAGAGATTCCTCCTTGGGTACCAATCAAAGGAACATTAGGATATTCTCCGCAACGATCAATAACAGCTACCTCATCCAAACCTTTGAGAGTCCAAATGATGTCATTATCAGTGAGAGACATTAACCTATGAGCCCAGCCTCTTCCTTCTTTGTTCTTTAGCACGAACTTAGGGAGGTGAGAAATAAACCACCTCACTAACAGATGAGTACAACACCACAGAGTTCCTCGTCTTCGGGCAGTATGAGCATAGAGTTGTTGCAGGATATCGCCCAAGAGAGTGGGCACAGGGTTCCGAGACATGAAGATCCTTATGACATTGACGTTAATGAAGTTATCAGGATTTGGAAATAGAACCAGACCATAGATTAAGAGAGCCAGAGTGTCTTCGTACGCCCTGAAGTCTAAGTCATTCCAGAAACTGTTAGCTTTACCAATCAGAAACTTGGCCAAGAAGCCCTTAACTCTGCTTCTAGTCACCCAGTTGTCCATTACCTCCTTGTTGGTCAAGGGAAGGGCTGCAGCAATCTCCTCAAGCCTAAGAGTCTTTTCCCAACCGGTGAAGGGAGTCTTATCCAGGATAGGGATACCAAGCAAATCAGAGAATTCTTCCAGGGTAGGGACCAACTGGAAGTCTTGAAAGGTGAAGCAATTGTACAAGGGATCATAAAACTGGGTCAGGACACTCATCAGTTGTTGGTCCCACTTTGCAGTGACTAAACCGAGAAGAGAACCATGCCTCTGGATGAAGGAAGTAGTGTTTGGAATTCTGCTAACCAACTCTTCAAGCAACTCAGGTGGGTGAACAAAATTAAGCCGGATAGTATTACTTCGCACAGGCATCATGATGTCCTACAAAACAGAGCAAAGATGAAATCCTCTTGTCTTTGAAATGGGTCAGTCCTTATGCAGGATGGATGCAATGTCTATGATGGTATGATGTCATGATAAAGCACACCACAAATATTCACAAAGGCAAACATGATAAGGCACACAAGTCACACAAGACAGCCCTTAGAGTTTAGGCCAGCATGAAGTTCAGGTACTACCCTCTTTCAGTTTGTTGGTTAAGACCTGTCCTATCAAAAGTAACCGGGTTCAAGAGGATCCCAATATCACTGACTACCCTCAATCGGTCATAACTCCAGCATCACAATCTTTTCTTGTAGCC
The DNA here is from genome assembly GCA_948472305.1 of Vicia faba. Taxonomy (NCBI): domain Eukaryota; kingdom Viridiplantae; phylum Streptophyta; class Magnoliopsida; order Fabales; family Fabaceae; genus Vicia; species Vicia faba. The sequence continues at coordinate 1,399,322,048 of OX451741.1, forward strand.
AGAACCATCGCGAGAGTTTAGCCTCAATGGGTGTAGCATACTGCTACTGTTCTATGGCCAAGTTGGGTCAAATTAGGGTTCTAAGGTCGGTTGGTGCTTAATGACTCCTCAGAAGATCCATATTCTCCTCGTTGCAACACAAGGGATATCGGTACAGACCAAGGTGCCACACCAATGTAGCCACTGCTTCACCCGTGTCGGTCTATGCCGGACAGGTCCCTCACAGCTTATGCTACCTAAAAGGGTATCCCCAGATCCGGGTTAGGATCTATGAAACTCCAATGCAATGCCCACAATAATAAAGCAAACAAAACATTCAATTGAAAACATAAGTATGATCTAATCCTAAGGTACACCTCACTTTAAGTATCCCCAGCAGAGTCGCCAGTTCTGTGATCGGTGGAAATAGAACTGACTGTTTTTAGCTAGATCGCGTATGTCGCGGTAAGCAAGAGTCGCCACCGTCTTTTATGTTCTCCAACATGGAAAGGACAAAAGCACAGCAAAATTCCTTATTGAGAATGTCTCTCGGTTCGGAAGGTGGATTTATAGAAAGGGAAGGTGTTAGCATCCTTTCTATCCGTGGTTATCCACGGGCTCTTAGGTAATTGCTCTTATGTTTTCAAAAGATGTTTGCTTTTCAAGTGTGTGTGGGTTTTGAAAAAAGTTTCGTTTTGAAAGATTTCTGAGTGACTCTTGTATCTGTCCTCAAGAGTGTTTGAAAAATTTGTTTGAAAACTTTTGAAAGTGTCAGTGTGAAAAGATGTTTGGTTTGTTTTTGAAGAGAGCAAGTACCCATGAGTCATCCACCTACCCTAAGGAATTATGCTGTGTAAGAGTCCTTAAGATAGTGCCATCCCACCATTGAGAGGTAGGTAGCACTACTGTTGGAGGTATTCCGGTCAATTCGATTGTTAGGGACATTGTTGTCACCGAAGCAATAGTAGGACACCTTAGAAGTAACCCTAATGTCCTAGATCCTTTTTAATTCGAGGCAACCGTTTCGAGGCAACTGGATCTTAGACATAAGGGCGACCGCTAAAACACCCTATACTTGACGACCACGTTCGAGGCAACGAGTGAGGCGTACCCTAGAAAGTGCATGTGCATTGTGTGTTGTTTTCATGTTAACATTTATCTTGGATCATGCAATTGTGAGCTACGAGTTGTTTTTTAATTATCATACATTCTTTCATGCAATTTAGCAGTTAGGAGTGCGGAAAATAAAATACGGAAAGGTAAAAGCTACACTATTACAAGGCGCGGGTCTATACATCGCCAAAAAACAAAGACCCGTTTTGATAAAGTGCGGAAAGTAAAGAAAGCGATAAACCTAATTACTATTACATTCCGGAAACAGTTACATAATAATCAAATAAAAAATAATGCGCAAATAGAAATTAAACTGGACGTCCTTAGGGTTTTTGACCCTTTTGAGAAATTACGAGCTTTTTGTCCTTTTGCATTAAATTAAAATTGAACCTAATACTAATTATTTAATTATTTACAAGAAAGATGTTTTTTTTTTTGTTTTTTTTTGTATTTAATGAAAATAAAATAAATTAAAAGAAAACCCTAGCTCTAAGTTTATTTTAATTATTAATGAAAATGTTAAAGTTAAACTAATTTAAACTAATTAATTAATTTACATGTTATTTACAAAAATAATAATAATTAATAATGATGATAATAAGAAAATGATTAAAAAAAGGTCAAAACCTAATTCTATGCAATTTTATTTATTAAGAAAAAGGATTAAAATTTAAACCTAAATTAAGCTAAGTTAGTTATTAGTATTTATTTACAAAAATAAGTTAATGGTGAAATTAATAAATAATTAAAATATATTTACAGTTTTGATTTTCTGATTTTTATTAGGAAAAATTAATTTGTGGTGAATTAATAATAATAATTAAAACAATTAAAAGAAATTTAAAAGAAAAGAAAATAAATTGCAAACCAAGGGGGGTAAGATGGCCCATATGGAGGTTTTTTGTGAGAAATTATGGCCCAAGAACTCTAAGCCTGATTGACTTTTCATGATCACGTGCATGCTGTTTGACTGGGGAGTACCACGCTCCTCATCTCCTGGCCACTGGATTGGGCATCATGGGCACTTGGCAAGCTTAGGCAAGCACTGCATTGTAACATGTTGTGAAAAATATGAAGAATTATATGGGGGACCTGGGAATCGAACCCATGTCCCAGTACTTACCAAGCGTGTCACCAGCCACTAAACCAAACGCATGCTTTTGTTATTATACTGGCTAATAAAAATAATATATTAAGGAATCAATTATGCTGGGACATTAAAAAAATGCGCCATGGTTTGAATGATCCAGTAGCTGGCTTCCATGTCTCATCTTCTTCATTCATCTGCAAAAATATCAAACAGATAGCGGGGGTTTTAAACCCCCACAAAACAAAAGTGTCAATAATAGCGATTAGGCACACAGGTCACATAAAAAGAGCGCGAGGGTCTGGTTGAATTCGTCTGGCCTTGACGAATTCAACCATGCTTGTTCCAAGGTCCAATTTTTCCTTATGCGTAAAGCCCTAATTTAACAGCTTCGGAACCCTAATGTTCTTCCATGGTGATTTTCGATTCAGAAGGCTATAACCAAATTGGATTATACCAATCGCTTCAGAAGGTCCCTATTAACATAAATCAACCAAGAAAATGGATTAAAAACGCATGAATCATGTTATGCAATTTTGGAAATATATTCAAACCGTGGGACTTGTATTCTTTGATTCTTCGCGTGTTAGGACTGGTTCTTGATGGCAATGACTTCCTGGAGACTCAGGCAAGATGTTTGAATCAAAAAGAGGCTTTGAATTGCGCTGCAAATAAGAATTCAGTTTCACACTTTTCTTGAATTTTTTAGAATTTGATTATGGTTTCCTATGGCAGCTTTCACGTGTCCAGGAATAGGGTTTGCTTCAGCCTTTGTATGTGAAGAGAATTAGGTTAAAATTAGGCCCATAAATCCATTGTATTCAAGTTTGCATCTTTGATTTCCAATCAAATATTTTCCAATCTTTTTGAATGAAAAACCTTTCCAATTTGGGAGATCTTGTCCCCTTGAGTGATGCACGAGATCCTCAGCATGTATGGAGTGTATTTGCTTCATAAAAAGATTTGACAACTATGTTTTGATATTTTCCTACAATTAAATTAATTAAATGAATTAATAATCAATTAAAAATACAAGTAATTAATAAAAATAAGAAAATAGTTCAATTTAATCTCAATGGGTCGTGCATAAGCCTTGGGTAAAGATTCAAGAAGGAATTTGAGGCCCATTAGCAAAAATGAAGTGTTTTAGGCAAAGTTGCCTTTTGAAAGTTCCCAAATATTTCCCAACTTCTCCAATGCACATCTTGCTCAATTTTGAAGATATGAACATGTTCTTGGACATTTTGGAAAGGTCTTGAAGTCCTCTAACCAATTCCTTTGGTCCCATGTCATTTTTATTTACCAATCTCAAGTTATGGTCTTTGACTTAAAGTGCCTTTTTGTTGACTTTTGAAAATGACCTATAATGTTGAAATTGATAACTTTTTGTGAGAGCATTTCTTGGACTTAGAATGTGAAGATGAGTTGTAGGAAATGTCATCCCATTCAAAATGAGAATTGGATGGGATTTTTCTTATGAACCATGAAAAAGTTATGCCCTGGTCAAGTTACAGTTGACTTTTCAGCTGTCCAAAAATAGAAACTTTTTGCATCTTGAGACTTTTTGAACCATGCTTGTGGAATCATGATCAAGACTTGATAAAATGATGATTGTGGCTTCAAAATGAGATGTTGACCAAATTTTTTGACTTTTGACTGCCAAATGACCATTTTACCCCTGCAGTTGACTGTGAAGCAATTAGGGCTTTTGACTGTGCAACTTGATGCTGTGAGTCTTGAAACTTGACATATGGATGTTTGACAATGTATATAGGCATATGGGACTTGATTGGACCCTTGAAAACCTCAATTTCTTTGCAAGAACCAAAACCCTAATTTTGACTGTGTTAGGAGGGTGCTTGCATTGTGCAATCCTTAATCCATTTGAAGCTTGATCTTGCCAAATCTTGAAGAATATGGGAGGGCAAATTTTGGGGTACAACAGTTACCTTAGGGCTAGATCACCTTTATTTGCTTTAATTGTTTGATTTGTTTACTTTACATTTTGGTCCTTTGTTTGGGATTAAATCCTCTACCAGGATTTGGGATACCTTATAGGTAAGTAGCAATACATTATAGAAACTTTGTGGGGTATACCGACATGGTCTAAGCAATAGCTACATTGGTGTGACATATTTGTGGGTACCGGTAGCCCTTGAGTAGTCAAGGAGAATACGGGGCCGATGAGTGATGTCATGAAGCACTAACTGACTTTAGAACCTTTACTTGACCAACTTGTCCATTAGGACGTAGTGAGATGATCGGCTTTGGTGTAGTCCGAAGTTGGTAGATACTCGATACTACACTCATTGAGGTTTGGTTTTTTGGTATATTTTGGTCGCCATGAAAGAGGCTTACACTGAAACAATGCCCAAGAAGACAAACCAGTGATATTGAGCTCCTTTATAACCCAGTTACAATTTCTAGGACAAGTTTGAGCCAACTAAACTTCAAGAGGGTACTTAGCTATGAGACTCCATGCAAGCCTAAACCTAAGGACTTGTTTGTCTTGTTTGTATATATTTACTTGTACATGACATCATAAACATCATAACATCATGCTCATACTCACTAACCATTTCAAGGATTTTTGGGATTTATCTTTGTTCTGTTTTGTAGGACATGGCTTCTATTCGTAGGAAAACCATTCAAGTCAATCTCGTAAGGATCCCTCCTCAACTCAAAGAGTTAGCATCAAGGGTTCCTGAGAATTCTCCATTCACCGAAAGACATGGTCTCCTCCTAAACTTGGTTACCTCAAACACTGATGAAGATATGATGAAGGTGCTTTTCCAATTCTTTGATCCTCTACACATTGCTTCACTTTTCCCGATTATCAACTTGTGCCAACTTTGGAAGAATTCTCCCAACTCTTGAGGATTCCCATTCTCAATCAGCTACCCTTCAACGATACGGAAAGAGATCCAAAACCTGATGAGATTTCCCAAGCACTACACTTGCAACAATCTGATATCACAACTAATTGGGAAACAAGGAGTGGTGTCAAAGGTTTCTTGGCCAAGCTCTTGTTTGAGAAAGCTCAAGATTGTTGGAACTCCTTGGACTTACAAGCTTTTGAAGAAATTGTGGCCCTTCTCATCTATGGGATGGTTTTGTTTCCAAATCCTGACCAACTCATAGATGTAAACACCGTCAAAATCTTCATGTCTCGTAACCCGGTGCCTACTTTGTTAGGAGACATCCTACATTCTTTTCACTTCCGCACTACGAGGAAGAGAGGTATCCTCATGTGTTACACTCCTATCTTGGAAAGATGGTTTATTTCACATCTTCCCCAATTTGTATTAAAGAATGAGCAAGGTTCAAGGTGGTCCCATAGGATGATGACGCTCATACATTCAGATATTCATTGGTGTTCCCGATCTTTGGAGAATGTTACTATCATCGACCGTTGTGGAGAATTCCCTAATGTCCCCTTACTTGGCATTATAGGAGGTATCACTTACAACCCCTGCTTGGCCTTACGATAGTTTGGTTACGCCCGAAGCGATGGTCCACATGAGATGCTTATCCAAGGAGTGGTATTCAACTACGAGAATGACAATCAAGGTTACCGTCAGAGGTTTATCCGAGCTTTGAGGATGTTGAACAAGGTGGATAGAAAGACACTAGGACACAAGAATTCCATTCCCCTCGAGCCTTACCTTAAATGGGTGTGAGCTCTTGCTCAGAAACTTGTGATGTCTTATCCATCTATCCTACCAGTCATCATGGATCCTGTGGTTGAAGGAGATATTCCCTACACTATCCTCCAACCCAACATGCCTACCTCCCTCAAAGACTTGCAAAAGGATTGGATTCAGCTGAAGGAAAAACGAGATACTTTTGAAGTTCAATTCTATACTAGTGAGAATAGGGTCTTGGAGCTTATAAAGCAGCTATAAGAAGAGCAAAGTGTGAACGCCTATCTTGCACTGAAGAGGATGCGTTCAGTCTTTTCATCTTAGAAAGTTATTTTGTAAGCCCAAGAGGCATGATGTAATCTTTCTTGTTTTTATTTAATGAAAATTGACGTTTGTTCATTTCTTTTGTCTATACAAATTTAAATCTCATTAATCCTTGAAATCATTTGCATATACATATTTCATACATCATAACATGCCAAGTTTTCGCATAACAGGTTTCCTTATCTTTATGCTGTTTATTTCAGCAAGATGGATCTATATCCAAGCCCAAAATTCTTAGTTTCAGGAAACTCTACTGTCCCTAGCCAAGGGGAAGCAAGATTTGATGGCTTTGCTGGCCGTTAAGAAGAAGCCCAAGAAGAAAGCTCTACTCAACATGGATAGAAGGTTCAATGAGCCAGTCTGTCAAATCCCAGTAGGAGAAGATTCATCTGAAGAGGACGAGAACTAGATCGGAAAGGTCAAGAGTACTCAGGCTGACTGTGTTAATGATAAAGTATCTCATGATGATTATTTCGACGAGCAGTATCCACCCGCAAATGTCAAATATAAGCAGTTAGAAGACAAATTGAAAGCTGTTGAAATCCAAGCCGTCCCCGATTTAGATTTTGATGATTTAGGTTTGTTCTTTGGGGTAGTCATTCCCCACAAATTCAAAATACCAATCTTTGCAAAGTACGATGGGGTTTCTTGTCCAAAAATTTGAAATCTTATGTGCGCAAGATACAGCCGCACACTACTGATAAGAAGCTTTGGGTTCAATTTTTCCAAGAGAGCTTGGCTGGAACGCAACTTGAATGGTTTTATCAATTAGATGGTTCTCGTATCAATACTTGGGAGGATTTAGCTACTGCATTCTACAATCAGTATTAGTACAACGCTGACTTGGCGCCAATGAGGGTTCAATTACAAGATATGACCATGTGAAAGAATGAAGGATTTAAGGAATATGCCCAAAAGTGGAGAGACCTTGCTAGTAGGGTTCAACTGCCCTTGACTGATAGGGAGCACATCGACATGTTCATGAGTACTTTATCTGGTCCTTTCTTTAATCTGTTGGTTGGCTTCTCTTCTTCTGGTTTCACCGAATGAATCTTAACCGATGAAAGAGTTGAAAGCGGCATAAAAAGTGGGAAGATCTCTGTGGCATCTACCTCCACTTCCAATCCTATCAAGAAACCTTTTGCTGCAAAAAAGGAAGTCAATGCTGTGTATGGGGCAACGCCGAATGTAATTACCGCTCTGATGCCGAAGCATGACAAGAGTGTTAATGCTGTTGAAGATACAATTTTTGTTGCCTCTGTTGAAGAATTGACTACTCCGCTGAATATAATCAAAAACAATCTGTTAAAAGCTGGGATCTTCCCTGGCTGTGTAAAAGACTGTGTGTGTTGTACAAGACAACTCAACGGATGTGAAGGACTGAAGAAAGGCATACAACGCCTGATGGATAGCCATAAAATTTTATTTGAGAAAACCCCACTTGCCAAAAGTTTGATTAACAAATGTGAAGACCTCTCCATTATTACCATATCAAACAAGCCTCTTAGGATCACCCCCAAAGGTCCTATTAGGATTTCAAATGAACCCACTGTTGCTCCCTTAATAATTACCAATCCCGAACCGATTCCCTATTCTTCAAACAAGGCAGTACCATGGAATTATGGTGCTGATGTGTTTTATTATGGCATAAAATAAGACGCTCGAATCGAAGAAGGAAAAGATGACAATGTTGGTAACGTAGCTGGCTCAAGCAAAGTAACTAGAACTGGGAGAATATTTTCACCCAATATCTCACCACCACTTGTTACAAGGACGCCCATCCGCATTACTGCTGCCAAGCCAAGTACCGATACAAGAGGGAAGGAAAACATTGTTGAGCCAATTGTAACTGAAATACCCTCCAAGGACATTGCTAATGAAGAACTCTCCGCTCGTGAGATGGACGAGATCTTGAAGATAATAAAAAGAAGTGACTTCAAGATTGTGGAACAGTTGGGGAAAACCCCTTCTAAAATTTAAATGTTGTCATTACTGCTTTGTTTCGATGCCCATGCTAGGACATTAATCAAGTTCCTGAAAAAGGCTCATGTCCCCCATGATACAACAATGAACCAATTTGAGAATTGCGTGGATAGCCTGACAGCTGATAATGGCTTGGGATTCTCAGATGCTGACTTAACACCTCTTGGGAAGAATCACAATAAAGCTTTACATGTTTATGTCGAGTGCAAAGGGACTACCCTAGCACATGTGCTAGTCGACACTGGTTCTTCTCTGAATGTATTACCCAAGGGGGCGTTAGACCGTCCAGACTGTGAAGTTTAGTCTTGAAGCCAAGTGATATCATCATAAGGGCGTTCGATGGATCAAAGAGGACTGTTCATCGGGAAGTAGATCTTCCAATCAAAGTGGGCTCCCAAGTTTTCAACTCCACCTTCTATATTATGGATATTCGTCCTGCCTATTTTTGTCTGTTAGGTCGCCCGTGGATCCATAAATCTGGGGCATTAACCTTAACTCTCCATCAGAAACTCAAATATCCAGTCAAGGGAAGAATAGTCACCGTCTGTGGAGAAGAAGAGTTTATGGTAAGCCACCTTAACTCGTTCAAATACATAGAGATGGATGGAGAATTCATTGAGACCCCGTGTCAAGCCTTTGAGTCTGTACCACCAATGATTGTTGCTACCAAATGTTCCTCTGATGAGTCTAAAGCTGTTAAAGTCGTACCGAAGATGGTCTCAGTCAAAGATGCTTGTACGGCAATTGAAGAAGGAAACTGTGATACTTGGGGGCAACTCCTAGATATCCCTTTTAAAGAAGGAAAGTTTGGTTTGGGCTTCACCGTCAAAGCTCAGAAGGAAGTGAGGCGTGCTCGTGCTGGAAAGCCACCTCTCCGCATTGGAAGCCATGAAGTCAACGATGTGGGTGATTCTGATGAAGAAGCTGCATTTGAAGATTGGGTGTATCCAACTACAACGGAGTTGAAGAATTGGCATGCAAAGGACTTTGTGCCTATCTCCTTTATTGAGGAGTAATCTACTTGTTATTGCTTTTCTTTTCAATTCAAGAACTTATTGTCTGTAATATTTTAACAATGACTTTTAAGCCATATGCCTGACCCGGGGCACTTTGGTCCATTTGTCAAGGGTTTTATTTATGTTCATCTAATCATATGATCATTCAGTACATTGGACTCTTTTGCATTCAAATATTTGTGTTCATTGTCTTTCCTTTCTTTCAAATACATTTTAAAAAAAAATAGCCATGTATCTTACATGCACACACACACACACTCTTGCAGGTCCTCATCCACTCTGGACTTATTGCTAATGACTCTACTATTACCGACTATGACTTCGAATGTCCAATCAACCAAGCCGAAGACGAAGGCAAGGAAGATTGTGAAATACCGGGAGAACTAGCCAGACTTCTATTACAAGAGGAAAAAGCTATTCAACCATACAAAGAGTCAGTTGAAGTCATCAATCTGGGTACTGAGTCAGATAAGAAGGAAATCAAGATCAACACTAACTTAGAAAGCAGTGTCAAGAGCAGGTTGGTTCATATGTTGCATGATTATGTGGAAGTATTTGCTTGGTTTTATGAAGATATGTCTGGGTTGGATACCGACATCGTAGTCCATCGTCTGTCGACAAAAGAAGACTGCCCTCCCATCAAACAAAAGGTTCGTCGCATGAGGCCTGATATGTCTTAAAAGATCAAAGCTGAGGTGATGAAACAATTTGATGCAAGGTTCTTAGATGTGACATCCTATCCCCAATGGGTTGCCAATGTGGTACCAGTGCCGAAAAAGGATGGAAAAGTTCGCATGTGCATAGACTATAGGGATTTGAATAGGGCAAGCCCCAAGGATGACTTCCCTCTACCATACATTGACGGCTTAGTTGATAACACTGCTCATTATAAAGTCTTCTCTTTTATGGACGGCTTCTCAGGCTATAATCAAATAAGGATGGCTCCCAAAGATATGGAGAAGACTACTTTCGTTACGCAATGGGGCACCTTTTGCTATAAGGTCATGCCGTTCGGATTAAAGAATTCAGGGGCAACGTATCAAAGGGCTATGGTAGCTCTATTTCATGACATGATACATCATGAAATAGAAGTATATATGGATGATATGATTTCCAGATCACAAAATGAAGAGGAACATCTCGATCACCTGCACAAACTATTCGAAAGGCTGAAAAAGTATAAGTTGAGGTTAAACCCTAACAAGTGCATGTTTGGAGTACGATCTGGAAAGCTTCTAGGTTTTGTTGTCAGTAATAAAGGCATTGAAGTTGATCCTACCAAGGTAAAGGCCGTCCAAGAAATTCCAGTCCCTCAATCTGAAAAGGAAGTTAGAGGATTCTTGGGTCGCCTCAACTACATTGCCCGCTTCATATCACACTTAACTGCTACTTATGAGCCAATATTCAAACTCTTGAAGAAAGATCAGGTAGTCAGATGAAACGATGAATGCCAAGCTGTTTTCGACAATCAAAGAATATCTACAAGAACCTCCTATTCTTATGCCTCCAGTTGAAGGAAGACCTCTGATCATGTACTTGACAGTACTAGAGAACTCTATTGGGTGTGTTTTGGGCCAACATGACGAGTCTGGCCGAAAAGAGCATGCTATTTATTACCCGAGCAAAAAGTTTACCGACTGTGAAACTAGATATTCACTGCTCGAGAAAACTTGTTGCGCTCTGGTATGGACTGCTCGCTGGCTAAGACATTATATGTTGACTCATACCACTCTGTTGATTTCTAAGATGGACCCAATCAAGTACATCTTCGAGAAACCTACCCTTTCCAGACAGATAGCCAGATGGAAAATGATCTTGACTGAGTACAATATTCAATACACTATGCAAAAGGCCATCAAAGTAAGCGTACTAGCTGATCATTTGGCCCATCAAGCTGTGGATGATTATCAGTCAATGAACTTCGACTTCCCTGATGAGAACATCATACTGGTAACCGACTGTGTAAAACCTGGACCATATGAAGGACCTGAACAAGGATCCCGATGGACTATGGTCTTCGATGGGGATTCCAACACATTAGGTAACATAATTGGTTTTGTGATCATCTCTCCTGAAGGTTGCCATACTCCATTCACTTCCAGACTATGCTTCGATTGTACGAACAATATGGCCGAGTATGAAGCAAGCATCTTGGGTATAAAAGCTTACATTGACTTGAGGATCAAGCATTTGAATGTGTTTGGGGATTTCCCTCTAGTGATAAGCCAAGTAAAAGGAGATTGGGACACTAAACAACCTAATCTTATCCCTTACAAGGAACTTGTGCTATCCATAATTCCTTACTTCGAAGAGATCACTTTTGAGCACTTTCCTAGGGAAGAAAATTAGTTGGCTGATGCTTTGGAAACCATGTCCTCAATGTTCAAGGTTAGATGGGACAATGAAGCCCCTACGATTACAATTGAAAGATTCGACAAACCTGCACATTGCTGTGAGCTTGACACTGACGCGGAAAGTCATGGTACCATGAGGTGATGAGATATCTTCAAGCACAAGAGTATCCAGAGGGAGCATCCATCAATGACAGAAAATTCTTACGAAGATTTGCAGCCAAATTCTTCCTAAGCAACGAAATATTGTAAAAGCGCAACCATGACTCCACTCTACTCCGATGTGTAGACAAGAAGGAGGCAGAGGAAATCATGGAAGACATGCACGATGGTCTCTTTGGTACTCACTCAAGTGGACATACAATGGCTAAGAAAATTTCAAGAGTTGGCTATTATTGGTCAACAATGGAGACTGATTTCCATCAACACTCAAGGAATTGTCACAAATGTTAAATCTATGCTGACAAGGTCCATGTGCCTCCTATCCCTCTGAATGTCATTATAGCCCTGTGGCTATTTGCAATGTGGGGCATTGATATTATTGGAGAGATCAAGCCAACCGCTTCCAATGGACATCGTTTCATTTTGGTCGCTATTGATTATTTCACCAAGTGGGTCGAAGCCGCCTCTTTTGCCTCAGTCACCAAGAATGTGGTAGCCAGATTCATCAGACACAACCTCATCTGCCGCTATGGTATCCCAAAAAGGATTATCACTGACAATGGGACTAGCCTCAATAATGCTATGATTATTGAGCTTTGCACTCAGTTTAAGATCAAGCATCACAATTCTTCTCCATATAGACCGAAAATGAATGGTGCAGTCGAAATGGCCAACAAAAATATCAAGAAGATTGTGCAGAAAATGGTGGTAACCTATAAGGATTGGCATGAGATGTTTCCGTTTTCTCTACATGGCTACCACACTTCAGCTAGAACATCAACTGGGGAAACTCCATTTTCTCTAGTCTATGGCATGGAAGATGTTTTGCCAGTGGAAGTTCAGATTCCCTCGCTGAGGATTATGAATGAAGCAGGCTTAAGCGAAGAAGATTAGATTCAAATGATATTGGATCAACTGAACTTGATCGACGAAAAATGATTGGTTGCTCTTTGTCATGGTCAGACGTACCAAAAACGTATGATCAAGGCTTTAAACAAAAAGATCAAGCCTCGAGTATATCAAGCTGGTGACTTGGTGATAAAACGTATCATTCTACCACAAGGCGACCCCAGAGGCAAATGAACTCCCACCTACGAAGGGCCATTTGTTGTCAAGAGAGTGTTCTCTGGCGGTGCCATGATGCTGACTACCATGGATGGTGAAGACTTCCCACATCCTATAAACGCGGACATACTTAAAAAATACTATGCATAAGAGACCTCTAGGTTGACACACCTAGGCAAAATAAGGGCATCCCGGCAAACCAAAAGGTTTGGGAAAAAATTAGGGATATATGCAAAAGATTGTACACTCGGCATGTTAAAAACCCGAAAGGGCGACTTGGGAAAAATGGGTATCCTGGTGGGCTGAAAACCCGGAAGGGCGGTCCAGGAAAAAGTTAAGGATTGAAAGCGTATGACTATGTCCCGTGGAATCACCACAGTCAATTTTATCACCAAGGTCCAAGTTCAAACGGTCCAAGATCAATCCAATCAACTACTGTCAACGGCAAGGGGCATTCAAAGACATTGGGGAAATAGTAGAGTTGGAAGGTAATGAGATCATTTCACATGGCTATTTGTTTTTGTTTTCAATTTTGTTTTCCTTTCGACAATTTCCTCTTACTAGGATCTCCGTCTCTTTGTACAAAAACGCCTATTCATGGGCAAAATATCAATACAAATATACTTTGAAGTGCAAACTTCCTGTCTTTGTTTTGAATGCAAACTTGTCCAATAACTAAAATTGAATGAACATATGCATATGAACATAATTAAAACTGTTTGGCACATATGACCTAAGAAGTAACAAGCACCTCTTTAATCAATATGGAATACCCCCACAGAGTCATTTCATCAACATCCTCCTCAACAAAGTACTCACAAAGTCTCTTTGCATAGGATAATATTCAACCAGAGTCTCAATCTCTCGGCAACTCTCTCTCCAGCTAAGTTTAATTTTACAAGTAGAAGCCTCGTGGATCTTTTCCTAAAAGGAACTCACCTCTTCAATAGGATTTATTTCCCCAACAAACAACGAGTAGCATAACTCACCATATGAGTACAAAGTTCCCCAGCTTTGGTCTATCTTCTCCAAGCTGAGCTTGTTACCCCCAGTTGAGTATACCTCCCCAAGCTGATTCTGTCCTCCCCGAATGAGTCTATACTCTCCAACTTAAGTTTGCCTTTTAGATTATTACAAATCATACGACCATAACCCCTGATCCCCAGTAAAGTCATCAATAAAACCTTTACTATCCCCAAAGTTACTATGAAGCCTGGACCCGACCGGATAATAGTCAACTTCTCAAGTCACTGTAAAGCCTGGACCCGACTAGATATTAGTTTGACTTTGCTAAAACCTAGACCCGACCAGATAACAGTTTGAGTTTCTGAAACCTGGACCCGACCAGATAATAGTTAATCTAAGATACTATAAAGCCTGGACGACCAGATAATAGTTTAACTCTTCAAAATATAGAAGAACCTAGACTCAACCAGACCAAGGTTTAACTTAGTTCCCCCAATAGAGTTTGCCTCTACCCCAAAAAGTTATTGTGAAGCCTGGACCCGACCAGATAATCATTTGACTTCTTCAATTGCTGAAACCTAGACCCGACCAGATAACAGTTTGAGTTTCTGAAATCTGGACCCGACCAGATAACAGTTAATCTCAATTTTAAGTTACTAAAGCCTGGACCCGACCAGATAATAGTTTGACCTCTTCAATTACTGAAGCTTGGACCCAACCAGATAACAATTAACCTCATCAACCTCAGAAATCTGCAAAGCCTGGACCCGACCAGATGTCAGTTTTCAAACAAGTTATTGTGAAACCTGGAGCCCGACCAGATAACAATTAACTACGATCCCCAGAGAGACACTATGAAGCCTGGACCCGACCAGATAATAGTACAACTTTCCAAAAACTATGAAACCTGGACCCGACCGGATAGTAGTTACCATTTCCAAGTTACTGAGAAGCCTGGATCCAACCAGATAACAGTTAACTTCCGTATCCCCAGCAAGTTGTTGTGAAGCCTGGATCCGACCATATAGCTATTCAATTTCAAGAAATTTTCTACAAAGCCTGGAATCCGACCAGATAACAATTAATTCGTCTCTTTCCTCAGTAAGTTGCCATGAAGCCTGGATCCGACCAGATAGCAATTGACTACTTCATCCTCAGCAAATTGTGAAGCCTGGATCCGACCAGATAACAACTAATGTTCAAGAGATATTTCCCAGCGGAAGCATCCTTGCAACAAAGTTTGAAGATATGTATATTCTTCATCCCTAACGGAAATCCAGGAGTCAACTTCCTAAAACTCTTCAGCAACAGTCAAGGATTTATTTTCCCAGACAAAAACATACATCTCACATTCATACATCATAGCATATACATACAAAATTCATTTGGCATAATACCACATCTAGTGAACATCATGCATACATCTGCATTTTACCAACTCTTTTTCTCACAAGTAAAACATCAAGTTTTAGTATAAATCAACAAGAGATTTATGCTGATACTTATTCCAGTGTTTACCAACATTCCTCCAAATGGCATCTATAATCCCATTCACAATCCATCTTCGAGTGCAAATTTCTGGGCACTTTAATGTTCAATCATCTCTCACCTTCAAGTCACGTATGACAGATCCTCCAATCTAACTCTTCAGGTTTAAGAAGATTGAACAGGGGAAACTGTTGTACCTCAAAATTTGCTCTCTCATTTATCAAGTAATCTCCCACAAAATCTCCTTTAGTTCAAGACTGCACTAGGATTGATTAGCTCAAGATACCTCCTCAAGCATTGATGACTGAAAATTAGGGTTTGAGATTGCACAATGATAATTGAACTTTTAATGCCTCATATGACTTTCATGGATCATTATGGACCCTCAAGATTGCTCATGTCAAGTTTCAAGTCTTGGATCACATTTTTGCTCAGTTAATTGATCAGTTGACCTAAAAATCAGTTGTATTAGAAAAAAGTCAAATATGGTCAATTTATAGTCAAGCTTCATGATTTTTGATCCATATCAACATTATTAACTCATATATGTCATTTGATCAAGTTTTGACCACATATCCTCAAGAAATTTGATCAGATCATCAAAAGGGCAAATGGCCAAAATTAGGGTTTTGATTGAGGAAGTGCAATTTCTGATTTTTTTTACCTAGAAAATGGTTGATTGGTTGGAGACATGATCTCAAGGATTCAATTGCATCATTTTTGACCTAATGGTATGACTCAAAACATTGCTCAAGGTCAATTGATTGATAGTTGATTTTCAGTCAACTGATCAAAAGTCAACTGCATACTGAAAAGTCAAACTTTGACTTTTTGGTCAAAATCAAGTGTCAAAGATCACAATTCATCAAAAACATTTCAAAATGTGAAACTTATTCATCAATAAATAAAAAAGTCAAGATTTCATTTTGAAAAGTCAAAATTTCTAAACTTAGAAATTTTTCTAAGTGTTGGAAATTTCATATTTTTTTCACAACTTTGAACAAAATTTTCACCATGATGCAAGATGATTCAAAGGAAACTTTCAACATGAAAATTGTAGATCTCAATGAGATATAAAACATTGTAGAACACAACTTCTCCTAGAAATGCATGTATTTCAAGTTATGATTTTGTGAATACATGTTCATGAAACTTGGAAACTTAGTGAAACCTTGCCCTAGTTTAGGCAGGATTTTGACCTAACTTCATGGCAATTTTTCACATAGTTTCAAGGGGAATTTTCAAAAGTGATCAACATAGAGGTTGTAGAGGATGTTACAAGATTTCCAAAATGTCTAAGAACTCATTGAGATCATGCTTGAGCAAAGAGAATCGAAGACAAGAAGTTGGACACTCATTCTTGAATTATAGGTCATTTCCATGATGAACAAGAATTCAAATCCAAGCCTAGGCTGCATAATCTTTGCTTTGAAGGCCTCAAACTTGTTTAGAACTCTATAATTAAATGTTTAGAGCTGTTATAAGCTTTAATCCAAGCATTCAATGCATTGCCCATGCTTAATACCATTTTAGGAAGAAAGGCAACATTGCCATTTTGGAAAAGTGGCTTTTATGCACAAAGTCAATTCTTGAGCTTTGCACTTGTTTTCTTCTGATCACACATAATCTAAAATCCACAAGAAACTTGTCTAAAGCCTCTAACAACTCAGACCATGCTTGTACTATGCCTTGGAACGATGTTTTTCACTTTTCTTCAAAATCAAGTAACATAGCCATAACTCTATATCTCACACTTCTGACCACCTGAAGTGTTAGGATATTTTTCATATAACTATACAAGTTTATTCCAAGCTAACACACGTTTTCAAGCCTCCTAAAACTCTTCCAAACACCCTTGCTGCACAGAACTGCTCAACTTGACAGTTTTGAGCCAAAACTCTCTATCTTCATTTCCACTCGTGCATTTTGATTCTTAATCATCCAGACACCTTACATACATCATACACAAGTGATCCAAGCCCCTGTTTCAAGACTGTAACTCCTCCATCACTATCCACCATTTCCAAAATTGAAGCTTGTAACCTGACTTGAGTTGGGAGTTTCAGCCATCCTCAAAGCAAAGTAGGAGTTGGAACATATTCAAGGAGGTACAGGCAAGCTACAAAAATCTTCAGGCCATCTCAAAGGTTGTTAAAACTCCATACACAACTCCAGCTGCAAGAGTTAAATTTTCAAACTTATATCTCTTCATACAAGCATTATTTGATTCTGATTTGTGAAGATAAGATGTAGATATCATTGCCCTGAAACTGCACATGTCCTTAGATTTAATTTATATTGATTAAGCTTAGAGAATTTTAGGTTTAAATCTCTGAAAAAAAGTTAGGTCAAAATTTGGTACTTTTAGAAATTCTCATTCATCTTTGATTTATAGCTTATGATATTTATATGGTTGGATTCGTATGGAAAAATGGAGCAACTTTCATGTTTGCATCTTTCATTTTTGTTGAGTGTTGTACCCAAAAATTTTCCCTCCCATATTTCTCAACATTTCAAGAAAAATTCTCAAGTTGCTCAAGGAAGTCCAAAGTTTGACCAGACAAGCTCCCTCCTAAGGCAGTCTACCTCAAATTAGGGTTTCATATTGCATCAAGATACTTGAGTCCAAGGGATCCCAAATGCTCACCATTGTCATAATATGTTCTCAATATCATCCATGTCAAGTTTCAAGCCTTGCAGAGAAAATTTGCTCAGTCAATTGCTCAAAGGCCTGAAAATCGACCATGCTAGGGCAAAAGTCAACTATGGCCCACATACAGTCAAACTTCAAGATTTTTGGTCAACATCCTCATTTTGAAGTATATTTAATCATTTTATCAAGGGTTGATCATGATTCATCAAGGATTGCTCATAATTCATCAAGAACCAAAAGTTGCTAAATTAGTGTTTTGTAGGAAAAGTCAACTCAACTTTGACCAAGCATAACTTTCTCATACTTTATGAGAAATGACCCATACAAAGCTCATTTTGAAGAGGATGCAATTACCTACAATCCATATTCATCTCACAAGTTCAAAATATGCACTCACAAGAAGTTATGAATTTGGACATTATAGGTCATTTTGAAAAGTCAACAAAAACACCTTTTTTGTCAAAGATTCATACATGAGCATGGAATATCAAATTGAGATGAGACCAAAAAGGTTGCTTAAAGGACATCTCAATATTTATAAATAGTCCAAGAACACCTTAAAAGATTCAAAATTGAGGAAGTTATGCATTGGTGAAGTTGGCCCTTTTTGCAAAATTGCCAAAAGTTAACTATGCCTCAAATTGCAAATTTTGCTTAATGGGCCTAACTTTTTGCACTTGTTCTGAGGTGGCAACATGGTCCACGAGCCCTAGCCTTTGCCACTTGTCATTATCTTGTTTTTATTATTTATTTTGATTTTTATTTGAATTAAATCATTTTAAATCAAAACAAATCATAGAAAATACAAAACATTGAAATTCAAAGAGCTTGTGCTTGTTTCAGGTCTTAAATCCAGTTGGCAAGTATTTGAAATTGTGCAAAGCATTGTTATGGACAAAAAGATTGGTTTTAGGCTATTTTTGGAATGATATTCAAAGGAATCAAATCAAAATCAAATTCAATAATGGAGGAATATTGTGATCACATTGACAACTCTAATTCATTCCTCAGTACATAAAGAACATATGCAGACCTAAAAGGAGGCTAGAGAGAGGCGTGTGAATCAGAACCAAACATGAAAAAACACCAAAAAGTGTAGACACGAATTCATACTTCCATGCATCCTCAAGGCCTTCTAGCTGTCCCAATCGCTTCCTGGGAGTGTAAGCAAGCGAAATCAATCAAGAACAAGGCTTTTCCAGTACCAAAACGCGTTGTAAGTCAGTCACGACTTTGCTATTTTCTTGAATTCGAATTGCATAATTATGGCATCTATAACATAAGATATTTGTAGATTCTTAATCCTTAGAACAGTTGCAAGCTTTCTGTAACAATTAATTGCATTTTCATGACCTGTATAAGATTTTGCCATTATTAGGGTTTATAAGCTCACTTTGAGGTTTTTGAATCTAGGTAAAATTGGGCCATGAAAGGGACACCATTATACTCAGAAGGTCCAGACGAATTGATTGGTGGCCCTAGTTTTTATTTATCTTGCTCATGGTTGATTTTAAGAGAATGCGGGTTTATAGTGACGGACAAACGTCCGTAGGTAAAAGTCTGGGACTTTTACCAACAGAGAAGGGAAGAAGACAACTTGCGTGGCAGCCTCCCACTCGCCATTTGAATTTCCGCACGAATTTCTTTTGTTTTTATTTATTCTTAATATAATAATTGTTGCTTGTTTTGTATACAGTTGAAACGCGTAGCTCAGTTGGTGGCCAGGTGGTGAGAAAGTGCTTCAGGACCTGGGTTTGAATCCCATGTCCCCCCGTTCTTCATATTATTTTCCTTTTCAGGATCCAACGCGCTTACAAGTCCAAGGTCCACCATATGGCCTCATCATCCAGCCTGCCAAGTGGCCAGATGGCCAGATCCAAGGGCCATCAATGAAGGAACACCAAAGGCATAGTCAAAGCAAATGCATGGGATTTCAGAAAGTCAAAACGGACCTCCCTGTTTTGGGCCAAGGCTTGCTATCTACACCCCCCTCAGATTACTTCGAGGCCCAATAACTCTTTCTCTATTCTTTTTATTTTTGTTTTACTTAATTTAATTTATTTATTTTACTAACAAATTAATTATTTTCTTTTTACCAAAAAAATAACAAAATAATAATTTTCACCAAATTTAGGTTTAGATTTTATTTTTTATCAAAAATTAAATTAATTTAATTAGGTTGTTAATTTTAGATAACTTCAATTCCTTTTGTAAATAAATTTAAAATCAATTAGAATAATTAGGGTTTTTGTTTCTAACTTAATCATGTTTTCTTTTTCTTAAAAATAACAAAACATAAAAAATAGGTCATTTATTTATTTTCATTAATTAATTTAATTACTAATTAATTTTTGTATTTAATTTAGAAAACCTAATTCTTTTCTTAATAATAATTAAAAACAATAAAAAACATTTTTATTTCAATTAGGTTAGAAAGGGTCAAAACCCTAGTTCTCTCCCGATCTAGTTTTCCTCGCGCGCGCTTTATCATTTATTTTACGCTATTAATGTAATTGCTCACAAGTTGTAATAGTTAATTAGGCCCCTTTTATTTTCAGTTATCGCTTTATTTTTAAGGGTTTGTTTTTGGCTATGTAAATACCCGAAGCCTTGTAATAGCGTAGTTTAATTTCCGCACTTTAAATTCCACAAAATATTAACTGTTAGATTTATGATATAGGGATGCATGACAAGAATGTATGATAAAGTTTAAAACATTTAGATAACCCTAAAATGTGCAAAGATAATAATCTGAAATTGAATCACTCGCACATGCGCACTCCTAGGGTATACTCCCACTTCGGTTGCCTTCGGTAAATGGTCATTGAGTATAGGATATTTTAGTGGCCGTCCTTTTATCTCAAAGATCAAAGTTGCCTCGGAATGGTTGCCTCGGATATTGTTGCCTCGAATAATTGATCTTAAGACATTAGGGTTGTTACTAAGACGTCCTAACACTGCTTTAGTGACCGTACGTCACTTTCGAATTGACCCTCAAACTCCAACGATGGGGCTACCTACTCACTAATAGTGGGATAGCGCTGTCTCAAGGAAACGAACATAGAACGATTCTTTTTTCGAGTAGGTAGATTAACTCTTAAGTACTTGCTCAAA
Source organism: Vicia faba (assembly GCA_948472305.1). Lineage (NCBI taxonomy): Eukaryota > Viridiplantae > Streptophyta > Magnoliopsida > Fabales > Fabaceae > Vicia > Vicia faba. Next base: position 1,399,342,993 of record OX451741.1, read on the forward strand.
TAAAACAAGCTTTTTCACACTTATACTCCTTTTCAAACAAAGTTTTCAAAAACACTTCATTACACTCTTGAAGACAGAAGCAAGAGTTAAATCGAAGTCAAAACAAAAACTTTTCAAAACACACAAACACAGAGAAGCAATTTTGAAAATGATGAGCAAGTACCTAAGAGCTCGTAGATAACTACAGATAGAAAGGGTGCTAATACCTTCCCTTTCTATAATCTACCCCCCGTACTCAGAAATATCTCGAAAAAGGAATTTTTCTGTGCTTTTTTCCTTTCCTTGTTGGATAAAATAAAAGTCGGTGGCGACTCTTGCTTACCGCGACATTTTGCGAACATAAACGCAAAACGCAAACCAGCAATTCCTAAAAAACAGTCCTAGTTCTGGCCACCGTATCATAGAACTGGCGACTCTGCTGGGGACTTAAATAAGTGAGGTATACCTTAGGAATAGTTCATCATACTGTTTTCTATTGTTTGATTTGATTGCTTTATTTTTGTGGGCTTTGTATTGGAGTTACTACAGATCCTAACCTGGATCTGGGAGACACGTTTTAGGTAAGTAGCAATAGACTATGAGGGAACTGTACAACGTAGACTGATACGGTTGAAGTAGTAGCTACGTTGATGTGGTACATTAGTTGGTACTGATATCCCTTGTGGAGCAACAAGGAGAGTATGGGGCTGCTATATGGGTCGTTAAGCATCAACTGACCTTAGAACCTATAATTGACCAACTTGGCCATATGAAGTAGTGAGATGCTACACTCATTGAGATCATACTCTCGAGATGGTTCCGGCCGCAAGAAAAGATTGCGTGAGCTGAAACTATGACTGATGGAGAATGGTCAGTGATATTGAGAACCTCTAGAACCCGGTTACTATTATTAGGATAGGTTGAACCAACTAAACTGCAAGAGGGTAGTACCTAGACTCCATGCAAGCCTGAGACTTAAGGGCTATTGTGTGACTTGTTTGCCTTTACCATGTTTGATACTTGCTATACCTGTTGTGTGTTTTATCATGACATCATGCATTATGACATAGCATGCATATTTCATTAGACTAACCATTTCAAGGACCAAGGGGATTCATCTTTGTTCTGTTTTGCAGATCATGGCCTCTATGCGCAGAAATACCATTCGAGTCAACTTCGTGTAGATCCCTGCTCAGCTCAGAGAGTTAGTCTCAAAGGTTCCTGATACTTCTTCCTTTGTTAGAAGACATGGTCATATCCTTAGCCTGGTCACTTCAAAGTTGGATGAGCATATGATGAGCGTGTTGTTCCAGTTCTTTGACCCATTGCATCACTGTTTCACCTTCCCGAACTACCAGCTAGTCCCTACTTTGGAGGAGTTTTCTAAATTACTAAGCATATATATCCTCGAGCAGACACCCTTTACAGGTTTGGAGATAACTCCTAGGCCAGAGGATATTGCGTCATCCCTACATCTGAAAATGGCTGATGTAGTATCTAACTGGGAGACGCAGAGTGGGGTTAAAGGTTTCTTGGCTAAGTTTCTGATGGATCAAGCTCAATAGTTTTGGGATATCTTGGACTTTCAAGCATTTGAAGACATCTTGGCTCTCCTCATCTACGACTTGGTTTTGTTCCCGAATCCAGATTCCTTCATAGATGTAAACGCAGTTAAGATCTTCATGTCTCGTAACCCGGTGCCTACTCTTCTAGGTGACATTCTGCATGCTCTCTATACCCGTACTGTTCGGAGAAGGGGAACTCTCATGTGTTGTACACCGCTGCTGGAGAGGTGGTTTATTTCACACCTCCCCAAATCTGTATTAAAGAATGAGGAAGGTGTAGGTTGGGCTTACAGAATCATGTCCCTTGCTCATACGGACATCCTTTGGAGTTCTAAAGATATGGAAAAGGTAGCTGTCATTGATCGATGTGGGGAATACCCCAATGTTCCATTGCTTGAAATTAGAGGAGGAATAACCTACAACCCTTGCGTGGCTCTACGACAGTTTGGTCACGCTTGGAGCAACGGTCCTCATGAGCTGCTTCTTACAGATATAGTCTTTGACTACAAGGGGGACGTTGATGGGCATCGCCGCAGATTTATACGAGCCTGGGGTAGGGTAAACAGGTCTGACCCACATGAGCTAGGACTGAAGACTTCCCTCCCGATGCAACCTTATCTCCAGTGGGTTCGAGCCCGTGCTCAAAAGCTGGGGATGCCATATGAAGTTGTTTTGCCGGTGATTATGGAGCATACTAATGAAGAAGGTGTCCCTTATACAGTCCTCCATCCCTATATGCCTACTGATCTTGGGGAATAGAAGAGATCTTGGATCCAGTTAAAGGAAGAACGAGATACCTACAGGGAGAAGTATCATGAGAAGGAGAGGAAGATCCTGAAGCTTACAAGGCAGCTTGAGAATCAAAGGACAATCAACAATTATGTTAGCACGAAGGGAAAACGACCATGGGATTTCTGATGTCTTTTACTGTTTCTAGTTTAGATTTGTTTTTCAGTTATTTATTTTGTAACACCTTAAAGGCATTTGTTAAACATTGTTACCAGTTTAATCTAATAAAGTGTGTTTTATTTTGGTTTACAAATTTGAATCTCCCAAAGTCTTTGAAATCATTTCATACGCATTCCATTCCCATGCACCTCATTACAGGTACCATTACAGGTTTCTCATCTTCTTCGCTGTTTATTTCAGCAATCATGTCTTCTGAAACACCTACTGATCAAGCTATTAAGGCTCTTCAAGTTCAGAATGCTCAGTTCCAGGAGATGTTCTTGAACATGGCCAAGAGTCAACAGGATTTGAAGACTCTCATCTTGAAGGACAAGAAGAAGAAGAAGAAGAAGGTGGTCCTGCTGAATATGGGTCACAGATTTTGGAATAGGTTGCGAGAAGAAGTTGATATGTCTCATTCATCTGGAGGAGGAGAGAATCAAGAGGAAAGGAAGGCTCCTAGACCTGTGGTCTACGATAATGACACTGATTTTGATGAAGACCAGTATCCTCCTGCTGAGGATAGGTATAAGCAACTTGAAGACTGTCTGAGTGCAATGGAGATCCAGAAGACACCTGGTCTGGACTTTGGAGATTTGGGGCTGGTATCAGGGGTGGTGATCCCTCACAAGTTTAAAGCTCCTGTAATCTCAAGCCTCAACTCAACTTTAGTTTTGATGAAAGACAAACAAGCACTATGGCAAGAAGGAAAAGAAGTGGAATTAGCTTAAAGCATCATTCACTCAAAGCTTCAAGGATCATGGCAAGTAAACAAGTATATCAATTCTCATTTAAACTAAATTGATTAGAAATGCTCAAAAATGATATACACACTTGCCACAACACTTCACTTAAAGTTTAAAGAAAATTCTAAGTTTTTCACTAATGTAAATCGATTAACACATCATGTAAATCGATTTACACATGTTTTTTTTAAAAACTGATTGCCCCTGGCAGCAATCGATTTACATGGAGTGTAAATCGATTGATTACTGAAATGAGTTAATTTTTTTAACACTAGTAAATCGATTAACACATCATGTAAATCGATTTACACTTCAAATTTTTTGAAAACAAGAACGTTACAAACCCGTGCAATCGATTTACATCTAATGCTAATCGATTTACACGTTGTAATTTTTGAAAAATCTGAACTTGATTCAAGATATCCTTCACACCTTTACTCCAATGGTTGCATGGTCACACATTGCATCTTCTCAAGTTTTACAAACAGAAAAGTGGTATCCATTTGGAAAGGTATCTTGATTGCTTTAAATAATAAATCTTTCAAATTATAAAACAACTCTTCTCTCATGCAATAATTCTGAACTTTGTAAAATATTCAAACTTCATATTTCTTATTTTTTAAGAACAAAGATTTTCTACACTTTCACACATATAAGAACAGAAATCTTTGAGCATTTTCTAACCATTGTGTTACAGTTTGAATTGCTTACAAGAGAAGAAAGAATAAACTTCATTGAAGTCACTCTATGTGATCAACATCTTTCAAGAAATCATATTTCATAGAATTATACTAAGTGTAACTTATTTCCAGGGTTGTTGGAATTAAGTATTAGAATACTTTTGTACCTTGTTGTCCATTGTTGGAAACAAGAGGTATATTTTGAGAGGATTGTTCTCAAGAGACTTATTGGAAATCCAAGAGGGTGTTCTTGGTATTTGTTAGTGTCTTTAGTTGATAAGACTAGGAAGAGTCTTGTAAAAGTTCTAACAAAATAGTGAAATCTCTTGCGTGTTTGTAAGGGGACTGGACGTACTTCCGGGGTGTGGAAGGAACCAGGATAAATCTCCGTGTCTCTTTACTTTCTGCACTTTACCGTTTTCTATAGCACTAAAACAAAACCAGAAAGTGTAAAATAAATCAAAAATCGACCACCACCTAATTTACCCCCCCTCTTAGGCGCAATCTTAAACTTACAATTGGTATCAGAGCAGGTTATAGGTAACCTGCTCCTAGAGATCCAGAATGGCTTCCGCAAATCAACAACCCGTTTTCAGAGATGGTGGTAGTAATAACAAGCCTCCTCTATTTTGTGGCGAATACTTTGATTTTTGGAAAATACGCATGAGGGCGCATCTAGAATCACACAGAGAAGAAATCTGGGATGCCGTAGAAAATGGTCCATTCATTCCTATAACAGTTATCAACGGTGTCGGCACGGCTAAACCCAAAACTGCATGGGATGATGACGACAAGAAAAAAGTCCTCTATGATAAAAAGGCCGTAAATCTACTTCAAGGTGCACTATGCATGGATGAGTTCTTTCGTGTATCTGTATGTAAATTGGCGAAAGAAATATGGGACACCTTGGTACAAACACATGAAGGAACCATTGAAGTTAAGATATCAAGGCTGAATACTTTAAGTCAAGAATACGAGTTATTCCGAATGCAGCCCGGAGAAACCATTCTCGACCTACAAAAGAGATTCATCCACTTAATAAATCACTTAAGTGATCTTGGTAAAACCTTGACAAATGATGAACTCAACTTGAAAGTCCTTAGATCATTGAGTAGGGAATGGCAACCAAAGGTAACGGCAATCTCGGAAAAGAAGAGTCTCTCCGCAATGACTTCCGCTACATTATTTGGCAAACTTCAAGAATACGAAACGAAACTCGGTAGACTTGAAAAACATGAGAATCTAGAAAAGAAATCCAAAAACATTGCTTTAAAAATTAATTCAAAGGAAGTAGTAAAAGAAGAAAATCTGGAAGAAGATGAAAATTTCATGCTTCTTGTTAAAAGACTTGGGAAGTTTTTTGGCAGAAATGACAAGGGCGGATCTCATGAAAATAAGAGAAAGCACTTCAAGAAAAGAGAAGCCTCCACATCAACACAAGATGTCTCATGTTATGAATTTGGAAAGCAAGGAAATATCAAGCCAAACTGTCCAAATCTCCCAAAGAAAAACGGATTCAAAGGAAAGGACTCAAAACACAAGAAAGCCTACATAGCATGGGAAGATAATGATATGAGTAGTACATCGGAATCGGAAAGCGACGAATGTGCAAATTTAGCCTTAATGGCATTGCATCACTCCGACGATGAAGAAGAGGTTAGTAATGAATTTAATCTTTTTGATGATGATGTTCAAGGTGCCATTGATGAACTCTTGAAAGAATGCAAAAGTTTATACAAAAAGGTGTCAAGCCAAGAAAAATAACTTCTAATTTGTCACGAAAAAATTGACACCATGACTAAAGATTTTGATCTTCAAAAATAGAATTTTATAAAAGAAAAGGAAAACTTTGCATGCACCAAGTGTGAATCAAATGTATTTCAAATTGTTCAATTGAAAAGAGTCATTGAACGATATGAAAAAGGACAAATAGGATTGGAAGGATTACTAAGCCAACAACGTTATCCAAATGATAAAAGAGGTCTTGGTTATGTGAATACTAAGAAACCAAGTAACAACCCCACTGTTTTTGTAAAGGCTAGTAATAGTTCCAATCCCAAGATAGTAGAAAATAAGCAAGTTTTTCATAATCATCAAAAGAAAAAGCCTAATGTATCTAAAAGAAAACAAATTCCTAGATACAAGAGCAAATTTGTTCCAAACTGTTTTTACTGTGGTATTGTTGGACACACACCTAATGCATGCTATATTAGAAATTTCAGTATGGCTAGTGGACACTATGCATGGGTGAAAAAGGGAACTAACTATGAAGGACCCAAGGCCACTTGGGTACCTAACAAGAAATAATTTGTTTTTGTAGGTATGCTTGAAATCCACATCAAACCTTTGGTATCTTGACAGTGGATGTTCAAAGCATATGACAGGAGATGTACACCAATTTTCATATTTAGTACATAAAGCCAAAGGGTATGTCACCTATGGAGACAACACCAAAGGAAAGATTCTTGGCGTTGGAATAGTTGGCACACCTCCATCCATTCAAATTGAGGATGTTCTTTATGTTGAAGGATTAAAGCACAACCTTCTTAGCATAAGTCAACTTTGCGATAAAGGGTTCAAAATCAAATTCAACAAAGAAGAATGCCTAATTATGGATGAGGCAACCAATGAGGTAAAACTCAAAGGTATAAGATCTAACAATATTTTTATGATTACTTTAGATGATTTGTCTATGAAGGTACAATGTCTCATGGTAAACAACAATGACGCTTGGTTATGGCACAAGAGGATTGCTCACATACACATGGAGCACTTGAACAAATTAGTTAAGCATGACTTAGTTATTGGTCTACCAAAGATGAAATTCATCAAAGACAAATTATGTAGTGCATGCCAAAAGGGCAAACAAACCAAATCAACTTTCAAACCAAAGAATGTGGTTTCAACAACAAGACCACTTCAATTGTTGCACATGGATCTTTTTGGTCCATCTAGAACAAGAAGCTTCAGAGGTAACATTTATGCTTTAGTTATTGTAGATGATTTTTCCCGTTTTTCTTGGACTTTGTTTTTAGTGCACAAAAATGACGCATTCAAGGCATTCAAGAGATATTCAAAACAAGTTCAAAATGAGAAGTCATTAAAGATAACATTAATCCGAAGTGATCATGGTGGAGAGTTCCAAAAAATCTATTTGAAGAATTTTGTGAAGAAAATGGGATCTTCCACAATTTTTCAGCACCAAGAACTCCACAACAAAATGGAGTATTTGAAAGGAAAAATAGGTCTTTGATAGAACTTGCAAGAACCATGCTAAGTGACTCAAGTTTGCCTAAATATTTTTGGGCGGATGCGGTAAGCACGACATGTTACGTAAGCAATCGCGTGATCATAAGACCTATACTAAAGAAAACTCCATATGAGATTTACAAAGGAAGAAAACCAAATATCTCTCACTTTCACATTTTCTGGTGCAAATGTTTTGTCCTTAACATCGACAAAGACAATCTCGGTAAGTTCGATGAAAAATCGGATGAAGGTATTTTTCTTGGTTACTCCCTTTCTAGCAAAGCTTTTAGAATTTACAATAAAAGAACTTTAACTATAGAAGAATCAATGCATGTTTATTTTGATGAATCTAACACCTCCAAGGAGGAAGTTTTTATTTGTGATGATGATGATTCTATAGATTTACCTCATGAGAATTCATGCGATGGTGGAAAAATTGTCAACCCGGAACAAACACATGAACTTTCACATCAAAATGGAAATGATGATGGTCTTCTTCAAGAATGGAGAACTCATCATGATCATCCAATTGACAACATAATTGGAGATATTAGCAAAGGGGTATCTACACGGCTAAATCTTAAGGATGCATGCTTAAATATGGCTTTTGTATCTCAAGTTGAACATACCAAAGTGGCTCAAGCACTAGAAGATGATCAATGGATCCTTGCCATGCAAGAGGATCTAAACCAATTCGAGCGGAACGAAGTTTGGGAACTTGTTCCTAATCCAGGAAATAAACGTATCATTGGAACCAAATGGGTATTCAAAAATAAGATGGATGAAAATGGTATAATCACTCGAAACAAGGCAAGACTAGTTGCTCAAGGATACAACCAAGAGGAAGGAATTGATTTTGAAGAAACTTTTGCTCCAGTAGCACGTTTGGAAGCAATAAGACTATTACTTGCATATGCATGCTCATTGGACTTTGAACTTTTTCAAATGGATGTAAAAAGCGCATTTCTCAACGGATTCATAAATGAAGAAGTCTATATAAAGCCACCTCCCAGATTTGAAGACTTCAAACATCCTAATCATGTCTTCAAATTGAAGAAAGCTCTCTATGGGCTGAAGCAAGCACCAAGGGCATGGTATGATAGACTAAGCGCATTCCTATGTGAAAAAGGGTTTGTAAAGGGTAAAGTTGATACCACTCTCTTTATAAAAAATTTTAATCATCATACTTTACTTGTACAAATCTATGTAGATGATATTGTTTTCGGTTCAACTAACCAAAATATGTGCAAGGAATTTTCATCTATGATGCAAGGAGAGTTTGAGATGTCTACGATGGGAAGATTGAATTTCTTTCTCGGTCTTCAAATTAAGCAACTCAAACACAGTATCTTCATAAACCAATCAAAATATTGCAAAGACCTTATAAAGAAGTTTGAGATGGAAAGCAGCAAAGAAAGTGCAATTCCTATGGGATCCGACACCTATCTTGATCCAGATGAATCAGGGAACTCTATTGACATAACTAAGTATCGTGGAATGATTGGATCTCTTCTCTATTTAACAGCAAGTAGACCTGACATCATGTTCAGCGTTTGCCTATGTGCAAGATATCAAGCCAATCCTAAAGAGTCTCACCTTGCAGCAGTCAAGCGCATAATAAAATATCTCAAAGGAACAACCAACGTCGGATTATGGTATCCAAAAAGTAGTATGTGCAATCTAATTGGTTATTCTGATGCTGACTATGCAGGTTGTAAGACTGATTGCAAAAGTACAAGTGGAACATGTCACATTCTCGGAAATGCCTTGGTTTCATGGTCATGCAAAAAGTATGCAAGCATCGCTCTCAGCACTGCCGAAGCAGAATACATTGCGGCTGGAAGTGGATGCGCTCAAATTCTTTGGCTAAAACAACAGTTACTTGACTATGGAGTAAACCTTGGATGCATTCCACTTCGATGTGATAACACAAGCGCGATCAACATTACAAAAAATCCAGTTATGCATTCCCGGACAAAACACATTGACATCAGACACCATTTCATCAGAGATCACGTACTCAAAGGAGATGTCGAGATTACTTTTGTGGACACTCAAAATCAACTCGCGGACATTTTCATAAAACCACTTGCAAAGGATGCATTCTTCAAAATTCGTCGTGAACTCGGAATCCTAGATGAACAAGATATATAAGGTGCACTTTATCCTTAACTATACATTAATGTACATATATATAGGCTTAGAAAATGTTTCAAATGTTAAAAGTATAATCTTATGTTACATCTTTCCCTTCTTTTTGATAATGTCAAAGGGGGAGAAGGATGTGATATCACTTTATGGTTGTTTGTTTCAGTTTTCTTTTCAGGGCAAGTTTTCAAATCTTTTTATCCATAGGGGGAGAAAACTCCTTTTGCTCCAATTCTGAATAACTCATAAAGAAAGATGGTTTGTCATCATCAAAAAGGGGGAGAATGTAATCTCAAGCCTCAACTCAACTTTAGTTTTAATGAAAGACAAACAAGCACTATGGCAAGAAGGAAAAGAAGTGGAATTAGCTTAAAGCATCATTCACTCAAAGCTTCAAGGATCATGGCAAGCAAACAAGTATATCAATTCTCATTTGAACTAAATTGATTAGAAATGCTAAAAAATGATATACACACTTGCCACAACACTTCACTTAAAGTTTAAAGCAAATTCTAAGTTTTTCACTAATGTAAATCGATTAACACATCATGTAAATCGATTTACACATGTTTTTTTAAAAATTGATTGCCCCTGGCAACAATCGATTTACATGGAGTGTAAATCGATTGATTACTGAACTGAGTTAATTTTTTTTAACACTAGTAAATCGATTAACACATCATGTAAATCGATTTACACTTCAAATTTTTTGAAAACAAGAACGTTACAAACCCGTGAAATCGATTTACATCTAATGCTAATCGATTTACACGTTGTAATTTTTGAAAAATCTGAACTTGATTCAAGATATCCTTCACACCTTTTCTCCAATGGTTGCATGGTTACACATTGCATCTTCTCAAGTTTTACAAACAGAAAAGTGGTATCCATTTGGAAAGGTATCTTGATTGCTTTAAATACTAAATCTTTCAAATTATAAAACAACTCTTCTCTCATGCAATAATTCTGAACTTTGTAAAATATTCAAACTTCATATTTCTTATTTTTTTAAGAACAAAGATTTTCTGCACTTTCACACATATAAGAACAGAAATCTTTGAGCATTTTCTAACCATTGTGTTACAGTTTGAATTGCTTACAAGAGAAGAAAGAAGAAACTTCATTGAAGTCACTCTATGTGATCAACATCTTTCAAGAAATCATATTTCATAGAATTATACTAAGTGTAACTTATTTCCAGGATTGTTGGAATTAAGTATTAGAATACTTTTGTACCTTGTTGTCCATTGTTGGAAACAAGAGGTATCTTTTGAGAGGATTGTTCTCAAGAGACTTATTGGAAATCCAAGAGGGTGTTCTTGGTATTTGTTAGTGTCTTTAGTTGATAAGACTAGGAAGAGTCTTGTAAAAGTTCTAACAAAATAGTGAAATCTCTTGCGTGTTTGCAAGGGGACTGGGCGTACTTCCGGGGTGTGGAAGGAACCAGGATAAATCTCCGTGTCTCTTTACTTTCTGCACTTTACCGTTTTCCATAGCACTAAAACAAAACCAAAAAGTGTAAAATAAATCAAAAATCGACCACCACCTAATTCACACCCCCTCTTAGGCGCAATCTTAAACTTACAGCTCCTGTCTTTGCTAAGTACGATGGAGTGTCCTGCCCAAAGTTACACCTCTGCTCGTACGTCAGAAAAATTCAACCCTATACTGCTGATAGAAACCTGTGGGTTCATTTCTTTCAAGATAGTTTGTCAGGGACTCAACTTGAATGGTTCTATCAACTGGAAGGAGCTAATGTCCGCAACTGGGAAGACCTTGATGCTGCTTTTTACAAGCAATACCAGTATAATACTGACCTTGCTCCCATACGTGCTCAACTTCAGGGTATGTCTATGGGTGCGAGTGAAGGTTTTAAGGACTACGCTCAGAAGTGGAGAAATCTGGCCAGAAGAGTACAACCCCCTATGTCTGATCGGGAGTTGGTGGATATGTTTCTTGGGACTTTGTCTGGTTCATACTTCAATCATTTGATAGGTAGTTCATCGTCTGGGTTCACTGAATTGATTATGACTGGGGGAAGAGTAGAGGCTGGTATCAGAAGTGGTAAAATACAGAAAGGTGCTTCATCGAGTACAGAAAAGAAGCCTTTCAAGAAGGAATCTAGTGCCGTTTACAGCTCGAGGAGCCAAAACTGACCTGAGCGCCGCCAAGCAGTGAATGCGGTAGTAATATCAAGACCTACTGTTGCCCCCTAACGCAACAATCAACAAAGAGTAGAGAGACCGCAGAGACAGTATACTCGGCTCAGTATGACCTTCTCTCAAATTCTGCCGTAATTGTTAAAGACTAACCTGGTAACTCTGAGGGAAGCTCCGAAGAATCCCAACACCACGTCACCGCTGTATAATCCGAACGCCCGCTGTGCCTATCACTCTGATAGCCTGGGTCATGATACGAACAACTGACGGGCTCTGAGGAATAAGGTGCAAGATTTGATTGAGGCTAAAGAAATTGAGTTTCACGCGCCAGAAAAGCCTAATGTCATGACTGCTCCTATGCCCAAGCATGGAGTGAATGCTGTGGATGATGATTCATTTGTGACCTCTGTCGAAAACATTTCTACTCCGTTGATGACCGTTAAGAAGAACCTATTGTTGGCCGGTTTATTTCCGGGATGTGGCGAAGGTTGCCACTTGTGTTCTATCCTACCTGCTGGTTGCCATTTATTGAAGTCAGGTGTTCAGCGCCTGATGGATAACAAAGATATCTTGTTCAAGAAAACTTTGATTTCGTTGATTCCTCTTGAAGATGTTTCCATAATAACCATTTTCGCCAATCCTCCCAAGGCTTCCTCGAGAAAGCCTGTTAGTATTACATCTGTTCCGAGAGTTGCTCCATTGATCATTACTACTCCTGGACCTATCCTTTACACTTCGGATAAGGCTGTCCCGTGGCACCATGGGGCCGATGTGTATTATCATGGGATCAAACAAGACTTGAAGGTTGAAGAGGCCGACACTGATGTTAAAAATATTATTGGGTCTAGCAAGGTCACCCGAAGCGGAAGACTCTTCTCTCCTGAGATTTCTCCTCCGACTGTTCAAAAGCCTGTTGTCATTCCATTTGCCAGTACATCAGCTGTTGTTCCAATTCTTACTCCAGTTATCACCCCTGTCGCCGAGTCATCTAACACTCGGGGCAAAGAAGTTACAGGTGGGCCTGCCCGGATGGAGGCACCTAAAAAAGTCATTGTTAAAACCTCTAGGTAGGAGATAGAGGAAATTCTGAAGATTATCAAGAAAAGCGACTACAACATAGTCGAACAGCTGGGGTAAACCCCGTCGAAGATCTCCATGTTGTCTTTATTATTATGCTCAGAAGCCCATGCAAAGGCTTTAATTGCTTTCCTTAAAACTGCGTATGTGCCGCAGGAAACATCTACTGATCAATTCAAAGACTATGTGGCTAGTTTGACCGTTGACAACAGGTTGGGTTTCTCCGACGCAGATGTGACTGCCAAAGGAAGGAATCACAATGATGCTCTGCATGTCTCAATCGAGTGCATGGGCACTACTTTGGCCCACGTACTGGTAGAAATTGGGTCCTCATTAAATGTTTTACCCAAGAAAGCATTGGATCGGTTGGATTGTGAAGGGTTGGTCCTGAAGCCAAGTAATATTGTGGTTAGGGCCTTTGACGGGTCTAAAAGATGGTACATGGAAAGGTGGATGTCCCTGTTAAGGTTGGTTCCCAGACTTTCGCGTCTATGTTCTATGTGATGGACATTCGACCATCTTATTCTTGTTTGTTGGGTCACCCATGGGTTCATAAAGCTGGGGCAGTAACTTCTACGCTCCATCAGATGTTGAAATATCCAGTGAAGGGAAAGATCGTTATGGTGCAGGGTGATAAGGAGTACATGGTAAGTCATCTTAATTCCTTTCGGTATGTGGAGATGGATGGGGAGTTCATTGAAACCCCATGCCAGAACTTTGAAGAAGTCCCCCAGACTCTGGCATCGACTGAAATTGTTGCTGACGAACCTCCGATGAAGATGGCTTCCCTCAAGGATGCCAGGGCTGTTATTGAAAAAGGTGGGTGTGCGATTTGGGGCTAACTCCCTGACTTTGCATACAAGACTGACAAGTTTGGTTTGGGTTTTACTGCAGAAGCTCAAAGGGCTGTTCGATGTGCGCGGATTGGAAGACCTCCACTGTGTATCAGTAATATGGGAGTGAATGCAATTGAAGATGATGATGAAGAGTCGGATTTCGACAGCTGGATTTACCCGACTACCGATGGTGGCTTGAATAATTGGACGGTGAAGGATTTCGTGCCCGTTTATTTTATTACACAGTAATAGACTTTTGTTTTGAGACTTGTAACAGATAATTTGAAATTTTTACGGCCCATTGCCTTGCCCGAGACACCGTGGTTTTGTTTATGAGGGCTTATTATGTGTCATTTCCATATATCATCAATAAAGTGTTGGACGTTTTCTTGCATTACAAATTTTGCGCTCCTTGTTTTTCTTTTCTATATTGCACTTTATCAAAACAGATATTTGTCTTACACACACTCACATATCATAATACAGGTTCACATCCACTATGGATCCCACTGATAACGACTCTGCTACTGCCAATTATGACTTTGAAAATCCGATCAACCAAGCCGAGGACGAAGGTGAGGATGATTGTGAAGTGCCTGGGGAACTTGCTAGACTGTTACTTCAGGAAGAGAGGGCCATACAGCCGCATGAAGAGCCAGTAGAATCGGTGAATTTGGGTACGGAAGAAGACAAGAAAGAAGTCAAGATCTGTGAAAATATGGAATCTAGTGTTAAGAAACGGTTGATACAGATGCTGCGTGACTATGTTGAGATATTTGCATGGTCTTATGAAGATATGCATGGGTTGGACACCGATATTGTGGTTCACCGCTTGCCAACCAAAGAAGGTTGTCCTCCAGTGAAGCATAAAGTTCGCCGAATGCGCCCAGAGATGTCTGAGAAAATCAAAGCTGAGGTCATGAAACAGTTTGATGCCAGTTTTCTAGCAGTTACTTCCTACCCACAGTGGGTTGCCAACTTGGTTCCAGTGTCGAAGAAGGATGGTAAAGTTCAGATGTGTGTAGACTATAGAGCTCTGAACTGGGCGAGCCCCAAGGACGATTTCCCTCTGCCTCATATTAATGTTCTGTTTGACAACACCGCACAACATAAGGTCTTCTCCTTTATGGATGGTTTTTCTGGTTACAATCAGATTAAGATGGCTCCCGAAGACATGGAGAAGACAACCTTCGTTACACAGTGGGGCACTTTTTGTTACAAGGTAATGCCGTTCGGATTGAAGAATGCTAGGGCAACGTATCAGCGCGCCATGGTCGCCTTGTTCCACGATATGATTCACCATTAGATTGAGGTATACGTTGACGACATGATTGCAAGGTCCCAGACTGAGGAAGAACACCTTGACCATCTTCAGAAGCTATTTGACAGGTTGAAGTTGTATAAGCTGAGGTTAAACCCGAACAAATGCACCTTTGGGGTAAGGTCTGGTAAGCTGCTAGGTTTCGTCGTTAGTGATAAAGGTATTCAAGTGGATCCTGCAAAGGTGAAGGCTATACAGGAGATTCCAGATCCCGAATAGAAAAAGAAGTCAGAGGCTTTTTGGGACGGTTGAACTACATTTCCCGATTCATTTCACACCTGACAGCTACTTGTGAACTGATCTTCAAGCTGCTGAAGAAAGATCAGGTGGTAAGATGGAACGATGAATGTCAGGCTGCTTTCGAAAGAATCAAGGAGTACCTCCAATAGCCACCTATTCTGATGCCTCCAGTTGAAGGAAGACCTTTGATTTTATACTTGACAGTACTCGACAATTCAATGGGGTGCGTGCTAGGGCAACATGACGAGTCTGGCCGAAAAGAGCATGCTATTTACTACCTTAGCAAAAATTTTACCGACTGTGAGACCCGATAGTCACTGCTTGAGAAAACTTGCTGCGTTTTGACATGGGCTGCTCGCCGACTGAGACAATATATGCTGACTCACACTACCTTATTGATATCAAAGATGGACCCAATCAAGTATATCTTCGAAAAGCCCTCCTTGTCCGGAAGAATAACAAGATGGAAGATGATCTTGACTGAGTATGACATCCAATACACAACCCAAATGGAAATCAAGGGGAGTGTATTAGCAGATCATTTGGCACATTAGGCCGTGGATGATTACCAGTCTATGAACTTCGAATTCCCGGATGAGAACATCATGTTGGTGACCGACTGTGCATAACATAGACCGGATGAAGGACCTAAGGAGGGCCCCTGATGGTCTATGTACTTTGATGGAGCTTCAAACGCATTGGGTAATGGCATTGGCGCCGTGATCATATCTCCTGAAGGCTGTTGTGATCGGTGGATCTGGAACTGACTGTTTAACGCTGGTTCGCGAAATGTCGCGGAAGCAAGAGTCGCCACCGTCTTTTATTTTCTCCAAATGGAAAGGACAAAAGCACAGAAAAATTCCTTAAAGAGATTGCTCTCGGTTCGGGAGGTAGGTTATAGAAAGGGAAGGTGTTAGCACCCTTTCTATCCATGGTTATCCATGGTGTGATCGGTGGATCTGGAACTGACTGTTTTAAAGCTGGTTCGCGAAATGTCGCGGTAAGCAAGAGTCGCCACCGTCTTTTATTTTCTCCAATAGGAAAGGACAAAAGCACAGAAAAATTCCTTTAAAGAGATCGCTCTCGGTTCGGGAGGTAGGTTATAGAAAGGGAAGGTATTAGCACCCTTTCTATCCATGGTTATCCATGGGCTCTTAGGTACTTGCTCAATGTGTTTTCAAAATGTGTGCTTGCTTTTCAATTGTGGGTTTCAAAAATATTCTTTGAAAAGTTTCAGTTCAACTCGTGCGTCAGAGTGTTTTGAAAAGTTTGTTTTGAAAGTTTTTGAAAGTGTTAGTGTGAAAAGATTTGATTTGTTTTGTTTTAAAGAGAGCAAGTATCTACGAGAACCTACCTACCCTAAGGAATTCGTCTGTGTAAATGTCCTTTGAAGTAGTGCCATCCCACCATTGAGAGGTAGGTAGCACCACCGTTGGAGGTGTTCGGGTCAATTCGAGTTTTAGGGACGTGGTGATCACCGGAGCAATGGGAAGACACCTTAGAAGCTACCCTCATGCCAGGTTCCCGGACCATGAGGACTTACTAAGACGTTTTCTACTCGATGACCACCTTTCGAAAGGCAACAGTGAGGCGTACCCTAGGGGTGGTGTGTGAATTGTGTGTCATTTTCGGTTTATTGTTTGTCTTGTCATGTATTTGTGATCTAACGATTTGATTTTATTTTTGGGCATTCATTCTTTCATGCATATTTATTAACAGTTATATTTGCGGGAAAATAAATCTAACTATTACAACTGGCGCGGGTCCACATCGCCAAAAAAACCGAACCCGATTTGACTGAAAATAAATAAAGCGAATAAATAAAAAGTGCGAGAAATAAATCTAAACTTATTACAAGGCTTTGGGGCATATACAGAGGTATTTAAACAATGTGAAATAAATGCGCGAAGTAAAGACTAAACAAAATTAGGGCGTTGGACCCTTTTACAAATAATTAAAATTAATCAAGGAAATTAAAAATTAAATGAAAAATAATGTTTTTGTGTTTTTTAGGTTTAAAAGAAAAAAAGAGAAAAGTTAATTAAAATTAAAATCCTAGTTCTATCATTTTTTAAGTTTATTATGAAAAAAGATTTAATTTCTAACCTAATTAAATTCTAAACTAATTTATGTACAATTTTTGATTTATAGAAAATAAATAATAAATAATAATATTGTGAGAAAAAGGGAAAAAATTAAAAAAAGGATACAAAAAATTAATTATTAACCTAATTCTACATTTTTTGGATTTTTTATTATGAAAAAAGAATTAAAATTAAAACTAAGACCTAATCAAACTAAATGAGCTACATTTTAATTTATTTGAAACAAGAATCAAAATTAATTATATTTTTTTTGTCCTTTCTGTATTTTTAATGTTTTTATATTTTTTTGATTAAAAATTAAATAAAACAAGTAATTAAAATAATACAACAATTAAAATAAATGATTAAAAGATATAAAAAAAATAAATCAAATGGGCAAACCAGGGGGGGTAGACCCCAGAATTGGAGGTATAGATTTGAAAGCCTGGCCCAATTATTGGTGAGAACTTGTTGACTTTTTTGATCCAGTGAGATGCATTTGACTGAAGTGTAGCATGTTTCCCAATCCTTGCCTTTGATGTGAGTGCTCTAGGACACGTGGATGGTGCATTTTGATGGAGTATGGTGAGCATCAATGTGAGCGCTGCATGTGAATTAGAAATGAAAAATAATATTGGAAATGTGTGAGACCTGGGGTTTGAACCCAGGTCATGAGAGTCCCTAGTGCGCGTCCCTGCCAGCTGAGCCAATTGATTTCATTTAACATATAATAGTTAATAAACAATATAAAATAAAACTAACGCATAAGGACTAACACGCGCGCGAATTTTGAATGGACAAATGACAGCGTGCCACATCTTCATCTTCTTCATGTCCCTGTAAACAAAATACATTGGCAACGGTTTTGAAGCGCTGCATTAGATAAGCTACAAAAAAATAGCGAATAGCTCGTTTCCTAATATAAATTAGGCGCGAGCATCTCATTCTCTTCGTCCAGATGCCAGGAATGCAATGGTCATGGTCTTGAGGGCCAATTTTGCAGTATGGTGAAAACCCCAAAATCAAAACTTGAAAACCCTAGAATGTGGGCATGGCAGATTCGCGTAGGATGAACAAAAATGCAATTAAATATAATGAACAGCTTGGAAACTTCATCATGAGTATGAATATGTAATTAAAAATGCAAAAAGAGGCTTAGAATCAAGAACACGAATTCAAAAAATTTGCTGTACAGTTTCACTTGTAACTACCAGTTTAAGGAGCTTTGAGTGTTGTTATGAATTGAAATGCGTTTAGAATTGTCTCAGGAAACTATTGGTACAAAAATTAAGGCTTGAAAAGATCCCTAGCACTGATTTCAGATTTGCAATATATGTCCAAATTTTCAAAGTTCCAATGGCTTTTTCAGCGAGCTTTTTGCTATGTTCTAGGTAGGGTTGGACTCAGTGATCATCATAGAATTGAATAGGCTTGCTAACTCTCCTTAATCCATGCTTGAGAAAGAATTGGCATTAGGGTTTGTCCATTAACCATTTTTTCCTAATTTCTAGCCAAAACCTAGACCTAGTGTGTAAATGAACCTTGGCCTGATTTTTGAGTTGGTTCATGATACATAGAACTTGTCCAAGTTCCTATGACACCATTTCATTGATTTTTAAATTTTATTTGAATTTTCAATGAATTAAAATGAATTAAATCATCAAAAATTAAATAAAATAAAAAAGTCAACATTTGGTCTTGAAATCAACCATGGGCCACGTGTGTGGCATGACAAGGATGGACAAAGTGAGAAAAATGGGGCCCTTTTGTCAAAATTGGACTTTCAAGGATAGTTGACTCTTGCCATTTCACAAAATTTTCCCAACTTCTACAAGGCATAACTTGCTCAATTTTTAAGCTTTTCACATGTTCTTGGACATTTTGGAAAGGTCTTTGAGTCCTTTAACCAATGCCTTTGGTCCCATGTCATTTTGATTTACCAATCTCAAGTTATGGTCTTTGACTTAAAGTCCCTTTTTGTTGACTTTTGAAAATGACCTATAATGTTGAAATTGATAACTTTTTGTGAGAGCATTTCTTGGACTTGAAGTATGAAGAGGAGTTGTAGGGAATGTCTTTCTCTTCAAAATGAGCTTTGGATGGAATTTTTCTGATAATCCATGTGAAAGTTATGCCCTGGTCAATTTCAGTTGACTTTTTCAGCTGTCCAAATATAGCAACTTGTGCATCTTTGATGATTTCTGAGCCAAATTTTGAGAATCATGATCAAGCATTGATCAAATGATGTTTGTGGCTTCAAAATGATATGTTGACCAAAAATTTGAACTTTTGACTGCCAAATGACCATTTTGCCCTGTAGTGCAATTTAGGGTTTTGACTGTGCAATTTTGAGCTGAATGCCTTGAAACTTGATATGGGAATGCTTGACCATGTTTGTAAGCATATGAGACTTGATTGAGCCTTTGAAAAGTTCATTTGCCTGACCAGAACTCAAACCCTAGTTTTGACTGTGTAGGAGACTGTTGCACTGCACAACCCTTGGGGAATTTTCTAGCTTGGCTTGGCAATTTCTTGAGGAATATGGGAGGGCAAATTTTGGGGTATAACAGTTGCCCCTGTTCAATCTTCTTAGACCTGAGGATGCAGATTGGCTGACATGCCTTTCGTAATCCGAGGGTAAAAGATGATTGGACACTAGAGTGCCCGGAAATTTGCGCTCACATGTTGGCAATGATGGGGATGGGCTTATAGATGCCATCTGGATGTTTGATTGCGTAGGAGATTCCTTAGCGAGAACCTGCATACCTGCAAAACAGAAAATGAGTACCTGACACGTTGCAGGGATGATTACTTCCTTAGCATGAATGGTAAGAGAGCCTTGAGCGACTTTAACTTCAACAACGCTCGTTGAGAAAAATCTGGGGTGTCTTCTACTGGGATAAGAATCAGGGAGATCTTAAGGTCGATCTGACTGAACCAGAGAGGCCTTTGACTGGGTAAGCAATCAGGAAAATCTTGGGACGATTTAACTGAACCGGTCTAGGTCTTGAAATGTCTTCAATGGGATAAGCATCAGGGAGATCTTAGGTCGATCTGACTGAACCAGAGGAGGCCTTTGACTGAACCAGTCTAGGTCTTGAAATGTCTTCAAAGGGATAAGCATCAGGAAAATCTTGGGACGATTTAACTGAACCAGAGAAGGCCTTTGACTGAACCAGTCTAGGTCTTGAAATGTCTTCAAAGGGATAAGCATCAGGAAAATCTTGGGACGATTTAACTGAACCAGAGAAGGCCTTTGACTGAACCAGTCTAGGTCTTGAAATGTAGCTTGAGAACTTAACTGAATTTTTCCTGAAAGATAAAAGTCAGTCATGTGCAATGCATGATATGGATCAAGCAATGATGTTCTCAACATAAATGAGATTTGTATGATGCAGTGCGTTATGCATGCTATAATGCTGTATGTGATGTTTTATGTATGTTTTCGTCTAGGAAAATGAATCCTTGACGGGTGCCGGGAAGTTATATCCTGGGCTGATGTTGAAGAATAAGCTTTTGCTTCCGCTGGGGATGATAACTGCAAGGATACCGGTAGGAGAAGATGACTCCGTTGCGGAATAAACTTGGCGAATGGGAGATTCTGCGGGGAAAAAAGATACTTTAGTGATCATGCTGGGAAGCAATACTCTGTGGGGAGAGTGATGCCTTGCTGAATGTTGATAGTAACTCTGTTGGAGATACCGTTGTTGTATTGGAAGTGTGAATAGACTTCGCTGGGGATAGGAAAGAACTACGTTGACGACGACCTTTCCTTGGCTTTTGGCTGAGGATAACCCAGTTATATCCTGTTAAGGAAATAACTCTTTAAATCAAGCCAGACGACGCGTTCGTGCCCTATGAAGGATAAGCTTCCAGAATATACTGGGGATAAGCTTACTGCTTGGGGAGATGAATTCCATCTGTCATGGGGAACTTGGATGGGACTCTCCTGGGGAAGTTTTGATATGCTGGGGAAGAATGCACTGACTTGCTGTCTCACTCTCTGGGGAATTTAAGATGTCTGGTTAGGTTTTTTAGCTGAACCTACTTTGGTACCTTGGATAGAACAATTAGACTGCTCAAACAACTCTTTATTGCCCCTGTTTCTAGTGTCACCTGCAATTAATTCTTTGTTTCGTATGCAAATATTTATGAGCTAGCAAATTATTGTCAATGCATATATCACAAATTGAACCTTGGACGTTCTTCGCAAAACAAAACAGAAAAGAAAAACAGTTGGCACGTTTAACTGAAAAGTATATTTGTATTGATTTTGAATAGCCTGTGAATAGGCGTTTTGTGTACAAGAGGCTGACGTCCTAGTAAGAGAACCGTCGCCGAACAAGGGAATTTATACAAGTTTTGTACAAAAGAAATTAAAACAGCTGTGTGAAATATGAATGATCCACTGGGTTTCGACTCTGCTATAGCCTTTATAACTCCGAGCGTCTCATCACTTGGTGACCTTGGTTGAAGGTGAGGCTGACTGATCGATGCCGTCTTGATGTAGATACCGGATTCTGGATGCAAAGTGATCCAATGAGACATAGTATTACGCTTTTATCCCTAACTTTTGCCTGGACTGCCTTTTCGGGTTTTCAGTCCACCGGGATACCCATTTTTGCCCAAGCCGCCTTTTCAGGTTTTCGACTTGCCGGGTGTACAGATTTTTTCATTTTCATCCCTTCATTTTGCCCGAACCCTTTTGGTTCGACGGGAAGCCCTTATTTTTGCCTAGGCATGTCAGCCTAGCGGGTCATTTTTTCATGCGTAGTATTTTTTAACTATGTCTGCATTGGCGGGGTGAGGAAGGTCGTCACCATCCATGTTGGTTAATATCATTGCTCCTCCTGAGAACACATGCTTAACCACAAATGGCCCTTCGTACGTAGGGGTCCATTTGCCCCTTGGATCACTCTGAGGAAGGATAATTCGCTTGATCACCAGATCCCCGACTTGATATTCCTGTGGTCTGACCTTTTTGTTAAATGCCCTGATCATTCGCTTCTGATACGTCTGACCATGGCAGATAGCAGCAAGTCTCTTTTCGTCAATAAGGTTGAGTTGATCAAGTCGTGTCTGGATCCAATCATCTTCATTCAGATTTGCATCCTTCATTATCCGGAGAGAAGGAATTTGTACCTCAATCGGCAAGACTGCTTCCATGCCATAAACCAGAGAGAAAGGAGTTGCCCCGGTTGACGTCCTAGCTGAAGTACGATACCCATGCAGAGCGAACGGTAACATCTCATGCCAATCTTTATACGTTACTGTCATCTTCTGCACAATCTTCTTGATGTTTTTATTAGCTGCTTCTACAGCCCCATTCATCTTCGGTCTGTAAGGAGAAGAATTGTGGTGCTGTATCTTGAACTGTTCGCAGAGCTCAGCGATCATCTTATTGTTTAGATTGGTACCGTTGTCTGTAATGATCCGCTCAGGGACGCCGTACCGACAGATCAGGTTGTGCCGAATGAACCGTGCCACAACAGTCTTGGTTACCGTAGCATAGGATGCTGCCTCAACCCACTTCGTAAAATAATCAATTGCCACTAGGATGAAGCGATGTCCATTGGACGCCGTAGGTTTAATCTCACCGATCATGTCTATGCCCCACATTGCAAATGGCCAAGGCGCAGTCAGAACATTCAGGGGAACCGGAGGAACATGCACCTTGTCTGCGTAGATCTGGCATTTATGGCATGTCCTAGAATGTTGGTAGCAATCAGCTTCCATGGTGGACCAGTAATACCCTGCCCGTAGGATCTTCTTCGCCATGGTATGTCCGCTGGAGTGTGTACCAAAAGTCCCATCATGTAGCTCTTCCATGATTCTTTCTGCTTCCGTCTTATCTACACAACGCAGTAGGGTTGAATCCTGGTTTCGTTTGTACAAGATGCCATTGCTGAGAAAGAACTTGGCTGCAAACCTCCTCAGGAATTTCTTATCATTGACAGATGCTCCCTCAGGGTATTCCTGTGCTTCCAAATATCTCTTTACTTCGTGGTACCAAGGCTTCTCAGTTACCAATTCAGTTTCGAGATCACAACAGTATGCCGGTTCGTCCAGTTTCCAGATGGTGATCCGGGGAGCTTCATTATCCCATTTAACCTTGAACATTGAAGACATTGTAGCTAACGCGTCCGCCAGCTGATTCTCTTCTCTTGGAAAGTGCTCAAATGTTATCTCTGTGAAGTGGGGGATCAGGGCCAACACGCATTCTCTGTAAGGAATCAAGTTTGGGTGTTTCGTATCCCACTCTCCTTTGATCTGATTGATCACGAGAGCGGAATCTCCGAAGACACTTAGAAATTTGATCCTCAGGTCAATCGCAGCTTGAAGACCCATGATACACGCTTCATACTCCGCCATGTTGTTGGTACAATTGAAACACAGCCGGGCGGTGAGTGGAGTATGAGTACCTTGTGGAGATACGATTATGGCGCCGATACCATTTCCCAAAGCATTGGAGGCTCCGTCAAAGTGCATAGACCATCGGGATCCTGGTTCAGGTCCTTCATCCGGTCCAGGTATCTCACAGTCAGTTACTATCATAATGCTTTCATCTGGAAACTCGAAGTTCATTGATTGGTAGTCATCCACAGCTTGATGTGCTAGGTGGTCTGCCAATACACTTCCCTTGATGGCTTTTTGGGTCGTGTACTGAATGTCGTATTCCGTCAAGATCATCTGCCATCTTGCAATTCTCCCAGACAGAGCAGGCTTTTCGAATATGTACTTTATAGGATCCATTTTTGAGATTAACAAGGTAGTATGAGTCAGCATATACTGTCTCAGCCGGCGAGCAGCCCATACCAAAGCGCAGCAAGTTTTCTCAAGCAGTGAGTATCGGGTCTCACAGTCGGTAAACTTTTTGCTAAGGTAATAAATGGCATGCTCTTTTCGGCCAGACTCGTCATGCTGCCCCAGCACACACCCCATTGCGTTGTCAAGCACTGTCAGGTAAAGTATCAAAGGTCTCCCTTCAACTGGTGGCATAAGGATGGGTGGTTCTTGGAGATATTCTTTGATTCTGTCAAAAGCAGCCTGGCATTCATCATTCCAACGTACTACCTGATCTTTCTTCAGCAGCTTGAAGATTGGCTCACAGGTAGCAGTCAGATGAGAGATGAATCGAGCAATATAATTCAGACGTCCTAGAAAGCCTCTGACTTCCTTCTCTGTCTTAGGAACTGGCATCTCTTGAATGGCTTTGACCTTAGCAGGGTCCACTTGAATTCCCTTGTCACTGACCACGAAGCCTAGCAACTTCCCAGATCTTACCCCGAAGGTGCACTTGTTCGGGTTCAACCTCAGCTTGTATAGTTTCAACCGGTCGAACAACTTCTGCAGATGATCTAGGTGCTCTTCCTCAGTCTGGGACCTAGCGATCATGTCGTCCACATATACTTCTATCTCATGATGGATCATGTCATGAAATAAGGTAACCATGGCACGTTGGTAGGTTGCCCCAGCATTCTTTAACCCGAACGGCATGACCTTGTAACAGAAGGTGCCCCACTGAGTAACAAAGGTAGTCTTTTCCATGTCTTCAGGTGCCATCTTGATCTGATTGTAGCCTGAAAAACCATCCATGAAAGAGAACACTTTATGCTGAGCTGTATTATCAACAAGGACATCAATGTGGGGTAGAGGGAAGTCATCCTTGGGGCTGGCTCTGTTCAGATCCCTGTAATCAACACACATCCTGACCTTGCCGTCCTTCTTAGGTACCGGCACCACATTAGCAACCCACTGAGGGTAAGAAGTTACTGCAAGAAACCCGGCATCAAACTGCTTCATAACCTCGGCTTTAATCTTCTCAGACATCTCTGGACGCATCCGACGAACCTTTTGCTTAACCGGAGGGAAATCTTCTTTAGTTGGTAAATGATGGACCACAATGTCGGTATCTAATCCGGGCATATCTTCGTAGGACCAGGCAAAGATTTCTTTATAATCCTGCAGCATCTGAGTCAACCGTTGCTTCACGCTGGGTTCTAGGTTGGCACCAATCTTCACCTCTTTCTTGTCTTCCTCAGTACCCAAGTTTATTATTTCCACTGGCTCTTCATGGGGTTGAATTGCCCTCTCTTCCTGTTGTAACAATCTTGCAAGTTCACCAGGCACTTCGCAATCATCTTCACCTTCGTCTGCGGCCAAGTTGATCGGATTTTCGAAGTCATAACCGGCAGTAGCAGAGTCGTTACCAGTGAGATCCAGAGTGGATTGAAACCTGTATGAGTGAGTGTGTGTGTAAATACAGCTGTTTTGCAATATGTAAAGAAAGGAAAGAAAAGGAGCGCAAAATTTGAATTGTGAAAAACGTCCAATGCTTTTATTCATGATATATGATAGTGACAAACAAAAAGCCCTCATAAATAAAACCACGGTGCCCCGGGTAAGACACCGGGCCATATAGTCTCAAATTATTGTTTATTACAAATCAAAAACAAAGAAATTCATTACTGGGGAACAAAAGTTATGGGAGTAAAATCTTTAGCAGTCCAATTGGTCAATCCACCGTCGGCCGTTGGGTAGATCCAGCTATCGAGCTCTGACTCTCCCACTTCATCTTGCTCTCCAATAGCATTCACTCCATGCTGAGTGATGAGCAACGGAGGTCTTCCAATTCTTGCCTTGCGCACCGCTTTCTGAGCTTCCGTGGTGAAACCCAGCCCAAACTTGTTAGTCTTAGGAGTAAGATCAGGGAGCTTGCCCCAATTTGCACATTCACCTTTTTCGATCACAGCCCGGGCGTCCTTTAAGGAGGCCATCTTCATAGGAGAAACCTCTTCATCTTCTGCTGTTGCCAAGGTTGGTGGTACCTCCTCAAAATGTTGAAAGGGGGTTTCAATGAACTCCCCATCCATTTCCACGTATCTGAAAGAGTTGAGGTGGCTGACCATGTATTCTTCCTCCCCTTGCACTGTTACGATCCTCCCCTTGACCGGGTACTTGAGCTTCTGATGCAATGTGGAGGTCACCGCTCCAGCCTTGTGGATCCATGGGCGACCCAGCAAACAAGAATAGGACGGATGGATGTCCATCACATAAAATTTTGAATCAAATACTTGTGACCCAACCCTGATTGGGATGTCCACTTCACCATGCACCATTCTTTTGGACCCGTCAAAGGCCCGGACAACAATGCTACTTGGTTTGAGCTCTAGACCCTCACAATCCAGCCTATCCAGAGCCTTCTTGGGCAGCACATTTAATGAAGAACCTGTGTCAACCAGCACATGAGCAAGAGTAGTGCCCCTGCATTCAATGGAGACATGCAGGGCATCATTATGGTTCTTCCCCTTTGCTGTCAGATCGGCATCAGAGAAACCCAGGCCATTATCAGCAGTTAGGTTGGCCACACAATCGGTGAACTGGTCAGCAGTCGTATCTTGGGGTACGTGGGCAGTCTTTAAGAAAGCAATCAGAGCCTTTGCATGGGCCTCTGAACACAGCAGCAGTGACAACATGGAGATTTTAGAGGGGGTGTGCCCCAGCTGTTCTACAACATTGAAATCACTTTTCTTTATTATCTTGAGAATTTCTTCCATTTCCTGCTTGGAAGCCTCAACAATGGTCTTTGGTGCCTCCGTCCTGGCAGGCACATCAGCAGCAGTTCCCTTGCCCCGAGTATCAGATGACTCAGCAGCAGGGGTGGATACTTGGTCAGAAGGAGAAACAGGCACTCTGGCAGGTGTGAAGATCAAAGGCCTATGAATTGCTGGAGGAGCAATGTCTGGCGAGAACAGTCTTCCACTACGAGTGACCTTAGCAGGCCCGGTGATGTTGGAGACACCAGTATCAATGTTGCACTCTTGTTTCACACCCAGAACATAAACATCCGCCCCATAGTGCCATGGGACAGCCTTATCAGATTTGTAGGGTATAGGCCCCGGAACAGTAATGGTGATGGGAACATTCTTGTGAACTGACAAAACTTGCATAGGCTTCTTTGAAGGAGCCTCGGAATAGTTGTTGAAGATGGTAACGATCGACACTTCTTCAACAGGAGCAGCAGGAACAACAGTCTTTTCAAACAAAATCTCTCTATTGTCTATCAGGTTTTGGATGCCTGACTTCAACAGAGAACAACCAGCAGGGGAAGCAACACATAGAGGGCAATTTTCGCCACATCCCGGAAATAAACCGGCTAGCAACAGATTCCTCTTGACCATCAGCAACGGAGTAGCAACATCATCCACCGAAGCTACATACAAATTATCCTCAACAACATTCACTCCATGCTGGGGCATGGGAGCATTTACAACATTCGGCTTCTCGGGCGCCTCAAACTGTATCTCCTTGGCATCAATGAGGTCTTGAACTTTGTTCCTTAGGGCCCAACAGTCATCTGTGTTATGCCCCGGGCTATCAGAATGATAAGCACAGCGAGCATTTGGATTGAACTTGGGGGATGCAGTGTTGGGAAACTTTGGAGCTTCCTTGACAGTCACTAAATTGGTGGATAGCAACTGTGGCAGGATCTGTGATAAGGTCATGCTTAACCGGGTAAACTCCCTCCGGGGTCTTTCAAACTTCTGAGGATTAGTTGGCCGAGGAGCGGCAGCAGGTTTGGCAATCATTACCGCACTGACAGATTGGCGGTGTTCAGGTCGCTCTGTTCTCCGGGAGTTATATACAGCACTAGCCTCCTTTTTGAAGGGCTTCTTCTCAGTACTGGAGGAGGCAACTTTCTGTATCTTCCCCGATTTTATACCGGCCTCAATCCTTTCACCAGTCAGGATTAGATCGGTAAACCCAGCAGAGGAATTACCGATGAGATGGTTGAAAAATGGACCAGATAGGGTCCCCAAGAACATATCTACCAGCTCCCGATCCGTCAACGGTGGCTGCACCCTGCCAGCCAGGTCTCTCCATTTCTGAGCGTACTCCTTAAAACCTTCACCCGACCCTAGCGACATACCCTGGAGCTGGGTACGCGTAGGAGCGAGGTCGGCATTATACTGATACTGCTTGTAAAAAGCAGTGGCCAGATCCTCCCAGTTACGAATGCTGATTCCATCTAGCTGATAGAACCAATCGAGGTGAGTCCCTGAAAGACTCTCCTGGAAGAAGTGGATCCAAAGGTTCTTGTCTGCTGTGTAAGGCTGGATCTTCCTTACATAAGAACGGAGGTGCATCTTGGGACAGGAAGCCCCATCATACTTCACGAAGGCAGGTGTTTTGAACTTGTGGGGGATCACCACCCCAGTAGATAACCCCAAGTCTCCGAAATCCAATCCAGGTACCCGTTGAACTTCCACAGCCTTTAATCTGTCTTCCAGCTGTTTGTACCGGTCTTCAGCAGGAGGGTACTGGTCGTCATTGAAGTCTGTTTCAGTATCAGAGCCCACAGGAGTAGTGACCTCCCTTTCATGATGACTACCTTCCGTCACAGATGGAGGAGTCCTTTCAGCTTCAACAACCAAAGTGTTCCCGAGTCTGCGCCCAGTGTTAAATAGCACAGTCCTCCTCTTCTTCTTAGTCTTCTTCAACAGCATGGTCTTTAACTCTTGTTGACCCTGAGACAAGCCCTTGATCAGCTCCTGAAATTGGGCGTTTTGCGCCTGAAACTGGGCGTTCTGCGCCTGAAGAGCCTTGATAGCCGCATCGGTTGATGATTCAGGAGGGTTCATGATGCTGAAATAAACAGCGAAGAACGGTAAACAACCTGAAAAGAAGAGTATTTATGATGCACATGATGAATGATATGTGTTTATGCAATGCATTCAAGAGTTCGAAAATTCAAATTTGTTGTAGACCAAAAGGAACACGCTTTATTATTAAGAAAATCATTGTTTTACTACATCAAAGCCTCATGGGCAAAAATACAAAAAGATCAAGTCACATCCAAAATATGTTGCGCATCTTCTCTGGAGCTATGTAAGTGTTGAGATTCCTTTCCTCGTGCAACAGGCGAGTGAGCTCCAAAACCTTCTTTTCACTGGCATGCAAACTAGTCTCAAGAGAATTCCTCTCTTCTTTAAGCTGGATCCAACTCTTCTGCATCTCTTCCCAGGATGTGGGCATATCAGGGTGCTGAATAACATGAGACACCTCTCCTTCCAAGGCAGGCTCTTTGATTACTGGAAGCATGTGAGGATAAGGCATTACCAACTTCTGAGAGCGGGCTCGTACCCATTTGAGGTAAGGCTCCAAAGGGATGGAGTTCCTGTGCCCCAGTGTCTTGCTGTCTATCCTACTAGGCATCCTCCAAGCTCTGATAAATCTCTGGCGAAGTCCTTGAGTATCGTTGTCGAAGTCAAAAACTATGTCAGGAATCAACATGTCATGAGGACCATCCCTCCGAGCGTAACCAAATTGTCTCCAAGCCAGGCATGGACTATAAGTAATACCCCCTCTGATTCCAAGTAAAGGAACATTAGGATACTCTCCGCAACGATCAATGATAGTGACATCTTCCCTGGACCTAGGGCACCAATGTATATCTGCATGTGTAAGAGTCATCAACCGTTGTGACCATCTCAAACCCCGCTCGTTCTTCAGGACTGATTGTGGAAGGTGCGAAATAAACCACTTTCCCAGGAGAGGAGTGCAACACATAAGGACACCTCTTTTTCTCATGGTTCGAGTGTAACATGAGTGAAGGAGGTCTCCCAGCAACGTAGGTATAGGATTCCTGGACATAAAGATCTGGACAGCACTGATATCAATGAGCTGGTCTGGGTTAGGGAACAACACCAAACCATAAACAAGGAGGGCCACAACCTCTTCAAAAGCTTGTAAGTCAAGGGAGTTCCAACAATCATAGGCCTTTTCAAACAGAAACCTGGCTAAGAACCCTTTGATACCACTTCTAACTTCCCAATGTCCCTTGAGGTCAGATGACTGCAGGTGCAAGGCTTTAGCAATCTCTTCAAGCTTAGGTTCCTTTTCTGTACCGTTGAAGGGTAGCTGATCAAGGATAGGGATCTTCAGGAGTCGATGCAGAGGGTGAAACAGTGATGCAGAGGGTCAAAGAATTGGAACAGGACTTTTATCATATCTTCCTCAATGTTGGTGTTGACCAAGCTGATGAGGCTTCCATGCCTTTCACTGAATGAAGAGTTCTCAGGAATCCTGGATATAAGCTCCTTAAGCTGAGGAGGGATCCTTACAAGACTGATTGGAATTGTCTTTCTACGAACAGTTTCCATGTCCTACAAAACAAGAACAAAGATGAAAATTCGAACCCCTGAAATGGTTAGTTAATGCATATGGTGCTGGATGATGTCATGATGCTATGATTAAACACAGATATTTACAAAGACAAACATGTAAGGCACACAAGGCACACAAGACAGGCCCTTAAGGTTTAAGGCCAGCATGGGGTCTGGGTAGTACCCTCTTGAAGTTGGTGGGTTCAACCTGTCCTAATCAAAGTAACCGGGTTCTAAGGTTCCCAATATCACGAGATTGCTTTCATTGTTCATCGTTTCGATTTAGCCACTGAACTGGCGACCGAAATATTCCAGGAAAGCAACCCTCAATTGAGTGTAGTATCGAGTATCAACCAACCTCGGACTGCACCAAAGTCAGTTATCTCACTACCCTAAAGAGGCCAAGATGGTTCAATTAAGGTTCCTAAGGTCTGTTGATGCTTCATGACACCACATGGAGGCCCCGTACTCTCCTTGACTGACTCAAGGGTTACCGGTACACACCAAAGTGCCACATCAACGTAGCAGACTGTTTCAACCATGTCGGTATACCCCGCACAGTTCCCTCACAGCCTTGTTGCTACTTTCTAAGAAGGTATCCCCCAGATCCGGGTTAGGATCTATAGAACTCCCAAGACAGTCCCACAATTTTAAAGCACACAAGGAAAACAATTGAAAACACAGTTATGAACTAGCCCTAAGGTACACCTCACTTTAAGTTTTTCCCCAGCAGAGTCGCCAGTTCTGTGATCGGTGGATCTGGAACTGACTGTTTTAAAGCTGGTTCGCGAAATGTCGCGGTAAGCAAGAGTCGCCACCGTCTTTTATTTTCTCCAATAGGAAAGGACAAAAGCACAGAAAAATTCCTTTAAAGAGATCGCTCTCGGTTCGGGAGGTAGGTTATAGAAAGGGAAGGTATTAGCACCCTTTCTATCCATGGTTATCCATGGGCTCTTAGGTACTTGCTCAATGTGTTTTCAAAATGTGTGCTTGCTTTTCAATTGTGGGTTTCAAAAATATTCTTTGAAAAGTTTCAGTTCAACTCGTGCGTCAGAGTGTTTTGAAAAGTTTGTTTTGAAAGTTTTTGAAAGTGTTAGTGTGAAAAGATTTGATTTGTTTTGTTTTAAAGAGAGCAAGTATCTACGAGAACCTACCTACCCTAAGGAATTCGTCTGTGTAAATGTCCTTTGAAGTAGTGCCATCCCACCATTGAGAGGTAGGTAGCACCACCGTTGGAGGTGTTCGGGTCAATTCGAGTTTTAGGGACGTGGTGATCACCGGAGCAATGGGAAGACACCTTAGAAGCTACCCTCATGCCAGGTTCCCGGACCATGAGGACTTACTAAGACGTTTTCTACTCGATGACCACCTTTCGAAAGGCAACAGTGAGGCGTACCCTAGGGGTGGTGTGTGAATTGTGTGTCATTTTCGGTTTATTGTTTGTCTTGTCATGTATTTGTGATCTAACGATTTGATTTTATTTTTGGGCATTCATTCTTTCATGCATATTTATTAACAGTTATATTTGCGGGAAAATAAATCTAACTATTACAACTGGCGCGGGTCCACATCGCCAAAAAAACCGAACCCGATTTGACTGAAAATAAATAAAGCGAATAAATAAAAAGTGCGAGAAATAAATCTAAACTTATTACAAGGCTTTGGGGCATATACAGAGGTATTTAAACAATGTGAAATAAATGCGCGAAGTAAAGACTAAACAAAATTAGGGCGTTGGACCCTTTTACAAATAATTAAAATTAATCAAGGAAATTAAAAATTAAATGAAAAATAATGTTTTTGTGTTTTTTAGGTTTAAAAGAAAAAAAGAGAAAAGTTAATTAAAATTAAAATCCTAGTTCTATCATTTTTTAAGTTTATTATGAAAAAAGATTTAATTTCTAACCTAATTAAATTCTAAACTAATTTATGTACAATTTTTGATTTATAGAAAATAAATAATAAATAATAATATTGTGAGAAAAAGGGAAAAAATTAAAAAAAGGATACAAAAAATTAATAATTAACCTAATTCTACATTTTTTGGATTTTTTATTATGAAAAAAGAATTAAAATTAAAACTAAGACCTAATCAAACTAAATGAGCTACATTTTAATTTATTTGAAACAAGAATCAAAATTAATTATATTTTTTTTGTCCTTTCTGTATTTTTAATGTTTTTATATTTTTTTGATTAAAAATTAAATAAAACAAGTAATTAAAATAATACAACAATTAAAATAAATGATTAAAAGATATAAAAAAAATAAATCAAATGGGCAAACCAGGGGGGGTAGACCCCAGAATTGGAGGTATAGATTTGAAAGCCTGGCCCAATTATTGGTGAGAACTTGTTGACTTTTTTGATCCAGTGAGATGCATTTGACTGAAGTGTAGCATGTTTCCCAATCCTTGCCTTTGATGTGAGTGCTCTAGGACACGTGGATGGTGCATTTTGATGGAGTATGGTGAGCATCAATGTGAGCGCTGCATGTGAATTAGAAATGAAAAATAATATTGGAAATGTGTGAGACCTGGGGTTTGAACCCAGGTCATGAGAGTCCCTAGTGCGCGTCCCTGCCAGCTGAGCCAATTGATTTCATTTAACATATAATAGTTAATAAACAATATAAAATAAAACTAACGCATAAGGACTAACACGCGCGCGAATTTTGAATGGACAAATGACAGCGTGCCACATCTTCATCTTCTTCATGTCCCTGTAAACAAAATACATTGGCAACGGTTTTGAAGCGCTGCATTAGATAAGCTACAAAAAAATAGCGAATAGCTCGTTTCCTAATATAAATTAGGCGCGAGCATCTCATTCTCTTCGTCCAGATGCCAGGAATGCAATGGTCATGGTCTTGAGGGCCAATTTTGCAGTATGGTGAAAACCCCAAAATCAAAACTTGAAAACCCTAGAATGTGGGCATGGCAGATTCGCGTAGGATGAACAAAAATGCAATTAAATATAATGAACAGCTTGGAAACTTCATCATGAGTATGAATATGTAATTAAAAATGCAAAAAGAGGCTTAGAATCAAGAACACGAATTCAAAAAATTTGCTGTACAGTTTCACTTGTAACTACCAGTTTAAGGAGCTTTGAGTGTTGTTATGAATTGAAATGCGTTTAGAATTGTCTCAGGAAACTATTGGTACAAAAATTAAGGCTTGAAAAGATCCCTAGCACTGATTTCAGATTTGCAATATATGTCCAAATTTTCAAAGTTCCAATGGCTTTTTCAGCGAGCTTTTTGCTATGTTCTAGGTAGGGTTGGACTCAGTGATCATCATAGAATTGAATAGGCTTGCTAACTCTCCTTAATCCATGCTTGAGAAAGAATTGGCATTAGGGTTTGTCCATTAACCATTTTTTCCTAATTTCTAGCCAAAACCTAGACCTAGTGTGTAAATGAACCTTGGCCTGATTTTTGAGTTGGTTCATGATACATAGAACTTGTCCAAGTTCCTATGACACCATTTCATTGATTTTTAAATTTTATTTGAATTTTCAATGAATTAAAATGAATTAAATCATCAAAAATTAAATAAAATAAAAAAGTCAACATTTGGTCTTGAAATCAACCATGGGCCACGTGTGTGGCATGACAAGGATGGACAAAGTGAGAAAAATGGGGCCCTTTTGTCAAAATTGGACTTTCAAGGATAGTTGACTCTTGCCATTTCACAAAATTTTCCCAACTTCTACAAGGCATAACTTGCTCAATTTTTAAGCTTTTCACATGTTCTTGGACATTTTGGAAAGGTCTTTGAGTCCTTTAACCAATGCCTTTGGTCCCATGTCATTTTGATTTACCAATCTCAAGTTATGGTCTTTGACTTAAAGTCCCTTTTTGTTGACTTTTGAAAATGACCTATAATGTTGAAATTGATAACTTTTTGTGAGAGCATTTCTTGGACTTGAAGTATGAAGAGGAGTTGTAGGGAATGTCTTTCTCTTCAAAATGAGCTTTGGATGGAATTTTTCTGATAATCCATGTGAAAGTTATGCCCTGGTCAATTTCAGTTGACTTTTTCAGCTGTCCAAATATAGCAACTTGTGCATCTTTGATGATTTCTGAGCCAAATTTTGAGAATCATGATCAAGCATTGATCAAATGATGTTTGTGGCTTCAAAATGATATGTTGACCAAAAATTTGAACTTTTGACTGCCAAATGACCATTTTGCCCCTACAGTTGACTGTAGTGCAATTTAGGGTTTTGACTGTGCAATTTTGAGCTGAATGCCTTGAAACTTGATATGGGAATGCTTGACCATGTTTGTAAGCATATGAGACTTGATTGAGCCTTTGAAAAGTTCATTTGCCTGACCAGAACTCAAACCCTAGTTTTGACTGTGTAGGAGACTGTTGCACTGCACAACCCTTGGGGAATTTTCTAGCTTGGCTTGGCAATTTCTTGAGGAATATGGGAGGGCAAATTTTGGGGTATAACACATGGGCTCTTAGATACTTGCTCATTGTGTTTTCAAAAATGGTTTGTTTGCTTTTCAACTGTGGGTTTTAAAAAGTTTCTTTGAAAATTCCAGTTCGACTCTTGTATCGGTCCTCAAGAGTGTTTGAAAAATTGCTTTCGAAAGCTTTTTGAAAAGGTGTCGGTGTGAAAAGTATTTTTGATTTGTTTTGAAATTAGAGCAAGTATCTAGAGTCGTCTACCTACCCTAAGGAATTCGTCTGTGTAAATGTCCTTAAAGTAGTGCCATCCAACCATTGAGAGGTAGGTAGCACCACCGTTGGAGGTGTTCGGGTCAATTCGAGTTTAGGGACATGGTGATCACCAGAGCAATGGGAAGACACCTTAGAAGCTACCCTCATGCCAGGTTCCCGGATCATGGGGACTTACTAAAACATCCTCTACTCGACGATCACCTTTCGAGGCAAGGCAACAGTGAGGCGTACCCTAGGGGTGGTGTGTGCGATTCGTGTGTCGTTTTCATTGATATTTGTCTTGTCATATTAAAGTGATCTACGCTTGATTTTATTATGGCCATTCATTCTTGCATGCTTTGTTAACAGTTAAAAGTCGCGAGGGAAAATAAATCTAAGCTATTACAAATGGCGCGGGTCCACATCGCCAAAATTAAACCGGACCCGATTTGACAGAAAAGTAAATAAAGCGAAAGAAATAAAAGTGCGAAAAGTAAATGTTACAAAGCTTTGGGAGAGATACATAATTATTTAAGCAATAAAATAAATACGCGAAATTAAACAATTAAGTCGAAAAGAGGGCGTTGGACCCTTTGGCAAAATTAAAATTAATAAGGAATGAAAATTAAAATTAAAAGAAGATGTTTTTTGGTTTTTTAGTATTTAAATGAAAAGAGAGAATTAATTAAAATTAAAATTGAATGCAAACCCTAATTCTAATGGCTTTTAAATTTATTATGAAAAATATTGAATTTTAACCTAATTTAAACCTAAGTTAATTTACATGCAAATTTAATTATAGAAATAAATAAAATAGATATTATTATGAAAAAAGAAAAAAATTAAAAGGAATAAAAATTATCAATTAAACCTAGTTCTACATTTTTTATATTTCTATTGTGAAAAGAATTAATATTGCAACCTAAATTAAAACTAAATTTATTTACATGCAATTTGCTTATGAAAATAATTAAAATAAAAAATATTATATTTTTCATCTTTTCTGATTTTTTTGTGCATTTTTATATTTTAGTAAAAATAATTAATAAAATCAAACAAATAAAGAAAAGAAAATAACAATTGAAAATAAAATATAAAAATAATAGAAAATGGCAAACCAGGGGGGTTTCAGTCCCAATATGGAGGTATGGGCTCAGCAATTCAGGGCCATCTGTATCATGGCCTTGTTGACTTTGGTGCACGCGTGTGGGACGGTTGACTCATCCTCATGGTGTTCATCAATCCCCAACCCTTGATCTGAATATGCTAGACGCGTGTACGCTTGGTTTGTGAGAGTGCATCATGGTTCCCAACACAAGCGCTGCATGGGAGCTATTAATGAAAAATAATATTGAAATTTACACAGACCTGGGGTTCGAACCCAGGTCTTGGACGTTAATGCAATCACCACTTGCCAGCTGAGCCACTACAACGCGTTTGGTATGTTAATAACAAATAAATCATATAAAAGAAAGCAACGTGTTAATGGACCAAAGCGCGCGAAATTTAAAAAGAACCAATGGTTACTGGCCACGAGGTCTTCTTCTTCGTTTTCCCTGAAATACAAACATTAAGCCACGGTTTTCTTAGCGTTGTTTTAGGGACGTTTTGAAAAAATAGCGAATAGGTTTTAGGCACTCATAAATTGAGCGCGATGTGTGTTTCCTGTTCGTCCAGATGCGTCAAATTCAATGGTGTTGGACTCGTCCTCCAATTTTACTTGGTTTCAAAATCCCCAATTGGAAGCTCTACAAACCCTAATATTTAACAATGGCGAAATTGCCTATAACGCATAATAATCTAATCAAATGCGTGGGTTAGCTTCAGAACATCATGAGGAATGCAAAACACATATTAAAACTTGTAAAAAACGCATGAATTGGTATGCACGATCATGAATTTTATTTGATACAGTCTGCACTCATATTACCAATTTCTTGAGTCTTGATGGTCGTTAATGATTGAGAATCGTTCAGTGAGACTTGAGGATGCTAATGAAACAAGTCTTGTGCTTTGAATCGACCTAGAACCTGCTTTTCAGTTTTGAGCTTTTTAGAGAAAATTCCAAGTTTGCAATGTGTTCTTTAGCGCAGCTTTCTCCTTTTTTGTGATTAGGGTTCTCATCTAGCATTTGTACTGAAGGCATTAGGTCAAAAATATTGCTCAAAATCTCTTGAATTCATGAATTGGAGATTTGATTTGTTAAGGATCTTTTTTCAATCTTTTTCAAGTGTTCTTGTGCCAATTAGCATCCAATCAATCCAATTCTTTCCTAATTAGCATGTGCACGAAATCTTGATGGCAAAACATGTATAAAAAGATTTGTTAAGGCAAGTTAGATATTTTTCATGTATTTAAATAATTTAAATGAATTAATATAAATAATAATTCAAATAAATAAATAAAAAATGAGAAAATACTTCCCTTTGGGCCAAGTGGTCGTGCATATGCTTGGAATGATGAATCATGGAAGAAAAATGGGCCCATTAGCATTTTTAGGTCATTTGGATCAAAGTTGACTTTTCAAAATATCCAAATATTTCCCAACTTCCACAAGGCATAACTTGCTCAATTTTTAAGCTTTTCTCATGTTCTTGGATATTGTGGAAAGGTCTTTGAGTCCTCTAACCAATGTCTTTGGTCCCATGTCATTTTGATTTACCAATCTCAAGTTATGGCCTTTGACTTAAAGTCCCTTTTTGTTGACTTTTGAAAATGACCTATAATGTTGAAATTGATAACTTTTTGTGAGAGCATTTCTTGGACTTGAAGTATGAAGATGAGTTGTAGGAAATGTCTTTCTCTTCAAAATGAGCTTTGGATGGGATTTTTCTGATAATCCATGTGAAAGTTATGCCCTGGTCAATTTCAGTTGACTTTTTCAGCTGTCCAAATAAGGAAACTTTTGCATCTTGATGATTTCTGAGCCAAATTTTGAGAATCATGATCAAGCATTGATCAAATGATGTTTGTGGCTTCAAAATGATATGTTGACCAAAAATTTGAACTTTTGACTGTCAAATGACCATTTTGCCCCTACAGTTGACTGTAGTGCAACTTAGTGTTTTGACTGTGCAATTTTGAGCTGAATGCCTTGAAACTTGATATGAGGATACTTGACCATATTTGTAGGCATATGAGACTTGGTTGGACCTTTGAAAACTTCATTTTCTTGCTCAGAACACAAACCCTAGTTTTGACTGTATAGGAGACCTTTGCCCTGTGCAACCCTTGGGGAATTTTGCAACTTGACTTGGCAATTTCTTGGAGAATATGGGAGGGCAAATTTTGGGGTACAACAGTTGCCCCTGTTCAATCTTCTTAGACCTGAGGATGCAGATTGGCTGACGTGCCTTTCGTAATCCGAGGGTAGAAGATGATTGGACACTAGAGTGCCCAGAAATTTGCGCTCACATAGTGGCAGTGATGATGGAATGGGCTTATAGATGCCATTGGGAGGTTGTTGGATAGGATGATGGGCTTATAGATGCCATCTGGATGTTGATTGCGTAGGAGATTCCTTAGCGAGAACCTGCATACCTGCAAAAGAACAAATGAGTACCTGACACGTTGCAGGAGCTGGTTTTCAGATGCTTGGTATAGACGTGTTCTGACTGGTTACAGGAGCTGGATCTGGAGCTTCAAAAGATGATGAATGAACCAGGTATGGTTACTGCCTTAGCATGAATGGTAAGAGAACCTTGGGTGACTTTAACTTCAACAACGCTCGTTGAGAAAATCTTAGTGGGAATTACCGTCTTTGCAGTATCGGGAAGAGAACCATAGGCCATTATAATCTGAAAGGGAATCACCTCACTCACCGTCGGAGAGGGAACTATAGGAAATTATAATCTGAAGGGAATTATCACCTCACTCACCGTCGGAGAGGACACCATAGGAGACTATCACCTCACACTCATCGTCGGAGAGGGAAACATCTGAAAAAGGAATTACCACCTCACTCACCGTTGGAGAGGGGACCATAGGAGACTATCACCTCACAGTCACCGTCGGAGAGGGAAACATCTTGAAAAAGGAATTACCACCTCACTCACCGTTGGAGAGGGGACCATAGGAGACTATCACCTCACACTCACCGTCGGAGAGGGAAACATCTGAAAAAGGAATTACCACCTCACTCACCGTCGGAGAGGGGACCATAAGAGACTATCACCTCACACTCACCGTCGGAGAGGGAAACATCTGAAAAAGGAATTACCACCTCACTCACCGTCGGAGAGGGGACCATAAGAGACTATCACCTCACACTCACCGTCGGAGAGGGAAACATCTGAAAAAGGAATTACCACCTCACTCACCGTCGGAGAGGGGACCATAAGAGACTATCACCTCACACTCACCGTCGGAGAGGGAAACATCTGAAAAAGGAATTACCACCTCACTCACTTGTCGGAGAGGGGACCATAGGAGACTATCACCTCACACTCACCGTCGGAGAGGGAAACATCTGAAGAGGACTTACCACCTCACTCGCCGTTGGAGAGGGAACCATAACTTCTGCTGAGTCTTTATCAAAAAAATCTGTTGGGAATTGATTTAGCTGGACTAGAGAAGGTCTTGAAATATGTTTGAGAATTTCAACTGCGTCTTTCCTGAAAGGTAAAGGTTAGTCATATGCAATGCATGATATGGATCAAGCAATGATGTTCTCAACATAAATGAGGTTTGTATGATATGATGCGTCTATGCACGCTATAATGATGTATGTGATGTTTTATGTATGCTTTCGTCTAGGAAAGTAAATCCTTGACGGGTGCCGGGAAGTCACTCCTGGGCTGAAATAGATTTCGCTTCCGCTGGGGATGATAATTGCAAGAGTGCCGGTAGGAGAAGATAACTCCGTTGAGGAATAAACTTGGCAAATGGAAGATTCTGCGAGGAGAAAAATACTCGAGCGACCATGCTGGGGAGGCAATACTCTGTGGGGAGATGCTTTGTTGAATGTTGATAGTAGTTTGCTGGGGATAGGAAGGCTTTGTCGACGACGCTCTTTCCGTGGCTTTTGGCTGAGGATAACCCAGTTATATCCTGTTAAGGAAATAACTCTTTGAATCAAGCCGGACGACGCATTCGTGCTCTGCGAGGGATAGGCTTCCAGAATTTACTAGGGATAAGCTTACTGCTTGGGGATATGAATTCCAATTTTCCTGGGGAGACTGGATTGGACTCTTCTGGGGAGTTTTGGAATGTAATTTTGTAAGTTGAAAGAGGGAGCCTATGTAGGGTTGCCTGCTGATGAGCTCATGTAAAACCGCATCTGGAATGGAGAAAGAACCTGTGTAGGGTTACTTTGATGAGTTCGTGTAAAACTGCGTTCCTGGAAAGGGAGAACCTGTGTAGGGTTTCTGGGTGACGCGTCCATGTAAAACTGCATCTTGAAGAGAGGGAACCGGTGTAGGGTTGCTTGATGTCGAGTCCGTGTAAAACTACGTCGGGAAAAGGAGAACCTGTGTAGAGTTGCCTGGCAAGGTAAGTTCATGTAAAACTTCTTGATGAACCGGGGTGAGGTTATCTTGAGCTAAATCCATGTAAGACTTCTGAAGGGAACCGGGGTTAGGTTGCGGATAAGTTTATGTAAAAACTTCTGGAGGAACCGGGGTGAGGTTACTTGGATAAGTTTGTGTAAAAACTTCTGGGGGAACCGGGGTAAGGTTACTTGGATAAGTTTGTGTAAGAACTTCTGGAGGAACCGGGGTAAGGTTACTTTGGATAAGTTTGTGTAAAAACTTCTGGAGGAACCGGGGTAAGGTTACTTTGGATAAGTTTGTGTAAAAACTTCTGGAGGAACCGGGGTAAGGTTACTTTGGATAAGTTTGTGTAAAAACTTCTGGAGGAACCGGGGTAAGGTTACTTTGGATAAGTTTGTGTAAAAACTTCTGGAGGAACCGGGGTAAGGTTACTTTGGATAAGTTTGTGTAAAAACTTCTGGAGGAACCGGGGTAAGGTTACTTTGGATAAGTTTGTGTAAAAACTTCTGGAGGAACCGGGGTAAGGTTACTTGGATAAGTTTGTGTAAAAACTTCTGGATGAAAATTGAGAAGGAACCGGTGTAGGGTTGCATGATTTTGATTAAGTGGATGATTGTCCTGTTTGGTTTCGGATGTTGACCCACGATCTGGAATTTGTAAAGGTAGATGGTAATCATCTTTATGTTGATCTTTCCTTTTTACTTTGGTTGACAGAGCAATTAGATTGCCGGGATAACTCATTATTGCCCCTGTTTCGGAGGTGAGGGAAGAGGATACCTGTGTGGGTGATTGACAAATCTTCGGGTAGACAAATGATGAGATACCGGAACATAGTCGTACGCTTTGATCCCTAACTTTTGCCTGGACCGCCCTTTCGGGTTTTCAGTCCATCGGGATACCCATTTTTGCCCAAGCCGCCTTTTCAGGTTTTCGACTTGCCGGGTGTACAGATTTTTCGTTTCATCCCTTATTTTGCCCGAATCCTTTTGGTTCGCCGGGAAGCCCTTATTTTTGCCTAGGTATGTCAACCTAGCGGGTCTTTGATTACGCGTAGTACTTTTCCGACTATGTCCACGCTCTCAGAATGTAGGGAGTTGCCCCTGTTGGAAGTATTTTGCCATGCCCCAGATAATGGGCAATGCTCCTACCGTGCCCCTTGATTGGAGGTACTTCTGTTCACAAGGTGTTCGTCGTGCGAATTTCCCTGCTGTTCAAACAAATAGTCATATGCAAACAAGGTTATTTTAAGAATGCAAAAGCCTATGTCTGTCTTGAATTTTGAAAATGCATTTTTTATAATACAATGCGGTGTCAACTCAAGATTTTACAGCGAACCTTTAGGAGTCAGGATACCTTCGTAACAGTATGCTTTCGAACTAACCCATGCTTCAGCTAGGACTTTTAAGGGTTATATCGTGGCCGGGTTCACGGTTTAAGAAACAAAGGATAAAGGCTCAAATTATTTGTACCCACCCGCTCTTCGTGATGTTCTTCCAACCTAGACTCAGCTGATCGTGCGTTAGACCTTGTTCGAGTCTTTGCTTTGATTTTCCGGTGATGGTTTAGATGTTGATGATTTCTTTTGAATAGGCAGTCATTTTTTGCTTTGGTTGAGGGTTTGTGAGACCTCTTTCTTGATTTTTTTTTGTTATCCCTTTCTTTTTTTTGCCTGAACTGTTTCCTTTTTGGAATTACAGTCAGCGGGATGCCCCAGTTTCGTAAGCCCCCTTCGTAGGTTTTGACTTATTGGGCTTTTCATTTATGATTTTTGATAACGACTGCCTGTCTTTATGATTATTCTGAACCATCACTGTCTTTCATTTTGTAAAGACCTTTTTAGTGCCATTCGTTATGCACGTGGATCAACTGAGAGAACTACCCTGCCCCAGGTTATGATTAAGGGTTCTAAATTTCAAAAAGAAAAACTCCTACTTCTTTGGCTCAGATGGGTTGACGAGGGATTATCATCCTTATAACTCCAGTGTTTAGGAATTGAAACAATGCCTGTACCTCATAAGCGGGGTCTGTTCAAAAGCATACTGTAATGATTGCGGTATCGTTTTCGTCATCCTCCCTCAAGAGGTTTAGAATTTTCACTTAAGAGTTGACCATCGCAAAAATATGAAAGCAGTTTTAAGCATAGTAAACATAATTAACTCAAGACAGACATGTGTAATGCATTCATGAAATAAAAGAGTTTAACATGATAATTGTTTATCTGAACAAGAAAAGAAAAATACAACTTGAATTCAAATAAACAAAAATCTCTCGACCCTAGCCATGTTTTGGCAATGGAGCAGTGATCACGTTGGGAGTCTCAGTAGGCTCGAACTCGATCTCTTTGGCATCGATCATATTCTGAATTTTGTACTTCAGTGCCCAACAGTCCTCAGTATCGTGCCCCGGGCTATCAGAATGATAAGCACACCTTGCTTCTGGATTGTAGCTAGGAGAGGAGGTCTTAGGATTGGCAGGAGGGTTGATCACTTCAATCAGGTTCATCTTCAACATGTGTTGCAATGCTTGTGACCATGGCATGTTAATGTTGGTGAATTGCCTTTTAGGCCCGTCCGGCCTTTGCTGGTTTCCCCTTTGTGGTTGACGGCGTGGTGCAGAACCAGAGATCATGACTGCCCCTGCATGTTGATCACGGCGACTCTTTTGACTGTATGCAGCATTAGATTCCTTCTTTCCCGTGTAAGGCTTTT
Source organism: Vicia faba (assembly GCA_948472305.1). Taxonomy (NCBI): domain Eukaryota; kingdom Viridiplantae; phylum Streptophyta; class Magnoliopsida; order Fabales; family Fabaceae; genus Vicia; species Vicia faba. Next base: position 1,399,386,063 of record OX451741.1, read on the forward strand.
TATGAATATCAGAAGGTGTGGCCTCTTGAATTTTCCCACTCTTGATACCAGCTTCAATTCTTTCGCCAGTCAGGATGAGATCGGTAAATCCAGCAGATGAGTTACCAATGAGGTGATTGAAGAATGGCCCGGATAGGGTCCCTAAGAACATATCAACGAGTTCCCGGTCAGTTAACGGAGGCTGCACCCTTCCAGCAAGGTCTCTCCATCTTTGTGCGTACTCCTTAAAACCTTCACTTGATCCCAACGACATACCCTGGAGTTGAGTACGTGTAGGAGCAAGGTCGGCATTATACTGATACTGCTTGTAGAAAGCAGTAGCCAACTCCTCCCAGTTACGAACCTTGGTCCCATCTAGCTGATAGAACCATTCGAGATGAGTCCCTGAAAGACTCTCCTGGAAAAAGTGGATCCATAAGTTCCTGTCGGCTGTGTAGGGCTGGATCCTCCTCATGTATGACCTGAGATGCAGCTTTGGACATGATGCCCCGTCGTACTTTGCAAAGGCAGGTGCCTTGAATTTGTGCGGGATCACTACCCCAGAAGACAGACCTAGATCCTCGAAGTCCAGGCCAGGCACTTTTTCTATCTCCATAGCACTTAGCCGGTCTTCCAACTATTTGTACCTATCCTCAGCCGGAGGGTACTGTTCGTCGTTGAAATCTGTCTCATCGTCGGAGACCACTGGACTGGGAACCCTTTCCTCTTGATGATTGCCTTTCCCCACAGATGGAGTTGTCCTCTCAACTTCATCCTGCAGTGTGTTCCCAGATCTGCGTCTAGGGCTGAACAAGACAATCCTCTTCTTCTTCTTTTTCAAGAGCAGGGTCTTCAGATCTTGTTGCCCCTGGGTCAAATTTATGATCAACTCTTGGAACTGGGCGTTCTGAGCCTGGAGGGCCTTGATAGTGTGCTCGGTTGAGGATTCAGGATTCATGACGAGATTGCTGAAATAAACAGCGAAGAAGGTAAGCAACCTGCAGAGAATGGGTACCTGTTATGCAATGATATGTATGATATGCATGCAATGATTTCAAGGACCTCGCAGGGTAAACAAGAAAATTGTTAGTATTGGAATCTGTAGCTTGATTGGAGGAACTTCATGTTGTTGAGAGTCCTTCTTCAAGGGTCAAAGGCTCACCATATCCAGTGGGTCATAGCCCCTGACTCAAGTCATTAACCTTATTTTGCTTTCCAAACAACCTTGGCTGGGGGAACCTTCTTCAGGAGTCAAAGCTCACCATATCAAGTGGGTCATAGCCTCTGACAACTTTGGCTAGAGGAAAATAAATCCTCTTTGCCCCTTGCTAGATGTTTGATTCATCATGACCTGCATCACAAGCCCTTGAGATCCTTGAAATGGGTTAGGATGTATGCAATGGTATGATGTTATGCTATGCATGGGGTAATGTAGGTAACCCTGTTATGAGTCCCAATTAAGGACTGCAAACCAAAACCTGCAAGAAACTTAAGTGAAACCTGTCATGAGTCCCAATTAAGGACTAAAAACAAAACCTGCAAGAAACTCGGTAAACCCTATTATGAGTCCTAATTAAGGACTAAAACAAGACCTGCGAGGAATTCAATAAACCCTGTTATAAGTCCTAATTAAGGACTATAAACAAAACCTGCAGGAAACTCAAGTGTCAGACAACAAGCATGCAAATAGTCAAGTACGAAGGCACACAAGTCACACAAAAGAGCCCTTAGAGTTTAGGCCAGCATGAGGTCTAGGTATTACCCTCTTTCAGTTTGTTGGTTCATACCTGTCCTATCAAAGTAACCGGGTTCTTAGAGGATCCCAATATCATTGACTACCCTCAATCGGTCATAACTCCAGCATCGCAATCTTTTCTTGCGGCCAGAACCATCACGAGAGTTTAGCCTCAATGGGCGTAGCATACTGCTACTGTTCTAATGGCCAAGTTGTGTCATTTAAGGTTCTAAGGTCTGTTGGTGCTTAATGACTCCTTGGAAGACCCATATTCTCCCCGTTTCAACACGAGGGATATCGGTACAGACCAAGGCGCCACACCAACGTAGCCACTGCTTCACCCATGTCGGTATACGCCGGACAGGTCCCTCACAGCTTATGCTACCTAAACAGGGTATCCCCAGATCCGGGTTAGGATCTATGTAACTCCGATGCAACCCACAATAGTAAAGCAAGCAAATCAATACAATTGAAAACACAGTTATGAACTAGCCCTAAGGTACACCTCACTTTAAGTTAATTCCCCAGCAGAGTCGCCAGTTCTGTGATCGGTGGATCTGGAACTGACTGTTTAACGCTGGTTCGCGAAATGTCGCGGAAGCAAGAGTCGCCACCGTCTTTTATTTTCTCCAAATGGAAAGGACAAAAGCACAGAAAAATTCCTTAAAGAGATTGCTCTCGGTTCGGGAGGTAGGTTATAGAAAGGGAAGGTGTTAGCACCCTTTCTATCCATGGTTATCCATGGGCTCTTAGATACTTGCTCATTGTGTTTTCAAAAATGGTTTGTTTGCTTTTCAACTGTGGGTTTTAAAAATTTTCTTTGAAAATTCCAGTTCGACTCTTGTATCGGTCCTCAAGAGTGTTTGAAAAATTGCTTTCGAAAGCTTTTTGAAAAGGTGTCGGTGTGAAAAGTATTTTTGATTTGTTTTGAAATTAGAGCAAGTATCTAGAGTCGTCTACCTACCCTAAGGAATTCGTCTGTGTAAATGTCCTTAAAGTAGTGCCATCCAACCATTGAGAGGTAGGTAGCACCACCGTTGGAGGTGTTCGGGTCAATTCGAGTTTAGGGACATGGTGATCACCAGAGCAATGGGAAGACACCTTAGAAGCTACCCTCATGCCAGGTTCCCGGATCATGAGGACTTACTAAAACATCCTCTACTCGACGATCACCTTTCGAGGCAAGGCAACAGTGAGGCGTACCCTAGGGGTGGTGTGTGCGATTCGTGTGTCGTTTTCATTGATATTTGTCTTGTCATATTAAAGTGATCTACGCTTGATTTTATTATGGCCATTCATTCTTGCATGCTTTGTTAACAGTTAAAAGTCGCGAGGGAAAATAAATCTAAGCTATTACAAATGGCGCGGGTCCACATCGCCAAAATTAAACCGGACCCGATTTGACAGAAAAGTAAATAAAGCGAAAGAAATAAAAGTGCGAAAAGTAAATGTTACAAAGCTTTGGGAGAGATACATAATTATTTAAGCAATAAAACAAATACGCGAAATTAAACAATTAAGTCGAAAAGAGGGCGTTGGACCCTTTGGCAAAATTAAAATTAATAAGGAATGAAAATTAAAATTAAAAGAAGATGTTTTTTGGTTTTTTAGTATTTAAATGAAAAGAGAGAATTAATTAAAATTAAAATTGAATGCAAACCCTAATTCTAATGGCTTTTAAATTTATTATGAAAAATATTGAATTTTAACCTAATTTAAACCTAAGTTAATTTACATGCAAATTTAATTATAGAAATAAATAAAATAGATATTATTATGAAAAAAGAAAAAAATTAAAAGGAATAAAAATTATCAATTAAACCTAGTTCTACATTTTTTATATTTCTATTGTGAAAAGAATTAATATTGCAACCTAAATTAAAACTAAATTTATTTACATGCAATTTGCTTATGAAAATAATTAAAATAAAAAATATTATATTTTTCATCTTTTCTGATTTTTTTGTGCATTTTTATATTTTAGTAAAAATAATTAATTAAATCAAACAAATAAAGAAAAGAAAATAACAATTGAAAATAAAATATAAAAATAATAGAAAATGGCAAACCAGGGGGGTTTCAGTCCCAATATGGAGGTATGGGCTCAGCAACTCAGGCCCATCTGTATCATGGCCTTGTTGACTTTGGTGCACGCGTGTGGGACGGTTGACTCATCCTCATGGTGTTCATCAATCCCCAACCCTTGATCTGAATATGCTAGACGCGTGTACGCTTGGTTTGTGAGAGTGCATCATGGTTCCCAACACAAGCGCTGCATGGGAGCTATTAATGAAAAATAATATTGAAATTTACACAGACCTGGGGTTCGAACCCAGGTCTTGGACGTTAATGCAATCACCACTTGCCAGCTGAGCCACTACAACGCGTTTGGTATGTTAATAACAAATAAATCATATAAAAGAAAGCAACGTGTTAATGGACCAAAGCGCGCGAAATTTAAAAAGAACCAATGGTTACTGGCCACGAGGTCTTCTTCTTCGTTTTCCCTGAAATACAAACATTAAGCCACGGTTTTCTTAGCGTTGTTTTAGGGACGTTTTGAAAAAATAGCGAATAGGTTTTAGGCACTCATAAATTGAGCGCGATGTGTGTTTCCTGTTCGTCCAGATGCGTCAAATTCAATGGTGTTGGACTCGTCCTCCAATTTTACTTGGTTTCAAAATCCCCAATTGGAAGCTCTGCAAACCCTAATATTTAACAATGGCGAAATTGCCTATAACGCATAATAATCTAATCAAATGCGTGGGTTAGCTTCAGAACATCATGAGGAATGCAAAACACATATTAAAACTTGTAAAAAACGCATGAATTGGTATGCACGATCATGAATTTTATTTGATACAGTCTGCACTCATATTACCAATTTCTTGAGTCTTGATGGTCGTTAATGATTGAGAATCGTTCAGTGAGACTTGAGGATGCTAATGAAACAAGTCTTGTGCTTTGAATCGACCTAGAACCTGCTTTTCAGTTTTGAGCTTTTTAGAGAAAATTCCAAGTTTGCAATGTGTTCTTTAGCGCAACTTTCTCCTTTTTTGTGATTAGGGTTCTCATCTAGCATTTGTACTGAAGGCATTAGGTCAAAAATATTGCTCAAAATCTCTTGAATTCATGAATTGGAGATTTGATTTGTTAAGGATCTTTTTTCAATCTTTTTCAAGTGTTCTTGTGCCAATTAGCATCCAATCAATCCAATTCTTTCCTAATTAGCATGTGCACGAAATCTTGATGGCAAAACATGTATAAAAAGATTTGTTAAGGCAAGTTAGATATTTTTCATGTATTTAAATAATTTAAATGAATTAATATAAATAATAATTCAAATAAATAAATAAAAAATGAGAAAATACTTCCCTTTGGGCCAAGTGGTCGTGCATATGCTTGGAATGATGAATCATGGAAGAAAAATGGGCCCATTAGCATTTTTAGGTCATTTGGATCAAAGTTGACTTTTCAAAATATCCAAAACTTTCCCAACTTCCACAAGGCATAACTTGCTCAATTTTTACGCTTTTCTCATGTTCTTGGACATTTTGGAAAGGTCTTTGAGTCCTCTAACCAATGTCTTTGGTCCCATGTCATTTTGATTTACCAATCTCAAGTTATGGCCTTTGACTTAAAGTCCCTTTTTGTTGACTTTTGAAAATGACCTATAATGTTGAAATTGATAACTTTTTGTGAGAGCATTTCTTGGACTTGAAGTATGAAGATGAGTTGTAGGAAATGTCTTTCTCTTCAAAATGAGCTTTGGATGGGATTTTTCTGATAATCCATGTGAAATTTATGCCCTGGTCAATTTCAGTTGACTTTTTCAGCTGTCCAAATAAGGAAACTTTTGCATCTTGATGATTTCTGAGCCAAATTTTGAGAATCATGATCAAGCATTGATCAAATGATGTTTGTGGCTTCAAAATGATATGTTGACCAAAAATTTGAACTTTTGACTGTCAAATGACCATTTTGCCCCTACAGTTGACTGTAGTGCAACTTAGTGTTTTGACTGTGCAATTTTGAGCTGAATGCCTTGAAACTTGATATGAGGATACTTGACCATATTTGTAGGCATATGAGACTTGGTTGGACCTTTGAAAACTTCATTTTCTTGCTCAGAACACAAACCCTAGTTTTGACTGTATAGGAGACCTTTGCCCTGTGCAACCCTTGGGGAATTTTGCAACTTGACTTGGCAATTTCTTGGAGAATATGGGAGGGCAAATTTTGGGGTACAACAGCTGTCATACTCCATTTACCTCCCAACTATGTTTTAACTGCACCAACAATATGGCGGAGTATGAAGCGTGCATCATGGGCCTTCGAGCCGCTATTGACCTAAGGATTAAGTTCTTGAGTGTGTTCGGAGATTTCGCTCTCGTGATCAGTCAGATCAAAGGTGAGTGGGATACGAAACACCCAAATCTTATTCCTTACAAGGAGTACGTATTGACATTGCTCCCGCACTTCGAGGAGATAACCTTTGAACATTTCCCAAGAGAGGAGAATCAGTTAGCGGACGCGCTAGCTACCATGTCTTCTATGTTCAAGGTCAGGTGGGAAAATGAAGCTCCCCGGATTACCATTGAGAGGTTGGACGAACCCACACATTGCTGTGACATTGAGACTGAAGTGGTAGCAGATAAACCTTTGTTTCACAAGGTAAAGAGGTATCTTAAGGCTCAGGAGTACCCCGAGGGTGCATCTGTTAATGATAAGATGTTTCTGAGGAGATTCGCGACAAAGTTCTTCATCAGTAATGGTATCCTTTACAAACGTAACCATGATTCAACCTTACTGTGATGCATGGACAAGAATGAGGCAGAAAGGGTCATGGTAGAGTTACATGAAGGTACTTTCAGAACTCATTCCAGTGGACATACCATGGCAAAGAAAATCCTACGGGAAGGATATTATTGGTCTACTATGGAAGCCGACTAATATCAACATTCTCAGACCTGTCATAAGTGCCAAGTCCATGCTGATAAGGTGCATATACCTCCAGTTCCTCTGAACGTCTTGACAGCTCCTTGGCCTTTTGCGATGTGGGGTATCGATATGATTGGCGAGATCAGACCTACTGCGTCTAACGGGCATCGTTTCATTCTGGTAGTCATTGATTATTTCACGAAGTGGGTTGAAGCAGCTTCCTTTGCTACTGTAACCAAGAATGTCGTGGCGCGGTTTATTCAGCATAATTTGATCTGTCGATATGGTGTACCAGAGAGGATTATTACAGACAATGGTACAAATCTCAATAATACAATGATCATCGAGCTCTGCAAGCAGTTCAAGATACAACATCACAACTCTTCTCTCTACCAGCCGAAGATGAATGGGGCTGTTGAAGCGGCTAATAAGAACATCAAGAAGATTATGCAGAAGATGATGGTGACATATAAATACTGGCATGAGATGTTACCATTCGCTCTTCATGGGTACCGTACCTCAGCGTGGACGTCAACAGGGGCAACACCCTATTCCGTGGTATATGGCATGGAGGCAGTCTTGCAAATTGAAGTTCAGATACCCTCTCTTCGGATTATGAAGGATGCAGGTTTGAGCGAGGATGATTGGATTCAGACTCGGCTTGATCAGCTGAACTTAATCAACAAAAAGAGACTTACCGCTATTTGTCATGGTCAGACGTATCAAAAGCAAATGATCAAGGCATTTAACAAGAAAGTTAGACGACAAGAATATCAAGTTGGGGATCTAGTGATCAAACGCATCATACTACCTCAAGGTGATCCCAGGGGCAAATGGACCCCTACTTACGGAGGGCCATTTGTGGTTAAGAACATTTTCTCGGGAGGAGCTATGGTTCTAACCACCATGGATGGTGACGACCTTCCTCACCCCGTCAATGTAGACATGGTGAAAAAATACTACGCATAATCAAAGACCCGCTAGGTTGACTGGCCTAGGCAAAAATAAGGGCTTCCCGGCGAACCAAAAGGTTTCGGGCAAAAATAAGGGATGAAAATGAAAAAATCTGTACACCCGGCAAGTCGAAAACCTAAAAAGGCGGCTTGGGAAAAAAAAGGTATCCCGGTGGACTGAAAACCCGAAAGGGCGGTCCAGGCAAAAATTAGGGATTAAAACGTAACACTATGTCTCATTGGATCATCTTGCAACCAGACTTCGGTATCGACTATCAAGCTCGGACAGAGCCAATCAGTCTGATCCACCTTCAACCAAGTAGCAAAGTGATGAGACGCTCGAAGACATAGGGGAAATAGCAGAGTTGGAACCCAGTGGGATCGTTCACATAGCAATTTTTCTTTATTTTTCACAAATTGTATAAATTCTATCATTCGGCGGTGTTCTCTTACTAGGACGTCAGCCTCTTGTAAAAAACGCCTATTTATAGGCTAGCTTCGAAATCAATACAATTCATTTTCACAAAATAAATTTCAAATTATTTTCCTTTTTCTCTTTTTTTTTGCAAGAACGTCCAATGTTCATTTTTTATATATGCATTCGACAATAATTGCTGCTCATAAATATTTACATGCGAAACAAAAGACGATTACTCGTAATTTTAGAAACAGGGGAAAACAAGAAATGTCCAGACCTTATAGTTATTCTATTCACCAGGTACAGGGATAGACCTAGCTGAAGAATATGACTAAAAGTACATACACTCCCCGCAGAGTAGGAAGTTCCAAAATACAATATTATCAACTTTCCTCAGTTGAGGTTTGTAGCCGCGAATGAGTCGGTAAGATTCTCCCCAAGCAGAGTTTATCTATCACCAGCATTGGAAGATTATCCCCAGTAGAGTCTAGAAGATTATCCCCAGTGGAGTCTGGAAGGTTATCCCCAGTGAAGTCGCCACTAAAAGATTATCCCCAGCGGAGTTCATTTCTTTCACAAACAGGAAATTCATCCCCAACAGAGTTTATCATCGCCAGCAACAGTAATTCATCCACAGCCGAGGGTATTTCTCCAAGATCAGCAAATCCTCAGCAGAGCATCTCTTCCCCACAGAGTCATCCTCTCACCAATGTATTCTTCAGCAGGATTATTCTCCCAATAATCTTCGGTCGTTATCCTCAGCGAGCGAAACTCTTTCACTTTCCAGTAGTAATTCAAGATTTATTTTCCCTCAGCTAGAGAACATCATAAAAACATTGCATGTCCATACATCATGACAAGTACATACGCATCATACAAAACAATCTCATTTATTTTGAGAACATCATTGCTTGATACATATCATGCATTACATACGATTAACCTTTACCTTTCAGGAAAGATACAATCAAATTCTCACAAAACTCAAGCTACGAAGCCCGAGTACGATCGGATAGTATCTTGATTTCTACAGCATATTGTGAAGCCCGGGGAACGACCAAATAACAGTATCAGACTACCGTGAAGCATGGATTACAACCAGATAGTGGTATCTCTTAAAAGCAAGCTATGAAGCCCAGTTTCGACCGGATAATAGTTTAATCCCCAGCGAGCCTTGAAGCCCAGATTACGACCGGATAACAGCCCGGCCAAGTACCGTGAAGCCTGGATTCGACCAGATAGTGGTATATCATAAACACAAGCTGTGAAGCCTGAATTACGACCGGATAACAGCTCAGCAAGCTATTGTGAAGCCTGGATTACGACCAGATAGCAATGCAAGACCATGAAGCCTGGATTACGACCAGATAATGGTAGAAGACATTGTGAAGCCTGGATTACGACCAAATAGCAACCAAGAATACTACGAAGCCTGGATTACGACCAGATAGTGGTATATCTTTAATACAAGTTATGAAGCCCGAATTCGACCGGATAATATCTTGATTCCTCCGAACACCATGAAGCCTGGATTTCAACCAGATAGTGGTATGATACATCGTGAAGCCTGGATTACGACCAGATAGCGGTAAAGGACATTGTGAAGCTTGGATTACGACCAAATAGCAGTTTACTCAGCCAATTACTATGAAGCCCGGATTCGACCGAATATTAGTAGGCCCAACAGTCAAAGGGAAGCCCGGAGGCAACCGGATAACCACTTGATTTCTTCTGAAGCCTAGATTTCGACCAGATAAGAAGTGAGGTATTGTGAAGACTGGATTCGACCATATAGTAGTACAAGAAACCATGAAGCCTGGATTCGACTAGATAATGGTATAACACACCGTGAAGCCTGGATTACGACCAGATAGCGGTACAAGACACTGTGACGCTTGGATTTTGACCAAATAGCAGTTTACCTGGACAATTACTAAGAAGCCCGGAGTCGACTGGATATTAATGTGCCCTAAATTCAAGTTAAAGCCCGAATGCGATCGTATAACAACTGAATTCCTTCTGAAGCCTGGATTATAACCAGATAAGAATTGAGAAATTGTGAAGCCTGGATTACGACCGGATAGCAAGTTTAATCTCGTCTCCCCAGTAAGTCGCTGTAAAGCCTGGAGCACGACCAGAGAACAGTCGGCCTTATCGCTATGAAGCCTGGATTACGACCAGATAATAGTTCACTTTCACCTACTTGACTAAGAGACGGTTCCTCAGTAGAATAACGGAAGAACGAAACTCCTAAAATTCAAACAGAGACGATTCACTAGTAGAATAATGGACGACCGAAGCTCCTAAAATTCTATTTCTCCTAAGACAAATATCAACGTTCCCCAGCGGAATCTTCCTCAACAACAGGTACACAATCTCTCACTAAGGAATCTCTTATGTGATATAAACTCCTTCGGATGGCATCTGTAAGCCCATTCCCGACATCACAAGACAAATACAACTTCATGCGAGTGCAAATTTCGGGGCCTCTAGTGTTCAATCATCTTCCACCTTCAGATCACGAAAGGCAGACAAGCCAATCTAAATCTTCAGGTTTAAGAAGATTGAACAGGGGCAGCTGTTGTACCCCAAAATTTTCCCTCCCATATTTCTTAAAACATTTCAAGAAAAATTCTCAAGTTGCTCAAGGAAGTCCAAAGGTTGACCAGACAAGCTCCCTCCTAAGGCAGTCTACCTCAAATTAGGGTTTCATATTGCATCAAGATACTTGAGTCCAAGGGATCCCAAATGCTCACCATTGTCCTAATATGATCTCAAGATCATCCATGTCAAGTTTCAAGCCTTGCATAGAAAATTTGCTCAGTCAATTGCTCAAAGGCCTGAAAATCGACTGTGCTAGGGCAAAAGTCAACTGTGGCCCACATACAGTCAAACTTTAAGATTTTTGGTCAACATCCTCATTTTGAAGTATATTTCATCATTTGATCAAGGGTTTATCATGATTCATCAAGGATTGCTCATAATTCATCAAGAACCAAAAGTTGCCAAATTAGGATTTTGCAGGAAAAGTCAACTCAACTTTGACCAAGCATAACTTTCTCATAATTTATGAGAAATGACCCATCTAAATCTAATTTTTAAGAGGATGCAATTCCCTACAATCCAAATTCATCTCCCAAGTTCAAAATATGCACTCACAAGAAGTTATGAATTTGGACATTATAGGTCATTTTGGAAAGTCAACAAAAACACCTTTTTTGTCAAAGCTTCATACATGAGCATGGAATATCAAATTGTGATGAGACAAAAAAGGTTGCTTAAAGGACATCTCAATATTTCTAAAAAGTACAAGAACAACTTCAAATAGTCAAAATTGAGGAAGTTATGCATTGGTAAAGTTGGCCCTTTTTGCAAAATTGTCAAAAGTCAACTATGCCTCAAATTGCAAATTTTGCTTAATGGGCCTAACTTTTTGCACTTGTTCTGAGGTGGCAACATGGTCCAAGAGCCCTAGCCTTTTCCACTTGTCATTATCTTGTTTTTATTATTTATTTTGATTTTTATTTGAATTAAATCATTTTAAATCAAAACAAATCATAGAAAATCCAAAACATTGAAATTCAAAGATCTTGTGCTTGTTTCAGGTCTTAAATCCAGTTGGCAAGTATTTGAAATCGTGCAAAGCATTGGTATGGACAAAAAGATTGGTTTTAGGCTATTTTTGGAATGATATTCAAAGGAATCAAATCAAAATCAAATTCAATAATGGAGGAAGATTGTGATCACATTGACAACCCTAATTCATTCCTCAGTACATAAAGAACATATGCAGACCTAAAAGGAGGCTAGAGAGAGGCGTTTGAATCAGAACCAAACTTGAAAAAACACCAAAAAAGTGTAGACACGAATTCATACTTCCAGGCATCCTCAAGGCCTTCTAGCTGTCCCAATCGCTTCCTGGGAGTGTAAGCAAGCCAAATCAATCAAGAACAAGGCTTTTCCAGTACCAAAACGCGCTGTAAGTCAGTCACAACTTTGCTATTTTCTTGAATTTGAATTTCATAATTGTGGCATCTATAACATAAGATATTTGTAGATTCTTAATCCTTAGAACATTTGCAAGCTTTCTGTAACAATTAATTGCATTTTCATGACCTGTATAAGATTTCACCATTATTAAGGTTTATAAGTTCGCTTTGGGGTTTCTGAATCTAGGTAAAATTGGGCCATGAAAGGGCCACCATTATACTCAGAAGGTCCAGACGAATTGATTGGTGGCCCTAGTTTTTATTTATCTTGCTCATGGTTGATTTTAAGAGAATGCAGGTTTGTAGTGACGGACAAACGTCCGTAGGTAAAAGTTTGGGACTTTTACCAACGGAGAAGGGAAGAAGACAACTTGCGTGGCAGCCTCCCACTCGTACATTTGAATTTCCGCGCGAATTTCTTTTGTTTTATTTGTTCTTAATATAATAATTGTTGCTTGTTTTGTATACAATTGAAACGCGTAGCTCAGTTGGTGGCCAGGTGGTGAGAAAGTGCTTCAGGACCTGGGTTTGAATCCCAGGTCCCCCCGTTCTTCATATTATTTTCCTTTTCAGGATCCAGCGCGCTTACAAGTCTAAGATCCACCATGTGGCCTCATCATCCAGCCTGCCAAGTGGCCAGATGGCCAGATCCAAGGGCCATCAATGAAGGAACACCAAAGGCATGGTCAAAGCAAATGCGTGGGATCTCAGAAAGTCAAAACGGACCTCCCTGTTTTGGGCCAAGGCTTGCTATCTACACCCCCCTCAGATTACTTCCAGGCCCAATAACTCTTTCTCTATTCTTTTTATTTTTGTTTTACTTAATTTAATTTATTTATTTTACTAACAAATTAACTATTTTCTTTTTACCAAAAAAATCACAAAATAATACTTTTCACCAAATTTAGGTTTAGATTTTATTTTTTTATCAAAAGTTAAATTAATTTAATAATGTTGTTAATTTTAGATAACTTTAATTCCTTTTGTAAATAAATTTAAAATTAATTAGAATAATTAGGGTTTTGTTTCTAACTTAATCATGTTTTCTTTTTCTTAAAAATAACAAAACATAAAAAATAAGTCATTTATTTATTTTCATTAATTAATTTAATTACTAATTAATTTTTGTATTTAATTTAGAAAACCTAATTCTTTTCTTAATAATAATTAAAAATAATAAAAAACATTTTTCTTTCAATTAGGTTAGAAAGGGTCAAAACCCTAGTTCTCTTCCGATCTAATTTTCCTCGCGCGCGCTTTATCATTTATTTTACCCTATTAATGTAGTTACTCACAAGTTGTAATAGTTAATTAGGCGCCTTTTATTTTCAGTTACCGCTTTATTTTTAAGGGTTTGTTTTTGGCTATGTAAATACCCGAAGCCTTGTAATAGCGTAGTTTAATTTCCGCACTTTAAATTCCGCAAAATATTAACTGTTAGATGTATGATATAGGGATGCATGACAAGAATGTATGATGAAGTTTAAAACATTTAGATAACCCTAAAATCTGCAAAGATAATAATCTGAAATTGAATCACTCGCACATGTGCACTCCTAGGGTATACTCCCACTTCGGTTGCCTTCGGTAAACAGTCATTGAGTATAGGATATTTTAGTGGTCGTCCTTTTATCTCAAAGATCAAAGTTGCCTCGGAATGGTTGCCTCGGATATTGTTGCCTCGAATAATTGATCTTAAGACATTAGGGTTGTTACTAAGACGTCCTAACATTGCTTTAGTGACCGTACGTCCCTTTCGAATTGACCCTCAAACTCCAACGACGGGGCCACCTACTCACTAATAGCGGGATAGCGCTGTCTAAAGGAAACGAACATAGAATGATTCGTTTTTCGAGTAGGTAGATTAACTCTTAAGTACTTGCTCAAATAAAATAAGCTTTTTCACACTTACACTCCTTTTCAAACAAAGTTTTCAAAAACACTTCATTAAATTCTTGAAGACAGAAGCAAGAGTTAAATCGAAGTCAAAACAAAAACTTTTCAAAGCACACAAACACAGAGAAGCAATTTTGAAAATGATGAGCAAGTACCTAAGAGCCCATAGATAACTACGGATAGAAAGGATGCTAATACCTTCCCTTCCTATAATCTACCCCCCGTACTCAGAAATATCTCGAAAAAGGATTTTTTCTGTGCTTTTTTCCTTTCCTTGTTGGATAAAATAAAAGTCGGTGGTGACTCTTGCTTATCACGACATTTTGCCAACACAAACGCAAAATGCAGACCAACAATTCCTAAAAAACAGTCCCGGTTCTGGCCACCGTATCACATTGAGAAATGGTGAAGTTACAGGATCCATGACTGGAGGTTGAAGATGAAGTTGTATTCAGGGTATAACTTATGTTATATATTTATTGTTGTGCCAATGTTAACGGATGTACAACCACCCCAGTGGCAAAGGTAGCGCGCATGTATGTATGAGGTCAAGGGTTTAACACCCAACGCTACCTTTTAGTGTTATTTTTCAATTTCTGCTGTTTTTTTGTCACAAACACACACACCTGGGACTCAATACAGTGGGTCCTGGTCTTTTGCTAGCTTCTAACCCCCTGCATTACTTCAGCACCCCTTGGCCCATTATTTCTTTATTTCATTTTATTTTTATTTTAGTTTATTTTACTTTCATATTTTCATTTTATTATTTTTATTACTAATATTATTATTTTTTATTACTAACAGAAAAATCCAAAAATATTTATTTTATTATTTTTACACTCATATTTTATTTTTCTTTATAAAAACTAAAAAAAGAAAAACAATTTTCTTAACAAATTAATTTCTTTTTTTAATTAAGATATAGATAATTAGGTTTAATTATTATATTATATTATTTTATTGTAAATTAAAATTAATTTAGAATTTAGGTTTATTTTAAATAAATAATTTTTATATTATTCTTAAAACCTTTTCATAAAAAACCTTAAAAAATATTTTTTAGTTAATTTCTTTTCTTAATTAGTTTAAGTTAATTTTATTAGATTTTCACTAATCATTTTCTTAATTAGGTCAAGATTAAAACCCTTCATAAAATCAAATAAAAATAATTTCTTTTTCCATTTTGCATTCTTGCATTTTATCTTCAATTTTGTACAATATTCAATATTGTTGTAATAATTGATTAGATTTAATTTTCTTGCAATTCCCCCATTTGTAAATTTGTACACCCCCTCCCCTATTGATGTAATAGCTTAGTATTTTTATTTTCCATAATTTAATGCTTTATATATAAATGCTAGTAAATTAGGGTTTGTATGGAAAGATTAAAATCAACAAGTTAGCAAACCCTAATTCAAGATGAACAAGCATGTAAATCAACACATTATTCACACATGCACCCTTAGGGTAAATCCACTTTGTTGCCTTACCGAAATGGCCATGTTATGCATGTGGGATATCTTAGCAAAAAGCAATCAAAAAATACAAGATCATAGTCCCTCGATGGCGCTATCAAATGTTTCCTTTCAAAATGATCTTAGTCCCTCAAAGAGAATTGCTAAGATATCTCACAACATTGCTATCATGGCTATAGGATGACCCACGCCCGTCCCTTTACATCCAAAGATAAGGTTTCTTACTCAATAAATGGTAAGATAACAATATCAAAGGAAAGGAACAAAATGAACTAAGACTTTTTGAGTAGGTAGATTGTTACTAGTTGCTTGCTCAATTCCAAATCAAACACTCCTTGCTTATTTTCAAAACAGACACCAACACTTTCCAAAACACTTTCAAAACATTTTCCAAACTTGAAACATTTTCAAAAGCTCAACACTTTGTATATGTTCTTACGAACGAGAACTATTACAAAGTTTGCCTAAACGATGACGCCTTTTCAAAATAATTTCAAAAACCATACAAAGAACATTTTCAAACAAAAGCAAGTGATCTAGAAAGTAACTAAGAGCCCATAGATAACTATGGATGAAAAGGGTGCTAACACCTTCCCTTTTCATAATATACCCCCCGAACTAAAGAAACAATCTCAAAGGTCTTTCCTGTTCTTTTCAGTCTTTCCTTTTGGATAAAAGAAAAGCCGGTGGTGACTCTTGCTAACAGTAACTGTGATACGGTGGCAGAACCGACTGTTAATACTGGTTTGCGTTTTGCGTGTTTTGTTCACAAAATGTCGCAGTAAGCAAGAGTCGCCATCGACTTTTATTTTATCCCATCAGGAAAAGGAAAAAGAACAGAAAAAACCTTTTTCGAGAATATTTCTGAGTACGAGGCGTGGATTATAGAAAGGGAAGGTATTAACACCCTTTCTATCCATGGTTTTCCATGGGCTCTTAGGTACTTGCTCATCTTTTTAAAATTGCTTGTGTGTGTGCTTGCTTTGAAATTGTTTTACTTCGTGATAACCCTTGTATCAGTCCTCAAGGATGTGACGAAGTTGTTTTGAAAATTTGTTTTGAAAGGTGTTTGTGTGAAAAGTTTTTATTGAGCAAGTACTTAAGATTCTACCTACTCGAAAAAGGATTGTTCGTTCTATTTCCTTTAGACAGCAATATCCCACTATTAAGGTGTAGGTAGCACCGTCGTTGGAATTGTAAGGGACATTCGAAAGGGACAAATACAATCACTAAAGCAATAGTTAGAAAACTTTAGTAGTAACCATAGAGTCTTAAGATATTTCCGAGGCAACATTTTCGAGGCAACATTTTAATAGGACATTTGATCTTTTAGACAGGAGGGCGACCACTAAAATTTCCTATGCTTAATGACTGTTTACCGAAGGCAACCGTAGTGAGGCAAACCCTAGGAGTGAATATATGCATATGAGTTGTTTCAGTTATTTAATCTTTGCACATTAGGTGATCTACCGTTTTAAATTTCAAGCATTCTTTTCATACAATCCTATTAGCCATGCATCTAGATAGTTAAAGATTGCGGGAATTTAAAGTGTGAAAAATAAAAACCTATCTATTACAAGGCTTCGGGGAGGGGATTTAATTACATGACCAAAAATCGGGGGAAAAGCGATAAATAAAAACCCTAGGTTAACTATTACAAACCCTGAGCAGTTACAAAATAATGGAAAAATAATTAACAAGTGTGCGGTAAATTAAATGCGAGGATGATTAAAATAACCTAAAACCCTAATTGAGAGAAAAAGTGTTTTTGTGGATTTTTATTTGAGAAAACAATTAAATTGCCACGTAATTAAACCCTAATTTCTATTTGCTTTTAATTATAACAAAGAAATTAAATTTACCTAATTTATTAATTAAATTAAATCAATTAAAGAAATAAATATTTTATGAGAAAAAAATGATTTTTTGTGTATTTGTGGAAAAAAGGAAAATTAATTAAACTATGTACAATTAAAATCCTAAGTCTAATTATTTTTAATTATATAAAAAAGATTAAATTACCCTAAATTAATTAAACTAATTGATTAAAAATATTTTAAAAAAATATTTTTGTGATTTTTGTGTTTAATAAAAAAATAATTATTTGTTTTAATTAAAAGAAAAATATAAATAATTAAAGAAAATAAACAAAGACAATAAAAAAAGAATAGAAAAAATAATATGATGGGCCTGTATGCTAGCTGAAGTGGGGGGGTGAGAATCTGAATTTCCTGGCCCATTAAGCTGAGCCCGGTCAACCATGTTGGATTAGGTGTGGCGTTTGACCTGAGGTGCATCATGGTCCCTCAGGCTGGAATCGTCAGATCTAGGTAGGAGCGCATCTAGTGGCTGGATACTGGGGTTGCATGGAAGGCGCCTAGAGGAGTGAAGCGCTGGATCTATTGCAAGAAAAGAAAATAAATAAAGCGCTGGGACCTGGGATCGAACCCGGGTCCTTACGCCTTGTACCAATGCTACGCTGCCAGCTGAGCTGTTGTTATTAGTTGTTTATATAATTAAAACAAAACGTAATAAATAAAACAAAGCAATGGACTCAGAAAGGCGCGCGAAATTCAAATTAGCCAGTCATGGGCTTCCACACATCATCTTCTTCGCTGCAACCGTCGCGTTAGGTGATTGACCTATACCTACGGACAGTTGTTTTAACTACAGCCCTGCAAAATTCAAAAATATCATACGAGCATGATAAATTAATTGTGATGGTACCAATCAACTCATCTTGGCCTCACGAGCATCATGGTACCTGATTCATAGCCTAATTTTACCTGTACCAGAAATCCCCAAATTGTGACCCCAAACCCTAACAATGGCAGATGCGTGTAAAGGTCCCAAAAATGCAATTAAACTCTTTGGTCAGCTTGAAAACATGATAATGATCATAATTATAACAATTAAAGGTGCTAATGATGCGTAAATTGTAATAATCGAATTTGAAAAAACTTGCGAACTGTGATGTGTCTATGCGATGGTTCTTGGCGTTTTGAAGGTTGCAAATGATGTTGTTGGCTTTAGGAGATGGCTAGGAAGTGATTAGGGTCTTTGAATGGCTTGGAATTGTCCTCTAGGGAAGAAATCAAATGCACACTGTTTATCCAATTTTTGAGTTTTTGTTCTTGCTCCCTACGACTGCAAAACCTTGTCTTTTGATCTGTAATTGTTGTATACATATAGTAGACTGAATTAGGTCAATAAAATTGGCATGCATCTTGAGAAATAATGGAAATTGGATTTGATTTGATTTTTTATGATATATTTCTAAAACAAGCTTCAATCCAATCTTTTCCAACCCTAATGAGTCTTGCACGAATTGATCATCATGCTAGCTGTACATAGACTCCAAATGTGCACAAAAATCCCAAGATTTAATTTGCTTTTATTATTTTACCATTTTATTTGATTTATTTTGATTTAAATGAATAAAAAATCAAAATAAATGATAAAAGTAATAAAATAATAGGTGGAAAAGCTCAGGGGTCGTGGGTCCTATTAGAAACATGTTTCAAGCAAGAAAACATGGGCCCCTTTGGAAAAAATGCAAACTTTGACAATGCACATCTCTGTCAATTTTGACCCTAGGAGGGGGTTCTTGGACTTTTTAGAAAGATTAGGTTGTCCCCTAACCAACCCTTTTGGTTTCATTTCAATTGAGTCTTCCATGTTCATGTAAGAAGCTTTGATCCAAAAGGTGTTTTTGTTGACTTTTCTAAAGGACCTATAATGTAGAAATTCATATCTCTTGATGAGTGCATATTTTGAACTTGTGGGATGAATATTAATTGTATGGAATTGCATCCTATTCAAAATGATCCTAGGATAAAAATTTTCTGATAAAGTATGAAGATGTTATGCTTGGTCAAAGTTGGGTTGACTTTTCCTACAAAACCCTAATTTAGCAACTTTTGGGTTTTGATGAATTTGGAGCATTCCTTGAGGAATCATGATCAAACCTTGATCAAATAATGTATATCACTTCAAAGTGTTGGTTTTTACCAAAAATCTTGAGGTTTGATTGTATGTGGGCCTCAGTTGACTTTTGACCTGATATAGTTGATTTCCAAGTATCTGAGCAGTTGACTGGGCAAACTTCTTGTGCAAGGCATGAAACTTGACATGGATGATCTTGGGAACATATTAGGACCTTGGGAAGCATTTGAGTCCTTTGTGGTTCACACATCTAGATGAAAAGGGAAACCCTAATTTGAGGTATACTGCCTTAGGAGAGAGTTTGTCTGGTCAAATCTTGGACTTCCTTGAGCAACTTGGGGACCTTAATTGACATTTGTTGAGTAAAATGGGAGGGAAAATTTTGGGGTACAACAACTGCCCCTGTTCAATCTTCTTAAACCCGAGGATGTAGATTAGCTTCTCTGTCTTTCCTGATCTGAAGGTGGAAGATGATTGAACACTAGAGTGCCCAAAAATTTACACTCGCATGAAGTGGCACTTGATTTGTGATATCGGGAATGGGCTTATAGATGCCATTTGGAGGATGATAATGGAAGATTGCTGGAGATGGGCTTACAGATGCCACCCTGGATGCGACGAAGAAATTTTGGAGATGGGCTTAAAGATGCCATCTAGAGAATGTGGATTTCCTGAGATATTCCTTTGACGAGAGTCCATGTTGCTATTATTGATGAGGAATATGATGAGGAATGTTGGTATCTATCTTGGGAGAAAATAGAATTTTAGGAGCTTCAGTTGTCCGTTACTCTACTGGGGGAATAAATCATGCTCGGGGAAGCGAAAGTGAACTACATGTCTGGTCAGGGTACAAGCTGCACCACGACTTACTGAGGAAATATGAAATGAATCGTGTTTGATTAGGTCCAGGTCTTACAGTGTTGTGGACATCCGTCTGGAGATAAGAGAGAAGGAACCTGGATAGTAAGGTTATGAGAAGGAACTGGATAGTCGGGTTGCTTCAGAATGAAAGCTGGGATAGTAGGGCTGTGAGAAGGAACTTGGATAGTAGGGTTACTTCGATATGAAAGTATGGATAGTAGGGCTGTGAGAAGGAATCTGGATAGTAGGTTTACTTCGTTATGAGAGCCTGGATAGTAGGGTTACTTCGATATGAGAGCCTGGATAGTAGGGCTGTGAGAAGGAACTTGGATTACTTCGATATGAGAGCCTGGATAGTAGGGCTGTGAGAAGGAACCTGGATAGTAGGGTTACTTTGATATGAGAGCCTGGATAGTAGGGTTGTGAGAAGGAACCTGGATAGTAGGGTTACTTCGATATGAAAGCCTAGATAGTAGGGCTGTGAGAAGGAACCTGGATAGTAGGGCTACTTCGATATGAAAGCCTGGATAGTAGGGCTATGAGAAGGAACCTAAATAGTAGGGTTACTTCGATATGAAATCCTGGATAGTAGGGCTGTAAGAAGGAACCTGGATAGTAGGGTTACTTCGATATGAAAGCCTGGATAGTAGGGCTACAAGAAGGAACCTGGATAGTAGGGTTACTTCGATATGAAAGCCTGGATAGTAGGGCTACAAGAAGGAATCTGGATAGTAGGGCTGTGAGAAGGAACCTGGATAGTAGGGTTACTTTGATATGAAAGCCTGGATAGTAGGGCTGTGAGAAGGAACTGGATAGTAGGGTTACTTCGATATGAAAGCCTGGATAGTAGGGCTACGAGAAGGAACCTGGATAGTAGGGTTACTTCGATATGAAAGCCTGGATAGTTGGGATAAAAGAAGGAATTTGGATAATAGGGTTACTTCGATATGACAGCCTGGATAGTAGGGCTGTGAGAAGGAACCTGGATAGTATGGTTACTTCGATATGAAAGCCTGGATAGTAGGGCTACGAGAAGGAACTTGGATGGTAGGGTTACTTCGAAGCGATAATGCAGATTAGTTGACTCGTTCAATTTCGGGAACTGAGTTTCCATTAGTCGTCTGCAGATATGATCTGTATAACTGCTGAATTTGTTGAAGCTAATCCTCTTTTGCTGAAAAGATATCAGGGTTAGTTATATGCGATGCATGAAATGCAGGGTGAGATGATGTTCACAAAATAAATGAGATTATGCTGTATATGTCATGTATGCGTATGTCATGATGTATGTTTATGACATGCTATCGGGGTATGCCCATGTCTGGGAAAATAAATCCCTAATTATTGTTGGAGAGTTGTAAATATTCTGTCGGGAAGAGATGCTGGAGAATAACTCTGCGGGGACCAAACTTTGGGGAAAGAGATGCTCTGTTGGTAGACCTGCTGATCTGAAGGAACAAATTTAGCTGGGGATGAAATTTCGTTGCTGGAGCTGATGAGCTCTGTTGGAGATTGAGCTTCTATATCTATAGAAATGAACTCCACTTGGGGGATGCAATTTATTAACTAGCCCGTGATTATGAACCTTGGCTGGGGGTGATTACGTCCTGCTTCAGGGAAACTGACATCAACGCTTTTGGATACTTTTACTATATGGGGAGTGTATATACCAATGATCATGTTCCAAAGCTGACTCTATCCCGATACCTGGCGGGCAGAGGAACTGCCGGGTTTGGTACTTCTTGTTTTTTCCCGTTTCTGGAATTACGAGTAATTGTCTTTTGTTTCTTATGTAAATATTTGAGCAGCCATCATTTTCACATGCATATATAAAAAATAAATCATTGGACGTTCTTGCAAAACAAAATAGAAAAAGAAAAACAGATTGAAGTTTTTGTGAAAATGACTTGTATTGATTTTGAAATTGGCCTGTAATAGGCGTTTTGTACAAAGAGGCTGACGTCCTAGTAAGAGAACGCCACCGAAAGATAGAAATTATACAATTTGTGTAAAAGAAAGAAAACAACTATGTGAAACAACCCCATTGGGTTCCAACTCTGCTATTTCCTTTATATCTTCAAGCGCCTCATCACTTTGCTACTTGGCCGAAGGTTGATCAGATTGATTGGCGCCGTCTGAGCTTGATAGTCGATACTGAAGTCTGGTCGCAAGATGATCCAATGAGACATAGTGATACACTTCAATCCCTAACTTTTTCCTGGATTGCCCTTTCGGGTTTTCAATCCACCGGGATACCCTTTTTTCCCAAGCCTCCCTTTCGGGTTTTCGACTTGCCGAGTGTACAAATTTTTTCATTTTCATCCCTTACTTTTGCCCGAACCCTTTTGGTTCATCGGGAAGCCCTTATTTTTGCCCAGGCGAGTCGACCTAGCGGGTCTTTGATTATGCATAGTATCTTTTCACTATGTCTGCATTGACAGGGTGAGGAAGGTCGTCACCATCCATGGTGGTTAGAATCATAGCTCCTTCTGAGAAAATGTTCTTAACCATAAATGACCCTTCGTACGTGGGAGTCCATTTTCCCCTGGGATCACCTTGTGGCAGTATGATGCACTTGATCACTAGATCTCCGACTTGATACTCTTGACGCCTGACTTTCTTGTTAAAAGCCTTGATCATTCGCTTTTGATACGTCTGACCATGACAGATAACAGTAAGTCTCTTTTCATCGATTAGATTTAACTGATCAAGCCGAGTTTGGATCCAGTCGTCTTTGTTCAAACCTGCATCCTTCATAATCCTGAGAGAGGGTATCTGGACTTTGATGGGTAGGACTGCCTCCATGCCATATACCAGAGAGTAAGGGGTTGCCCTTGCCGACGTCCGTGCTGAGGTATGATACCCATGAAGAGAAAATGGTAACATCTTATGTCAGTCTTTGTATATCACTGTCATCTTTTGTACAATCTTCTTGATATTCTTGTTAGCTGCTTCAACAGCGCCATTCATCTTCGGCCGGTAAGGAGACGAATTATGGTGTTGTATCTTGAACTGTTTGCAGAGCTCGGTTATCATTGTGTTGTTTAGATCTGTACCATTATCGGTAATAATCCTCTATGGTACACCATATCGACATATCAGATTGTGTCGGATAAACCGTGCCACGACGTTCTTGGTCACAGTAGCAAAAGAGGCTGCCTCAACCCACTTTGTAAAGTAATCAATGGCTACTAAGATGAAATGATGCCCATTAGACGCAGTATGTCTGATCTCGCTGATCATGTTGATGCCCTACATCACAAAGGGCCAAGGAGCTGTCAGGACGTTCAAAGGACCTGGAGGCACATGCACCTTATCAGCGTAGACTTGGCACTTATGACAAGTTCGAGAGTGATGATAACAATCGACTTCCATAGTGGACCAGTAATATCCTGCCCGTAGGATCTTCTTAGCCATGGTATATCCACTAGAATGGGTTCCGAAGGTGCACTTGTTCGGATTCAACCTCAACTTGTATATCTTCAACCTGTCGAACAACTTTTGGAGATGATCAAGGTTCTCTTCCTCGGTTTGAGACATGGCTATCATGTCATCAACATACACTTTGATCTCATGATAATTCATATCGGGAAACAAAGCGACCCTGGCACGCTGATAAGTTGCCCCAACATTCTTCAACCCAAAAGGCATCACCTTGTAGCAGAAAGTTCCCCACTGTGTGATGAAGGTTGTCTTCTCCATGTCTTCAAGAGCAATCTTTATCTGGTTATAGCCATAGAAACCATCCATGAAGGAGAAGATTTTGTGTTGTGCAGTGTTGTCAACCAGAACATCAATGTGAGGAAGTGGGAAGTCATCCTTGGGGCTTGCACTGCTTAGATCTCTGTAATCTACGCACATCCGTACCTTACCGTCCTTCTTAGGTACCAGGACAATGTTAGCAACCCACTGTGGATACGAAGTGACAACTAAGAATCCTGCATCGAACTGTTTCATGACTTCTGCCTTGATTTTATCTGACATTTCAGGACGCATACGACAGGCCTTCTGTTTAACCGAAGGACAATCTTGTTTAGTCGGCAGGAGATGTACCATAATATCAG